>CM057823.1:193342385-193942385 GCA_030068075.1 Paguma larvata | reverse complement strand
CGGGTTCGCTCAGCCCCAAGTTTGCACTCTCTCCACTGTTCCCTTGACTTACACTCGGGCGGTGCTGCAGCCCCCAGGCCCTTCATAGAGTCTCGAAGGGGCTTTGTTTTCCCATTTCTCCTCCAAGCATGAGCGCCCAATATTTTTGTTATGCTAAAGATGAACTTCTGAAAATAACCTGGTGTGTGAATAGTCTATTGCTGTCCGTCCTCCATGTCTTATGCTTACACTCTGATGACTTGGTTTCTTTTGAAACGTACATTTCTGTTTCAGTGATCTCTTGTGGTCATCTGATCCTCCTGTCCTCAGTAACGAACTCAAACTACTATTTGCTTGTTTTGGAAAAGGTTCGGACTCTGGCCAGTGCAGGAGGGCCAGACAACTTAGTCCTCCTGGATCCTGGCAAGTACAAAGCCAAGTCCCGTTCTCCAGGGTCCCCGTCAGGGGAGGGCACCAGCTCACCTCCCAAGTGGCAGATTGGCGAGCAGGAGTTTGAAGCCCTGATGCGGATGCTCGATAATCTGGTAAGAATGTTGCTTCCACGTGATGATAAAGCTTCTGTTCTGAAAGCATAAGTGTTGGTGTTTTCATGGCAAGTGAAATTGTGTGAAACTGTCTTCGTGCAGTATCTGAGTGCCTTCACCCTCAAAAATTGTGAAGAAGCACAGGGCAATATAACTCCTAAACTAAATCACGGCAAAATACAGAGGTGAGGGTTTCTTGTCTTGTTGTTTAAAGGTAATCACACTTGGACTCTGTGGGGACGAGAACACAGAGAATGCCCTGCCGTGAAGCAGGCTGCCGGGTGGAGGCTCAGTCGGTTGAGTGTCCGACTCTCATTTCAGCTCAGGTCATGATCCCCTGGTTTGTGAGTTCAAGCCCCGAGTTGGGCTCTGTGCTGACAGCATGGAGCCTGCTTGAAATTCTCCCTCCCTCTCTCTCGGCCCCTCCCCCACTCATGTTCTTTCTCTCTCTCTCTGTAAATAAAAATAACTTAAAAATAAGTAAAGTAGGCTGCTGGGTAACTCGCTCCTAGAGTAGCAGACAGCTCGGTACCCATCCTCCCACAATCAAGCCATCTGGAGGTGCCATCTACGGTCGCTAGCCAAGTGCTTTGTTGTTTTAATGGTAAGTTCCAGCTCCATGGGGCCTGATTACTGTGTTTCACAGACATTTGCTGCTGATACACTGTGTGGGAGACCCCTTCCTCCTTATTGCAGGGACCCAGAGCCCAGGACAACACAGAAGCTGGGCCGCTGTGTGTTCAGCGTAGTAAGGATGTTCTGATGGTACCCAGCAGGATGTGGTCTGGGTTCGAGGCTTCAGTGAGGGATCGCATCCATTTGCAAGCATCAGGGAGAAAACTTGACATGGATGGCACTTGGAAGTGATCTTGGAGAGTAGGTAAAATTGTGGCAGGCTGAGTTGGGGAAGGAAGGGGTGTGTGTGACTGAAGACACTGCAGTGGAGGTGGGGGGGGACATGCCCTCCAGCCACTGGTCTGGTATGAGCAGGTTCTTCAGATATTCAGGTCAAGGCATTGCAGGACATAGGACTCTGTCTTACAGAGACGTTGGGCTCCATGCCTGCTGCAGGGCCACACTGTTAAGATGGAGTTCCAGAGAGTCTGTCATCTTTCCACATGACATCGGGAGGTGGTGTAGACACAAGGACCTGTCTCAGGAGCGTGGGACTGAGAAGCTTCCAGAAGGGCTGGAGTCCCTGTGTGTTGCTGTGGCCACACTGGGCACTCTAGATAGCAGCTCCAGGGCCAGTGGGGGCACATTTCAGCCTAGCAGGAGAGTCCTGACTCTTGGACCAGGTCACACATGGGAAGGGTGGCTTCAGAAGGCAGGAAGCTTAACTTCCTTGAAGATGTTGGAACAAAAAGAATTCATGGATCTGGTTCAGGGTGTGCTAAGTGTCCTCAGCAGCTGGATTTGATTACTCAGGGGGAATGAACAGAGAAAACACAATTTTCCATAACTTCTGAATTCATTTGCCCTGTGTAGAAGGATTGCATTAACTGACCATCTGCTATTGAACCAGTAGCCATTAACAGAACACAAGGAGTTCATGACCTACCTAGGGAGGTGGACAGACGGATCCCAGATGTGGCTGCGCATCAGTGATCTGGGTCCTGACAGAGCACGAGGAGAGCTGTGGAGCAGACACGGGGCGTGGGCCATGACTGGAGGAGGAGGAGGGAGGTGCACTGAGAACACGGAAGCAGCAGCTGGAGTTAGGTAGCAGGGCGAGTGGTGACCCAGGTGTCAGCACTGGGAGGCAGATGGCCCTGAGGGGCCCCGAGAGGCAGGGAGCACTGGGCCCATCTTATAGTTCCCTTCTTTCCTCTTGGCGGATGCTCCAGTTTCACTGCTCTGTACCTGGAAGTCGGGTAGGGATCAGAAGAGAGGACCACAAATCGAGAACACCAGCCCACCACATCTTGTGTTCTCAGTGCATTCTAGAAGGTGGAGAGAGAGAAATCAAAATTAGACAGTAACTCTTAATGTGATAGAGGAGGGAGAGAAAGGATGAAAGACGAGTAAGTGAAGGATTCATTACAGGGGGTCGTACTCAGTGTCCCTGATGTGCACAGGCTGCTGTTGTTGCAATGCTAGAAGGCTGTGTAGTTTGTAAGAAATAATAATTGTCATTATAGTCCATGTTTTAAATTAGCATTCTTTTAAAAAATTTTTTTTAATGTTTATTTATTTTGAGAGAGAGAGTGTGAGTGGGGGAGGGGCAGAGAGAGAGAGGGAAACACAGAATCCAAAGCAGGCTCAGAGCCCAACGTGGGGCTTGAACCCACGAGCCTTGAGATCGTGACCTGAGCCGAAGTCGGATGCTCAACCGACTGAGCCACCCAGGCGCCCATCGTTCTTTTTTTTTTTTTTTTTAATGTTTATTTTTGAGAGAGAGAGAGAAAGAAAATGAGAATCCCAACGAGGTTCTGTGCTGTTAGCACAGAACCCACGAAACCATGAGATCATGACCTGAACTGAAACCAAGAGTCGAATGCTTAACTGACTGAGCCACCCAAGTGCCCCTTAACTTAGCATTCTGATTAACCATGTATGTTTACCAATAATTGAGTAGGGTAGACAATAGTTGAAGATTCTCATACTGTAAGAATTACTTTAATATGCACAGAAGAAATGCTGATTGCTTCCCAAACACGATGATCTAATTCTGGCTTCCCAAAGAAGGAAGTAGTACACACATACTTATGTGTAGCTATAAGCCATACAGTAGGTCTGAGGTCCGAGTATTGCCTCTAGTTTCGGCTTGACGGCATTTAAAGGGGAAGAATAAAGACTAAAACCATACCCTCTGAGAATACAATTTTGCAAAGTTGTGGTCGTTTATCGTGAAGTCACGGAGACGACTCAAGAGTCTTGGCTCCCTCAGCGAGAGGAAACTTGAGTTAACAAGAACTGTATTTTTCTGAAGACAGCCTTTTCACAGTGGAGCCATGCTCTTTCATCGTTCTGTGACAGCGGTTCTCGTCAGTGGAAAAACTGCAGGGTAGACGTTTGCCGACCCTAAGGACAGTGGTGGGGAAACCACCTGCCGAGGACTGCATTTAGGGATTGTTACCACCCTTTTTTTAATGTGTAGTGAAGGGATGTTGGTAATGACTGTGGTCTCCCAAAGAAGAGAAACACCCAGAGGGGAGAGAATTCCTGAATTGGGAGAAACGTGAATGATTCTAAAGCACCTCAGCAAGCAGGGCACAGGCCGGGGCCCCTCTGACGTGACAGCTCTTAATTCTGCTGTCCTTCATGGTGAAGGTGCCTGAGTGACTCGTTCCAGACACGAGACGGTGGGTCAGGAGCAAACTGAGCCCGATCCTTGCCCTGGGGTCTCACAAAGTGGTGGCCGCGACTGGATTCTCCTCAGAAGGCTCGACGGGGGAGAGCCCACTTCCAGGCTCCCTGAGATTGTGGACAGAATTCATTTTCTTCCCACCGTAAGGGTCGTGCCTTCTTTAGAGCTGGCAGTGGGCAGAAGACTCCAGACCGGTGCCAGCCTCCTGTGCAATAGTCCTGAGTCACCTCTGCCAAATCCCCCGGGTTAGAAGCAAGTCCTAGGTCCTGCTCATGCTCCGGAGGGAGGGCATTAGAGTGGGTGGGGACCATGCGGGACCAGGACCACCGTAAAGTCTGTCTGCCACACCCACCAGATGCTGCGCACGTGGTGGGGGTGGGGAGCACATCGTCCTGCCTCGGCGTGACTGTCTGTGGGGCTGGCAGCGTGTGGGCTGGTGCCGTTGCAGTGATTGCAGGGCTGTGAACTCCTGGGGCCCAGGCCGTGAAGCCTAGTAAGGGGTTACCAGGCAGAATTGAAGGTTGGACTCGAACATTGTTACATTCAAAGAAAGAACCAGTTGTCATAAAGTGTACTTGTTTGGTCTTCGCCAAAGCTTATTACAGTATCTTATCTAAGCGTTATCTAAAAAGGTTAAAAAAAATTAAGTAGGTTGTTTAATACAACCTTTACTGTAGCCAGGAGCAAGAAAGCCTATGTAAGTGTTCAGTTTATTAACTTTAAAAAATTGGGGGCGCCTTGGTGGCTGAGTCGGTTAAGTGTCTGACTCTTTATTTGGCTCGGGTTGGATCTCACTGTTCTTGAGTTCGAGCCCATCGGACTCTGCGCTGCCAGTGCAGAGCCTGCTTGGGATTCTCTCTCCCTCTGCCCGTCCCCCACTTGCATACAGGCACTCTCTCTCTTTTTCAAAATAAATAAATAAATAAATAAATATTAAAAATATTTAAAAAAGCTGAACACACTGTAGAACCAGTATCCAGATCAAAAAACAGCAGCACCAGGGAGCCCAGCTGGCTCGGTTGGCAGAGTACGTGACTGTTGGCTCAGGGTTGTGAGTTCGAGCCCCCTGTTGGGTGTGGAGCCTACTTAAAACAATAACGACGACGACAAAACAGCACCTCAGAAACCCATGTACCCTTTCAGGCACTTCTTTTTGTACTTTTAGTAAGTGATGAATGGAATAAATAGTGTTCTTTTGCATTTGGTTTCTTTGACTCAGCATCACATGTGCGAGGTACATCTGATGTTGCACCTGGTGATGGAGCGTGTGCTCTGATTCCGGCCCCTAGTCCGTTGTGTGGATATTGCACAGTTCTCCCATTCTGACGTTGCTGGCTTTCTCTAACCTGGGGCTGCAGTCAGAATTTTGGTAAACGTATGTGCGTCTCTGTTGGCATGTATCTGGGAGTGCGGAGCCGTTGGGTATGTGCGTGTTCAGCTTTTGTAGGTATTTCCACACGATTTCCCACAGCGAAACTGTTTTGAGATCTGGCATATTGATGATCTTTCCATCTCTTTGGACCCTAGGGCTACAGAACTGGCTACCCGTATCGATACCCTGCTCTGAGAGAGAAATCTAAAAAGTACAGCGATGTGGAGGTTCCTGCGAGTGTCACAGGGTACTCCTTTGCTAGTGACGGGGATCCGGGCACTGGCTCCCCTCTCAGACACAGTTTTCAGAAGCAGCAGCGAGAGAAGACAAGATGGCTGAACTCTGGCCGGGGTGACGATGCTTCTGAGGAAGGGCAGAACGGAAGCAGTCCCAAGTCGAAGACTAAGGTGTGGACGAACATTACACACGATCACGTGAAACCCTTGCTGCAGTCTCTCTCGTCCGGTGTCTGCGTGCCAAGCTGTATTACCAACTGCTTGGTCTGTGCCTACCTTACTGTTCATAGTTAGATGATGTAGAGCGAGTCGGGTAGCTGGGGCTTCGGAGGCTTTGGGAATCTGGCCTTTCCGACCTGGACTTTGAGCAAACCTTCCTCCTTAACCTTCTTTCGCCCGAACCGGTACCTGCTTTATGCATCAGCTATAATTCAAGTAATACTGTCTGCTTGAAACTGCTTAAGATACATAACACCTCTTCAGTAACCCCCACATCACCTAACTCTGTGTGTGGCGAAAATACTAAGTAACTTACACATATTAACCCAAAAGTTGGAGCTGACATTTAATTCGAATTGTATTCAAGGAATCCTAATGCTTCATGCATGAAAATGTAGTTCCGTCATAACTTGTTACTTTAGTGTTGTTATCTCCAGACTGCAGTCTGTTCTTTAAAGGCTTCAGTGTTTTCTTAAGCAGTTTTCCCTTGTGTCTCACGGGCATTTTCTCAGCTGACCTCGTCCTTTCTCGTTGGCCTCGTTCCCTGCTCGCTGTCCCAAAGCCTCCGAATGCTCTAAGCCAGCTACCTTCTGCATGGACTATTGCATGTGAATAGACGGCCGTAGTGGTGAGTCCTGTGGCTCCTGCTGGGTGTGGCATGACCCAAGTGCAGCGCAGGCCATCTGCAGGCACCAGCGACAGACTCCACGGGGCACGTTTTGTTTCCGCGGTCAGACACAGCCCTCAGAGACACTTGGCTGTCCTGGTGCTCACGCCCTGTGAAGACCGCTCTTCGCTGCCCTGTAACCCAGCCTCTGACAGTTCAGCGGCTCCTGCGCCGCACAGTAGGGGGCCCCCGGAGCGGTCGGCGCAGGCGCGCAGGTGACCCGTGAGGTCGGGTGGTCTAACACGGTGTGCCCCGAGCAAGCACGCGGTGCCTCCTGTTCCCCTAATAACAGTGTTCTTACTTTATAGATTTATTCCAAAGAGGACAGTTCTGTCTTCTGCAGGTGGTTCTGGTGTGCGAGCCTCTGTGCTCCTGAGCAGAGTGTCGCGTGGAGCCCGCCTCTCCTCTCTCTCCTTCCCTTTCTCTTCCCCCCAATTTTGGTTGTTTTGTTTTTGTTTATTTTACTTGTTAAAGGGCGTGGGCCTAAAAACCGCCTTCCTGCTGACGATATAAATACGTAGTGCTGAGTTGCTGTGATGAAGTTTTCCAAGCACGTGTTAGCCTCAGCTTTGAGCTTTATTTGCTGTTGTCTCGAACCAATATGAAATCACTTCGGGTGTTGTAGTCAGTGTGCACATTGAAGGGGAGACCTTGTTCAGCACTTACATTTGTTTCCTCTGCTCCGGAGTGTTGGGCATGCCATGCGGTGTTCCCAGGTTGGTATGTTAACTTACAGTAACCGTTCTCAAGTTTCAAACGCGTTCAAGCTTCCGAGGTTATTGCTTTAATGTTTTGACTAAAGCTTATTTTTAATGAAAAGCTGGAGTTATTTTTCTCTGAGAAGAGAACTGTCAGTGAGTACCTCACAGCTCTGCCCATCCCACACTTCCTTCGCAGCAGCTAATAAGCATTTCTCAGTCTGTTGCTTTCTTTAAAGCCTGACGGCTTACGGCCATCTTACTGCCTCCTGAAAGTACTCTCAAAGGCGTAACATTGCTGGCCTTGTTTTAATGTTCAGTGCCCACCCATGCCTCAGAATTAGAATTTGATTGGAGATCCAAAAAAAAAAAAAAAAGACAGCGTGGAAGGCGTGGTGCGCTGATGCTACGCACTGATCTCTAAAACAGCCTTCTGGTGAGAACTCATGAAGCGCTTCAAGTTCGTCTGGGATGTTTTTGTGGCGCTCTCCGGCATTAAGTTATATAAAATACTCGACATCACCAGACCCTTCCACCAGGTAGCTACTGTATATACATTCATGCCGCAGTCTTCTTGGGTTGAAAAGCTATGCCAACAGCGCATTCTAATGCTGTAGTTTATTTTCATGCAAAACTTTGGCGATGCCCACTCTTGCCTCCCAGTCCAGTCTTTCCCTTCACCTGGGTGGCAACATCACATCGCTTTTCATGACCCTGCCATCTCATGCTTCCAGCGGCTTTGGCATCGATGACTCTCAGGGCGGTGAACCAATGTGCTCTGAAGGGTCCCCCATGGCTAGTCCTCGGGAGTCACGGAGCGTAGCTCTGTCGTCAGCCTGTGCCGGGCCTTCTTCTGGATGGCATGTGCCGGTCAGTCACGACTCTGGCTTCCACCGTTACTGGTTTCTATTTGCACCCGCCCTGCCCCAATCCCACCGCTGCGGTGACAGGAGGTGTGGTCATTGGTTCATTCTCTGTGATGTTCATGCATGACCAGGTGTGAGACGCGTTGGACAGATTGGATGCTGTAGTGTCACGTAACCATTGTCCCGATTCTGACTTTTTAACTGTTCTTGATGTTTGCAGTGGACTAAAGAGGATGGACATAGAACCTCCACCTCTGCTGTCCCTAACCTGTTTGTTCCATTGAACACTAACCCAAAAGAGGTCCAGGAGATGAGGAACAAGGTGCGTACCAGCTGCCGTCAGCCCGCGGTGGGAACTCGCGTGCGGGCGGCGGCGGCGGGTGGGACGGGAGGTATCGCGTGCCTCCCCTGGTGGAGGGCTCCCGCCGCTGCAGCCGAGGCCCTCTCCTGCCGCCTCTCGTGCAGCCGCTCTAACAAGTGTGGCCTGTGAGCTTCAGACAGCCCGGGGCCCCGTGGTTCCTTAACGGACGCTTGCTCACATAGTGGGGCAGAATCGGAAGCTCCAGAGCCTGTTTCTGGCAAGAGCAGCCTTTGCCCCTGCGTTTCAGCGTTCACTCACTGAGCTGTGAATGTTTGACATGTCGGAACATGAGATCCACCAGTGTTCACAGTGTCCCCGTGAGAGGGGCACATAGGGAATGTTTCCCCTCGAGTAATGAGTACGGTGAGAGATGGGTGCTTGCCAGAGCCATCCAGAAGGTGCAGAGGGTCCAGCTCCTTAGACTCATGAACTGCTAAACAAGCTGGACTGGCACCATCGCACAGGTGCTACGGCCCGAGGGTCCCTGAGGGGCAGGACAGGGCAGGGCAGACGTGGGGCTTGCGTGTGGCTCTGGCGCCCCAGTGCACGTGCAGAGTGACTCAAATCCCCAAGAGTCTTCTCTGTACTGTTGATATGTGTTTCTCCTTCTTATGTCTTCAGATCCGAGAGCAGAACTTGCAGGACATTAAGACGGCTGGCCCCCAGTCCCAGGTTTTGTGTGGTGTAGTGATGGACAGGAGCCTCGTCCAGGTGAGAGCCCAGAGTGTCTTGACATTAGTGGGTGGTGGCTCTAATGACCGTCCACTCCACAGTTATTCTCGCGTTGGCAGAGAATGATGCTATGAGGTAAGTGTTCTAGGCAAACAGTTATCTCTGAAAAATCCTCATGATAAGAAACAACCTCCCACTTTTCCTGAAGTTGTAGATGTAACGCAAGCATGCCCACGGGCCGCATCCTCCCCAGCCCTGCTCCATGTGGTGCATGCCTGCGTGAGGGTGGCGCTCACGCCGCCTGCTTTGGGACCTGGATTTGCCCTGGCGTTGGCAATATACCTTGGAAAATGCTAGAAGAGGGCGGGTTTAACGGACTTTCCGTTCTCACGTATACCGCTGTCCGCAGTGAAGTGCTGCTTGGGGAAAAGTGGGTACCAAGGGCACCTATAAATGTGCACTCACATGCCTTCCTGTGAGAGGACCGTGCCTTGTGGCGCGTCGAAGGTAATCGTGTAAGTAGTTTCTCGGAAAATTAAGTTGCCACCTATTGCTTTAAACGCGACTCTGCAGGGTAGATGTTTGCGTTCTGAGCTGGGCCAGCCACGGTCCCGGTCTTGTCTGTGTGTGCACGTGCTCCGCCGTCGTCCCCGCTGTGCTCGCCATGGACGACTGTCCCTGCTGCATGCTCCCAGCCGGCTCCTGTGCGCTCAGTTGCTATGTCAAAGCTGGGCCTGGTGGGCTCTGATGACTCAGTTTACTGTTGCAGGACGCACCCCTCTCTGACTGTACGGAAACAATCGAAGGGCTCGAGCTTACAGAGCAGACCTTTAGTCCTGCTAGATCTCTGTCTTGTAGAAAGGTACTCACCGCCCTGTCCTTGCCCGCCTCTCGGCACGCGCTGCTCTTCCACCTGCCCCGTCCCCCGCCTGTCTGCTCCTGCCGGGCTCTGGCTTGGTTACCCCTGTCTCTGAGATGGACGGAGGTTCCGTTCTGCCTGTTCTGTTCTTTAGTTACAGTATCTGGTATGAGGTTACTTTTATAGTTCTCGGCATCCACGAGGTTGTGGAGAAAGGGCCTCTCTTCATGACGCGGGGCATTTCTGAGGTCTGCACGTGACTGTGGTTAGCGCATGCTTTCGGGTTTTGGTTCACCTTTTACGAGATGCCGATGGCAGAAGGCTCACGCAGGCCGACGGTGGGCAGCGGCGGCGGCTCCCCGTGCAGCCCGTCTACCTTTGCTTGCTCTGCCGTGACCGCACGTGTAGTGACTGTGGCCACTGGGGGCTGTGTGATTGAAAGACAGCATTTCAGAGGAACAGGAACTAAAACTGGACAGTTTCTATTGTTGACGAGATATACTTATTTTTTCTCCTAAAAAAAAAAAAATCCTAGATAATTCTTTAAAAATGTTTCATGGGGAAAAAAGACCTGAAAATTTGAAGCCCAAGTAGTAATCTGTGTCCACACACACCTGACGTGGACGGCAGGTGGGAAGTCTGACCGACATAACCTGTCCCTTTGGAAGGAGCCCTGGGAGGGCCCTGCACGGGTGCTGGTGCGCACAGCTCAGTGCCGGCGGCAGGACGCGGCCGCCTGCACAGTGTCGCATCCTGGTGACATTTACCCCGTGTTCAAAGGAGACTGTTAGGGTGCGTCTCTTCAGTTCATACGCCTCCAGTGAGATGCCGTAGCATCGTAGCGATGTCCCGACTGCCAGAGAGAAGCAGATCTGGGTACCACAAGCTCTGTACCCTGTGCACATCCCTCCCCGAAGACACTGTTGTGCATACTTAGGTGTTAATTCAGCGGGTCCTGTTTTACTTATCCTTCTAATGTACTTTGAGCTGCCGTTCTTGGAGGACTTCTCAGAGTAGGGGAGAAAGGTGGCCTTTTCCCGCATGTCTCAGTACTTTGGGCTGTAAGCCGTCGTGGTCTTGTTAGCTCATAATTTTCTTTTCTCCAATGTGTGAAGGTGTGCTGAGTCTGTGAGCCCAGGGGACTTACCGTGTGGGGCACCCCTGTGGCTGCCACCCTGTAGCCCTTGGGCAGAGCTGGTTGACACTGTCATTGCTCTGCAGTGTCTGGCACTGGGTCACACGCAGTGGTTTCTGCCCGCCCCTGGTTCGCGCTTTCGGGCTCTCGGGGAGGCGGACTGATGAGCTGTATATAAAGCAGGCTTTTTTGGCCAGTTCATCATGCAGCCTTTTGTCGTCACTCTGGCGTGTCACACTCGGGTGTGTGTCACAGTCACCTGTGAGTGCTTCATCAAGTATAGATGTGGCGCCCTCCCCTGCCCCCCAGCCAGGAAGTCTGAGTCACTGGGAATGGGATCCCAGCCCCACCCCCTAGTCCGCACCGCACATTCTGGGAGCGCTGCATCGGGGCGGGGTCAGCACGGGAAGCTGCGCCAGCCCCGCCCAGAGGGTGCCCCGTGCCTGGGTTCTCGTTCCAGCTTGCATTTTCTCCAGCTCCCTCCTGCTGTTCGCATTTGCACCCTTGGTCTTCTTCTCATTTTTATGTTGAGAATATGACCTCGACTGAAGCCGTTGCCACATCTTTCGTGTGGATCTCAAAATGCAGACTGCATCGCTGCTCTGCAAGGTGATGCTGCTCTCCGGCAAGTGGAGTTTCTCTTTGATGAAGTGGAAAGAACTTTGTCACATGTCCTAAAAATGTCTTCTGCACGAGGCAAGCATGTGGATACTTGCTTTCCATTTGAGAATCTGAGGAACGTGTCTGGGGCTTAGGAAATAGGGGCTTTGGGGAAGGACTTTCCTTGGCTTCCATCCCTCCCTCCCTGGTGATGGCCTGTCCTCAGGTGGAGGAGGAGCGGTGAGTCGTCAGCCACACCCTGATGCTCTGGTTCCGAAAGGACACTGAGCCCAGCCGAAGGCTCTCTTGACTCCACTCCACGTTGCTAGTGCCAGCACGTGAGCTGTGGTGATCTGGCCACCTTCTGGAGGTCATTGCAAGTGAACAGAGCTGTTAGACGTTAGCACGTACAAGTTCATGCTGAGAGCTGCCGGGGGCAGGCCGGGCCCCTGCCGCTGGATTTGTGCACAGTGAGCTTCCCTGTTCCCTGTGCATCTGTGTGAGTTTGGGCAGAGCCCCCCACACTTGGCGCAGTGTGGCAGAAGCGTGAGGGGCCTTGCAGACTTACTTGGTGAACGTACCCAGAAGTGTATGGCCCGGCACTGAACATGTAAATTCAGTTGTGAGCGGCTTTTATGGATGAAAAACCTGGTGCTTGGAGAGGTCGGGTCACGAGCCATGTCTGCAGTCCACACCCGGCGCCTCAGCCGAGCGCAGGAGCGGTTACTGGGCGGCATGGCTTCGCCTAGAGCCGCATCCTGTGGCTGGAAGTGAGGGGAGCGGCGAGAGCGTCTGTGTGGAGAGCAGTCCCTTCCCATCCTGGTTTCTCAGGCCAGGGCCGCCGCCCCGCAGGGGACCCGTTTCCTTCCATGTCCCCAGATAACAGGGTCCCTCTGTCCCTGTCTTGTCAGAGCCCAAGTCTTGGGGTCTTGGCAGCCGCTAAGGCCCTTCGCCGAGGAATTTGGAGGAGTCTCCAAATTCCTGGGGTCTCCGTGAGGGAAGGGCCTTGATTGTCCACGGGCGCCTCCCTAGCAGTTGATTCTTGATATTTTATTCATTCCTTGTTTTGAACTGTTGAGTTAAATGGATTTAAAATTTCTCTCAAACCTCTTATCGCCTGCTCGTTTTGTTGGCAGTGCTAGCATGGTGCACGCACAGCGGGCCAAGTGCCCCAGCTTGCAGGACGCCCTTGCCCAGCACAGCCCACCGTCAGCCCTGCAGCTCCTCCCAAGGACGGCACAACCGAAGCAGGGGTACAGGAATAGGCTTTACCGAGAAGAGGGATTCGATTCCATGTCTTGAGGAGTCAGGGCAGCTTCTGAGCAAAGAGCCAGTTGACTTTGGGTCAGCCTTGGTCAGAAAGTGGGCTTCCCTTGACCGTCCAGGTTATCTTGACTCTTGAGGCCCTCTGAGCAGAGGTGGCCAATTCCAGCAGGTCCTTCCCTTCTCTTCCCTGGATCTGCATCCGGATTAATCCTCGGGTGCTCTGGACACTCCGCACCCAGCCTGCTGGACAGTGACCCCTCAATCCGGGTTCCCCAGCCTTTGCCCGGTGAGCTGGCTGTCCCCGCTCTGGCTCTGTCTCTCGTGCACAATGCTCGGCATGGTCTGCGTCTGGTGTTCGCCCCTCACTGAGGAGGGTATTGACAGACCAGCCTGGGATCAGGATTTTGGCTTCTCTTCTCCTAGGTGGTTTTGGAAGCTCCCGTTAAGTAATGCACTTGTGTGTGAGTTGTGGCTGACCTTCTCAACGCATGCACCCAGGGCATCTGGAGGCCAGCCAGGCTGAGCGGTGGGGTGCGCAACTGCGCTGGGGCAGGCGAGGGTGGGCTGGACGCCACATGCGCAGGGCTGCCCTCCCGGCCCCCTCCCTCTGGGGCTTGCCTGCCCCGCTCGGATCTGTCTCTTCCCTGCAGACTGGGTGTGACCTGCCAGCTGCTTTCTCTCTCTGTTTTCTTCTCTTTTCTACACGTTCCTAGTTTTCCAAATTTCTGACAAATACTGGTATTTTGAGACTTTAAAACAATTTCTTGGTGTTGTGCGATAAGGTTAGGAGCTGGTTATAAGCCAAACATCTAATCAAAAGGACAGAACTTACCTGTGAACTTAGATAGTAAGCGAGTCTCCAAGCACACCTTCCCTGACTTCGGAACCCATGACGTTTTCTGCTGTCGTGAGGAGGGTAGTGGACTTGAGAAGTTCGCTCTTCCATCCTGCCTGTCGGTGTGGAGGCGACACTCTCCTGGAGGCGCTCGCTCTGTGCTGTCCGTCTGCACTTCGTTGCCTTTGCTTCTGAAACCTGAAGGACTCTCCTGTGTTTTTTTTTTTTTCCTCCTGGCACATTTGTTTCGTGGCATCGAAACTGTGTTTCTCTGTCTCCTACCCCTGGAGGCTGCAGCCCGGCCTCCGCTCCGGGCCCAGGGCCATCTCCAGGCCAAGTCCCAGGGACGCGTGTGTGCTCCTGGGAACCTGCCCGCCCCGCCCCGCCTGCAGCCCTGCCCGGGATGGGGAAGAGTGCCTGCGGGCAGGGCTCCCACCGACAGGACGTCGCTCTTTGTCTGCAGGGGGAGCTGGTGACGGCCTCCAAGGCCATCATTGAGAAGGAGTACCAGCCCCACGTCATCGTGAGCACCGCGGGCCCCAACCCCTTCAGCACGCTCACCGACCGGGAGCTGGAAGAGTACCGCAGGGAGGTGCAGCGGAAGCAGAAGGGCCCCGGAGGTGAGCGTGCGCGTGCGCGGGTCCTGGGCGGGTCCTGGGGCGGGCTGGCGCAGGCCCCACAGGTGGCGCCTGGAGCGAGAGGGAGTGCCGCGCCCGCTTCTCTGTGCCCGGGTGTTGACGGTGGGTGATGAGGTCCGTGGCTCGAGTGAGTGGCCTTGGGTTTGCTGAGGACCAGAACGTCACTGAGCGCAGGCTTCCTAGTTCCGAGGGAATCAGAGCGTGAGACACACTCGTGAGTGTGCACGGCGCCTGTGCGAGAGACCGTGTCGGAGAGCCGAACGTCTCCCCTGCGCGACCCTGGAGGGTGTTACAGCCCCGGGTGCGGCCTGCTCTGGCGGGTCCAGACCCCGCGGGGAGTGTGGCCACGTGCTGGTGTGGCCCTTTGTTTCTCTTGGTAACTTGCTGACCCAGGAGGTCACGTTTTATTTTTTTGTAAAATACAATGGGACTGTTTTGCAACAAATGAAAATAAATGGCCCTAAGAGCCAGAACCTCACGGAGCAGGTTGTTTCCAGCTTCAGGTTTTGACAAGTAGATCCAAGAATTTTGAGAATGTAAGAAGTGAGCCTCCCCCCGCCTCTGTTAGGAAGGCTCCAGTGGGTCTGCGCCGCTTTCCCTGGGCAGCCTTGGTTGAGAGCAGGGAGACCCTGGCACAGACCGCCCTCCCCCCGCCCCCTTTGCCCAGGAGTTTCATGCTGCCAGCCTCAGTCCCTTAAGTTCTAACCCTGGTCTTTGTACTGAGGCCTCAGATCCTGAGTAGGGACCACGCTTCCTCCTTGGCCTGCTCCCTACAAATCAGCCTTTTGGAGTGGAAGTCCCACAGTGTTCCATGGTCCCGTGTCCGTGGGGGATTGACCTGGGAACTAGATACTGCTCCTAAGTGTCTGATTTGCCCTGATTTAGGTTTTTCTGGTCTTATTGTAGACTAAATAATACATTATGTAGCTGCTATTGATTTGGGTCATGCAAAAAACTACTGTTTTCCATCTGTGTCACTTTCTGTTAGGTGTGCCTTAAAATTAAGACTTAGTGCACGTTGAATCAGAGTGAGCCTGGTCTTCCTGTCACACCGAGCTCCGCTTCTGTGATCGTCTCCCTTGCATGTGCGCACAGCCCTGCCGAGAACTCTGTGCTGTCACCATAAGTCCCTGCCTCGGAGTAGCGCCCGGGGGCTGGTGCGTGGGCCGGCCCCGATTCCGGAGCACACACGTGCATCTGCCCTGAGCCCCTCCAGTGTCAGGGGGCCTGGATTACAACATGTTTTTTGAGTCAAACCACGAGACAGACAGGAGTTTCCCCCACACGTGCGTCTCCGTGAGGAGGGGCGTTCTTGCTGCTGAGTGGATGGGACGGCTCCGACTGTCTCTGTGACCACAGAGCTGTCGTAGTGGGAGTGCCAGTGCCAGTGGGGGGCGCACTGTCAGGAGACCCCTGCCTGGCACTGCTGCTGGCCCTTGGCATGGGGGCGGGGGACGGGGGTGCGTGCCGTGGGTCAGCACTTCCTGCAGGAGGAAAAGAAACCTCGGGGCTCTGGCACCTTCTCCTGGTTGAGGGAACTTGTAGGAGATGCGAAGGCCTTTGTTTGTAGATACCAGGCTTCAGGAAGGTGGGTTGGTGTCTCTTTGAGATCGGAGGCCCTCATGACTGTAGATGCTTGTTCACAATATGGGACCTCGTGATGCTAAGCATTAATATAAAAAGTCTAAGTGAGAGAAGGAGATTGAGGGAGTTAAGGTAATATTGGGATGTATTTTTCCCTAAACGAGAAGTAGACTTGGAATTTCCTAGATCTTGGGTCTTAGTACCTATAATTTTTTCTCTGGTCTTTGTCAGGTATTATATTTCAGAAAATAAAAATACTCTTTATCGCTGCCAGGTGTAACTTATTGGTAGAAAATGCTCTACATAGAAAATGAAAACCCATGTAATTCTCATGTTCTCTCCCTTGAGGAGGTGAGCAGGGTGAGGGTGCTTGGGACCCTGGGCTGCTAGCCCAGCAGTGGGGAGGCTGGGCGGTGAGGACGTGGGGAAGGGCTCCTCCCTGGAGGACAGATGAGGACAGGCAGGGGGCCGCCAGTCACAGCATGCCAGAGTCGGCTCTGGTGGATTCTCTCTGGAGTAAGAATGGAAATTAATATTGTTTCCAGAGTTGTTCAATCTTGCTGAAATTCAGATGCACCGTCACAGTGGGCTTTCTTCGTCCTCCTGGAGAGGTGACGGTGGCGTGGTCGTGAGCCCTCCCTGTCTCCCAGATGCAGCTGGACGGGCTGGGGGCGGGGGCCCGCCTGCCTTGGAGGAGGGTGAAGGCTCCCCATGTCGAAGCTCTTCACCGTGTGCTTCTCACTGTCTGTCCGTCTGCAGAGAATCTGGACGAGAGCAGAGAGGAGAAGGAGAAGAGTCCTCCGGAGCACCCTGCCGGCCCCCACACCCCCCCCAGCACCCCCGTCAAGCTTGAGGAAGGTGAGCTCTGGCTGCCTCGCTGTGGGAGGGCGCGTGGTCTTCTGGGATCCGGTGTCCACCAGGAGGGACGGGCTTCGCGAGCTTGTCCGGGGCGGAGGGCCACCGGGTGTGCGGTAGTGGGACTGAGTGCAGCGAGTGTGCGTGGCCCGCCGCCTGCTGCGTGGTTCTGAGCCGGCCCTCCCCTCTTGTTCTGGCACTGTCCTCGGCACCTCGAGGAGTAACGGATTGTTAGCGAGCTGTCAGGACAAGGCGGGAGGATAGGTTTCGGGGACTGGATCCCACCTTCATTATGATGTCCATTTTGCCCACCGCTTACACAGTCCTTAGACCTTCTTGTGTTCAGATCACCTCTCTGGAAACGTCTTCCATCACGTCTGAGCCACGGGACCTCATTGGACCTGCCGTAGTAATGGGTCCGGGTCGAGTGCCGGCCTCCGTTGGCTCGGACCACCCGCTGCGTGTCTGTGGCGTGTGGCCTGCGTGTCTGTCCCTCCGTCTTTCGTGTCGTGCTTCCCGTGCCTGTTGGGAGCCTGTGGCTCGCCTCCCTCCCCCCCCCCCCCCCCCCCCCCGCCCTGTTCTTTGTCCACAAGAATGGCTCAGCCGTTCTTCTGTAACCCGGTGGCTGTGACCGAATGCCTAGATTCTCTCCCTGTGCTTTTCTCTTCCTGTGGCTGCGTCACAAGCGGGAGGTGGATGTGCTAAAGAGTACCTGTTGCCGTAGTGAGTACCGCCAGCCCTCCACCCATAGTAAGTACCGCGGCCCTCCACCCATAGTAAGTACCGCGGCCCTCCGCCATAGTAAGTACCGCGGCCCTCCGCCCATAGTGAGTACCGCCAGCCCTCTGCCATAGTAAGTACCGCCAGCCCTCCACCCATAGTAAGTACCGCGGCCCTCCGCCATAGTAAGTACCGCGGCCCTCCACCCATAGTAAGTACCGCCAGCCCTCCACCCATAGTAAGTACCGCCAGCCCTCCACCCATAGTAAGTACCGCGGCCCTCCACCCATAGTAAGTACCGCGGCCTCCGCCATAGTAAGTACCGCCAGCCCTCCACCCATAGTAAGTACCGCCAGCCCTCCACCCATAGTAAGTACCGCGGCCCTCCACCCATAGTAAGTACCGCGGCCCTCCGCCATAGTAAGTACCGCGGCCCTCCGCCCATAGTGAGTACCGCCAGCCCTCTGCCATAGTAAGTACCGCCAGCCCTCCACCCATAGTAAGTACCGCGGCCCTCCACCCATAGTAAGTACCGCCAGCCCTCCACCCATAGTAAGTACCGCCAGCCCTCCACCCATAGTAAGTACCGCGGCCCTCCACCCATAGTAAGTACCGCGGCCTCCGCCATAGTAAGTACCGCCAGCCCTCCACCCATAGTAAGTACCGCCAGCCCTCCACCCATAGTGAGTACCGCCAGCCCTCCACCCATAGTGAGTACCGCCAGCCCTCCACCCATAGTACGTACCGCGGCCTCCGCCATAGTAAGTACCGCCGGCCCTCCGCCCATAGTGAGTACCGCCAGCCCTCCACCCATAGTAAGTACCGCCAGCCCTCCACCCATAGTAAGTACCGCGGCCTCCGCCATAGTAAGTACCGCCAGCCCTCCACCCATAGTAAGTACCGCCAGCCCTCCACCCATAGTAAGTACCGCCAGCCCTCCACCCATAGTGAGTACCGCCAGCCCTCCACCCATAGTGAGTACCGCCAGCCCTCCACCCATAGTAAGTACCGCGGCCTCCGCCATAGTAAGTACCGCCAGCCCTCCACCCATAGTAAGTACCGCCAGCCCTCCACCCATAGTGAGTACCGCCAGCCCTCCACCCATAGTGAGTACCGCCAGCCCTCCACCCATAGTGAGTACCGCCAGCCCTCCACCCATAGTGAGTACCGCCAGCCCTCCGCCATAGTGAGTACCGCGGCCCTCCGCCATAGTGAGTACCGCGGCCCTCCGCCATAGTGAGTACCGCCGGCCCTCCGCCCATAGTGAGTACCGCCGGCCCTCCGCCCATAGTGAGTACCGCCGGCCCTCCGCCCATAGTGAGTACCGCCGGCCTCCGCCATAGTGAGTATAGTGAGTACCGCCGGCCCTCCACCCATAGTGAGTACCGCCGGCCCTCCACCCATAGTGAGTACCGCGGCCCTCCACCCATAGTGAGTACCGCGGCCCTCCACCCATAGTGAGTACCGCCAGCCCTCCACCCATAGTGAGTACCGCCAGCCCTCCACCCATAGTGAGTACCGCCAGCCCTCCACCCATAGTGAGTACCGCCAGCCCTCCACCCATAGTGAGTACCGCCGGCCCTCCACCCATAGTGAGTACCGCCGGCCCTCCGGCCATAGTAAGTACCGCGGCCTCCGCCCATAGTAAGTACCGCCGGCCCTCCGCCCATAGTGAGTACCGCCGGCCCTCCGCCCATAGTGAGTACAGCCGGCCCTCCGGCCATAGTAAGTACCGCCGGCCGGCCCTCCGGCCATAGTAAGTACCGCCCGGCCGGCCCTCCGGCCATAGTAAGTACCGCCCGGCCCTCCGCCGCTCAGCCAGCGCGCCCTGTGCTTTGCTTCATTCTCCTGCTTCTTTGTTGCTTATCAAGTTTCGTTTTCTGTTTCTTCAGAATAAGAATAGAGGCCCCCTCCCTTTCTTGCACCCAGTTCCTTCATCCCAGGCAGTGGCATCTTGGCAGGGGCTCGGTCTCCAGAGAGCTGGGTGGTGGCAGCCTGTCCCCGGGTCCCCAGACTGAGGGTGCTGCTCAGGGCGCCCTGGGCCTCAAGCTCCAGAGAGATCGTGTGGCCCGGGGTCAGCCCGTGATCGCTCCTGGGAGGGTTTTGCTATTTGCCTCAGACGTACATCTAGACGAGGCTCAGACAGCGTGGGACTCTGCCACCTGCTGCGTGGGGGTTGCATGTGTTTAGATCTTTGCCTAAGTTGAGTGCTTAAGCTCAGTTTGAGATGGGGCAGGAGAGCTGCGTTTGGCACGATTGTTTTAATGTGACATTTGGCCACACAAAGTTCCATGAGACACTCACAGGCAACCTCTGCATGCTTTGCAGAGTGAATCCCGACTTCCTCCTGCCTGGCCACGTAAGGACGTTTCATTGTCCCAGGACAGAAGGTGGCTAAGGGCAGCTCCAGCCTCCCAGAGCCAAAGCGCTGAGCGTTTGGGGCCCGGAGCCTCCTGCGCCGGCCGCACCTCACCCACGCTCAGCCCGGAGCTCCTCCTGACTTCCGGCTCCGTTTCTCCATCCTGGATGGTTTGCTGCTGCCTAAGCAGCCAGTCGCTTGTAACTCCGTAGGCTATTTTTAAACACCTACAGAACTGGTTCCCGCCCCGTCCGAGTCTAGAAATCTGGTGATGGGGACCGTCACTAGAAGCCTGCCCTCAGCCCAGTTACACTTTGCCGTTTTGTGTTCCTGTGTTCAGCTTGCCAGATGGCCTGCTGTTTGGCCCACCCCTTCCCTTAGAGTTCATCTCTTTTCTTTGATTCTCCAGCCGAAAATGGCTTTATTTTGTTTGATGTTGATATTGTACATGAGGTCTGGGAGTTAACCGTGATTTTTCCGTGGCTTTCTTCTTGGGGGAGACCAGATGTTGTGGACTGAAATTTAGGGTTAATATCAGGACTACTAATAATGTGCCCATAGGGTTCTAGAATAAACTTCTGTTCAAGTGCTAACACAGAACACTGTCATGCTAATAAGTGTGCCCTGCTTGCCCACCTCCCTCTCTGACTGGGGACCGAGGCCCCTGTCAGCGAGCGCCCCGTCCACGAGGAGGAGCTGAAAACGGCCCTGAGATTGTGCCTAATTCTGTTCTCTGAGCTCCCTCTGGCCCTGAAGTAGAGCAGACCTCACTTAAAGTTTCACTCTCCTGTTGGTAAAAGCCCCCGAGTCCAGCGCCGTGGGGGAGGGGGTCTGTGCGGGGCACTGCCTCCCTCTCGGGGCTGCCCCCCGAGGTCCGGCAGCCCATCTTCAACCCTGTCTCTCCTACCCCGCCCGCCAGACCTGCCGCAGGAGCCCGCCTCCGGAGAGGACAGTGACGCTGCCACCTTCAAGCCGACTCTCCCTGACCTGTCCCCTGATGAGCCTTCAGAAGCGCTCGGCTTCCCGACACTGGAGGAGGAAGAGGAGGAGGAGGAGGGGCTCTGTGAGGCCCGTGAGCCCCCCAGCCCCGCCAGGTCCCCCTTGGTGGCCAGCCCCGAGCCGGCCTCCGCTCAGGCGGCTGAAGAGGCCGCCTCCCCAGCTGCCGAGGAGGGGGCTGCCGTGGACCCTGGCAGCGATGGGTCTCCAGGCAAGTCCCCTTCCAAAAAGAAGAAGAAATTCCGCACCCCCTCCTTTCTGAAGAAGAGCAAGAAGAGGAGTGACTCCTGAAGACCCCGTCCTTCACCAGCCGACGCCACCAGACCGTCCCCGATCGAGTCTCGCGTTCTGTCTTCCCATGTAACTGAATGCAAAAAGCCCATCCCTCCGCGTAGCTAGAGCTCCCCTCATGGCGTGACCAGACTCCCACGTACACCGGTGCTCACCTCGTGTGCGCGCGCAGCGGCCCCCCCTGCCCTCCCCCCAGTCCACAGCCTCGGGTTCTGGGGGAGACGAGTCCATATCCCTCCCGTCTGTCTGCCCCTTGGTGACACCCTCTTCCCCCTGGGGTGAGAAGGCCTGGTTCTGGCTGGACACTTGGGGGCCCTGCAGGCTCTGGCCTTGACCTCTCTCTCCTTCTGTTGGGAAGCGACCCATGTAGCGTGTCTGCCAGGCTCCCCTTCACCGCAAGGTTTCAGGGGACTGACTCAGACTTGTAGTTTCCTGCTGGCGTCACCTGCTGGGTGAGCGAGCTCACTCTGTAGACACAAAGCCTCAGTCCTGTGAGAACACTCACGTGCCCGCCAACGGCCCAGGGCGCTGTGACAGCCTTTGGGAGGGGAGTTTGGGCTGAGCCGGAAACCCCAACAGCAAAGGGGCCTGTGTCCACCCAGCACAACCTCTGCGTGGTCTGATTACCCTGAGGCCAGAAACAGGTTCAGGGACTCCGTTTCTTACTCACTGGGGTCTCTAGATTCCTGTCATGGGGAAGATACGTCAAGACGGGGGAAGAGTCCTTTCTGGAATTTTCTTTCAGCAGATTTACAATTCACCCTACATTTTTTACCGTGAACAGGCCACTTTTGTTTTAGTTTTCTTTCTGCTCACTTCTCTGGGGGACGTTTTGGACCAAGAAGGGGTCTCCTCTTACTTTAACTCTGCCTGAAAGACGCCCTGGTTTGGTCACAGGTAGCGCAGGGACGAGGCCCAGTGGTCCCTCCCGCACTGCCGACCCCGTCGCTCATGGGCCGTGACTGCTCTCCTGGACGTCGTGAATTTTCACTTCACTCAGACCCTTGAGGAACCATGTGAAGCTGCTTAGCGGGACTAGCGGGTGACCCATTCCAGGAGTTCCCGGGGCCAGCCTGACCGGGCGCTGGCAGGCCTCTTCCCCGGGCGGACCCAGTGCCAGCCACGGTCCGGTCCCGCGCTCCTGACACCCAGGCAGGACCTGAGGCTGGCTGCATGGCGCTGACCGATGCTTCGAGCTTGCTGGCGACTTGCTTTTCTCCTGTGTGTCATTTTGTTGCCACGGTGGCGTCCAGACCCTGCGCCCACAGCCCGTACTTCGGTTGACCCCGGACTCTTCACCTCTTTCTTTCCTCCCTCACGTACAATGACTTTCATTTCACTTTTGTAGTTTATTTTAACTCTTTG
Source organism: Paguma larvata (assembly GCA_030068075.1). Classification (NCBI taxonomy): domain Eukaryota; kingdom Metazoa; phylum Chordata; class Mammalia; order Carnivora; family Viverridae; genus Paguma; species Paguma larvata. The sequence continues at coordinate 193,919,957 of CM057823.1, read as the reverse complement.
TATTACAACATGAAGTGTAGTCGCGTCTGTGGACACAGGCTTGGGAGGACGGGCCCTGTCCTCCCCGTAACGTGTGTTACTCACAAATAAAATCCTTTAAGCAGTTTCCTTGTCTAAACTTGGGAAGCAGTTTTGCACACCCCCCCCCTTTTTTTGGTCCCTTTTAGATAGGAATCCCCGGAGTCTGTCCCAAGTCCCAGAAAGAGACGCCCAAGTGTTTATTTCTTGGTCGAACACTGTTGCTCTGCACGGAGAAGGCCCCCATAACCCAGAGCGGCCTTGCCCGGGGCGCCCGCCTGTTCCTGCGCTGGAGAGCCTGACGGCCCTGCAGGCCGAGCAGACGGGCAGGGGTGGGGTGGTGATGGGGAGAGCCCAGCACAAGGCTCCCTCCTCCCTGGGTGGCCGGGGTGCAGGGCACAGCCCAGGCAGGGTCTCGCAAGTGCGGGCTCCCGTCCTGGCGGGCCCTGCGTCACGCTTTCTGTCCCTGTTGTGCAGAATGGCCACAGGCCCGGGTCGAGCCTTGGACTTTCCTGCTCAGTGCAGGTGTGAGCTTCTGGTGCCCGGGGGTCTCCCAGGTGGGGGTGGTGAGGCACAGCTCTGTGCTGGCGAAAGGCACTCGGCATAAAATAGCTGCTTTATTTTGTTATTGGGAGGCTCGGCTGACGCTGCAGGTCTCAGAGAAGAGCGAACAGAAAGCCTGGAAGGTGTTGGAGCCCCGCTCCCAGCGTGACAGGTGGGACTGCCCAGGCCCCTACCACGGAGGGGCCGGGGTGTCTGGCAGGGGCCAGGGCTGGGCCCCAGGGGGACGGGAGGGGTCCCCGCCCAGGTCTCATCCCTGCCCCCCAGCTTGTGGGGGGCGGTGCTGGCTCAGCTACTCGGCCTTGGGGGCCGTGTGGGCTGGAGGCCTCAGGTTCCGCAGGAGCAGGAAGGGGAGCAGGAATAGGCCTGAGCACATGGTGAAACAGACCCTGGCCCCGGCCAGCCAGTACACTGTGGAGAGACAGCCCGAGCGGTGATGCGGGCCCACCCTCCCCACTGCACCTCCACCCCGGGACGGCCCCGAGGCCGACCTGTGAGCCGAGGGGGCGGCAGGGGAAGGAGGCCAAGAGGGGCCCGTGTGGCCAGCAGCCCCCAGGCATGGCCTGGCCTCGCCTCCCAGGGGCACAAGCAGGCCTGGAATGCTATCCCCTGGGGCCCTTACCTGAGGCAGCCACCATGGGTCCCACCGCCCGGGCCAGGGCGCCCAGGCTCCGCAGCGTGCCCATGATCGTGCCCTTCTGCCAGGGCAAGCCTTCAGGGGAGACGGGAGGAGGCCGTCAGGTGCTTGCTGGCCGCCTCCCACCTGGGGGGCCTCCAGCAAAGAAAGACTCCTTACCATAGTCTGCGACCACGGAGGACAGGCAGGGCACCACGATGGCAGCAGCTACCGGGGGACACCAGGGAGGGGGCAGTCAGCCCCCAGGCGACGCCTGGAGGGCTGTGACCCAGGATCCCTGGCCCCCAGCTCCCTACCGTGCCCACCCTGGCCCCGGGAGGACCCCCTCACCGAAGGAGTAGAGCAGCAGCCCCAGGCCCAGCGCGGGCAGCGTGAGCCCCCAGCCGATGAGGAGGAAGGCGGGCACCAGCAGCAGGATGGCCTGCGGGGGGCACGGCAGCACTCAGGACCCACTCCTGCTGCTTCCAGAGGGACTTGGGACACGGCCTGTGCACCCCGCCTCCCCCCCGCCCCCCGCTTCCCATGGAAGCCTCGTACCCGCTTCACCGCTGCGATCTCCCCGCCGGGGCTGATCCTTCGGGCGTACGTGCCCTGCACGGTGGCCATGGTGAGGCCGATGAAGAAAAACATCTTTCCCTGGTGCAGGCTGGGGGCGGAGGAGCCGTCAGCGCTCGGTCTGACTGCCCTGGCTCCCGCCAGCCACACCGGAGCCTGGGAGCCAGCGGCTGCTCCGTGGACCTCGGCCAGCGCCTGCCCCGGGGATGGGCCCGGGTGGGAGTCACTGAAGTGGGAAGACAGGCCGGCGCCCCTACCTGCTGAACTGGAAGCGCTGGTGAGCAAGGAAGCTCAGGGTGAACTCCAGGCCCGAGAACAGGAAGAGGTAGAGGAAGTACACCAGGCCCAGGCGGCGAAGGCGACTGAGCCCTGGGGAGCACGGTGAGCAGCTGTAAGAGGCCAGCAGCCTGAGAACGTGACAGTCCTGCCCTCGCGAAGGGGGTGGCTTCTTACCATCTCCAGCAGGTGGGTCCTGGCCACGGGCCACAGCCGAGAAACGGAGCAGGGCCACGGGGCTAAGCAGGTCTGTGGCGGCTCGGAACCCCGGGCCGATGGAGGGTGCCTGGAGAGGGAGCGCAACTGGAGAGGCTGGCCAGGCAGCTGGTGGGGGCCGTGACCTGAATCTGGCCTGGCCTCCGGTCCAGCTGCCCGGCCCGAGAGGCAAGGGTCCCCGGAGGTACCGTGGCCCCAAGGGCCCCTGCGCAGAAGGAGAGGACAGCCCAGCCTTCCCGGGCGTCCCCGCGTGCCCACAGAACTGAGCCCCCGCCCTGGGGCCCGTCGGCAGGTTCAGGGACCCACCTTACCCGCTTCTCCGGGGGCAGTGTCTCCGGCAGGAAGCAGAAAATAAACAGCAGGTCGGAGACCGCAAAGAGCAGAGCGAGCCAGGGCACCCTCTCCGCGGGCAGGAAGGCGCCAAGCATGGGGCCCAGCGTGAAGCCCAGCGAGAAGGCCACTCCGATGACTGCCTGGGGAGGAGGCCGTCTGAGCCGGGCCGGGCCGGGCGAGCCCCGGCAAGGACTCCCCGCCTCCTCATCCCATCGTGCGCACGCACCATGCCTCGGCTGCGGGCGGAAGGCGAGCCCAGGTCGGCAACGATGGCTGTGGAGAGGCTGACGTTGCCCTTGCTGACGCCCCCGATCACCCTGGAGGCCAGGAAGGCTGCGAAGCTCTTGGAGGCCGCCCACACGGCATACGAGGTGGCCAGACCTGCCTGTCCCCGGGGCAGGTGTGGTCACTTGAGGCCAGGAGAGGCCCGGAGTTGGGCCGGCAAACCCAGGTAACGCCTTTGGGACCTGGCCCTGTTCTGGAGCACCCAAAGCCCGCCTGTGTTCCACATGTCCCCACGGACAGGGAGCACCTCTGGGAAAGCCTGCCTTAGCCACGGGAGCCAGCACCCAAACGGCACACCCAGGGGGCAGCGAGGGCCACTGCCGGGTGGGTGAGCAGTGGGCATCCGTACCAGGGACAGCAGCATCACAGGGCGCCTCCCGAGACAGTCCGAGAACGCCCCCGTGACTGGTGCCAAGAGGAACTGCAGGAAGGAGAAGACCGAACCGATCAGACCTGAAAGACACAAACGATTGGGTCACGTGACTTGATTTGTCCTCATCAGTCTGGTGACGCTGGGTGGGCCCCACCGGGAGTGCACACTGCACGTGAAGAGGAGGCAGACGGTGCCCAGCAGCAAGAAAGCAGGGACAAGGACCCCAGGGAGCCCCAAAGTGGGACTGGGGGGGGGCCATACCTCCGAACAGGACGCTGTTGTACCTCTTCTCTGCGGGCATCCTGATGGCTGCAGCAAACCAGTCCACGCCTCGCTGCCACGAGCCATAGAGGGGATCCTGGGGAACAAGGAAGTGTGACAAGGGTTGGGGAAGTCCCTGGTGGGCTTTGGGGCAATGGGCAGACATCCTGGGAGCCAGGGGGCCTCTGGACATGGGGGAGGGCTCACGTGGGCACGACCGTGGCTCTCCAGCAGCCCTGGCAGCAGGGGCAACAGCAGGGTGAAGGCCAGGAGGTCCAGCAGGAGGCCGAGGAAGACCACGGTGATCACACGGGGCTCTCGCACGGGCTGTTGGCGGATGGGTGGGCGGGGGGTGCAGCTCCCTCCTGCTCCCCAGCCCATGGTGGGGGCCGCTCCAATTCCACCTGGCTGAGAATGTGGCGGGTCTGCTTGAGGGCGCTTCTGAGTACTCCAGAGCCAGGTGCCTACCCTAGACCCGGGAAACCGAGTCCCCCGGCCCTCACCACGCCCCCAACCCGCCAACAACCAGCAGGCACCCTAAAGGGAGCGCCTGTCCGCCTCGTTAAGCGGGTGCCCGCCACCCAACACACTGTGCGCCCTCTCCCCGACGCCAGGGAGCAGGAAAGTCGGGTTGATGGGTTGCGCAAAGAAACCGCAGCCACCGTTGCCAACCGTCCCAAGGGGCCGGGGTGGGGGCATCGGGGCCCCGGGCACCAGTCTACCCCATGCAGCCGCCCCAGGTTCTCTAGTGGAGTGGGCGGGGAAACTGAGGCCCGGGCGGAGGGCGGCCCCGGCGGTGCGCCCGCGTCCTGGAGAACACGATCAGCGCTCAGAATCCTGGCCCCCAGTCCCCAACCCACACTCCGCCCCGCCCAAGACCCCGGTCCCCGACCACCCCAGGCCCTGCTCACCCAGCCCCGCCCGGAATCCCGGACCTCAGCCCTCTGCTCCGCCCAAGACCCCTACCCCCGCCCCAGCTCGCATTACGGGTGGGGCAGTGGGGCGCGCACAGGCTGCGGGAGCAACCCCGCCCTGCACCTGCCGCGTCCGCGCGCTCGGGGCGGATGGACGGTCGGACGCACGAACTGATGGACGGATGCGGAACGGACCGCGGGCACGCTGCCGGGGGCGGGCGCGCGCCGGCCACGCCCCCTCCCGACCCGGAATTGGCCACCGCCCGCTTCCTCTTCCGGCCGGCGCGCCTAGGGCTGTGACGCCGAGTGCGGGCGAGTACGGTGGGCCCGGAGTGGCCGCCGGCTTCCCCGCGCCAGCGCTCGGGGCTTCTTCCCGTCGCCCACCCGCTCGTGCGGGGTGCCCCCGCCGTGGGCCGTCAGCCACTCTTGGCTGCGACCGCGCACGCCTGTGTCTCGGCGGCCGGGCCAGGCGGCCAAGGGGAGGGAACCCCCGGGAGCGGCAGCGTCCAGCCGGCAGCGCACCGGCCTCTCCTGCCACACGCCTGGCCCCGGGCTGTGGGCGTTCGCACCTCCTCACCACCTCCACCCACATGCCCGCCAGGGTTCGTCAGACTGTCCAACCCGAACCAGAAAGTACCGGGAAGTTCTGGAAATGAGGTTCGGCTTACAAGTTGACGTGCGTCCAGTCCACCCCTTGTCGACTTGGCACTGGTACTCTCCTTACACCGTATTAAACTTCCAAGGCAAGACAGCAGCAGTCACACTGCCTGATGGGGGCAGAGAGTCCACCTCCAACCGAGAAAGCCGTTAGCACTTTCTCCAAAGGACACGTCCGGGTCATGTTTTCTTCCAGCTGAGCCCTGGGGGAGGTGGCAGGAGGGACGAGTTGGGAACACCTATCTCGGAAGGCTCAGAAGAGCCCTTGGTTCTGGCCTGGCCAGGCTGGTCCTACCTGGCTTTCGTCCCTTCTTCCAGAACCCCTGTACCCTCACCTCTGCAAGTAGAGGTAGGGCTGGGGTGGGACGGCCACACAGACCCTGGCGTCCCCCGAGAATTACATCTGGAGGGGGTTGGGGGAGAGGCCCGGGGTAGGCAGGGGTCCCTGATGCAAAGCTGGGGCTTTAGGGCTCGTGCCGGCGCGTTCCGTCCTCACGGGACTGAAGAGCGGGGCCTCGGCCGAGAGCCCAGCCTGGCCTGCGGATGTGACAGCTGCCAGGGCCTCCTGGCTGTGGAGCCACACAGCCGGCAAACCTCTGTCTCTGGCCACCCAGGGGAGGCCGGGTGAGTGCTCTGCCTCGTCCCCAAGGCCGCTCTCAGCAGTCAGGGCTTGAGCCCTACATGCCCCAGGGGCATCCTGGCCCCAGACCCCGTGGAGTCCCGACGCCACCCAAACTGTCCAAAATCAAACTCTGAACTCTCCCCACCAACCTCCTTTTTCCTACCAGCCTCAGGGAGGCCAGAACCCGTCCGTCCTGTCACCCGCTCCCTCAGTCCCCCACATCCCCATGGCCAGTCCTCCAATCTTCCTGGTTACTGCCGTGGCTGGTGTGGCCTCGGGGACTGGCTGCTCGGCGCGGGCCCCAGGGCCGCCTTGCAGGACTGGCCGGCGTGATGGCAAGCTGTGTGATGTTGGCCTTCAGGGCTGGCCGTGGAAGGCGAGGCCTCAGCCCTGGGCCCGTGAGCGGAGGCCTGAGACCCTCACGGATGTCCCAGAGCTCACGTACACCAACTTCCACACCGGAGCCCAACATCCGGGGCCGCCCAAGCACGGAGGACCGTGGAGCTGCGGCGCGGGAAGGAGAGGTCACACTGACACCGCAGCAGCCATTTGTGTGTTTTTTATTTTTGACAGAGCAAGTGTGACCTGGGGAGGGGCAGAGAGAGAGAGAGACTCTGAAGCAGCCCAGGCTCCGACTGTCAGCACAGAGCCCGACGCGGGGCTCGAACTCCCTAACGGTGAGATCACGACCTGAGCCGAAGTTGGAGGCTCGACTGACGGAGCCCCCGGGGCGCCCCCTCACCACCTTTTACGTTCAGTCCACAGGATCTCCTCGCCTGATTTGCAAAGTTTTATTTTTTGAACTTTTTCCTCTTCAGAGCCTTCCATTCCCCTTCCTGCGTAGCCAGACTGTTAAAAAGCTGCTTCACTTTGCGCTTTCTTTCCGCATCCCTTTAAAGAAAAAGACAAAACCCCATTTTCTAGATCGGCCTCTTTGCGGGGCTTCTGGCCGGCCAGCAGCTCCCCAGCACGCGGGCGCAGCCCGGATGGAGACGCCGGGAGTCACGGGCCCGGGCCGCCCCCTCCACCTGCCCCAGCGTCTCTGCCTGCTGCGTCAGCCTCCCCCACCACCGCTCACCGCCCACCGTGTCACCAGCTGCGTCCCCCCCCCCCAAACCAGGGTCCCCGCCAGCTGTGTCGGCCGCCCGGCCCGGCCCCCTCACCGCTCCAGGGTCTCCGCCAGCTGCATCCGAGCCAGGAATTGGTTGTCCCGGCGGATCTCCCTGACGGCCCCTTTGAATTCACGCTTGTGCTTGTGGATGAGTCTTCTCCTCTCCTGCTCCGCCTTGCTGCTCCCCTGCTTCCGGCCGAACTCCAGGCTGAGGGTGCAGAGCCGGCGTCAAGGGGGTGCCGGCGGGGTCCGCTCCCCTGCGGCCGGCCCGCCCCCAGTCCCGGGCCCTCCCGCACCCCCAGGCGGGACCCCTCGCGGCTACGCACACTTTGACCAGCCGGGGGGTGAAGAGCTTCAGCGGCACCGGCTTGCTCTTCTCGCAGATCAGCGGCCGGTAGCGCGGCGCCCCGCTCCCCGCGTCGGCCAGTGCGCTCCGGCACAGCTCCTGAAACCGGGGCCAGGGGGAGCGGAGGCTGCGGCGGGCCCGCCCGCAGGTGGCCTCCAGGCCCCGGGGAGGAACCGGGCCAGGGAAGCAAAGGGCTGCAGGCCTGGCTGCGCGGGAGCACCCTGTGGGCTGACCCGGTGGGGGCCCCTGCCCGGCGGGGTGGCTCCCGCTCCGGCTGGCGGGACAGCAGAGCCGCCGAGACCGGGTAAGAGGGGGTTTTGTTGGCACACTTAGGCGTGAGGACAGCCTGTGCTTCGGCGCCCAGCAGACGCAGTGGAATCCCCTTCCCCAGAGAAACCGCTCACAGTGGGCGCCAGTGACCTGCCCATTATGGACACACACGGGACAGCCTTGGCTTGTATGCCGGGTGGCCAGGGCTGCAGGGGCAGCCACATGATGGGGCAAGGCCGAGTTTCTACCTGACTTTGTGATTTGACCTCCTAGAACCAGATGATTAGGGCACCTTCACCACGGCTGTGGCTTCTAGAAGAGATAGCTGGGCTCCTGAGGAACCTTCTAGAAGCCAGCATACTAATGGTTCCTTTCTCCTCACATAGCTGTGTCCTGGAACTCAGGCCTCTGGCCCTGTGGGGACAGCCCCCCTCCCCCTGAGCCCACACAGTTGCTGCTTAGGCCAAAACCCCATCTCCACAGGAGCAGCACGTGAGGCGTGGCCAGCTAGGCTCGCCCCAGGTCCATTAGCGCCACGGAGGGCCTCGGTCAGCCCAAATCCTGCAGGACCAGAGAGCTACTCTGTCCCTTACAGGACAGGCCACAGCCACACCGACAGTCAGAAGACACAGCTGTTGACACCTTAGCCTCATCAACCTCTACACGGTGAGGGGGACAGCCTCACGGGGACAGGGGACAGTGGCCGGAAGGCCCGGGCTCGGAGGGTGTCCAACAAGGGACGGCTGAGCTCCCTTCCTCACGGACACGGCCCGTCCGTGTGCCTAGCCGGGGAGAGACATGACAGATGACATGTCGTGGAGGAGAGGGCAGGGAGGGGGCGGGCGGTGGGGGCCACTCCCTCCTGGGCGGCCTGGCTTCCCGAGGAAGTGAGGGGACGAGCCGCCTGTCTCCAGGGACAGCGCTCCAGGCAGAGGGAAGGGCACGTGTGAGCTCTGCAGATGAGGGGGTGCGAGCGGGTGAGGGGAGGCGGCCGGCCAGCCTGGCCTCCCGCACAGTCCCGCCTTCGCCTTCTGTCTGAGGGGCCCCAACAGCTCCTCGGACAGAAGCCCGTGGGCGGCTCGGGACGACTCCAGAGAAGACGGGGTGCGGAGGTGGGGCACCCACGGGAAGGAGAGTCTGGAGGTTCAGGAAAGCGCAACAAAGATGTGCCCAGGACCAGCGGCTCTTGAAGACGCCTCCTGGGACCAACTGAGGGGTCCTCCGTGGCTTCTGTCGCCTCGTAAAGACCATGGGACTGCTCTCAGAAAGCCCGCGAGCCCCGGGGAGACATGGAGCCCAGAGCGCACGTGAGCACGGGCAGCTCTCAGACCAAGTTCCCGAGCCAGACTCGTGCGGGAGCGCAGTGGTCTCTTCGTCACCCCGCCATGGCGCCCTCCCGTCGCTGTCCCTGGTTCCTGGAGCCGCAGCCTCGGGACAAGAACGCCCCCTGACCCGACCCGACCCGCTCCCCACCCACCCCACCGACAGAGGCGGCGGGAAGCCTCACCTGGAGCTCCGGGGGGTGGCGGCAGGCGGCCAGGTGCTCTGTCAGCAGGGCGCGGAGGGGCCGCACGATGTCGTGGAAGGACGGCAGGGAGCGGTAGGTGAGCACGCAGCGCTTCACCAGAGCCAGACCCACGGCCAGGCAGGACAGTCTGCGAGGGGGCGACACGCAGCGTCAGGGCGGGCGGCCAGACGGGAGCCGGCCCCTTCCGACCGGCCACTGCCTCCGGCAACCGCCCTGGCAGCGCTCAACTCCGAGACCCCGGCCCAGGTCGCACAGTGACAGCGACGGCTCTCGGCGTCGGGCCGGAAACACCCCGCGTCCCCGCATCGAAAGGACGGTTGTGGGAAATGCAGTAACTCTGAAAGAGTGGCTCCGGGTCGGGGTTTAAGTTACCATTTGCAAAATCAAAGCCGGATCGTAGAAATTCTGGGAAAGTTTTTTTTTTTTCCTCTCACGGCCCTGCACGGACATTTCCCCACAGAAGACACGTGAACGGCCAGCGAGCGCGCGAGAAGATACTCGATGTCACTGGTCTTCAGGGACAGGCGAGCGCAGACCACAAGCTGCCCTCCATTCCCGTGAGGAACCGGACCCTGTGCCCTGCTGGCGGGGTGTAACGCCCGGCGCCGCGGAGAGCAGCGCGGAAGCTTCCTGAAGAACTTCCACACGGAGCCGCCGGTGACGCAGGGCTCCGCCTCTGGATCCGCACCGTAGAGAGTCACCTGTGCCGCCACCCGCCGCGGCGTTGCTGACGACGCTCGGGGTTGGGAGAACCCACACGCCTGACGACGGACGGATGAGCAGAGCGCGGGTCGTCCGGACAAGGGCGTATCATTCAGCCCTTAAAAAGCAAGTTAATTCCGGGGCGCCTGGGGGGCTCGGTCGGTTGAGCATCCGACTCTGGATTTCGGCTCAGGTCATGATGGGATCAAACCCCCGTGTTAGGGCTCTGTGCTGAGCATGGAGCCTGCTTGCTCTCCTCTCTCTCTCTCTCTTCCTCTGCCCCCTCTGCCCTGCTCACGCTCTCTCCGAAGTAAAAATTAAAAACAGGAGGAAACTCTGATACCTGCCACCACACGGGTGAACCTGGAGGTCACCCACCCCAGGGTTCCACCTCAGTGAGGGCCCTAGAAAGCCAGACCCACGGGGACGCAGGGCAGCTGGCGGGAGCCTGGGGCCGGGGAGGGAGTGCACGGCACTGTCCACTTCGGTCTCACAGGCGGGAAGAGTCTGGGGGCGAGGGCGTGGCGGCTGCCCCACGGACACCGATCCAGCGCCGCTCAGCCGTTGCCCCGGGCTCCGTGCTGGCGGCTCAGGGCCTGGAGCCTGCTTCGGATTCTCGGTCTCCCTCGTTCTCTGCCCCTCCCTGGCTCGCGCGCGGTCTCTCAAAAATAAATCAACTTAAGAACGATTAAGACGGTAAACCTTCTGTTGTGTTTTACTACAACGAAAGAAAACTTCAGAGAATCCATAATTTGGAAACTGAAGAGAACAGACTTCTGACAAAAACCCCGGTCCTCCTCCTCCTCCTCCTCCTCCTGCAGAGACGGAGTGTTTGCGACCCGCTGCTGCTCACGTGCCGAGACCTGACCCCAGCGTGAGAGATCCGGAGGCGACCGGGCCTTCCCACCCACGAACCCGGGACGCGTCTCCATCGATGTCCGCGGTCTCCCGAGGTTCCAACAGTCCTCCGCCCCTCCCTGGTGAAGTTAATCCCTCCATTCTACTCTCGCTGACACTATCGTAAGTAGGATTTTCTAATTTTCTTTTCAGTTGTTCACGGACTATAGAAACGCAGCTCACGTTTTCGATGGTTTGTACTCTGCCGCTTCACTGGATTAACTCACTAGATCTAACGGCCTCTCTGCAGAGTCTCTAGAGGACGTAAAGATGCGTGCTTATGTCCTCCACAGAGTGGACGCTGGCGTGCCCTTAGAGTGCTGGGTGTGGCCGTGTCTGGCTCCAGGCCCTCCCGGGCGCCCCAGGCCCCCCACTTACCTCGTGTGGTTGGCCTCCGTCTTAGTCTGGGCCTTCAGTCCACTTGCCCAGTGGAGGGAGAGGGGTCTCCTCTGCCACGTGGCTATGTCCTCTTCATCGGAAACCAAGAGCAACTCCGAGCTCTTCCCAGATGCTCTGAAAGGGTGCACCAGAGTGTAACCTGAATTCCGAGTGGGACAAGGAGAGAGACGGCCTCTGAGCATCGCTGGGCGCAAAGGGCACGCCCTGCGTGGCCGGGGAGACAGGGAGTAGATGGCACCCACACGACAGAAGTGAGCAAGGCTGAGTGTCAGAAAGAGGTGATGGTGGGCGGGGGAGGCGCAGAGCAGGGGGTCGGCTGGCGCAGGCTGGCGGCAGACAGGACAGTTAACCGACCAGCTCAGAGCACGCCTGTCACAGAGGACGAAGGCCAGTGCAGAGGACGTAACCCAGCTACTGCCCAGAAGAGCAATCGAGGCAACGGGCAGGGCCTGCCAGGCACAGCGAGGCCAGCAGTGGCTCCAGGCACAGCGAGGCCAGCAGTGGCAGGGCGGAGGGGGAGTGGGGGGAGGGAGAGGGGAGGTGGGCGGGTGGCCAGCCTGCCCGCCACCTCCCCGCAGCCCAGCGTCCAGTGCGTCCCGCCGCAGCCTTCACCTTGGGCTGTGACCACCTCCCAGCAGGTTCCCGCCGCACGGCCGCGCCTCTCCAGGGCCCAGCAGCACCCCTGGCACGCGGGAGCATGCGGTGGGGTCCGTGTGACCAGGGAGCAGAGCCGCGTGCGGGGAGGTTCTGCCGTGAGGTCGCGAGGGGACAGCAGGACAGGCCCCATGGTTAGGGTCCTGGACGCAGGGCCTGCCGGGCACCCTCGGCCGCACCCCTGAAGGTTTGAAATCGCCCCCCCGCCCCCAGCTCTGCACTGGTGAGGCGCTCCGCACGCAGGCGGCGTCAGACCTGCGTCCTATCCCTGAGCTACGATCCACTATCGGGGCAGAAAGAGGACCCTACGGACGCACGAGAGCGAGGGGCAGACTAAGCGACACCTCGACAACCCGAGGGGGAAGCAGGGTGTGTGGTCACGTCCTGGGCGCGGCCAGAGGCAGGCAGGGAGCCGAGAGCAGGGGACGGTCTAGAAGGACAGCGTCACCTTCACCAGTTACCCCTCCCGAAACCCCGCGGCGGAAGCTAGAGGCTACGCAGGCAGGGCGGAGGCCGGAAGGGCGCTGTGAGCCGAGTGCAGAGAGTGTTCTTGTTGCAGAGAGAAAGTGATGAAAAGATAGATCTTAACGATACATTCATTTAACCCAGAACATACAAACATTATTTCGACACATATCAACATAAAAAAGCCCGAGCTGTCTCAGGTAGTTCTGACAGGAAGTCTCGGTGGCCGGGCCGCGCCTCACACCCAGCACGCCAGCGGCCAGGCTCAGGCCGTGTGGCGACCGCGGTGGACGCAGTGTGGGGTCCCGACTCTCAGTGTGCGGTGTGTCCACACAGTCACGCGCTCGCTCTCTCAAAAATAAACATGAAGAAAAAGGTGGGGGGGAGGGAGTTAAGGCTGCTGCTCAGGCCGGCAGGGCGCCAGGTGGTTTGGGTTTTCGAACAGTTCCACGTCCCACGCCCTCTACGGTAAGTGTGAATTCCTCTTAAAAGCCCTCAAAGAGAGTGCGCAGTGTAACGAACCTGGAAAAGCTCCTCCGCACCAGCTCACCTTGGCTTTGCTGTTCGGGGCTGCGATGTAGAGGATCCCGAGGAGAAAGTTCACCAGCTCAGGAATGAACCTCTGAGACAGGGACACGTAATCCAGGAACACGCAGCACACGAACAGGCCCTTCACCGCGTCTTGGAGGGACAGCACGGGGCACTGGCACGGAGCACAGGGCACGGCTGGTTAGCGGTCGGGAACGAGGTTCCGGAAGGCGGCACCAGGCACGCGACCTGGCTTCCCGGTGGGACGTGTGGCCCCAGAGCCTCACCTGCGCAGAGGCGCGTGTGCCCTGGCGGGTGCGGGGGAGGGGACCCTAGTGCTCTCCCTCCCCGGGAACGGGCGCGACCGGCCACGCGCCCGACAAGGAAAGCGCAACCATCCGGGCTTTCCGAAGGCACAAGGGGAACAGAACCCACATGGGGCTTGAAGCCTTCACACGACCTTGTCCTGTCCGGCGTCGCGTCCTCTGTAACCTCGCCTGCCACCCCCCTCCTCCCCTCCCCCCCCCCGGCCTCAGAGACCCAGCTGGCCGTCCCCGCAGGCCCCGCCGGATGGCCTTCCCTCGAGGGCCCCGAAGTCACACGCCCTGCGCTGCCTCGGGCTCGCCGAGGGGCCGGGGGACGCACCTTGGTGAGCAGCTGGCTCATGCACACGAGCGCGGGCGTCACGACGGGGTGCCGGAAGTCAGAGGTCGGGAACAGCATCCCGGCCAGCTTCAAATAAATGAGCTGGAAGACAGGTCACCACAGGATTAAGGACAGCAGAGGGCTGCGGAGCGCCTGCGGGTGTCCCGCCAGATGCCCGCCTGCGCCACCATCTGTGGCCGGGGCGGCGCCTCCCCGCACACGCAGGCTGGCGCACGCCCGTTCCGACACTTGCCACCTGCGCCTCACTCCGCTGGGGCAGCCGCTCGGCGCCGACGGATGCGCCGACGGCCTGCAGACACGGGCAGAGGGCGCGGGAGGACCGCTCCCTGCAGTAATTCCGGAAGGCGCCACGGAGGCTGGTTCATAGCTTACCGCAGACCCTTCTTGTGGTGTCTTGTCCTAAGGCACCAAGAGATCCCCCAAAACACCCAGAACTGGGTCACTCTGGAAACGGGAGGTACACCCCAGGAGACCCCACTCCCTGCTTCCTGCTCCTGGCAGGCGCTCGACGGTCAACCACAGACCTACCAGGAGGGCCTTCCACAGAGCCCTTGGCCCCACCCTGACCTGGGACTCCAGGGAACGCAAGGCTCAGGGAGCCAGAGCTGGGGTGGGGGCGAGCCTGCGGCCCCCAGCACCCCACCCCGCGACTCCTCGCTCGGACCAGGAGCGTCTGCTAAAGGAACAGTCACTGACGGTTGGTGGCCTGGGTTTAGTGGCCGCTGCAGCCAGGCAGGGACAAGCCACGTGATGTGTGGGAGGTCACGAATCCTCTCATCAGGCCTCTGGGGCAGGTGTTACTGTAATCGTCACCCCCACTTCCAGACGAGGAAAAAGGCCAGGGCCACGCAGCTCATCTGAGCACGGGGAGGGAGCCCAGGACCTGCCTCCGGCCCCGCTGCCCGGTCCCCACACTGACGCTCCGCGGGGAGACAGGCTGCATCTCTTTGGCCACCGATCAGCAGTTAAACGCGGGAGAGTCCGCTAAGGGCTGGGGCGCGCAGAAGGGAGTCACAGCAACAGCGCGCGGACACTGGCTCAGGTCCTGCTTCGGAGAAGCTTTCAAACCAGGCACGTAAACTCTGTAGTTCTGTTTGTGAATCACTGTTACTTATTTCCACAGAAAAGCCTAGAATGTGGGACAGATGGAGCAAGTATTTCTTCAGAGCCACCGAAGCTGACAGTGCGGCCCGCGACGATCACCGGCCTGTCAGAGACCTCAGGGCCGTGCAGGTGCCTCGGTGAGCAGACGCGGGGACAGGTGGCGCCGGCAGAGGGCCCCGGGGGCCCGCTCTGTTCACCCTGAAGTCTCTCTGCCACTAAGGCCACGCGCAGCCCACTTGTGTGGAGGCAAACCGCGGTCTCTTCTCTCACGAAATGCGTTTTAGTTCGCTTTTAAGGGGTACACAGTCCTTCCCGCCTTGTTCCGCCTGCTCTCCAGATCAGTCTGGAAGCTCTAGGGCATGGCAAACCTGCCCGACTACGCACGCTCAACTCAGCCCTCCCAGGGGCCAAGAGCACCGGCCCCTCCTGGCTGAGCCCACACCCCTGCTCACCACGTCCAGGCCCGGAAATGCCGCCCGGCCTCGGGCCTCAATCGCTCCTTCCATCTCGTGCATGGCATCTCGGAGGACAAACTGTATGCAGCTGCTTGCAGATTCAGGAAACATCTGGCAAAGATTATATAACGGCCTGTTAATCAGAAACACAGGTCAGGAGAAAATGACTCCAGGGAACAAAAACGGAAAGAGTCCCCAAGCTTCAGTTCACCGTTTCCCCGTGAGGCCACCTGCTGGCTGAGGGGCAGGCTGGCACAGACGCCGCCGGGGGAACCCACTTTCCCCTTACTGAGCCGGCTGGCCTTCTTGGCGACCCAGGAAATTTTTCTAGCAGTGCTGGTTTCAGGACACCCTACACTTAGGTCTGCCATCTCCCGGAAGCCCTGACTCTCGGGGCGGCGACGCCAGCGCAAGAGCAACGGCCGCAGGGGCACGTTCTATGTGCCGGACTCAGCGGGCCGTTCCGAGGTGCCGTCCACAGGAACCCACCGGGCCCTCAGGAGCCCTGCTGTGCTGGCAGCAGGTGGCGGGGGTGAGGGGGTGCGCAGCGTGCGGCCGGCCCCAGAGAGGCACCCGTCAGCTACTGGCGCTCGCTACCCCTCCCTCCCCATCACCTCCCTCCAGACAGCCTGGCCTGGGAGCCACACTCCAGTGTCTGCTTTCGCGGGGGTTCTCGCGCAGCCGGGTGGGGTGGGAACATGCAGACCAGAGGGACCGGCACGAGCCTGTCAGCCACCACCGAGGCGTGGACCTGGCGCGGGCGGGTTCCCGGACGCCGCGATGGAGTCCACCACGTGTCCCCAACACCGTTCACCCATCCAAGCGGAGCTCGGAGTTTTATTGGTGAACGAAAGAGAAAGTTAACCTTCGAACACCACGAACAAGTCGGAAGTGTCCACTGTCTCAGAGTCGAGCTGTCTGTAGTTAGGGTCCCGCTCTCCAGGGTGACGGGAGCAGCAGCTAACGCCACGCGGGGGGGCTGACCCCACTGACGTCACCCTAGCTGGGGCAGGCGGTGGGCTCCATTTACAGAGGCCACCTTAGGGACTCCGAGGCGCACTTTCGTGGCGGTGAGCAGGATACAAGGTGCCGGGCGCGGCCCCACGTCCCAGGCCGCCGCCGCCTGTACTTACACCACCAGCTCATCGATCCCTCTGAGGTCCGGTGGGTCGTGTGTAGCCAAATCTCCAACGTATTCCAAAAGGAAGCCGAACAGTTTCTGCAGAACACGGACGGGAACGGAGTTCAGTGCTGACCCCAGAACAAAACCACGGCACACAAGGCAGTGTCACCTCCACTGTGGCTAAAAGGTATGCGCACACGCCTCAGCGCCACTGACGCGGGCACCTTACCAGACGCGGGCCGAGAAGCCTGCGGAGCACCAGGGGCAGCGGGGGAACGGGAGCGCTGCGGGCCGAGGCGCGCCCTTGTGCAGCAGGGCGGACGGCACCCAAGTCTGAAGGGCAACCAGGAACGCACCCAGCACCATGCCCCGTTCAGGAAACGCGCGGCACCCACGAGGAGCGGAGGCCTCTTCCCAGCCGCTCGTCTCCCGGGGTCCGGCTCTGCCAGCTGACGGCCGGTGAGGCGCCCCAAGCCCGAGTTTCCTCGCCTGCAGGCGGACGGCAGCGGCGCCTCCTCCGACCCCCCCAGCGGTCACCTCGCGGTGCTCACGCGGCGAGGCAAGGGGGGCGCACCTCGTGACGGTCAGTGTCCTGACACAGCGGGGCCACCCTGACACGTACCTCTAACTTGGCTTTGTTTCCCACCGCGAGGCTGGGGTGGTTGCAGGTTTTAATTCTCTCCACCACCAAGAGCTGCTCTTCCGTCGATTTCCCTGATAACAAGGATTTCAGTTCCTCGTAGGACTCAGGGGCTATCAGAAACACAAAACACGTGCCAGTCACTCCTTACGACGAGACTCACGTTTCCGATAACACGGAGATTAAAAGCAGAAAGGAACACCGGTGACAGAACTGCACCAGGACACGATTCCGTGTGTATTTCACGGATACGCTGGCGCTCCCGCCGCAGCCCTCTGGCACATCCAGCGTGCTCCGGAGTGGCCTGGGCTGAGGGGAGGTGGGACGGCCAGATCAGTGACCAGGGCCAAACCCCCGGGCACAGCCTCAACGAGAAAAGGACTCCACAGCCAGCACAGGAAGTTCGAGCGGCACGGCGCTGGCTCTGCGTCCGACTGGCTCCGGAGGAGACGGAGGAAGCCACGCGAGCAGAGAAGCAGGGTGCCGCCACCGCCCCAGACTCCCGCTGGTCGCAGGCCTCGCCTGCCAGCGTCTCCTCTGGAAGTGACCGTAAGTCCCAGGCTAACCTGGGACTGCTCCCCAGAACCGGGTAATTCTGCTCTGCAAACCAGACAACCCGACACCCCACGTTTGCTAGAAAACGCCACGCGGCCACACGACTGCCCAGGGCTGAAGGCAGGGCCTCCTCGCAGGCGGCTCCCCAGTCTCCCAGGCCCCGTGGGGTGGCTCCGATTCCGGCGCAGAAGGCCGGCCGTGGAGAGAGCCCGCAGACCTTCTCAGGAAAGGCGTGTGGTGTCCCCATCCTGCCTCGGCCCACGAAGCCGTCTGCAGTCACACAACCAAGGCCGGCTGCCACTCCGGCCGGACACCGAGAGGATGACATCACAGGCCAAGACTTTCCAGGCAGGAGGTGTCCGTGCGCCCAGAAGCGCGCCCTCGGTCCCCGCTCCACAGGTGGGGCCCCAGCGAGGCAGACTTATCGCCGGGTCACGGAGCTCGTCCCCAGACATGAGAAGGCCTGCGGTCTGCCTACCTGCAAACGTATAGGGCAGCTCCGTTCCGGCAGCTTCTCGAGCTCTGTGACCATCGCCTTCCAGCCTTTCCCCGGGAGCCTGCCGGCTGGCTGTGTCCTCCTCACTCTCCACGTCCGACTCCAGGTCCGAGTGCCGATCGGAGCCGCCGCTCTCCTCCGAGTCCTCCTCGCTCGGGCCCTCACCCTGCTCCTCCTCGCTCTCGTCGAGGGCTTCTCTGCTTTGCTCTTCCTCGAGGCTCACCTTTCCGTCCTAGAGCGGGACAGGGGGACCGCAGGCCTCACTACCCCAGAGAGCAGCTGGGCATCCAGGAGCCAGGTCGGAGTGCCGTGCTCGAGGAGCAGGGACCTGTGCTGCACTCGCCCTCGGGCACCGGACTCCGGGCCCCGCCTCGCTGTGCCCCCGGGCCGCAGGGCCTGCCAGGAGCCTCCTGAACCCTGGTCACCAGGGCTCTGGGCAAGGAGCGGCAGGGCGTGGAAGGCGCACCAGCGGCCACGGGCCCTGGCGGCTGTGTCTGCGGCGTCTCACCACCAGCTTTGGGGCCGGGAGACGGCTGGTCGGCAGGGGCTTCCTGACATTTGGGCTGCACCTGGAGGTGGCAGGACCTCAACGCCTGGGGGTGACCCCCGACCGTGCCCTCCTGCCGAACAGCCCTGCGTTCTGTGAGCACTCCGTTTCCTGCCTCGGATCCTTTCCTGCTCCACACGCGGCGTCCGTGTTCCCGCCGGAACCTGACTGATGCACTCTGAAGGGGAAAGGGCCTGGACCTTACGGACTTTGTGAACCAAAAACTACCAGTTTTAGAAACTTGATTATTTTACTCAACTCCCTCCGCAGCAATGCTGAGCCCTCATAAGCCACAGTGGCCGATGTTAACAAGCAAGCACACAGCAGGGGGCTAGCGTGCCTCCTCCTCCGGGCAGCCGGCCTGCTTCCGGGCGCGGTACCTGACTGGCCAGGGACACCCAGACACAGAGCGCGCGTGTTCTCGGAGATTTAAACTTTCCGCCTGCGATGAACCCGTTAAGCAAGACACCAGAAACGTGCTTCTGAACTCGAAGAGCGAGCCAGCCAGCAAAGGCAAACACACACTTACTTTGTAAGAAAGCAGGTGCCTGTCATCTTTGTCCAGAACGAAGCCATCGTTCAGGTCATCCGCTGACTGATGTTTTGGTTTTTTAGCGTCGCCGTCCTCGTCCTTCCCGAGCATTCTCCGCAGCCTCGCAGCCTGAGCGGGAAAGGAAGCAAAGCTGTCTGTTGGGCTCATGGAGCACGTGGGCGGGAGGCGCGCCGTCCCTGCCCCCCTGCAGGCCGCGGTCCCTGGGGCGGTGGCCTTGAGCCTGCTGTCTTCCTCCTAACGTGCAGGCGCTAGGCGAGCACCGAGACGGCTTCCCGTGGCGCAGAAAGGAACATTCGCGCTGTGGCACAAGTACGTTCCAGTCACGAGGAAGGCGCGCCTGCTGTTCTGAGGTCTCTGTGGCTAAATTATGCGGACTTAACTCCCCAGGGCACAGTCACAGAAGAGGGCAGGCATCTCACGGTGCAGCCGGTGCGTCCGAGCCAGGAGCCCTGCCACACCACTGTCTGGAAACGCGCGGCCGACAGAGGCAGCTCGTGACACAGAACAGTGTGCCAACATTTGTGTATTTGTTCAAATGTTTACTTATTTAATTCTTAAAAAATGTTTTTTATTTTTGAGAGAGCACAAGCAGGGAGGGGCACAGAAAGAGGCATAGAGGATCTGAAGCGGGCTCTGGGCTGACAGCAGCGAGCCCGACGCGGGGCTTGAACTCACAAACTGTAAGATCATGATCTGAGCCAAAGTCGGACGCTCAACCAGCTGAGTCACTCGGGAGCCCCAGTATTATCTTTCAGAGAAAGCGAGCAGGGGAGGGGCCTAGAGAGAGAAGGGGGCACAGGATCCGAAGTGGGCTCTGCGCTGACAGCAGAGAGACCAACGCAGGGCTCAAACTCATGAACCATGAGATCGTGACCTGAGCTGACGTCAGCTGCCTAACCGACTGAGCCACCCAGGTGTCTGATTTTTGTTTTACTGCATGAAATTTGAAAAGCCTTCTTTAAGGCGCAGGAAAGAGTTGAGAAAGCAGTGCACTACATTGTTGGCAGCTGCTCTGAGGCACAGGGACTAGAGCGAACATTCACTGTTTGTTTGGTGTATTTGAGTACCACCTGCGTTTTTCTCGCTTTTATAATAAAAAGGGGACATTTACAGTACAATTGACACACGCTTCAAATAGTTTAAGAAGATTCCTTTGATAAAACAGGGCATCTGGGGGCCTTCCCACAGAAGGCAGAAGAAAGGCCTCCCGCGCAGACCACACAGGGCCCCCGAGTGGCGCTGGGCCCCAGACCGCGGCCCCAGTCGCACCCGCACCTCCAGCTTCTTCAGCCGCTCCTGCTCCTCCCTTGCCAGCTCCTCTTCTGTCTTCATCCTGTTAGAGGGCTGGGCCTTCATTTCAAAGCCAAGTTCACGGACCATCATGTCATAGGCGTCAGGCTAGGGCAGAAAGAAGAAACTTTTCATTTTTAGTTATTTTTTTTAAATGACCCGCACGGCCAGCCTCCTGCACACCCGGTAATCCCTGGGTGCGGCGGTGGACAAAGCCAAACCATGCCTGAGTCTTTTCTTCTCGAAAGGAAGCTGTTCTAATCAGTCTTGAGGACACTAAGTAAAGAGACATAGCATTCTTCACTCCTGGGAGATTCTCAAAACATACCTGAGTTAATAAAACTAACGCTGCTCATTAGGCATGAAGCCCCCAGAACGCGGGCTGGGTAAAGGCAGCGGTGACAGTGACAGTGACGGGCAAAGGTGGACGCTGGTCACACGACACGGTCATCGGGTGAAATCCTAGGTACTTCCTGGAAGCCAGTCACGGATGTGAACACGGCTTCCCCAACGACTCAGAATAAAAACAACGTGGTAGGAACCATACACAGTTTGGAGGGAAAACTGAGTAACCGCACACAGCGACAGACAAACGTGAGGCAGGAAAATTCAGACGCCATCTGAAGATGGCCTCCCCCGCGAGGGCTTCTCGTACCAAGAAACAAACGTTTTCTTTCATTTAATTATTCAGGAGCAGACCCGGAAGTCACCCTTTGTCTCTCTCTGCGCTGACATCGCACGCCTCAGAGAGGTTCCTGCCCACGGAGGTCGAGGTCAGGAACAGGCCAGAGGAGACGCCGGCCTCCCTTTTCCCAGAGAAAGGCCAACCAACGACTCCCACCTTGGGCTTCTCCTCTTTGTCCCTGTTGTTGGACCTGGGTGTTTTGTGCGCGAGGAGAGTCTGGATCTCTCTCCAGTCCTGATCCAGC
This sequence comes from Paguma larvata, assembly GCA_030068075.1. Taxonomy (NCBI): domain Eukaryota; kingdom Metazoa; phylum Chordata; class Mammalia; order Carnivora; family Viverridae; genus Paguma; species Paguma larvata. Next base: position 193,898,991 of record CM057823.1, on the reverse strand, counting down.
TTCTCTGTGAGCTCCAGCGCCTCTTCTCGCTGCGTCTGCCTCTCCCTCTGGGGAAAGAGAACAGACACGGCGTGTACCCCTGCCGCTGGGCCCCGGCCGGGCAGCCCCATGTCAGCGACCAGGCTGCACTCGGCGCAGCCAACACTTCACGTATCAGCAGAACAGAGAGACGTGAGACATCGGTATCGTCAAAGCGAAGCCACAAAATCTCATCACACAGAAGCAATTTCCTGCTGTAAACTGTTCATCAAGACGCCGCGAGCAGTCGGCTGGAAGCAAAACAATGATAAAACAATGTCCAAATACAAAACCCAAACTGCCAAAACACAACCCTCCCCAAAACACAACAGACCATGAGAAGATGCACATGCATGGTGAAATCGAAAATACAGGAAATGTGAAATACAGCCTGAAGATGGACAAGGAAGAAAAGCCCCAAAGTGTTTTGGGAGCGTCTCTGGTGATGGAGGCCCCGCCGAGTGGCTGACGCACCTTCTCCTGTTTTGATTTTGCGATGAGCTCTTCAATCAGCTCTTTGCGTGACCGCGGCTTCTCCCCCTCCTCGCCTTGCTGCTGAGCGGTCTTCCTGTGAAGGAGCCCGCCGCCACCTCCGAAATGGGTGGCGGTCAGCTCGGCTGGGGACGAAGAACAGAAAAGGCGTCCGTGAACGCCGGGCGCCGGCGCAGGCCCCGCTTCCTGCAGCGGCCCGCCGGCGTTTGCCCGAGCGTGGTCTTGAGAACCGACTCCGTGTTCAGGAACAAAAGGCCACACGTCGCAGCCGCACGAGACCGCAGGCAAAGCGGCACTTGAGAAATGGCCAAGACGAGCCGCTCCAGGAAAACCCAGACGTAAAATACCACCTGACCATGACCTGACGACTGGAAACCCCCAGGGTCTACTTGTTAATTGCATCCAAGTCTCATAAAAGACCCGCAAATTCAGTTAAACGAGCTGAGTTCGGAGTCTTAGGGGGAGAGTCCGGGATCAGGCTGCGTCAGAACCCGCGTTCTTCACACCTTCTTGGGCAGGGACCCGGAGATGGAATAAAGTCAGGAACCCGACACACCAGCAGGGCCGGACACCGAGGCTCAGCCGGGCCCAGTCCCCAGGGCGGGAGGGAGAGAACACAGCGGGACCACCCCCTCTGGAGGGGAAAGAGTCCCTCGAAGACCCAGTATCTCAGATGAGAAAAGGGAGGCTTAATCCCTTACCAGTAACAGAAACAGAACGTCCAGGCTGCTGTCCCCAGCAGGGCCCACGGTCCCACACTGCTGGTGGCCTCGGGCCCCCTCCCCCCGCCCTCTCGTTAACGCTGCTGCCACCTGCTGAGACGGCACCGCCCCCTGCTCCCTGCCAGAGCCACGTAGGGTAACGTGTGCGGCAAGGAGGCGCCTTGCATGTAACACCGCCGGCTGCGGCCAGGCTCGGGAGGCCGCCAGCCAGTGACGCCAGCTTCCACTGCCCGCTCTCGAGGGCTGGGGCTCCACCCCCAGCCACTCTCAGCTGAGAACACCAGGAGCCTCGCCCATCCGACCAGAGAGCGGCTTTGGGGCTCATCCTCAGTCACCGCACAAGCGGCCAGACCATCCCCTCCCAGCTACTCGAGGAAATGACCCCAACGATTCCACTGCCTTTGTCCCCAATAGAATTTTCTCATTCTATTGGGTCCTCATCTGACTTCTCTCCCGCCCACTGCTCCTGGGCCCTTCAGTCCTGGGCACCTGGGCTCTGCCGGCACTGCCCTTGGCTCCCCGCTTCCCCACGGAGGTGGGCTCACCAGCTCTCACTGCTCCTACCACCGGGGTCAGCACCCTTACCACTGCCCCGCCGGAAGGAAAGGCTTTTTTCTGCCCGATCTCCCAGCAGCTCCCAGGGGCTGGATGCTCCCACCTGCTCTTTCCCTCCCGCCCCTAAGGCTGCAGCTCTGAGGCCTCCCGGGGAAGTCTACCAGCATTTCCAACTGCCTGAAGCCAGTCCGAGTCAAGTCTAGCCCATCCCATGTCCGGGAGTACCACCTTAACACCGCTCAGGCTGAAACCTGGGAATCCTTGGATCCCTCTCCTCCCCCACCCCGCATCTAATTCACCCAGCAGCCCTGGCTCTGCCCTCCAGACCAGCACGGTAGTTCCAAGCTCTATGCCCTCTGATGGCTTTAGTCCTCAGTAAAAACCAAAATCTTTCTCCGGCCCAGCCCAGCCGCTGCTACCATCCCTGCTCCAGGCATGCTCTCGCCCGAGGCAAGGATCGTCCTGGCCACACTTGCCCTGGAGTCTTTATGTGATCACCACCTTCTTTCTGGTGAGGGTAAAATCAAGACTGTCTCATTGGCACGCTCCAGCCTGGAACGTAATTTTACCCTACAGCACTTTGCTTTCCATTGTTCCGTACACTTTAGTGATGCCTTTTATTTACTGCCAGGGTCTCCCCAGTAGCAGTAAGCTGCAGGAGGGTTTAATTCACTGCTGTTCTTATAGCACCAAGATCAGTGCCTGCTAAATACCCAGTACTTATTAAATAAATGATTCCTCTGCTTCCTGGAAAAATTTATCGGAAAATACTATTTAGTATTTTAGTAATTCAAGACTGTTTGCAATATTTTCTGGAAACAAGAATTTACAAACCATTAACTAATAAGGTGGTATTATGTAAGAAACTCAGTCTTGGGGCACCTGGGTGGCTCGGTTAAGTGTCTGACTCTTGATTTCAGCTTAGGTCATGATCTCAGGGTTGTGAGACCGAGCCCCGTGTCGGGCTCCGTGCTGACAGTGCGGAGTCGGCTTGGGTTTCTCTCTCTGACCCTCCCCTGTGTGCATGCATGCACGCACGCTCTCAAAATAAACAAACATTAAAAAAAACAAATGAATCCCTCCCGCCCCCCGCCAAAAAAAAAAAACCTACAAATTCAGTCTCGGAAAAAAATCTTCCATCTTCCAGTGTGCTTATATTAGGACTTAATTAGAAAGCTTTTTAGATACTTACTTATTCTGAAATCCAACTACAGCTTATAGTATGTTAAATGCTTGTTTTCATAACGTGCTAGAGAATAACACTGTGGTTTCAGTTTAGAGTCCCTCCCAGAGGGATCTGAGGCCTAGCTCTACCCGGCTACGCAGCCCCGGGCAAGTTCCCAATGCCCAGCCTCGACCTCAGCCTCTGCAGCTGCACAGTGAGGTGACGGCCGCCTGACAGGGCTGACTGCACGCTGAACGTCTCCTAATCTGTATGAGCTCATAACCCAAATCAAAGGATGCCAGGAAATCTCTAATGAACAGTCAAGCCCCTGAGACCCAACGCCAGAAGACGCAAAATCCAGCGTCTCCTCCAGTCACCCGGCATCACAGCTCTTGTGCCAACGAGGCCAAGGCCACTCACCTTGTGAAGACCAGGTTGGAAACACGAAGGTACCAAGCGCTTACTTTTACCACGGTGAGTCATGACCAGCTGAGTGACCGAGTCTAACATTTAAGCATGCACAAAAAGTCCCCAACGATGAGAAGCACAAGGAGAACGGCACGGGAGACGAAACTAGTCTCCTACAACCCCCCGGTCTCAGCAGAGCTGTGGTCCCGGCCCAGTGTCATGAACCAGAACCGTGAGCTGCCCTACCTCCTAAGCCTTCTGGCCCCAGGATTATCCAAATTGCAAAGGGCAATCACGGCTTTAATGCCTTAGCTTTCCATGCACTATAAAGACAAAACCTTTAAGTCAGTTTTAGCTTTTGCATCTTTTGGAAGATTCTGGAAAATGGGACACTTTTTTTCCCTTAATTTTGAAAGAAAGAGTGCACGTGCATGTACGCACATAAGCAGGGGAGGGGCAGAGAGAGAGGGAGAGACAGGATCCCAAGCAGGCTCTGTGCTGTTGGTCCAGAGCCCGACCGGGGGCCCGATCCCAAGAACTGTGCAAAATCGAGAGTTGGACGCCTAACCCACTGAGTCGCCCAGCCGCCCCGATGCTACGTTTAATCTGCTTTGTTACCGTCCATAAACGAGAAGCCCGCTATTGCCTGCCCCCCAAACTGCCGTAATTGCTCCATGGTAATAAGGACTAAAAGAACCACGTAAACACCACTGGCACACACATTCTGAGCAAACTGACCGAACAGTGGCAGCAGAGCAGCACGGGTTAGTGCGGAGCCGGTGAAGCGGGTTCTGCCCAGGGCCCGGACTCCTGGGTCCCGCCGGTCACCTCGCTTCTCTGAGCGACGGGAAAAATGAGCTAGGGTCAAGTCCAAATAAGATGAGGGACATGGAAGTGCTTTCTCAGCCTGTGAAGACGTCATCTATGTATCTGGACATAGTGAAAAAATACACAAACGCCCCGGTACGTGTACAATCTCCTGGGAGGCTAGGGCCGCGGCGCTCGCACCCCGCGTTCTCCTAGGTCTCCAGGAAGGGCAGACGCCCCCGCTCCCGGCGCCTACCAGACAGTGTTCCTCGTTCCTCAGCATCGCTGTCACTATCCACAATGTCGTTATGTTTTTCGATGTCTGCCAAGGACTGGCCGTAATGAGTTAATTCTTCGTCTTCATTTAGATTGTAGATGCTCTTTTTTTCATGTTGTCGCTGACAGAAGAAAAAAAAATCAGTTTCCTAAAAATTCTCCACTAGCAAGAATCAGTTATTTTTCCACTATTTGCATAATGGAACAATGTAGCCCGAGCCGTTTCCAGTTTATTCTGGTCATTCGAGCAGTGACTGAGGTACAAACAGAACCCGCGTGAGGCAACTGAGCCGGCGGGCCAGCTCGGCAGCTCTACCTCCCAGGGCCTCCCACAGCCTGCTCGCTTGCCACCGACCGAGCCGCAGGGGCGGTTTAGTGGAGAAGGCCAGGACGCGTCCCCGCCGCGCGCTCGCGTCTGCACCGGGCCGCCCGCCCCCCGCCCAGGCAGGCGAGCTGCAGGATCCGTTCCTTGTGCGTGAGCGCCCACACAGGTGCCGTGACCGACGGGGACGGGGCAACCGCCTTCTCCCGTCTGACTCCCGTTCAGTCTGCGACAGAAGACCCTCCTCCAACTGGCCGCGCACCTGCTGCTCCAGGGCAAACCTCTTCATCATCTTTTCCTCCGGGCTCAGGCGGCTACTGTACTCCCCGAAGCGCTTATCCGTGAACACATTGGACTTCTCCCTTTCCTTGTACTCCTTTAGTAACGTCTGGGTGCGCTGGAACACAGATCACAGAAAAATCTCACTGGTCCCTGAAGGGGAAGCGCTCCCCCGAGGGGACACAGGACGGTTCCAATGAAGCGTAAGAGGACACGGCCACCTGGTCGTTTTGTACGCCTCAGACGGCTGAAACCAACAGTCGAAATAAAGGGGCTGACCTAGCAGCCGGAAAGGTCGACCTCAGTGACTGAGGGAAGCGGGGCTGCCGCCATGCAATGGAGACAGAGAGAGGACCGTCCGGAGCTCAGGGGTTCCCGGGGTTCCCCAGAGCGTGCTTCAGGACCTCCACACCCCCCAGCGCTGCAGGTTAAAGAAAGACAACGGCAACCGAAAGAAAGCAGAAGGCTGGGGCGCGCAGGGGTGGCTCCCTCAGGTGGGGAAGCTGGAGGAGCCGAGCTGCTGCCCGAGAGGAAGGGAAATTCGCACAAGGACCTGGAGAGGGAGCCGAACGCGCACGCTGCCACGCCACGCCCGATTACAGGCGCGAAGACTGTCGTAAGGAGCGCCTGTCTTCTCTCCGGCACGGACACGTTTATTTGTACGCTCAGTCAACCCTGTTACTCTCGGATTCCAGAGCCGTGATCTGTCTGCTTGCTAAAGGTTACCTGGGACCCCAAACCACTACCTTCGTGGTCATTCGTGTGTGTGCGGCCCGGGAGGCGCGGGCAAGAGTGTGGACACTGAATTCCACCGGCTCCTCCACTGCCCGGCTCGGGCTCCGGAGGGCACCGAACCTCTCCGTCCGCCAGAGGCCTCAGCTATAAAAGGGAAGTAACGGTAGTACTCGCCTCAGGCTGTTGGTGCGGGACCATGAGAGGTCACACAGGATGGCTCAGGACAGAGCCGGGCACAGGTAAGTGCGGTGTGTCACATTCGGATCTGGGTTTGGGTCTCACCTCTCCCACTCGTGACCTGAAGCATGTTCTGGAACTGGTCTTGTCTCAGGCTCCTCATGCATACGTGGGGAGAATAACAGTACCTCCGTCATGAGGCTGACAACGAGGATGCGATAGGACGCCTAAGCCACGTGAGGGATCGTGGACGTATTAACTCCAGTTACTTCACAAGTCCCGTGAGAAACGAGGGAGGTGAGGCCCAGCTACGAGATGGCGCTGGGACTGCACGCGGCTGCTGCCCAAAGTGCTGCCACTGACCAGGGAGAGGGCACCTGGGACGGTGCATTTACTTCCATGTGACTGTCACTGAGAAGACCCAGCCCTCCCCCACCCCCGGGTCTGCCCCCCTCACCCACATCGCGCTTTACCTGCCCTGGGTGACCTGAGGTCCCCTGGGACAGCTCTGAGCTCTTCCACCCCGTGCTGCGCCACTCTCTGCTACAGGGGACAACGTGCCGTCGTCCCCACCTGTAACATTCTGCTCACCCTTCCGAGCTCAAGCACGACTCCCGCTGTGAGTTTCTGATTTTCCTACCATCCCTTCTCCAGACCGTGAGCCCCCAGAGCACTCAGGTTCTACTTCTGATTCCTTCAAAGGCTTGCATCTACTAAGTACTTGGGCCAAACACTGGGGATCAGAGGAGGCGCCAACACCTCCCCCCAGGCCATCCATCCCTGGCCTTCGGCGCAGAGCATGGCGGTGCGGCACAGGGGGCACCCGCATGGGGCACACGACAGGTGACTCTGTCAGGTACTCCAGGCCTGAGCCCTACCTGGGCTCCGGGGCTCGGGAAAGTCTCAGAAGTGGTGACTTGCACTGGCTCCTGGGAGATCTGGGGGGATAAGGCAGGCTTTTTTGGACAAACTGAGTTGTCAGAGGCAAAGCAAGGACAGTAGGTTGGGGCCAGATTGTGAAGGAGTCTGAGAATGACAAGCTGAGAAGTTTAAGAATAATAGCTGGTGTTTACAGAATGCTTACTATGGGCCAAAATGTTATTTATTTAGCCTTACAACCATTAGAGAAAGACGGATACTATCATCCCCAATTGAGAAACGAGAATACTGCGGCTTCGGCGGTAAAGATGACCACCCGTCCCATCCCCGAGCCTGCCCCGGGGTGTGTCACGGAGCGCTCGTCAGACTCCATCCTAGGCCTGCCGTCACCCCTCCTCGCAGCAAGCACGCTGTTTGCTCAAAGATGGACTGGACAGCACACTGCAGGACAAAACACGGTCGGCAGGAACTAGAAGGCAGGGGGCCAAGCCTTAGTCGACCTGCATCTCTCAGCAGCTGGAACAGAGCTAAGGCGGCACAGACATTCAAAGCAGGGCAACCCCTTGTGAGACCCTGGGAAAGGTACACGCCCTTTTCTGTGCCTTAACCTCCCCCCCATCTTAACTTTCCAACGAGATACTAACGTGCCTTCCTTACAGAAGGACAAACCTCCTAAACAAACCAAACGAGGTGTCTCAGAGGCTGCAAAGAGAATGCCATCTGCACGTCATTGGGGAGGTGCGGATTACTCTGGGACCCCAAATACTGGAAAAAAGGAAGCAGTTCAGTTTCCTCTCAAGGGACAAGGTGCTGCGCTTGGAAAGACAGAAACACGTGCTCTCCAAACGTCTGCGAAGCACCCCGTGGACGCCTACCCGTGAAGAAGAGCATCGGCCATCCCCGAACAGTAGCTCAGAGTCCCCGGAGAGGCAAGGCTGTAGGAGGTGCGCGCAGGGGTCACGAGGCACAGAAGCGATGACCCGCACCCGCAGGGAGACGAACACGCGTGTGCTGCACCTCGACGGAGCGGCAGCGGCTTTCCAGGGCAAGGTCACTGCCGCGCGTGCAAGAGGAGCCGGCGTGAAGGCTCACACGACACACGGGACAGAGAACGCCCAGCCGTGCCGGCACGATCCTAATGGCTTGAAAGGAGCGCATCTGGCTCTCCTAGCGGCCCCGGGGCGGCAGCGCCCTCCGGACCTCCGTTTCACGGCCAGGAGACCGCGGCAGCTCCGGGCACGTCCCCGCGGCGCCCTCCTCACTCCCGTTTCACGGCCAGGAGACCGCGGCAGCTCCGGGCACGTCCCCGCGGCGCCCTCCTCACTCCCGTTTCACAGCCAGGAGACCGCGGCAGCTCCGGGCACGTCCCCGCGGCGCCCTCCTCACTCCCGTTTCACAGCCCCGGGGACCGCGGCGACCCCGCGTACGTCCCTGCGACGCCCTGCGGACCCTGTTTCACAGGCCCCAGGACCACGGCAGCCCCGGGCACGTCCCGGCTGCGCGACCCACGCCGCTCACCTTCTGGACGGCCCGCGCGCGCGACACCCCAGGCAGCCCCACGGCGTGGCGCGCCTTCCTGCCCAGGACCGGGAACTTCTGCCGGTTGACCTTCACTTCAAACGGGTTGGGGTTGGGCCTCGCACGGCCTCCCGCCGGGGCCCCGAGGCCCTTCTTGCGCGCCGCGACCTTTCCAGCCTTCCCCATGGCTCGCACCCGCCGCGGCCGGCCGCACAACTCGCCGCCTCCGGAAACCGTGCGGGAACCTGAGAGCCGCCCCGCCCTCGTCCCGCGATAACTGAGCCAACGAAACGCACACGCGACCTGCAAGCTAGCCTACGCGCCTACAGGCGAGCGACCACAACTCCCAGGAGGCCACGCTCTCCTGACCCGCCCCTTCCTCCCTGCGCGCGGCCCTCTGGGAGCGGTGGTGCCCCGCGCGGGGCCGCACCGGCGGCGAGGGGAGCACTCGAGCTCCCTCTTCTGGGAAGCCGTTGGAGGGAGCCGGCCTCGGTGAGAGTAGATAGCGGCGGCGGCGGCGGCAGTAGCCGTCGCCGCCGGGGGGCGGGGAGCCCCGGCCAGTGAACCCCTCCCTGGGGTGGGGCTCGGCGGAGACTCAAGGCGGCCGGGGAGCCGGGCCCTGAGGGGAGCGTTGCCCGAGCCAGACTTGAGCGATGAGGCCGAGAGCCCGAGCCCCAGTGCGGCGGAGGTGACCGCAGAGTCCGGCGGCAGCGGTACTGCCAGCTCCCCTCGCCTCAGCAACTCCCCCCCTGGAAGCCAGGGCCGCGAGGGTGAGGGTGAGGGCGAAGGCGAGGGTGAAGGCGAGGGCGAGGCCGAGGCCGAGGGCAAGGGTGAGGGCGAGGGCGAAGGCGAGGGCGAGGTCTCGGGCTCGGGCTCCCCGGACCGGCTCCAGCAGCGTCCGAAGCAGCCGCGGCGACGCAGGCAGCCCCGGAGGCAGCAAAGCGGGTGGTGGCCGTGGAGGTGGCTGCAGCAGCAGCAGCGGCAGCAGCGGCAGCAGCGGCGGCAGCAGCGGCGCCAGAGGCAGCAGCAGCGGCCGCTGCAGCGGCGGCGGCGGCGGAAGCAGCGGCGGCTGGAGGGACAGCAGCCGGAACCGCGACAGCTGGAGCGGCGGCGGCGGCGGCGGCGGGGCAGCTCCCCCGGGCCCTCTGTGGGCCCCCCAGAGCAGGTGGCGCCCTGCGAGCAATGCCCGAAGGCGGCGGAGCCCTCTCCCCCTCCCCGTGCCCCTCGCACCCGCCTAACCCGGCAGCGGCGGAGGCGGCGGGGGCGGCTGGGGGCCTTGGAGCTTGAGAACCTCTTGGCCAACACGCTGCTGCTGAAAGCGCGCCAAGGTGGGTGCACAGGGGCGCCCGGCCCCCCGCAAGCCCAGATCCTCTGAGGAGCCCCGACCCTGACCGGAAACCCCGATCCCCGGCAAAACCCCGACCCACTGTCGGCTTGGCCTCACTATCCGGACCGGCCAGACAGCGAGGGGTCAGCTTGGGCTGCCCTAAGGCTCAGGCTGCCCTGTGCGCCGCCCTGCACCCCCGCCGGCACCTCTGGGCCCAAGTAACGGAGCCTGCGCCCCACCCCTGTCAGTTGAACCTGCTCCTCAGCCCTGCAGCCTCCAGTGCGTCAGCACCAGGGGAGCAGGGTCCTGTCCGGAGGAGGAGGAGGAAGCCAGACCACCGAGCGAAGCCGGCGAGAGACAGCCATGCTTTTGCGGTCTGTAAAGGACAAAGAAGAGAATCCTGTTAACGACCCTAAGCGAGAACCTTCCGTTAGTCTTTGTGGACTGTTAGTTTAGCATAGCTTTCTGGTTTTGAGGTTTGAGCCGAGGCTTCGTGGCGCGTGGAGTGGGTGTGACCAGGCCGGACTTGGCGACAGGTTAAACAGTCAGAATTCAGCCGCCGACCCAGCCCTTCTGCTCAGAGATGGCTCTGCCCCGGACTGTCCTTCTCTTGCCTCCCGAGGGGTTGGAGGGCTGGTGACAAAGCTGCCCACCTGCGGTTCTCCAGCCCCGTTGCCCCTATGGGGTCGGGGTCGGGGTCGGAGATGGAGCAGGTGCTTGGTGTTTGTGCTGCCGCGCTGGCCGGAACCCATAGTTAGGAGGATATGGAAGCAGTGTTTTATGCGCAATCCCCCAGGGCTCGAGTCCCATCCTGGGCGCACGTGTCTGTGAAGTGGTCCCCTCCTGGTGACTTGGGATGCCTGTTGAGAAGATCAACAAATTCATCTCGGGATTGGACTAGTGAATAATGTTCTGCGAGAGAACTTAACCTGGGTTATAGCTATTTCAGATGTTTGGGTTTTGTTTTCTTTTTTAATCCTCTCCCCTTCCCGATTGTGTCCCAGGTGTTTTTTTTTTAGGAGGAAAGAGCTTCATTAGAAAGTGCCTAGTTTGTCAGTTCATTGGAGACTCGAGTCAGAAACATTCAACAGGAGTTCTTGAAGTAAGGGTGACAGGTGCAGAGAATTAGATACCTGACTTAGTGTTTACATGGAAGGATCCAGAATTAAGAAGTAGCGAATTGTTATTTTGTAAGTATTTCTTATATTAAGAGTTGAAAATAGGAACTTCGTCCTCTCAAATATTTTTGTGTGCTAACTTGTGTTATTTTTTGAATTTCTTTTTTTACATTTATTTAATTTTTGAGAGACAGAGACAGAGCACAAGTGGGGGAGGGGCAGAGAGGGAGACAGAATCTGAAGCAGGTTCCAGGCTCTGAGCTGTCAGCACAGAGCCCAATGTGGGGCTCAAGCTCCCAAACCGTGAGATCATGACCTGAGCCAAAGTCGGACACTTAACTGACAGAGCCACCCAGGCGCCCCTAACTTGCATTATATTGAATAGAAGACTGAGGATAGGGGGGAAGAAAGTGAGTCTTATTTTTTTGTTAAGCCAGTGGGGAGTCCCTCAGAGCAGTTCTGTTTCAGTGGAGCATTTGATTGTGTCTTTTGTTTCTCACTTGAACTCCAGATTGGTCATAGAAGTGAACCATAATCCGGGGCACCCAGGTGGCTCCGTCGGTTGAGCGTTTGACTTCGGCTCAGGTCATGATCTCATGGTTGGTGAGTTCGAGCCCCTGGTTGGGCTCTGTGCTCAGAGCTCAGAGCCTGGAACCTGCTTCGGATTCAATATCTTCGTCTCTCTCTGCCCTTTCCCCGGCTCATGCTCTGTCGCTCTCAAAAATTAACATTAAAAAAAAAAACAAAAAAAACAAGTGAACAATGATCCGTGGAAATCTGGTCTGACCCATGCTAAACCTGTTGTCTTTCCACCGTACCGTCACCTCTGGGTAAGATGTACAAAAACGGACTGTTATATCTAGCAGATTCTAGGTGACGAGGTGAACGTAAGTGCTTTCTAAGCGCTAAATACTTAAATCCAGGCTTTTCTTCCGTAAAGCCCAAGACTGCAGTGATACTTTCAAAAGAGTTTTAATTTTTGTTCCCTAACGTATTAAGTCGTCGTGTTGATTCTTATGAGGTCTGCCCCTGTCAGCAGATAGTGCTTACTCCTGTGTCGAGAAAGAGTCATTCTGTCAGTGTGGTTAATGCTCAGAGAAGTTGAATATGAAATATCAGAAATACACAACTATATGCTGAGTGTTGGTTGTAACTGAGGGCTGTTCTCCCAAGTCGAAGCAGCTTATTTGCTGTAGAAGCTCCTAGAGTGCCTCCTACCAAGTGTCGTCTTGGCCGTGTGTGTCCACGGCTAGTTCCTCGTGTGCTGCTGGCTCACGTATTAGAGAAGTCACGTCCAAAAGGACCGTACGTAGAGCAGGTGTATGTTGGCCTTGGGAATTACACCATTGGCTTAACAGAATGAGTGAGGCCATTCTCTGGATTTTGTTTCAGATAAGTTCAGTCTCTCTCCCTTTCTGGTCTCAAACAGATTGGTTAAAACGAAAAATAAAAACAAAAGCAAACAGACAGGATTTGTTAAAGCCATTCCCCCTTTTCAGGAGTGTTGGTAGATACAGCGCCGATGAGAGTTGGTTGTCACTCTGCCAGCCCACTTTAAGAAGGTAGGAAATGATCACACTGTTACTAAAATAAAACACAAAATCAGTGCTTTTTTCCCCCCCAACTTTTAGGATTTTTTTTCCTGTGTAATACATTCATTAGGCAGTTTGTGACCTTTCATAGCTTAAAATAACCTCGAGCTGTTTCACCTCATATTTCTGAGGAGACTTTTGCCCCGTTTTCTCCCTTGGAGAAACTGACAGCATAAATACAGAAGGAAGAATAAAATATATGTCCGTTTAATGTGGATTCTGGTCTCGTAGCAATTGCGTTCCGATTTCAGATGGTAGCGTCATTTACCGGTTTGTTTGGCATCTGACGCATAGTTGGTATCCCCATCATCGTTTATGCCGTTGCCGAGGCTTCCTCCCCGGGATTTTGGTTACAAGGAATCTCTGGAAGTAGCTTATAAATCCTTTGATTCCAGAGGTATAGTGGCCAATATTTGTGTTTCCTTCATTGCACCTAATTTGATCCCACGCCCAAGAACTACTTAACCCATTTTTGTTGTAAAAAATAACAGCTTTTGTGTTCATTTGGACACGTTCTTGTGTGCTCACCCCTCCAACCTTCTGGGCAGCAGGCCCTCCTCGCTTTTCTCTTGCTCAGTTCTTCCCACCCTTCGGAACCCAGGGTCTGCCTTCGTCTTTGTAGCTTGCTCTGTTCTTCCAGCTCAGGGGCGTTCTCTGCCCTTTGGGAATTTGGACCTTGGGGTTCACGACAGCGTAGTCAGTGATTCTTTTTTCAGCTAAATTTCAATCTGCGTATGGGCAGGGCATAGCTCTTACCTTCATTTTTTTATCCCTTTCAGTGCTGGCCAGCCATACAACTGGTACTTGGTAAACAATTGGAGATTAAGGGAGTGATTTGTTATTTTGCTAAATTCAAGAAAGAGGTGAAATTCATGTTGAAAACAAAAGGATTGGCTGGACTTGGAGGGAATAAAGTGTGTTCCAGCTTGCTTAGAGCCTAGCGGTTGGTGAGGACAGCTAACATTAGTGAGGTTTGCTCTGTCCAGGCAGCATGCGAGCTTCTCTGTGGGCACCATCCCAGCTAGTCCTGTCCCTCATCCTCCTAGCCTGTAAGATCTGACAGTTAAGAATTCTATTCACCGCGTTAAGAGGATCGCACGTAATGTGGCCCAGTGCTTGGCGCTCGGAGAGTGCTCAGTAAACAGTAGTCGTTGCGGTTGTAGATTTTGTTCTTCTGTCCGGTGTCACGATGAAGAGCTGGCGCTTTAATGGGCAGTTGTATTATTTGACCTTGAGCCTGGATCTTTGTCTACAGTCCATTCTCATTCTTCAATTTCCAGAAGCCTAGCTTTCCTCTTCCTGAATTCTTCCATGTTGGAGGTCCTCGAATCTCATTTATCCTTGACCTTCGTTATTTCTCACGTCCTTTTCAGCTAGATACCACTCCCACCCGCACCCCCCACACCCCCAATGGTCTTCTATGCCTCTCGAGTTGGTTGAGGCCGAGATTGACTGAGGGCAGGAATTTTCGTCCGAGCTGGTCTCTCTACTTCTAGACTTTTCTCTCCTGTATCATCCCCAGTGCCGCTAGGTCACTCTTTCTAAAACACAGATTTGTTCTCTTACTCTTCTGTTTAGAATTTGACCTCAGACCTCCCTTCCAGGTCAAGTGTAAACCCCTTAGTGCATCATGGCCCACAAGGTCCTACGTGACCTCCGTCACCTGCTCCACTCTCCTTGTCCGTCTGTGGCTAAGCGCATGGGACCACCTGACGCTTTCCTACCTGGAGAAGTCTTGTTCTTCCTTCACGGTCCTCCGGCTCAGGTGTCTTTTCTGGGAACTTCGACACTCCCGCAGAGGCTCGATCATTCCGTCTTTCGTGCCACTGCTGTGCCCAGGACGAGCTGTCACCGCACTGGGCTGACTCAGGACAGCGCCGACGTCCCTCTCTGCGTGCCCCGCCTCTAGCACCGTGCCGGCGCCGGGCTGCGCTCTACAAATGCCGACGGATCCCCAAGGACAGAAGAGCGCGGTTCGAGAATTCTTTCAAGACCAGCGATGACCAGGAATTAGGGCTTCAAACCGAGCTGTCTTTTTAGACTAGTGATCTGGAAATAGGGAACGGAAATTGAGATTTTATTCAAGTTTTGGAATGTCAGTAGGCTCCATACTTCTAAACCGTGAGTGGTTCTTACTTCATTTTGAATTTAATATTTTTGTTTTTAGCGGATCAGGATTAAAATATTTAATTATACCCACAGCGCAGTCTGTAGTTCTGAATATTTACGTGCTCCTCACCAGCAGAGACGGCAGTGGGGTCAGCCACAGCTAGTTAGGGTGTTAGCAGAAGGCCCAGTGCGTGTGTTTTCCTTTTAGACGAGAAACTGTCTGTTTTTACCAAATTGAAAGCGTTTCTAGTTCAGAGAACACCAGGCAGTGCTACCTTTGCTGCCCCTACTCCTGTGCCGGTCTGTCTCACTTCCTGGCCGAGCCCTCGCGCCTGAGTGTGTGCGAGGCAACGTGGTAACCCGAGATCTCTTCTTGTGAGTCGTTTGGGAAACAGGCCTGACGCATCTGCGAGGCTGCAAGGCTGCTGACCGGGTGGCATCCCCCCCGCCCCAGGAGCAGGTGTCTGTCCCCTTTGAGAGATGAGGGAAGGGGAAGAAGTGACTTGATCAAGATCACGTCACTAGGAGCGTCAGGGTTCAACCCAGCTCTGTGTGGCCCCAGACTCCTGCTCTGACCAGTCATGTGATGCCGTCCGTTGAAAGACTTCTCAGTCTACTGCTTTCAGTGGAAATGGGTTGATGTTTTGTCTTTAGCTTCTGGCTTGAAAGTAGCTTTCTGGATGCAGGAATGTCGCCCTTCGGCCGGTTGGACAGCGCGAAAGCACAGTTGACGGAAGTTGGGATGGGGCAGGGAAGGTGGGGGCACAGTATTCTCATCTGACGAGAAGTCCGGAGGCGTCGTCCGTGTTTACGCGGCGAGAACTGAAGAGCCAGCGGCATCGTTCACAGTTACAGAGGGAGCCGATAGCAGAGCCAAAAGCGATGGTCGACGTTTGGCGATAGGACAGGGCCTGACTGATGCCACTCTGAGTCTGGAAGGAGGGGACTTGGAGCCCTCTCTGCTCCCTGTTTTTATTACATTTGCCTTCCATGCTTGTGGCCTCCTTCAAGTTCTCCATTGGGTTAAACACAGCATGTTTCCTCTTGAAAGGACAGCCTGCTAACGTCCCCTCACAGAGCTAGGGACAGAATTCTCTTTGAGCTGATTCTGTTCCACTGATTTAGAGAAGTTTTACAGGGCGCCTGAGTGGCTCAGTCAGTTAAGTGTCTGACTCTTGGTTTCGGCTCACGTCATGATCTCACAGTTCCGTGAGTTCCAGCCCTGCATCGGGCTCTGCACTGATGGTGCGGAGCCTGCTTGGGATTCTCTCTCACCCTCTCTCTCTCTCTCTCTAAATAAATAGATAAACTTTAAAGAAAAAAAAAGATTTTCCAAATAATCCATAATAAAAAAAATCAGAATTATCTGGCTGTAAAACTTTTGTTCCTGCAGGGCATGGAATATTATCTCACTGTTGGGGCAGCTTGGGCTGCTGTAACAAAATAACACAGACTGGGCAGCTTAAACAACAGAAATGTTTTTGTTCTCTGTTTTTTTGTTTGTGTTTGTTTACAGTTATGGAGGCTAGGAATCCAAGGTCAAGTTACCAGCATTGTTTGTTTCTCGTGAGGACTCTTCTGGGCTTGTACAAAGCTGCCTTCCCCCTGCGTCTTCCTGTGGCCTGTCCTCTGTGTTCACACGAGAGACAGGTTTCCTGGCGACTCCTTTTATAAATACACCTGTCAGGTTAGAGCCCTAACTGGCTGACCCTCCCTGAAGGCCCCGTCTCCAACTACAGTTTACACTGGGGGTTAGGGCTTCAACATGTGAGTTTGGGGAGAGGAGGTGGGATACAAGTCAGTCTATAATGCTGTTTTAATCTGCATTTTCCCAATTAAACATCTTTTCATATCGAGAGTGATTCAGCTTTCCTCTTCATGAATTGCTTATTCGGATCTTCTGCACAAAGGAGGGCAGACCGTCTTATTGATTCATAGCAGTTGTTTATGTAATCGGGATGCTAAACACACATTGCACAAATCTCCCATTCCCCCACTTGCTGTATGAGTTTTCCTATTGCTGCTGTGACAAGTTACACAGACTAAATGGCTTAAAACAACACAAGTTTGTTGTGTTACAGTTCTGGAGCTCAGGAGTCTGAAGTGGGTCTCACTAAGCTAGAATCAAGGTGTCAGAAGGGCTGCGTTGCTCTCTGGAGCTTCTAGGGAGAGTCTCCTACCAGACGGAGGGCCGGTTCTGAGCTCGGGTCTGTCTGCTTGCTGCTCAAAAATCAATACTCGAGAGGCAGCGCCGATGGGAGAGCGTGCTTCAGCCAGGCAGCCGGCAACCTGGGGAGACAGACGGACAGACGTCTCAAAGAGCACCTTCGCTGTCCAGGCCAAGCCGGAGGGTTTTCAAGGGAAGGCACGGGACAAGGGAGGGGGGCCGCATGCAAGAGAGGCCGGTGCTCAGGCGGTTAGTCAGCCGTCCGTCGGCAGGACCTCGAACAGACATGACCTTGAACAGACTCGCTGGCATCACTGACAGCAGGTTTTGAACGTGGTCAGCCTGTTCTTCTGGGAAAGTTTGGTCCTTCACTCCTCCAGGCCAGTGGTCTGCAGATCTCAAGGAAAGAGGTTGGTTCTGCTCCAGACCAAGGGCGTCAGGTCAGCAAGCAAGGATCGCAAGAGCTTGAAGCAAGTTAACCCTTAAGACCAGCTGGAGTGCTGTCAGAGAGTCCCTGGGGGGGTTCTGTGGGGGAATCCACGTTCTCACCTTTCCAGCCTCTGGATGCCACCTGCACACCTCGACAGTAATCCGGTGTTAGCAAAGACTGGAGTAGCTGCAACCAGAACTTTCCCACGTCACTCGTTGGAGTGTGAAACAGGAGAACCATTTCGGGGAAACTGGCAGTTTCTAATGAAGTTAAACACATACCTACCCAGTGACCGTGATTCTCCTTCAAGATACACCCAGTAAAGTGGGCGTATGTCCACATGAGGCCTAGTACGAGAGTGTTTGCTGCACCTCTGTTCATAACAGTCTGAAACTGGAAACAACCCACATGCTCGTGAGGAAGAGGACGGACAAAGACGTGCCGACGCACGGAATGCGCCGCGGCAGTACGGCAGGAAGAGCTGCCGCCGTGCGCAAGAGCACAGCCCGCTCTCCTGCTGAAGAAGACGAGCCGGGAGGGAGAACAATTCTTAACCGGTGCCAGGAGCAGGAAGTGAGCTGAATCCGCAGCAATAGGAACTGGAATGCCGACTGCTTTGGAGAAGGGAGGGGTTGACACCACAGAGGCGAGAGGGAGCTTCCCGGGGTGACGAGAGTGTGTAGTGATCCTGCTGGTAGTTATGTGGTTGTGTGCATACCTGTAAACTGACTAAGCCACAGTGCTAAGATTGGTGCATGTTGTGAAAATTGTGTCTGTTAGAAAGTATATTTTTTTTAAGGAAAAAAATTTTATAAGTTAGGGCCTCTCTGCTCCTTAAACGTCTGATAAGTCTTGCCTATGAAACTGCCTGAGGTTGGTGTCTCCCTCACCGCCCTCCCCCCATGACCCTCTTGCCTTAGAAGCAGGGATAGGGATGGTTCTTTTTATTATCAATTTAGTTTCTGTAATACTTATTGTGATATGACTGTTTCTTTTCGAGGTAGGTCTGGTAAATTATGTTTTCTGAGAAAAATTTTTTAAATTTTAGTCAGTTAAGACACGGTATAATATTGGTTTCAAGAGTAGAATTCAGTGACTCGTCACTTACATACAACACCCGGTGCTCATCACAACAGGTGCCCTCCTTAGTACCCATCACCCACCCAGCCCATCTCCTGCCCCCGTCCCTCCATCAACCCTCAGTTTGTTCTCTATCCTTAGAAGCCTCTTGTGGTTTGTTTCCCTCTCGTCTCTCTTTCTCCCCTTCCCATCGTTCATCTGTTTTGTTCCTTAAATCCCACGTATGAGTGAAATCATATGGAATATGTCTTTCTCTATTTGACTTGTCTTGCTTAGCATAGTACATTCCAGCTCCATCCATGTCGCAAATGGCAAGACTTCATTCTTTTCGATCGCCGAGTAATATTCCATTGTACAGGTACACCACCTCTTCTCTATCCATTCATCAGCTGATGGACGTTTGGCCTCTTTCCATACTTTGGCCATGATTGATAATGCTCCTAAAACGTAGGGTACATCCTTCAAAAATGTATTTTTGTATCCTTCGGGTAAATACATAATAGTGCAATTGCTGGATTGTAGGGTACTTCTACTTTTAGTTTTTTGAGGAACCTCCATACTGTTCTCCAGAGTGTCTGCACCAGTTTGCATTCCCACCAGCGGTGCAAGAGTGTTCCCCTGAGAAAGTTATTTTCATCCAAGTTTTCAAATTTATTTGGCATGAATGTTACTTGTAACATTTTCTTACTATTTTTACAATTGCAACTGTGATCTTTTTAATTTAGAATATTATTTGTGTCCATCTTTCATTAAAGTTTTCAGTGAAAAGTGTGCTTTGCTCTATTATGTTTGCCTTCTGTTTTATTAATTTTTGTTTATATTATATTCTTTATTTTGATTTGCCTCAGCTTCTCAAGTTGAAAACTTAGCCTATTACTTTTTAAATGTTCTTGTTTTATAATAAATGTAAAACTCTAACTTTTAAGTATTGCCTTAACAGCAGCCTACGAGATTTTTAAATGTAGTTTGTTCATTTCAGTTATGTCACCGAGTCTGCTGGCACCTTGATCTAGAGTTTCCAGCTTCCAGAACTCTGAGAAGTGTTTGTTGTTGAGGCCATCCAGACTGTGGTGTTCTGTTATAGCAGTCCCAAGTGACAGAGACGCCCGCGGAGGCCCCTTCTACTCTCTTTCACCTTGTGACAGTCTTCTTCAGACCAAGCCAGGGAGCGTTGTCTAGGGAGAAGGGGGCCTCCTGTGACTATAGCTTACCCAGGTGACATAGGTCTGTCTGTGGGCACTGCTGCGTTTAGTGAAATGTGGGAGATGCCCTGTGTTTGGACGTGCATGGCGTGGGCACTATTGCGTAGGTGTCAGTTACTCTTTAAACAGGGAAGTTGTCAGTGAATTATGTGCTGGGTTCTGAGCTCTCACCTCCACCACTTCCCTAAAACCACCCTCGTCCAGATCAACAGGGTCAGTTCGTGGTCCTCGTCTCACTGCACCTGCGGGCTGCACTTGACATGGCCCATCGTGAGGGCTTCCTGAGCCAGTATGTCCTTCCTGAGCCAGTATGTCCTTCTAGATCGGCCTCTGTGTTTTTCTGCTGTTTCAGTGCTTGTCCTTCTCAGACTGCTTGAAAGATCGCCCCTCATTTCTCTGGACGTCTTCATATTGAAATGTTCCGAAGGCTCAGGCCGTGAACGCTCACCTTCGCTATCCACGCTACCTCCCTTGTGATCTCTCAAACAGAGCTGCAGACCGGACTTCTCCACTGCACCGCAGCTCACTCTCCACCTGCCCACCTGACATTGCTGCTTGGAAAACCTCATCAGTGCGTAGACACACGCGCACACACACACACGCACACGCACACACACAGTCAAAACTAAATTCTTAACACCCACCTACCCCAAGTTTTTCCTTCTGCATTTCAGCTAATACCCAGGCCAAAAATCGTGTAGTTGACTTTTAATTCCTTACGGCCCACATCCAGTGCTTGGACAAATATTTTTAGATCTCCCTTCAAAATGTAAAGAATCTGACCTCTCATTTCTCCACTGCTTTCACCATGGCCCAAGCCATCAATCTCTCTCACTGGAAGACCACAGTTGACTGCTACTTGGTCTCAGCTTCTGCCTTTCTGACCCTACAGTCTGTTTTCAACACAACAGCCAGAGTGATCCTATTAAAATTTAAGTCAAAATGTTAGTCCTCTCCTCCGAACTCTCCTCATGACCTTCCAGACCAAACAGAGTAAAAGCAGGAATGTTGGAATTATCAGACCAGGAATTTTTTATAACTGTGATTAATATTCTCAGGGCTTTAATGGACAGAGTAGACGCCATGCAAAAACAGATGTATAATGTAAGCAGAGAGATGGTAATTCTAAGAAAGAATCAAAAGAAATGCTAGTGATAAGAAAAACCAAAACAATAACAAATGAAGAATCCTTTTGGGGCACCTGGGTGGCTCAGTTGGTTGAGTATCCGACTCTTGATTTCCACTCAGGTCGTGATCCCATGGTTGTATGATCGAGCCCCATGCTGGACTTTACATTGGGCATGGAGCCTGCTTAAGATTCTCTCTCTCTCCCTTTGCCCCTCCCCTGCTTGCTTGCTCTGTTGCTCTCAAATAAAAAAAAATTTTTAATGTTTATTTATTTTGAGAGAGAGACTGTGCAAGCTGGGGAGGAGCAAAAAGTGAGAGAGAGAATCCCAAGCAGGCTCCATGCTCAGTGCAGGGCTTGATCCCACAACCCTGGGATCATGACCTGAACTGAAATCAAGAGTTAGATGCTTAACCAACTGAGTCACACAGGTTCCCCTTAAGAAAAAAAATTTTTTTAAATGAAGAATCCCTTTGATGGCCTCATTAATTCACTGGACAGGGCTGAGGAAAGAATCTCTGAGCTTGAGGATATAACTGAGAATTTCTAAAACAAAAGCAAGAAGAAAAAGGACAAAAAAATCAGAACAGAGTTTCCAAAAACTGTGGGACAACCAATCATAAAAGGCATAACATGTAAGGGGAACGCCGGGAGGAGCAGAAAGAGAAAGGAACAGAGGAACTATTAGAAGTAATAATGACTGAGACTTTACCCAAATTGATGTCAGACACCAAGCCACAGACTCCCGAAGCTCTGAAAACATGAAACAGGATAAAAGCCAAAAGAACTACACCCAGGAATATCATTGTCAAACTTCAGGAACTGAAAAATAAGGAAGCCATCCTGAGAGAAGCCACAGATAAAAACACTTCACCTATACAGGAACAAAGATAAGAATTATATCCAATTTCTTCTCGGAAACCATGCAAGGAAAAAGGCAGGATTGAAACATTTAAAGTATGGGGAGAAAAAACCCCACCAACCTAGAATTCTGTACCTGTGAAAGTATCCTCCAAAGTGAGGAATAATGAAGACTTTCCCAGACAGACAAACACCAAGGGAATGTGTTGCCAGTAGACCTGCCTGGCAAGAAATGTTAAAAGAAGTTGTTCAGAGAGAAAGAAAATGGTACGCTCAGAAACGTGAATCTACATAGAGAAATGAAGAGCATCAGAAAATGAATAAGTGAAGGGAAAGTGAAGATTCGGTTCTGTTATTCTTAATTGCTCTAACAGCTGTCATCTAGCAGGGAACAGACGTGGACATGGAAGACAACAAGAGGAACAAAGACAAGGATGACAGGCACTAGTAAAAATACGGTGACTGTCAATCCAACTACAGACGCACCTTGTTTTGGGCTCTGCAGACACTGTACTGCTTACAAATGAAAGGTTCATGGCAACCCTGTGGCAAGTCTCTCGGTGGCATTTTTCTGGAAGCATTTTTTTTCTGTTCTGTGTCACATTTTGGTAATTCTTGTAATATTTCAAACTTTAAAATTATTATTATTATTATTATTATTTGTTATGGTGATGTGTGATCAGTGATTATGACTTACTGAAACCTGAGATGATAGCATTTTTTAACAATAAAGTATTTTTAAATTAAGGTATATACATTTTTTAAAGACATGATACTATTGCACACTTAATAGACTGCAGTATAGTGCAAACATGGCTTTTATATGCACTGGGAAACCAAACATTCCATTTGTATTTCTTTATTGTGATATATGGTTTATTGCAGTGGTCTGGAACTGAGCCCATAATGTCTCTAAGGTATGCCTGTATTGTATGATATTTAAATACCAGTGGTCTAAGTGCAACAATCAAAGACAGATTGTCAGAGTGGACAGAATAAGAAACCCACTTTAAACATAAGACACACATAGATTAAAAATAAAGAGATGTATCATCCTTTATAGATACAGAAAAAGCATTTGACAAAATACAGCATTCTCTTTTGGTAAAAACTGTCAAGAAAGTAGGGATAGAAGGAACATACCTCAACATCATAAAAGCTATATTTGGAGATATGTTCGTTAAAGTACTTCTTTCTGCCCGTGGATGCTGCCGAGGAAGCATCGTTAAAGTCTCCCCTCCCACCGCTGTCACGTCTAAGTCGGAGTCTCCCAAAGAGCCTGAAGAGCTGCGGAAGCTTTTCATTGGAGGTTTGAGCTTTGAAACAACCAATGAGAGTCTGAGGAGCCATTGTGAGCAATGGGGAATGCTTACGGGCTGTGTGGAATGAGAGATCCAAACACCAAGTGCTCCAGAGGCTTTGGGTTTGTCACCTGTGCCCCTGTGGAGGAGGTGGATGCAGCCATGAATGCAAGGCCACACAAGGTGGATGGCAGAGTTGTAGAACCAAAGAGGGCTGTCTCGAGAGAAGATGCTCAAAGACCTGGTACCCACTTAACTGTGAAAAAGATTCTTGTCAGTGGCATTAAAGAAGACACTGAAGAACAGCATCTGAGAGATTATTTTGAACAGTATGGGAAAATTGAAGTGATTGAAATCATGACTGACCAAGGCAATGGCAAAAAGAGAGGCTTTGCTTTTGTAACCTTTGACGACCATGACTCTGTAGACAACGTTGTCATTCAGAAATGCCATGCTGTGAATAGCCACAGCTGTGAAATAAAGAGAGCTCTATCTAAGCAAGAGATGGCTAGTGCTTCCTCCAGCCAAAGAGGTTGAAGTGGTTCTGGAAACTTTGGTGGTGGTCGTGGAGGTGGTTTTGGTGGAAATGACAACTTGGTTGTAGAAGCTTTGGTGGCATTCGATGTGGTGGTGGATATGGTGGGAGGGGGGATGGCTATAACGGATTTGTTAACGATGGAAGCAACTTAGGAGATGGTGGAAGCTATAATGATTTTGGCAATTACAACAATCTTCAAATTTTGGACCCATGAAGGAGGAAATTTGGAGGCAGAAGCTCTGGCCCCTACGGTGGTAGAGGCCAGTACTTTGCCAAGCCACAAAACCAAGGTAGCTGTGGTGGTTCCAGCAGCAGCAGTAGTAGCTATGGCAGTGGCAGAAGGTTTTAATTACTCCAGGAAACAAAGCTTAGCAGGAGAGGAGAGCCAGAGAAGTGACAAGGAAGCTACAGGTTACAACAGATTTCTGAACTCAGCCAAGCACAGTGGTGGCAGGGCCTAGCTGTTACAAAGAAGACCAGTTTTAGACAATACTCATGTGTATGGGCAAAAAACTCGAGGACTGTATTTGTGACTAATTGTATAACAGGTTATTTTAATTTCTGTTCTGTGGAAAGCGTAAAGCATTCCAACAAAGAGTTTTAATGTAGTTTTTTTTTTGACCCATGCTGTTGATTGCTAAATGTAATAGTCCGATCATGATGCTGAATAAATGTGTCATTTAAAAATAAATAAATAAATAAAAGCCATGTATGAAAGGCCACAGCTGATATCACCCTCAGTGGGGAAAAACTGAGAGCTTCCCCCCTGAGATCAGGAATGCAGCAGAGATGTCCACTCTTAGCACTGTTCTTCAACGTAGTACTTGAAGTCCTATCCTCAGCAATCAGACAAAATGAAAGAAAAGGCATCCAAGTCAGCAAGGAAGAAGTCAAGCTTTAACTCTTCGTAGATGAGATGATACTCTACATGAAAAACCTGAAAGACTCCACCGAAAAACTGCTAGAGTGATCCACAAATTCAGCAAAGTCGCAGGGTATAAAATCAACGTACAGAAATCGGTTGCATTTCTACACACCAATAATGAAGCAACAGGAAAAGAGATAAAAGAATTGATCCCATTTACAATTGCACCCAAAACCATAGATATCTAGGAATAAACCTAACAAAAGAGGTAAAAGATCCGTATGCTAAAAACTATAGAAACACGAAGAAATGGAAAAACAATCCATCCTCATGGATTGGAAGAACAAATATTTAAGATGTTGATACTACCCAAAGTAATCTACACATCTGATGCAATCTCTATCAAAATAACACCAACTTTTGTCACAGAGATGGAACAAACAATCTTAAAATTAGTATGGATCCAGAAAAGACCCTGAATAGCCAAAGCAAGCCTGAAAAAGAAAACTGAAGGTGGAGGCATCACAATTCCAGATTTCAAGATGTATTACAAAGCTATAATCATCAAGATAGTATGGTATTGACACAAAAACAGACACCCAGATCAATGGAATAGAATAGAGAACCCAGAAATAGACCCACATATATATGGCCAACTAATCTTTGACAAAGCAGGAAAGAGTATCCAACGGAAGAAAGACAGTCTCTTCAGCAAATGATTTTGGGAGAACTGGACAGCGATATGCAGAAGAATGAACCTGGACCACTTTCTTACACCATGCACAAAAATAAATTCAAGATGGATGAAAGACCTAAATGTGAGACAGGAAAATCCATCAAAATCCTCTAGGAGAAAACAGGCAGCAATCTCTTTGACCTCAGTTGCAGCAACTTCTTACTTGACACATCTCCAGAGGCAAAGGAAGTAAAAGCAAAAATGAACAATTGGGACCTCATCAAGATAAAAAGCTTCTGCCCAGAGAAGGAAACAACAAAACTAAAAGGCAGCCAACAGAATAAGAGAAGATATTTGCAAATGACATATCAGATAAAGGGTTAGTATCCAAAATCTATAAAGAAGTTACCAAGCTCAGTGCCCAAAAAACAAATAATCCAGTGAAGAAATGGGCAGAAGAAATGAATGGACACTTTTCCAAAGAAGACATCCAGATGACTAACAGACACATGAAACAATGCTCAATGTCACTCATCATCAGGGAAATACAAATCAAAACTACAATGAGATACCACCTCACACGTGTCAGAATGGCTAACATTAGCA
Organism: Paguma larvata; assembly: GCA_030068075.1. NCBI lineage: Eukaryota > Metazoa > Chordata > Mammalia > Carnivora > Viverridae > Paguma > Paguma larvata. The sequence goes on along the minus strand of CM057823.1, from coordinate 193,873,640 downwards.
ACTCAGGAAACACCAGATGTTGTCAAGGATGCGGAGAAAGGGGAACCCTCTTGCACTGCTGGTGGGAATGCAAACTGGTGCGGCCACTCTGGAGAACAGTGTGGAGATTGCTCAAAAAGTTAAAAATAGAACTACCCTGTGACCCAGCAATTGTACTGCCATGTATTTATCCAAAGGATACAAAAATGCTTATTTAAAGGGATACATGCACTCTGTAGTCTATAGCAGCATTATTGAAAATAGCCAAATTATGGAAAGAGCCCAATGTCCAATAACCGATGAGCGGATAAAGAAAGATGTGGTATATACGTACAATGGAATACTACTGGGTGATGAAAAAGAATGAAATCTTGCCAAATGCAATCTTGTGGATGGAACTAGAGGGCATTATGCTAAATGAAATAAGTCAGTCAGAGACAGATATGTGATTTCACTAACATGTGGAATTTGAGAAACTCAACAACTGAAAAAAGGGGAAGGGAAGGAAAAATAAGATAAAAACAGAGAGGGAGGCAAACCTTAAGAGACTCTTAAATACAGAGAACAAACCGAGCGCTGCTGGAGGGGAGGTGGGTGGGGGATGGGTTAAATAGGGATGGGCATTAAGGAGGGCACATTTTGGGATGACCACAGGTGTCATATGGAAGAGATGAATCACTGGGTTCTACTTCTGAAGCCAGGACTACACTGTATGTTAACTAACTTGAATTTAAAGAAATAAAAAGAAATGCAGAGAGGTATTCCCTGCTAACACTGGTCAAAGGCAGTGGGAGTACCTATATTAATTTCACACAGTTTAAACTTCAGAGCAAAGAAAGTTATCAAAGATAAGGAGAGGCATTACATAATGATAAAAGGGTCAATTCTTGGGGCGCCTGGGTGGCTCAGTCGGTTGGGCGGCCGACTTCAGCTCAGGTCATGATCTCGCAGTCTGTGAGTTCAAGCCCCGCGTCGGGCTCTGTGCTGACGGCTCGGAGCCTGGAGCCTGCTTCCGATTCTGTGTCTCCCTCTCTCTCTGCCCTTCCCCTGTTCACACTGTGCCTCTATGTCTCTCAAAAATAAATAAACATTAAAAAAAAAAAAAAAATTTAAAAAAAAAAAAAAAAAAGGGTCAATTCTCCAAGAAGAGGTAGCAATCCTTAACATGTATGTGCCTAACAACATATAGTCAGAATACATGAAGTGAAAACTGATAGAACTGTAAGGAGAAATTGAATACACTACACATTCTTCTCAAGTTCACATGGGACATTCTATAAGATAGTCCATATTCTGGGCCTTAAAGCATATGGCGACAAATTTAAAAGAATAGAATCGTACAATAATCTTTGTCAGACCACAGTGGAATTAAACTAAAAATCACAATAGAAAGACAGCTGGAAAATCCCCCAAATACTTGGAGATTAAGCAACACACTTCTAAATAATATGGGGGCCAAAGAAGAAATCTCAAGAGAGACTAAAAAATACTCTGAACTCTGTGAAAATGAAAATAAAACATTAGAATTTGTGGGACATAGCAAAAGCAGTGCTTGAGGGAAATTTATAGTTTCAAATGCATATATTAAAACAGAAGATCTGGGGCACCTGGGTGGCTCAGTCGGTTAAGCCTCTGACTTCGGCTCAGGTCATGATCTCACAGAACATGAGTTCGAGCCCCATGTCAAACTCCATGCTGACAGCTCAGAGCCTGGAGCCTGCTTCAGATTCTCTCTCCCTCTCTCTCTGCCCCTCCCCTGCTCATTCTCTCTCTCTCTCTCTCTCTCTCTCAAAATAAACATTTAAAATTGTTTTAAAAAAATAATAAAACAGGAGATCTAAAATCAGGAATCTAAGTTCCCACCTTAGGAAACTAGAAAAGGAAGAGCAAATCAAAAGAAAAGCGGTGAGACAGAGTAGAGTAGAAATCAGTGAAACCGAAAACAGGAAATAAAGTGAAAATCTGATTCTTTGAAAAGATTAATAAAATCTGTAAGCCTGTAACCAGACTAAGGAAAAAAGACACAAATCCCTAATATCAGGAATGAGAGATGGACACCACTACCAATGCCACGGATATAGCTTGTCTAGGAGTAAGTAGTCTTAAAAGAAAATTACCAGAGAAAGGTAAAATTATGCTGACACAGATAACATTAAAATGAACGTGTGTTTTATTTTACTCACATATAGGGAACCAGGCAGATGTTATAATCAGTTCAAATGAAGTCAAAAGGTTCAAATTTATATGGCAAAAGGAACTGAATTGCAAATCCACACAAACTGATTTTTCTACAGAGGGAAGAGAAGTGCATGGGAACTACCAGACGAAACAGCTTGTGTGTCTTTCTGTCACCCACAATTTGCAGAAAGCTGCACGACATCTCAGAGACAGGGAAGGCTAGAATCTGATAACCTGGAAGGATGTGCTGGACGGACAATGTCGTGTTTTGTGACACTATTTTTCTCCCTAAGACTTAAGGACACCAAAATCATTAACTTGAGCTCGTATGAATTAATGAGCCAGTATGACCTAGTGGAAGTCTAAATTGGAACTTTTCTAAGAAAATAACACAAGAGGTGCCATCTCCATTTCTGTCACAGCTTCGCTCCTGCTTTGTCACTGGGTAGAGAGCCTGTGACCAGCCTTTCTCACGCACACAGGGAGAACCCGGCCTGGAAGGGTATGCTGCTTCCCTCTCCGTCTATGGATCTGGGCAGTGACCTATCATCGTCCTGGACTCTGGCTCGGGGACCAGAGGCCAAACCGAACCTGGAGTCCTGGCCAAGGCTCTGCAGCACCTGTGGCCCCGGCCTGTGACCTTTCTTGGGGGAGACTGGTATACCTTGCTGGCTCTTCCGCATCAGGAGCACTGGGGCTGTGTCTTTGCTAATCCCTCCCTTCCTCTTCACAGGCCTTTTAGGGAAAGCAATGACTTTGGGGAGGTATGAGGGAAATGGGCCATCAGGGAGCCAGACAAGATGAAGGCACTTGTGTGTAAGTAAAGCCCCACAGGGACCATGCAGTTAAGGGTATGGACACGAAACAGGGCACCGAAGAGCAGAGTATCTGTAGGAGCTCCGTCTCTCCTGGGACAGAAGTTACCAGGGCAAAATTTTCATTAGCATAGTTGGATGGGAATAATGAAACACTGTACTGAGTTTTAAATAAGCAGATCTGTGCGGTCGGCAGACCACCCTTCATTCTGAGATTGTGCACCTGCTTTTGCATTGCAGTAGGCTTTCTCAGGAAGTATTGGTGAAAACAGACTTGATCAAGTAAGGTACTTCCAGGAAGTCTGACGTGTCCTCGCCCATCCTCCTTTTTCATTTTTCTGTTTGGCGAACTACAAAATCCCTGTGGTTTTATCATGGGGCGAGAAAGAACTAGGAGGTCCAGTGGGGTGTTTTGTCCCCAACTCTCGCTTTGGTTGTGTTAGGTAAATGTTGATGCTGGACGCAGTGAGGAAGAAAAATAGCCCTGGAGTCTCCTAAAGGAGCAAGCTGGGGGCTGGATGTACCATTCCAGCGTGATGGCTCCGCGTGTGGAGTTTTCTGCAGGATTAGCGCTTGCGTCGAACAACACCCTTATCAAGACTGTTGTATTTGCATATCTGTTTTCCCTTCTGGGTGAATGTAAAGTGGACAATTTGGATGACATCTTTATAGCACAAAAAGAGGACACCAATTACTAATCTCAGAAATGAAAGAGGGACGTCACTCTAGATTGCATGGATATGGTCTACAACAAGGGACTATGTTGTTTGAGTCGATTTTTTTTTTTTTCAAAAAGACTTTTGTTGTTGTAAAATACGTTTAACCGTTTTTAAGTGCACAGTTCAGTGGTGTTAAGTACATGCACATTGTTATGCAAACATCCCCACCGTCCACCTCCAGAACTCTTCATCTTCTCCAACTGAAACTCCGTCCCTGTAGTGATAACTCCCCATTCTCCCCTCTCTCCAGGCCCTGACAACCACCATTCTGCTTCTGTCTCTTACGGTTTGACTACTAATACCTCATGTAAGTGGAATCCTACAGTATTTGTCTCTTTGATGAGTGGCTTATTTCACTTAGCGTAATGCCCTTAAAGTTTATCCATGTTGTAGCAGGTGTCAGAATTTCTTTTCTTTTCTTTTTTTTTTTTTAAACCTTAAATCCTGTGACAACTGCTTGTTATAAAGGCGAACCCTGATCGTCATGATGGGCTTATTGGTAAGCTTTCTGGTAGTGAGCACGGGCACGAGGACCGCCAGCCTTTTTGGATTCGCAGCCCCGGGGATCGGGGTACCAGCAGGGTCTTTTGTACTGGGTGAGGACGTCTTTGGTCTCCTTCTTGCAAGCCTCATGCATGTATTTCTGATAATAGGCCACTGGGGCCTTGGAGATGGACTGGTGGATTTTTTTCTTTTGGTTCAATAAAAGATGTTTATTTCATGAAATACATAGAAACCTTTGCTCTCTGAAACCGGGGAATGCGTTATTCTCGTGTTTGAGGTGTCTGAGACATTTAGGATTTACTTCCTTGAGCACTGACACTTTGCAAGAATTGGCATTTCTACAGTGTACCCTTTCTGCCTTTATTAAATAGAGCCAAGATTAATTTCTTTGGGATAACTTACTCCATATGTAAAAAGCTACCCCCGAGGCCTGTGGCAGGTGCCTCTTTATTCCTGTGCTAGGTGGCCTCGATGCTGTGCTCTGAATGCTTCTCTTTCCTTTTTATCCTGTTTTGTGGCTATTCTTTCAATGTGCTGTCACATAGATCTGTCTATAAATTACCTATTACGAGTATTTTTTTCTTTAGTAACTTTCTGTTTCTAATTTGTTGTGGTATAGGAAATCGAAGCCAAGTAATTGAATTGTACATAAGGGAAGACATCAGAGCCTAAGAAGTTCTTTTATGAGTAAATAAAATGTGCAAGTTTTAGCCTGTTGACTTTGTGCTTTGCAGAGGCCCCTTCTCTTCTGGTTTTTACTGTCTTCTGAGTTGAGTAAGTGATGTCACTACTAAATGTAAGTCAATGGTGAGTGTGTTAAGAAACTGCTTTACTTTCAGATAAATCCAGCCATATTCATTTTTATCTTCTAATATTCCAAGTCCCAGGCTAGAGCTGTCCTGTTCATCAGAGCACACCTTGTTATCAGGGTAGGCTGGAGTGATGTAACATATAGACCCCAAGTGTAATCTCCAACTCCGTAGAAGTCCTTTCTGTCCTGCAAGAGTCCAGGCCGATGGTCCAGCTTGGCGGCAGTGCTGTCGTCCGGTCACGTAGGACCCAGGCTGATGGTGGCTCTGCCAGTGTCAGCGGGTGGCTTCCTGCTGAACGCAGTGACCACACTGTACCTTTGAGGCCCCCTGCTCAACACGAATGCTAATGTCCTGATGCCTGATTCTCACCATCACATTTGAGTCTGCAACTCTGTGGTATGATAAGAATTTGGGAAGGTGGAAGACTCTCCGGAGCCCTGTGGTGGTAGCTGACTTTAAGAGGGAAGTGAACTAAGATTTCTGGCTTCGTCTCAGCCTCTGCTTTTCATGGGGTTCTTCTTCTGACTAACCAAAGTTGCTTTAGACTGAAGGAAGAGAATGCGTTTCCCTTTTGACTCTACAAACTTAGGTTACATATGAAAAGTAACTCTGAGTGGCTCCTATCAAGGGAATTACACCCAGTTTGTATGCTGTATTTTAAGTAATCATGGTCAACACGGTAACCATTTTGGAGAACAATTGAACAGTACCTTTAATATCCCAGGTCATGAACTCTTCTTCTAGGTCTACACTGTGCAGAAATGGTGGCAAAGGAGACATTTATAAGACTACTTGCTATAACGTTATTTGTATACTGGAAACCAGGAACACTAAATGACTATTAAAATGGGAAATAGATAAATAGAATGTTTATATAGTAGATTACTATGTAGTATTTAAAACAAATTCATTCATTCATCAAATACTTATCGAATGCCTATTTTATGCCAGGTGCTCATGTAGCTGTTGGGGTTATGGCTGTGACTAATACAGATGAACCCCTCTCTTCAGGGTGTTTCCAGTCTTGTGAAGAGACAGGTCTTCAATAAGTAGATTGTGTGGTAGCTGGTGATAAGGCTGAGGAGAGACAGTAAAGCAGAGAAGGGGACGCTAAGGGTCAGGCCTGGGGTAGGACATGCAAGTGCAGACTGGGTGGCCAGGAGAAAAGACCCGAGGACAGGAGGGGTCTAGCTTTGCTGAGGAAGAGCTTTTTGGGCCATGAAACAAGGAAGGCAAAGGTCATGAGGCTGGGGGCTGGGGGTAGGAGCAGCAGAGAGCCTGCTTGGGGCAAAGCGAATAATCTGTGTCAAAATGGCCTGAGCTGTGTAGAAAAAATGAAATTGTAGAGTGGTGCATGCAGTAACACACCATTCCTGTTAATTTAACAACCTCTAGAGTAGGGGTTCTTAATCTAAATAAAATAATATACATATGATTGTAAAAGAAATCAGTTATATTGAAATAATTGTAAAATTTTTTAATGGATTTGTGTTATAAGAAGTGCTCTGTTACCAGAGCACTAAGTGACGAGCCTGGACAAGTGAAACTCTCGTCCTTTAAAGGTCTGTCAGGGTGAGGCCATCATTGCTCAGTCTGCACGGGGCTCAGAAGCTGTGCGGTGGCCTCTGACTCAGCTGCTTCCATGCGTCCATCACCACAGTTGTAGGGAGTCACAGCGGGTGAGGTACGTAGCCTGACCGTCCACACGAGAGCGTGGGACCAGCCGTTTGGAGTCTGAACTATTAACCAGCAGGCACAGGGCTGCCTGGGGGCTGCGTGGCCCCGTCACCTGAGCCCTTTGTAGACAATCCGGCGCCAATATTGTAATTTCAAAGCAGCGTGAGTGTAAATGACATTTTGAGTTATTCACCACTGTGTTTCCTGTAGTTTGCAGGCGTTTGATCCATAGTAAGTATGCAACCATGTATGATATGTTAGGTCCAGTTTACAAATTTGGAAGCCGAGGTTCAGCAGAGTTACTTACAGAAGGTCAAGGTCACATGGTTTCTAAGGGATGGAGCCAGTAACTAATTGTATCACTTGGGATTTTCATGCTTTGTCAAGCTGCCTTCTAGATAAGACCAATTATTTTAAGACTGTATTTTTATTAAAAAAATACTTTTTTTCCCCAAATTTAGGAGGATATGGCAAAAAAAGTGGTCGTAGTAAAAAATGGAGGGAAATGCTGAAGCTGCCCCCTGTCAGCCAGTGCAGCGAGCTTAGACGTTCCATTGGTGAGTACATGGCGCCAGTCCGGGGGCCACGTCTGGCTCTGTACCACTGGTTAGGTGTTACTCTTGTCAGAAGTAACATATGCGCATCGTTCTGTGCCGAACGGAAGAGTACTGTGGTAAAATTCCCTCTCCCCACGGCCCCACTAGTCATCCTCCAGAAGAGAAAGCAGTGGTTCCGGGTTCATCCATGTGGCAGCATGAATCAGTATTAGTTCCTGTTTCTTGCCAGATAACATTTCACTGTGTGGATATATCACTTCCTGTTTATCTGCTCATCAGTTGATAGAGGAGTTGTTTCCTTTTTTTGTCTGTTTGGAATAATGCTGCTGGAAACATTCATGTACAAGTGTTTGTAGAGTTTGTAGAGTACACATTAAAATTACCATTTTAACCATTTTCATGAGATCCAGTTTCATTCTCTTGCTTTGGATATCTAGGTGTTCCAGAACCATTCATTGAATGACTATTGAATTGACTTAGTACCTTTATCAAAAACATCTGACTGTGAAGGTGAGGGTTTATTTCTGGACACTTGCAAGGATACATGTGTTTGCATTTAGGGCCCACCGAGATAATTCAGGGCAGCCGTCCATCTCAAGATCCTTGACTTAATCGTATTTGCAAAGGCTCTTTTTTTTTTTTTTTTTCCCAAATAAGGTCATATTTATAGGGATTAGGACCTGATACTTGGGAGGGCCATTATTCAGCCTACTACAGATGGTAACTCTAGGCTTAACTTTTTGAGGAACTGGCAAACTGTTTTCCAAAGGCGGTTGCATATTTTGCATTCCTAGCAGCAATACATGAGAGTTCCAATTTCTCCACATCCTTGCCAATGCTTATTTTCATTATAGTCCTCCCAGCCAGTGTGATTTGCATTTCACTAATGACTAAGGATGTTGAGCATCTTTATGGGGTTATCGGCCATGCTTCTTTGGGCCAACTGATACTCGATCCACAGGGTTAATGTTAATTTTTTTCTACATATAGCACCAAGTGATTAATATGGAGACTGATTCCATTATTTGACATTTGCATTCTAATTAAGATATTATAAACTTTAGGATTATTTATGCTATTGAATATATTCATAGATTCATAGAAATATATTCATGTATATTTGCATATAAGTTACCTCCATATACTTCTGATTGGGGGTAGATTTTAGTACATAGAATGAAGTAAATGACATTAAATATCCCATTAGTTAACTTTTCTCCCCCCTTTCATGCCTTTTTAAAAATTAATTTATTTTTATTGAGATATAATTTACATACAGCATCGTGTGAGGTCAAGGTGTGCCGCTCCATTAGTTAACTTTCAAATGTCAGCATTTATTTGCCTCCATGCACCAAGCACTGGGAATGGTGCCTCCTCTAACAGTGGCTAAGAAACAGATATGACCTCTGACCTCTTGGCAGAGATAGTTGTAAAATAAATAATTGCAGAAATAAGCATAATTACAAATTACAATAAGCTGTTTGAAGGAAAAAGTAGTGACTGTGGGGTAAGTACAAGGGCCCCGAAGTGAGATGGAGCATGGCCATCTCCGGGGACATGAGAAAGGCCAGTCTTCTCGAGCAGAGAGATGGCGAGGGAAAGTGGCCCCGGAGGGGAGGAGAGGAGAGGAGGGAGGCGGGGTTTGCGGGCCTGGAAAAGGCATCCGTCCTGGGAGGCAGGCAGCGTTGTCAGAGTTTCAGCAGAGGGACGAGGTAAGCAGGTGCACACTTCCGAATGGGGTCTCAGGCCTCGGGGTGAGGAATGTAACTGAGAGGGTCGGCAGGGGCAGGAAGGCCACGCGAGAGACTGTCGCCCTTGTGGAGTGAGAGAAGATGGGAGCGTGGCTTGGGATGGAGGGGATCGACCTGGACGACTGTAAGAGACCCTTAGGAAGTAGAATCGGGGTGATTTTATGGGAAGCAGGAAGGGCAGAGGGACTAAGGAGGTCCTCCACGTGTGGTCCACACACCGAGATCGGGTTCGCGGCGTGAGGAGTCTGTGTGGACGAAAGTTGGGCGTTCGTGTTTAGAGACGAGTAGGGTCTGGGTCTGGGGGAGGTCCGGGTCTCAGAGAGTTAGCAGTCGTGCCTGGGGTGGGCGAGCTCTCACCAGAGACCGGAGGAGGCGAAAGGGCCCTCGACCCGGTTCAGAGGACCTCACGTCCTGGTGTGGCCCGGGCGAGGCCGACCACGGAGGAGCAGCCAGGCGGGTCTGTGCGCAGTCTGGGGAGCGCAGGGGTCCGGAGAACAGGGGACCGGGGTGGCTCCAGGCCGGTGGGCACGTCAGCGTCAGCGGAGAGGTCGAGCGACCACCGCACTCTTCCCGAGGTCAAGGTCTCCATTTCACCCGGTTTGGTAAGCGAATGGATGAAGGAAGGAGTGAATTGGCGACGTTAGCGGAGTTGCGTCAGGGGGATGTACCAGCCGACTTGCGCACTGGATGAACAGTGTTTTCACTCGGGCGCCCGCTCCTTTGTGTGCAGCTCTGCTGGTTTGCAGACGTGTTTGCTCGAGCGTGGTAGTAAGCACGTGTCGGGGCTTTCTAATGTTTGTCCTGTGGTTGTTGAGTTGGTGAATCGTAGAGAGTCCATGAGCTATAAAACTTGGGGCTAGTGTTTTTACTGAGGGAGGAACACTTGGAAAGTAAGTGAGAGCATTTCTGGTAAGTGGCTCGTCCTTGCCTCCGAATTTGGCACACTTAGATACACCAGCGTCTCGCGGGGCTGGCTCCCCTCCCAACACCGCCCCGGGAGAATGCCTCTTGGACTTTGACTCTGGTGCACTGAGGGCTCCGACCCGGAAGGCTTCAGTGCTGGCCCTCCCTGTCCACGGCGGCAGGGCTGCTCCCTCCCTGTGGCCTGAACTCCCTGTGGGGCGTCTGCTCCCTCATGGCTGGGACCGTGCAGCCTCTGAGGGGTCAAAGGAAGAAGCTGGATCTTCTGGTTCCTGTGGGACCAGGGCCTCTGATGGGAAGACAGAAGCAGGGCGGCTGCTGCTTCTGAGATGTCGTATTTTGTGGCACGTTACTGTGCTTATGGTGTTTAATTTTAGTAACATGTGGAATCTAATGCCTGGAAAAGTGAGGCTGACAGTAGAATTGTGAGCCAGATAAGGTAAAAGGAAATAGTTTCACAGTTTTTTTTTTTTTTTTTGCAATTTTTAAATGCCAGATTTGTTTTAGGTTGGTTTAGAGAAACAATTTTTTTTTAATTCCCTGATGATATTACTTCCCGTGGGTTTCGTGATGTTGCTCTCATCTCTGTAAGGTTCTATTAATGTCATCAGCGTGAAAATTTTGAATTGCCGCAGGATGGAGAAAATTGTGTGATGAAATATTTTGAAATAGAAAAAGGACGTTACTGAATAAATAACCACCTGTGTCCCCGCCACCCGAATGTAAGGGGAAGACGTTAGAATTAAGGTCTTTTGGAATCAGGCATCAGTTTTGCCGTTGTACCTGAGCAAATCTAAAACAATCGGACTGGGTAAAATTAGACGTTTTCCCGTGAGGTGCCCGTATCAGTGCCGTCCAGTCCGACCGTCCCTGCCGTGTCCTCACCACGCTGCCGGATCGGCCCGCCCTTGAGTCAAACCCCCCTGGAAGGTCAGCCCGCTCAGCCAGGTGCCGTGCTCCTGTCCTGGCACCTACCCAGCGCATTTTCCAGAGGGGAGAGACCTCCCCATGCTCTTTGATCTTGCCCTGCTTCCTTCCAGAAACATCCAAAGGGCTCTTACCCTGTGTTTATGTTTTTCAAGATCTTTCAGCAAACGTGGCTTGCGCCATGCGATCATTCACCGGAGTTTTTCGCTATGACAGAAACGGACGCTTGTAGAGCCAGTTAGGTAGCTCCCCTTACAAGTGAGGGCGCAGATCCTGCGGTTGGAGTTCTGGAGGAAATTAAGGGTAATCGAGAAATAAAGCTGGAAAGTTTGAAGGGAATCCATCTCTAAGAAGCAAGTATTTTTTAACGTCTCAGGATGATAGAAATATAAAATGCAAAACAATCTGAAATAAGTCCCCACAGCTGTGCACCCTCCACCCCCATAAACTTCAGATGTTTGGCTTTACCACGTAAACCAGACCGAGCTGGGGTGTAATGTCGTCTTCCCGGCCAGGCTGTGCCCTCCTGACCCGCTGCAGTGGTGGCGTCCTCCTCACTGCGCTGCTCTCCTCCCCACGCCTCCTGGGCTCCGGAGCAGTTCTTTTTAAAACACAGAACAAAACTATCTTTTTAAGTGTATTTATTTTGAGAGAGAGAGCGAGAGAGCGAGCCCCTGTGCACATGAGCAGGGGAGGGGTTAGAGAGAGGGAAAGAGAGCGGGGGAGGGCAGAGAGCAAGAGGGAGAGACAGAACCCTAAGCAGGCTTCACGATGCCAGTGCAGAGCCCCGCTTGGGACTCGACCCCGCAAACCGTGAGATCATGGCCTGAGCTGAGATCGCGAGCCGGGGGCTTAGCTGACTGAGCCCCCCAGGCGCTCCATGGAGCAGGGCTTAAACCCTGGACGTCCCAGAGGGGTCTCCCACCGCACATGTGTAACTCTGGCCATCGGATTTGCAGCGCCTTCCTCTGCTCATGGGGGCCTCCCAGCCCCTCCTTCTGTTTCTCTATCGGCAGTCGAGCTCGATTTCCCCAGTGCTGCCCACACAGCACGGGTCGTGTTGCCCCCAGTACGAGCCAGGCTGCGGGACCGTCCTGCTGCCTGCTCCTCTCACCTGCTCTGCGCCCAGGTTCTCATCTCCGTGAGTGGTGCTGCCTTCTCCTGTCTACCACACCGGCTGCCGCGAGCCACCCGTGTCCTCGTTGTCCCCTGGGTAGACTGTGGGTTCCTTGAGAAGAGGGCGCCTATGGTTCCTGTGGGGATGTCTTCACTGTTAAGGGGGAGACTTGACAGAATTTGAACAAGTTGCCTCCTGAAGTTCGTTGGTCACCAGAGAACTGGCCTCTTTCTTCCCACTCTGCTACCTTTGTTCTGGCCCCCAGCTGCTTTTACTGCTGGCTGGTCCCCTTGCCCCAGCCCTTACTCTCCCCTCCCCTCCCCACCCCCCCCCCCGTCACCTCCACTGTCCCAGACCTAGGTGGCCCTCAGCAGTGAGAAGCTCCTAGAAGGTCCATGTGGGCAGGGCTCCTGTGACATGGTCCAGGTGTGTGGGCAGCCCCCTCAGGAGGTCCAGATTGTCTCCGGGGTTTCAGCTGAGTGGCTCTTTTTCCTTTTTTTTTTAATATATATTTTTAAAGTTTATTTATTTTTGAAAGAAAGGAAGAGAATGAGCAGAGGAGGGGCAGAGAGAGAGGGAGACACAGAATCCAAAGCAGGCTCCAGGCTTGGAGCTGTCAGCACAGAGCCTGATACGGGGCTCAAACCCACAAACCGTGAGATCATGGCCTGAGCTAAAGTCAGATGCTTAACTGACTGAGCCACCCAAGCACCCCTGTTTTTAAAATTTAGTGTCCCTGAAATAAAGTGTGGCAGTACAATAAGACAAAGTGGGTAGTAGAAAGTCTGTAAAACTGTTGTTTGTAGAAACAAGCGACTGTGCACTGGCAGCCAAAATGTTTGTACCCTTGCCTCTCCTTTTCCTATGCAAAGTCAGTGATCCAAAGCCGGGTGGCTTAGATTCCAAGAATTACTTGGCATTAAACAAACCATTTAATTGGGGAATTTGTTATGGCTTGCTTATTTTTCACGAGCTGGATTTAATTCTTCAGCTCTAGAGCCGCTATAAGAGTACCGGGATGTAATGTTCATTTCAGGTTCAAAGCAACTGATTTTCGTGCGATGTTTAAATTACCCTATTCTGAACATACCATTTTTGTGTTTGTTTGAAGTAGGCTTCGTGCCCAGAGTGGAGGATCCCATTGTGGGACTTGAACTTACGACCATGAAATCAAGAACTGAGCTGAGGTCAAGAATCGGACACTTAACCAACTGAGCCACCAAGGCACCCCATCATTTTTGTTTTATATCCCTCTTAATACTTTGACTAAATATTAGCGCCTTGTTTTCAAAACAATATCAGTGTTTGGGGTAAGGTTACGGTATATAACAAATTATCTCACTGAGAAGAAAAAAAACAAGAGCAGTTAAAAAATAATTAAGCATAGGGGCATCTGCGTGGCTCAGTTAGTTCAGCGTCCGACTCTTGATTTCGGCTCAAGTCATAATCTCACGGTTGTGACATTGAGCCCCGAGTTGGGCTCCGCACTGAGCATGGAGCCTGCTAAGCTTCTGTCTCTCTCCCTTTACTCTCCCTCTTACCCACGCACTCACTCTCTCTAAAATAAAATAAAATCTCAGTGTGTGTCTTTAAAAAAATAATTAAGAATATGTAATGTTTGTAACTTGTAAAAGTGTAAAGAGGTAGCAAAATGGCAAAGAATTGTAAAAAATGTAATTTAGTAGGTTCCTATGGTATATTTCACATATGCTAATTTGTCCCAAACACACTGGGAGGGGTAGGTCTGTACAAGGGTGGAGCCAGGTCACTTTCTTGCCCCTCTTTTCCTTGGGTTCTTGACTGCTCAGTTCTCCCACGGAATTCTGCTCCCCTGCATACTTCCGTTTGAAGGCGAGCAGGGACATTCCAGTTTGCTTCACACAACATTATCAATTCTTCCAGCTACCTTTCGCTCTGCGGAGGAATTATAAATATTCATGATAACCCAGTCTAAATTAGTAAACAAACCAGTAGTTAAAAAAAAATACTGGAAATAATATTATTGACTTTTATCTTATCAGCAGGCTCAGAAAAGCACTTTCTGAATTGTAACGAATATATTTGTTCATTTCTTATCCCCTTTCTCCACCCAGAAAAGGATTATAACAGCCTTTGTGACAAGCAGCCAATAGGAAAACTTCTCTTCAGGCAATTCTGTGATTCAAGAGCTGATCTAAAGATATACATGGAATTCCTAGATGCAGTGGTGAGCAGTTTATCTTAGTATTGAACCACCCAGTCTTGTGCGTTTGAAAATTAAGAGACTAAATCTAAAAACTTAGATCTCTCTCAGTTAAGTAGACCTTGGCAATGATGGTAAGAGGGGATAAATTAGTTTCTTGGTATCATATTACTTGGGTATGGAAGTCCCTATACAATATTCCCCCTTATTTGCAGTTTTACCTTCCATGGTTTTGGTTGCCTGTGGTCAACTGGAGTTCGGAAGCAGGTGACCTTCCTTCTAACACGTGGCCAATGCAGGCACACTCGGAGGCGCTGCGGGTCGGGTCCAGTTCCAGACCATGGCAGTGAAGCAAATGTCTCAAATGACTTTAAGTCTGGAGTTCTCTCTTGTCCAACAAGAGAGCAGACACAGAATTGAATACGAGAGAGGCTAATGTCAGAAAGGAGACAAGAGCCCCGAATAAGGGTCCTTGCTCCGTATTTGTTAGGATCAGAAGGCTTACAAATGTGTTGGATGTGCAGAAAGAGACAATAAAACAATGATCATTAACTCATGTGTGTGAGAGAAAGGGGGTTTCAAAGGTAGGCGGTGTTAGGGGTTTGGGTCATTACGAATCGAAGTCCTGGCAGTTTACTGAGGCACCGGGCACCATGTCTGTTTATCTTAAATTTTCTAGGGGCAGTGTCAGAGCATGCTACCTCAGGGCTAACAAGTCATTTTTCTTGCTAATTAGCTCTGGATGTTTTTGCACTGCTGCGGGGGCTTTCCACTTGTACCTGTTCTCGGATGTTTTCGTCCTGTGGAAGCGGCTTTCTGCTCTGTGCTTTGTCCTATGTTGGGGGCGCTTTCACCCTATGGTGGCTTTCCGCCCTAAGCCTTGTTAACCCATTGGTGCAAGCTCGGGGAACTCTTAAACTTACTTTCCACAAGCAAATATCACAATGAAGTTTGTCAAATGAATTTTTTTTGTTTCCCATTGCATATAAAAGTTATGTCTAGGGGCACTTGGGTGGGTGGCTCAGTTGGTTAAGTGTCCGACTTCGGTTCAGGTCATGATCTCATGGTTGGTGGGTTCGAGCCCTGCATCAGGCTCTGTGCTGACAGCTTCGAGCCTGGAGCCTGCTTCAGATTCTGTGTCTCCCTCTCTCTGCCCCTCCTCTGCTCACTTTCTCTCCCTCAAAAAAAAAAAAAAACAAAAAAAGTTATGTCTACACTGTAGTGTAATCTATTAACTATATAATAACATTACGTCTAAAAAAATGTACATACTTTAATTAAAAAAAATACTCTGTTGCTAAAAATGCTAACTGTCATCTGGCCTTTCGGAGAGTCACCATCTTTTTGCCGGTGGAGTGTCTTGCTTTGATGTCCACGGCTGCCAACTGGTCGTGGTGGGGGTTGCTGACTTGGGGTGTCTGTGGCAGTGTCTTACAACAGGACAAAATAGACGTTTGCCACATCGATGGACTCTTCTTTGGCTTGAACACTTAGAAGCCATTGTAGTGTTCTTAATTGGCCTAATTTCAATATTGTTGGGTCCCAGGGAATAGGGAGGCCCCAGGAGAGAGAGGGAGAGAGAGGGAATGGCCAGTCAACGGAGCAGTAAGAACACACACCACATTTATTACGCCGTTTAAGAGTGCGGTTCATGTTGTCCCAAAACAGATGCAAGTAGCATCAAACATCACGGATCACAGGTCACCATAACGAACATAGTAAAGATGAAGAAGTTTGAAATATAGCAGAAACATGACGTGACCAAGTGCTGTAGGAAAAATGAAACCAATAGACTTGCTCGTTGCAGGGTCGTCACAAACCTTCAATTTGTAAAAAACAAAAACACATTGTTTGTCCAGCACAATAAAGCAAAGCGCCGTAGAATGGAGCGCGCCTGGATTTCAGAAAAACGTGTGAGACTCTTACCTCTGCTCCCTGGAGCTTCCGCAGCCCTTCCTCCCTGGCACATTTACTCGAATAAGACAGGGCTTTAAAAGGAGGTGATTTTTTTTTCCAGCCAGAACTTGGTATAGTGGCGCGCGCCTACCCTACTCCAGGAGTGGAGTGTAGATGTGTCTTCATGCATTGGCTTATATTTGCCAAGCTGCTATAATTTAAGAATTTAGGGACCTACGATTCTTCTTTATTCCAAAAGGGCTAAGCTGCTTCGCTGAAGCTGCTTCAGGTTTGGACGTCCCGACGGTGCCAGGAGACTGTTAGTCACTGCGGGACCACCAGCTGACTGCCGTGACAGGTTGTGCTCTGGTCTGGTTTTGGTGCTAGCTGTGTGGGTCGATGAGAACACCTGATTATGCCACTTGTGCGGCACTTGCTCCTTGGACTATCCTCGTGGGAGGCGTCCTTGGAGCTTCTTGAGTGGAGAGATCGAATCTCCTCTCTCTCCCTCCTGGCACCTGCCATGGCTGTTTGCTCTCATCTCTGCTTAATGTTTGTTGACTGAATTAATGTCATCTGTGTCAGTGAGTGTTCAGTGAGAGAAACAGAACCAAGAGGAGATATTTATTAAGAGATTTATTGCAAGGAGTTGGCTCACATGACTCTGAGGTCTGGTCAGGAGAGTCTGAAATCTGTAGGGTGCGAGCGAACCCTCCAAAACGGAATGGAGCTGCTGTCCTCAGGCAGAACTCCATTGAGGAAGCCTCAGCTCCGGCCTTAACGTGCCTTTCAACTGATTGAATCAGGCCCACCCAGATTATCTAAGATAATCTCCTTTACTTAATGTCACTGGAAAAGACTTTAGTCACATCTGCAAACACCAGCACAGCTATGACTAGATTCTGTTTGAATAACTGGACATTGTTGCCTGGCGGGCTGACGTGTCAAAAGGCAGTCACAAAATCATAGGACTTTCTTTTCCATTGACTGCGTGCCATCTAGCATCCAGGATGTAAGCTTGAAGGTCCTTTAAGTAAACAGTGTCTAGCTCCTAGTCAAGGTAAGTAGTGCCCTTGAACACGGAACGTGAAGCTGCCTCTGGCTGGCCGTCAGCCAGATGGCCGCGACTCCTGTGCTGGGGAGGATGCGGCCTCAAGCGTGAGGTTCAGTAGATGCAGTTCCTTCGGGCTTCGTGTCCTCACTCCCCTCTTCGGCCCCATCTGGTTCGCTTCGCTGCTCTCCTACGGCCCCAACTGGCAGAGCCCGGTGGCTGCACGAGGCCTCCCCGGGCCCGAGTCTCCAGGTCTATTGACGTTGAGTAGCTGCTTCTTGAAATTCTTATCCAGGCTTTTACGATTTCTCCTCTGGTTTTCTCTCTTCTCTTTCTTTTCAGTTTCTTCCTTGCTTATCCTTTGTAGCTGCTTAAATACTGATCAGGTTCTGCCTTGACCCTTCCTCTGTTTTCTGGCCTGTGTGGTAGTGTCCTCTCTTAGGGTCCCTCATCTGACACCTGTGAAGGGATGGGACTTCTCTGGGAGCTCTGCACTCGGGTTTTCCTGCAGTGCTTCCAGCCATTTCTAAAATGCTCTTGCCTAGAACCACCCCAGCTGTTTATTTGATTCTAGTTTACTTGGCCACATGCAAGGGCTGACAGTGTAACGTGACAGAGCATTATGGGATGTGTTGCTCTCCCGCATTACTCACCCTTTAAAGAAAACTCTTTCCCGCCCCCCTTGTTGTCATTAGTTTCCCAAAGAAGAGCTGCAGATACGCGATCAATATCAAATCGATTAGAGCTACTCTGTGGTTCGGAGGGTACCCAGTGAATCGCGTCTGTCAGAGGATTTGAAACATCGTGAAGCTGGGAAAGCTTAACTACTATTTTCTTTGTTCTCATCTCTACCATCAGGCAGAATATGAAGTGGCCAACGACGAGGCCCGCAAAAGTTGTGGACTGTCCATCGTAGACAGATTCTTCAAAGCTTCCGAGGTGCGTTTTCCCCTTTAGATGTGCAGAGTTGTAAATACTTACTGAAATAATTCGACTACATAGCCATTTTTACTTAGTTGGGTAAGATATAACAAGTACGTTAAAATCTTTAATTTCTTACAAGTATTCCTCTTATGCATTTTCTTTTGAGTCAGTGAGGAAATTGACAAATCTCTTAGAAAGTTGATTCAATGAATTTAAAAGTTTCTGTTTCCTCAAACAATACAGAATTAGAGAATTTCATTCGTCTGTCTTGGACTGAAAATAACATTTTTCTCCTAAAAGCTTTAATGGGTCTTAGTTTTTATGCTTTTTGATATAGTAGATTCTTACAGTTTAATATACCACTCTAAGCCATTACATGAGAAGACTGAAAATCAGAGTGGTTGAGTGACTTACCAAAGGTTACACAGCTAGTAAGTGCCAGGGCCAGGAGTCAAACGTGTGGAGACTAGGGTTGGAGAATAGTGGCATGAGATCGAGTCCAAAATACTCAGATGTCGAGCCTGGCTAATTGAGGATGGTAGGGCCGTCAAGCAGGGGAGCTCGCTGGTGCAGGGGGGCAAGGCCAGCGGGCCAGCAGGTGGGTACAAGGACACACACACAGCCAGTGGTGGCAGAGGTGTGATTCAGATCATAGGTTTTGACACCAAAGCTTGTGTTTGTCTTGGCCTCCAGCCTCAATACCATGGCTCCTAGATCATTCTTTTCCAACACAGCTGCTACGGCAACCCCGTATTTATAGGTACCCCCAAGTCACTGATTGGGAGGAGTCGATGAGAAGTTTCATTTACCTCGTTCCTTTATTTTTAATTTTTTAACTTAAATCACTGAATAGGATTATTTTTTTATTTTTTTATGACAGAAATAAACCTTTTTTTACATTAAAAATAATTTCGACATCGACATTATTGTATAACTGTATTCACAATGATTAGTCAAAACATTAAACATTGTTTTAATTTTCCCTGAGTGTTATCCTTAGTCTCCATCACCTATTTCTCCCACCAGCCCACCTCCCCTCTGGTGACCGTCGGTTTGTTTCTATCAGGAAGGGTCTCTTACGGTTTGCTTCCCTCTCTCTTCCCCTCTCATGTGTTCATCTCTTTGTTTCTTAAATTCCGCATATGAGTAAAATCATATGGTATTTGCCTTTCTCTGACTGACTAATTTCACTTAGCATTATATTCCCCAGCTCCATCCATGTCATTGCAAATAAGAGTTCATTCGTTTTTCATGGCTGAATAATACTCCGTTGTACACATAAACCACATCTTCTTTGCCCATTCATCAGGTGATGGACACTCGGGCCGCTTCCGTAGTTTGGCCATTGTCGATAACGATGCCGTAAACACAGAGGTGCCTGTATCCCTTTGAATGAGTGTTCTCGTATTCTTGTATTCTTTGGGTAAATACCCAGTAGCGTGATTTCTAGATTGTAGAGTAGTTCTATTTTTAACTTTTTGGGAAACCTTCATATTGTTCTGCAGAGCGGCTGCCCCAGTTTGCATTCCCACCAGCAGTGCAAGAGGGTTCCCCTTTCTCCGCATCCTCACCAGCATCTGTTGTTGCCTGAGTTGTTAATAGGCACTCTGACAGGTGTGAGGTGCTATCTCAGTGTGGTTTTGATTTTTATTTCCCTGATGATGAGTGACATTGAGCATCGTTTCATGTGTCTGTTAGCCATCTGGATGTCTTCTTTGGAGAAGTGTCTATTCATGTCTTCTTCCCATTTCTTCACTGGATTATTTGTTTTTTGGGTACTGAACTTGGTAAGTTCTTTATAGATTTTGGATGCTAACCCTTTATCTGATATGTCGTTTGCAAATATCTTCTCCCATTCTGTCATTTGCCTTTAGTTTTGTTGATTGTTTTCTTCACTGTGCCAAAGCTTTTTATCTTGACAAGGTCCCAATAGTTCATTTTTGCTTCTTACTTCCTTTGCCTCTGGAGACGTGTCAAGTAAGAAGTTGCTGCGGCTGAGGTCAAAGAGATTGCTGCCTGTTTTCTCCTGGAGGATTTTGATGGGTTTTCCTATCTCACATTGAGGTCTTTCATCCATTTTGAACTTATTTGTATGTGTGGAGTAAGAAAATGGTCCGGGTTCATTCTTCTGCATGTTACTGTCCAGTTCTCCCAGCACCATTTGCTGAAGAGACTGTCTTTCTTCCGTTGGATACTCTTTCCTGCTTTGTCAGAGATTAGTTGGCCATATATATGTGGGTCTATTTCTGGGTTCTGTCTTCTCTTCCATTGATCTGAGTGTCTGTTTTTGTGCCAGCACCATAGTGCCTTGATGATTACAGCTTTGTCATACATCTTGAAGTCTGGAATTGTGATGGCTCCAGCTTTGGTTTTCTTTTTCAGGCTCGCTTTGGCTATTTGGGGTCTTTTCTTGTTCCAGACAAATCTTAGTATTGTTTGCTCTAGCTCTGTAAGAAATGCTGGTGTTATTTTGATAGGGATTTCACTGAATGTGTAGATTGGTTTGGGTGGTATTGACATTTTAAACAATATTTGTTCTTCCAATCCATGAGCATGGAATGTTTTTCCATTTCTTTGTGTCTTCTTCAGTTTTTTTCATAAGCTTTCTATAGTTTTCAGCATACAGATCTTTTATCTCTTTGGTTAGGTTTACTCCTAGGTATCTTACACTTTTTGCTGCAATCGTAAATGGGATCGATTCCTTGATATCTCTGTCTGCTGCTTCTTTATTGGTGTGTAGAAATGCAACCAATTTCTGTACATTGATTTTATACCCTGCGACTTTGCTGAATTCATGGATCGGCTCTAGCAGGCTTTCAGATTTTCTCTGTAGAGCACCAGGTCATCTGTGAAGAGTTAAAGTTTGACTTCTTCCCTGCGATTCGGATGCCTTTTATTTTTTTGTGTTGTCTGATTGCCGAGGCTGGGACTTCCGACGCTATGTTGAAGAACAGTGCTGAGAGTGGACATCCCTGCTGTGTTCCTGATCTCAGGGGGAAGCTCTCAGTTTTTCCCCACCGAGGGTGGTATCAGCTGTGGGCTGTCATATATGGCTTTCACTATGTATTAGTGACCAGATCCTTTATGTTCGGTGTAACCTGTTTTCTGTATTTGGGTGCTTTCGGGATGGGTGCATAAGTATCTACAATTGTTATATCGTCTTGTTGGCTTGCCCCCTTTATTATTATACAGTGT
The DNA here is from genome assembly GCA_030068075.1 of Paguma larvata. Classification (NCBI taxonomy): domain Eukaryota; kingdom Metazoa; phylum Chordata; class Mammalia; order Carnivora; family Viverridae; genus Paguma; species Paguma larvata. The sequence goes on along the minus strand of CM057823.1, from coordinate 193,852,435 downwards.
CCTTTTTTATACCTTATTACAGTCTTCGTTTTAAAGTCTGATACAAGTTTTGCTACTCGGGCTTCATTTGACCTCCATTTGCATGATGGATAGTTTTCTTTCTTCTCACTTTCAATCCACCAGGGTCTTTAGGTCTAAAATGACTCCCCTCGTAGGCAGCATATAGATGGGTCTTGTTGTTTTTTTAATCCATTTTGTCACCTGATGTCTTTTGATTAGAGCATTTAGTCCATTTACATTCAAAGTAATTATTGATATATATTTATTGCCATTTTATTATTTGTTTCATGGTTGTTTCTGAAGATTTTTCTCTGATCCTTTCTTGTCTTTCTCTCTTTTCATAGTTTGCTGGTTGTCCTTAGTGATATATTTGCATTTTTTTCTCTTTATTCATTTATTGTGGTTTTCGATTTGTGGTTATCACGCCCAATGAGTAGTATCCTTATGATCAGCATTTTAAATACTCCATCAGGCATGTTACTGACATGTGTTTTGCCCGACTCTGAGGTGGCCTTGTTCTGTCTCCTCATTTTGTCTGTGTCTCTGTACCCGTTTCTGTGTGTTAGGAAGTCAGCCGTGCCTGCTGTTGTTGAGGGTAAGGGCCTCATGAGAAGAGGTCGTAGAGCGCCTCGCAGTGGCGTCCCCTGTGCCCCGGCCCTGGCGCTCTGGGATTGCCTCCCGTGTGTGCTGCGGGCACAGCGCTCTGTGTCCCGGATGTTTTATCTTTCAGGCCAGTCGTCTGCAGAGCCTTTCTTTGCCCATTGTGTGCAGTGTTTGGTGAATTTTAGCTAGGTGTGCTCTGGTGCACTTGCGAAACGTGACCTGTTGCTGCCTCCACCAGAACTGATGTTCTGGAAAACTCCTGCCTCGGGAGACCCAGTGTTGGCGGGGGCTTGGGCCAGCCTTCTGGGGGAGGGGGCCTCCACGCTGCGACTGAGACACATATGGCTCGCAAGGGTGGTGCTTCTGGAGCTCGGGGTGGGGGGCTCGGTGTAAGCAAGTTAGGTGGCGAGTGTCGGGGCTGCGCCGTCTCCCGCAGGCGGCTCTGAGCTGACGCTGAGGGGCCGGGGAGGGCGCTGGCGCCTGCTCTTTCCTTTATTCCTGGAGAGGTCCCTCCGGGAACACCGCCTCTCTGAGACATGCGCCCAGATGAGCCGCTGACCGCCCCACTGTGCGCCCCGGCCCTTCACGTCCCTGCGTCCGCCTGTCTGGCCGCGTGTCCGGCTGCGGGCTGTTGGCCTGTTCTCCGCGCGGTCCTCTGAGCTCTCCCAGGGCCAGGCACGTGACCTGTCCAACCCCAGGCTTGAAGCCCCGCCGGCCACCCGCGAGAACTCGGGAAATTCGGGCCCTGTCACTTTCCAAGCCAGTTGCTGTGGGGTTTCCCTGAGCGCTCCCCGGGTGCGGGTCTCCCTCTCCTCCTCCCGCACGACCCCTCCCTCCGCCGTGGCCGAGCCGGTCTCTCCCGAGCCCACGGCCACGTCTCCGTCTTCTTCCGCGTGGCTCCGTCTTCTTCCGCGCGGAGTTCGTTCTCCAGATCGATTTCCGGGCTGTTTAGGGTGACTCGATAGTCATGTAGCTGTATTGGGGGGACACGCCCAGGGTCCTCCTACTCTGCCACCATCTTCCCCTCCTGCCTATCAAGTTCTTTTACCTTTTTATTCACTCTTTTTTCCCTTTACCTTTCCTGAAGAAATACATAGCAAGGGAGGTTGTCAAGAAGAAAGACTTTATGTATTTTTTATTTTGAAGATATTATTTTATTTTATTTTTTGAGAGAGGGCACAAGTGAGTGAGGGGCAGAGAGAGAGAGAGAGAGAGAGAGAATGGGGTGACGGGGGCGGGGGGAGAGAGAGAGAGAAGCAGGGCTCATCCGAAGCAGGGCTCGCACTCGCAATGCGCGAGATCATGACCTGAGCCGAAGTCAGATGCGTAACTGACTGAGCCACCCAGGCGCTCTAAAGATATTATTTTTAAGTCATCGCTACACCAATATGGGGCTCAAATCTGCAACCCCGAGGTCAAGAGTCGCATGCTCTATTGACGGAGCCAGCCAGGTGCACGAAAAGACGTAATTTAAAAGGAACCATGACGGATGTAGCAAACGTAGAAGGGGAGGGGAGGGGTGCGCGCGCGTCTGTGGCTCAGTGAGGGATGCTTATGGGCCGCCTGAGGATGGTGCAACTTGAAAGCTTTTTTTTAACATCAGCTGGGGAAACTATTCTTGTGCTTTATGTAAAAGTAACAATGGGCTCCACCCTCATTGTCAGTTTCTTTTTTCTTGTCTTTTCTTTAAAAACAACAAGAATCTCTTTTTGCATCTGTAAAAGGGAACTCCCCAACAGATGCAGAATATCTAAAGCATCTAAAAGTAAGGCGAGGCTGCCTATCGTCATTCCTGCCTTTCTTTATCCTTTCACTCAGTCAACTTTAGTTTTCCTTAGTTTTCTTTTCAGTATTCCCAAATATTAAAATTCAGTCATTTGATTCTCAGTTTTAAAAATCATGACCAAAGCCCAGTGAGATTTATTCTAGGAATGCGAAGTTGATTCAACATCTGATAATCAGTTAATGTAATAGAGCATATTAATCAAGGACCGAACCCGCCACACGGCCATCTTAGTAGAGGCAGAAAAACCATTTGACAAAATCCAAAGACTCCTTCCTGACGCACACACTCAACAGGCGAGGAGGGAAGGGAACTTACTCACCCCGATAAAGGTCACATACAAAGCACGGCCAACATCTGGAAGGTTGGATGTTGTGAATGATGCTGCGAACGTGGTGCACAGGTGCCTCTGGGCGACCTTGCTTTTCCTCCTGGCCGGATTTGCGGAGGGCGAGATCTCAAAGGTAGACAGCACCGTGAACTCTGGAAAATGGGACTGGGGTGGAGGGCGAAGGCGAAATTTTGGCTTGTTATTTCACACACTTGATGTGTGTGTAAGTTTTTTTACAGCGAGCATTAGATTCTGCTTACAAATGGTAAATTATGAAATCACTAATTGTTATGCATTTGATGTGTTCTGTATTAAGAAGTTGGCACCTCCTTTACCAGAAATCCCTTCACGTGTTTCGAGAGAATGCAGGCTGAGACTGAAGGAGGACCCCTCCAAGGACATCTTTGAGGAGTGCACCAGGTGAGCGCCCGGTGGGCCCCGAGAGGACGGAGACGGGGGCTCACGGGGGGCCTCCCTGCAGGAGACAGGTTCTTTTTTTTTTTAACATTTATTTATTTTTGAGAGACATAGAGACAGAGCATGAGCAGGAGAAGGGCAGAGAGAGAGGGAGACACAGAAACCGAAGCAGGCTCCAGGCTCTGAGCCGTCAGCACGGAGCCCAATGCGGGGCTCGAACTCACAGACTGTGAGATCATGACCTGAACTGAAGTTGGCCACTCAACCAACTGAGCCACCCAGGCGCCCCAGGAGACAGGTTCTTACCGGAGTACTTTCACTTTCACTAGACAGAGGTGGACGAAGGCTGAGTCACACGGATGTAGACGATACACTGAAACGGGTCACACTGTGGAGAGCCAGCGTGTGCACGTGCTTCCATGGGCCGCTGGCCCTTCTGCCCAGACTTCTAAAATGCTCGTGTCTGTGATGAAAAGAATGCCATAGAGTGTGGTTTTTTAAAGACCTCGGCACTCGCTGAAAATATCTTTTCTCTGGATGTCTGCATTGTGGACTGGAAAATTCTAAGTCAGAGCACTTTGAGTAAACCTGGCTTCCTTCTGGCACAGGAAGAAAGAACGGTTTCTGATCTGGCCCGAGACACGTGGTCCTTTGTGCATTAGGCAACATTCAGATATCACTCACGAATTCATTCATCATTTGTTGAGTGCCGACTCTACGTCAGGGACTGTGTCCTTTTCCCAAAGCTGCCATAACAAAGTCCCGCAGACTTCAGAGGCTTCGAACGACAGGACTTTATGCTCACATTTCTGGGAGCCGCAGGTCTGAAGTCAAGGGGACAGCAGGGTCGGACTCTCTGCAGACTCAAGAGGGCCCTTCCTCGCCTCTTCTTGTTTCTGGCAGTGCCCAGTAGTCCTGGTGTTTCCGGGCCTGTGCCCATGGCACTTCAGTCCCTGCGTCACGTGGCCTTCTTCCCTGGTATTTTTGTGCCTTTGTTTTCTCCTCTTCTAATAAGGATACCAGTCATATGGGACTAGGGCCCACTCTACTCCAGGGTGACGTCATCTTAACTAGTTATGTCTGCAATGACCCTATTCCCAGGTAAGGTCAGTGCACCAGGGACAGGGTTAGGACTTGAACATCGGTTTTGGGAGATGCATTTCAAGTCCTCAGAGTTTGCTTCTTTGGGTTGAGGTTATGGTAGAGGACAAGACAGAATGAAACGCTGACGACTTGAGTTTGCATTTTTTTTTAACTTTTTTAATGTTTATTTTTGAGAGAGACAGAGAGTGAGTGGGGGAGGGGCAGAGAGAGAGGGAGACACAGAACTGGAAGCAGGCTCCAGGCTTTGAGCTGTCAGCACAGAGCCTGACGCAGGGCTCGAACTCAGGAACCGTGAGATCATGACCTGAGCCGAAGGTGTCGGCTTAACCAACTGAGCCACCCAGGCACCCCTTGAGTTTGCATTCTTACGTGCAGAGCCTTCGCTTATTACTTATTTTTTGGAAGACATTTTTTAAGTACCTACTATGTGCCTATCCTTGATCTACTTTCCAGGAATAAAATGATGAGCAAGAATGAGTTGGTTCTTCACTCCTCGGGGGCTTATAACCAAGTGCAGTGACCGAGAAGTTTGCATTAGTTTCTTGCTGCTGTAGCAAATTGCCACAACCTTATGGCCTAAAGCAGCACACGTGCAGTCTGGAAAGAGTGTCGCCGGGCAGAAATCAAGGTGTCGGCAGGGCCTCGATCCATTCGAGGATCTAGGGGAGAATCCGTTTTCTTGTTTCTTCCAGCTTCTAGGAATGCATTTCTTGGCTCCTGGCCCCTTCCTCCGCCTTCAAAACCAGTTCCAGTTTCTCTCTGCCTCCGTCTTCACGCAGCCTTTTCTTACTCTGTGTGTCCAAATATCCCTCCGTCTCCCTTTTAAGAGGACACGTGTGATGGCATTTAGGGCCCACCCAGATAGTCCAGGGTCATTTTCCCATCTCAAGGCCCTTAACTCAGTCACATTTGCAAAGTCCCTGTTTCCATGTAGGGTGACAGTCCCTGGTTCCAGGGATTAGGACCTGGATGTGTTTCTGTCATTGTTGAGTCTCCCGCAGACATGGGCCAGGTTGCCAGGGTGCCTCTCCTAGTCTGGGACCAAGACAAGAGTGTCCACAAAGGCTGTTCCTAAAGGCTGAGGGGGAGGCCGAGGGAGCAGGGCCAGGTCGAGGACACTAGGAAATGAGGAGGTGACCTTCGCAGCCTCCAGAACAGCGCCCGGGTCTCGGGTTGTCTGCGGCGCCACTTCGAACCACCCCATCTCCCGACGCCGTTACACTCTCACACGCTTTCGTGTATGTGGCCTCTGTTTTCAAAAATAAAGACACGAGCACTCTCCTAGCCATCGGAGCAGCAAGGTCACGTGTCTTATGCTTCTGGAAAAACCTCTGTGAAAATGAGGTGTTTCTTTTGTTTAATGTTTATTTATTTATTTTGAGAGAGAGAACCAGTGGGGAGGGGCAGAGAGAGGGGGGCAGAGGATCCAAAGCAGGCTCTGTGCTGACAGCAGGGAGCCCAACGTGGGGCTCGAACTCACAAACTGTGACATCATAACCTGAGCCAAAATCAACACTCAACCAACTGAGCCACCCAGGAGCCCCTGAAAGTGATGTTTTTAAAAGGTACACGATGTCTTAGCATTATTACAAGTATAGTACAAGTATAGTGTCATTATTAACCTTCCCTGCTCCTGAAAGGGTCTCGGAACACATCTCGAGAATCACTGTGCTACGATCCTGATTAGTCAGAGCTTGCGAATGACCTTCTACAAAATAAAGTGAAATCAAGTGGCTTGCTCAGAATTCTTTTTTTTTTTCTTTCTTTTTTTCTTTTGAAGAGAGTGCAAGCAAACTGGGGAGAGGGGGAGAGAGAGAGAGAGACAGAGAGAGAGGGAGGGAATCCCAAGCAGGCTCCACACTCAGCACAGAGTCCCATTTGAGGCTTAATCCCATGACTGTGAGATCATGACCTGAGCTGAAATCAAGAGTCAGACATTCAACCGACTGAGCCCCCCAGGCGCCCCTGCTTACTCAATTCTAATGGTCAGTAAAAAGACTGGAATTATTCCCGAAACCTCTTCAGTTTCCCAGGAAAACTATGATCTTCTTCTGTTTGGAGTCTTGCCCCTGCTTGGGAGAACTTCCTTCTCCCTTCCTCTGGGTGACTCCAATTTCAATTCAGACACCGCCTTCACAAAGTCTCCCTAACACCTCCTTTCCCAGGAGAGGTGTTCTGAGCACACCAGGCATGGTTGTAATAACTCGGGCGGCACTCTTCTCCTAATGGAGCACTAACTCACCAGTCTCCCTGGCCGAGTGGCAGATTCTTCGATGTAGGCCTAGTCTAAAATTGTCCCTCTAGCGTCTAGCACCCTGCTTGCAGTCTACTCATTAGATGCTTATTGACCAATGGGCTGTTTTAAATGACAGACCACAATTCTGTCCTCATCACTCTCCACATAAGAACTTTATTACTTTGGGGCATCTGGGTATCTCAGTCGGATGAGTGTCCGACTCTTGGTTTCAGTTCGGGTAATGCCCCGAGGGTTGTGGGATCGAGCCCCCTGAGCATGGAGCCTGCTTAAGATTTTCTTTCTCCCTCTCCCTCTCCTTCTGCCCCTTTCCCCACTTGTACTCTCTCTATCTCAAATAAAAAAAAAAGTTCTTACTTTTGTAATACAATTATAAGTAAAACTTTTAGAAGCATGACTAATTGCACAAAATTTCAGGAAATGTATAGTATAAAATAATTCATTGGATGCTTTAGTTTCAAGGTTAAAAAAAGGTGGTGTCAAATATTAACATTTTCTACCATGTGACTATTATCATTTAGATATTCATTCTAATCTTATATACAAAATGTTTACATTCCCTGCTGAAATACACTCATGTGCACTCCTGCACACACACACGTGCACACCATGCACACATGCGCACACAGACACTTTGAGTACATATACATAAGAAAGAACCTTTGACTTTGGGAGGGTAAACCAATTTCATTTCTTTTGAATTCTTGCCTTCATATTTTTACTGATAACATTAGAAAATAGTGTGGAATTCTGTACTTGCAAAATTCAGTGTATCTTAATTGTGCTTAATGATCGACTTCCTGTACCCAGTGTTCAGGATGGCGCTGAGCGCAGCTGGAAATGTATACGATGACATAAAATCTTTTTCTAGATTTGTTCATAACTATCTAAGTGGAGAGCCGTTTGAAGAATACCAGGAAAGCCCATATTTTTCTCGATTTCTACAGTGGAAATGGCTGGAAAGGTATGTTCTAATTTAGAATTCAACAAAAATAAGTAGTAACTTCTCGGAATGTGTACTGATAGATGTATACTTTTCCATCTGTCAAATACTATCGGAAATCTTGGACTGTATGTGGTATTTACAGCTTTTTTTTTTAAACATTTTTTTTAACGTTTATTTATTTTTGAGAGACACAGAGACAGAGTGTGAGCAGGGGAAGGGCAGAGAGAGAGAGGGAGACACAGAATCCGAAGCAGGCTCCAGACTCTGAGCCATCAGCACAGAGCCCGACGCAGGGCTCGAACTCACAGACCGTGAGATCATGACCTGAGCTGAAGTCAGCCGTTTAACCGACTGAGCCACCCAGGCGCCCCTGTTGTCTCTTTTTAAAGTGGCCAGTTAGCCCTGCGGGTTTAGTAGCTAGAAAATAAACCGTATCCTAGATTCACAGACGTGTAAACCGGGGCACACCGGTCCAGTCGTCTGGTCAGAGCCCTGCTCGGCTTCGTACTAGCCGTGTGGGCTCAGTCAGAGGACTTGACCGTCATGAGTCTCGGGCCTTGTTCTGTAAAATAGAGGTAATTCTAGAATCTACGCTGCTGGGCTCTGAGACCCCTGAAAAATGCGTATAAGATGCTCAGCAGTGCTTGGTGTACGAAGTAAGTGCTCGGAGTGTTGGCTGCCGCTAGTGTCACTGTCGTTACAGTTGTGACCGATCGACTAAACCTCCAGTGCCACCGCAGGTACCTTTCTTTCGAGACGTCGAGTATAAACGTCTCCCTGAGGTTCTTTCCCCCAAAGGGCAGTGCGCCGTGGCTCTGTCGTCCCCTTGCCGCTTTCTGCCCGGCCCGATCCGCCCATGTTCCGGAGTGAGGGCTGGCTGCCGACCCGGCCTCGATCAGCGAGGACACCTGATCTGCCCGTGTCCACCTTCGGTGTTGACGCGCGCGCCCGCCTCTCAGTGCAGAGAGCTGTCTCAGCCGCGGGGACAGAGGCCCCGAGCACAGGCATCTGTGCCCTAGGCACTTGCTTTGCACAGTGTGGTTTCATAAATAGGGCAGGACAAGCGCTCGGGAGGCTCTCTGTTTTAAAATAGCATTGCGATGTGAGACCTGAAGCTTTTTTTTTTTTTTTTTTTAATTAATCAGGCAGCCAGTAACAAAGGACACGTTCAGACACTACAGAGTTCTAGGAAAAGGCGGATTCGGGGAGGTAAGTGATGCGTGACTAACCATAAACAGTATTTCTAGAAAAGTTAGACAGCGAGGGAATGAAAAGACGTGCTTCAACTTCACCGATACCTTGATTTGCTTCCTGCCTGTTTGGGAATGATTTTAGCCAACCATGAGAGTTCAGACTGAACTTCAGACAAAAGGTGCTTTGCTACATGCTTTCTGGAAAGAAAGTTGCTATCTTTGTGATTTTTTTCTTTACTTCATGTTTCTTATAGAAGTTGTCTTCTCATGTTCGACTGTCCGATGTTCAAGCTCAGTCCGTTTGTCTTGATTGAAAAGATGATTAGATGATTCCGATTCCATTTGTGGAGTTTCTGTTACCCTGTTTCCATAATTTAGGCCTAGCCTAAAGGCTCACTTAGCACAGGGTATAACATTAAATAGGCTTACTTACCTCAACTGTTTGGATGTGTGTGTGTGCCCCCACACCTACATCGAAAGATACTAGACAATGTGTAAATTTGGGGAAATCCTGGGAATACCGTCCGCGGATTCATGAGACATGGTCTAAGTGTCACGGCGCTCCCAGATGGAGACTATCATGGGGGGCGGACGAAGAATCACGTGCAGTTCTGTTCGGGGAACTTAAAGAGGTGTTACCGCCCCATTAGCTGTCTGGAGCGGTCCTACTCAGTGCAGGCGTCCGTCAGTGACTCCGCAGAGCCAGGAGCGCCGTCGAGGAACCGGAGCCGTGTGTTTAGTCAGAAGCCAGTCCCACTGCCCACTTGGGATTTAAATCACGCGTGCTCCCAAATTCGAATTGACAGCCTAAACCAAAGGCACCAGAACTGCCTTAACGTGAGTCGGGGAGCTGGCCTCGAGGCCTTGTGCTGCAGGCGAGACCTGTGGTTGGACGTGGTGAGAAACTGGCCCTCGGAGCCATTCCGTCAGGAGAGTCTGCAGTGCCGCCCCTCTGGTTCGGTTCTGGATTCGGTTCTGGAGACCTTTTAGAGTATTTTCAATGATCTCAACCAAATGCTTGCTGTCACCTTTTCAGGGTAGATATTTCTGTAAGAGATCTGCCCTTTTTTTCCATACGTCCTAGCGCAGGAAAATTATTTGCTCTCTTTAATTCATGCTATTCTGCCTTTCCTGATCTCCAAGTATAAAAGTCATTTTGTTGGAGAACAGAGGAAAAGATATTTCAAGTATGTGGATCTTGTATTTACAAGAAAATGTGGTTCTAGTTGTAGCCACATGGACATTTAAAGATGGAGTCAGTAATAGCATGTGTACATATTTTCACTGTTGTGGAGGACTGGAAGACTTGGTGTATTGATGATAGTTATAGGTTGCTTTTTAACATATTTGCTTGTGTTTCCAAACAAAAGATTGTAAGGATGAATACAATGTTGTGGTTTTTCACAAACTGTTCTGAAGGTGCTACTCATTACATCAGGGCTGAGCGGGGAGCGAATATCTGTTTCTATTCTGAATACCTGTCAGAGGGAGCACCGCGACCCTGTGCAGATAGCCTCAGTGCCTTTTTTTTTTATTTGAGAGAGAGAGAGAGAGAGAGACAGAGAGAAGGAAGAGAAGGAGGAAGAGGAGGAGGAGGAGGAAGAGGAGGAGGAGGAGGAGGAGGAGGAGGAGGAGGAGGAGGAGGAGGGGAGGAGAAAGGCAAAGGAAGACAGAAAAGAATCCCAAGCTGATGTGAGGCTCCATCCGACGACCCTGGGAGCTCAGCCGACCGGGCCGCCCAGGTGCCCCGCCTCGGTTTCCTTCGCGTGCAGATTCCCGTGGTTTACTTACTTTTCCCAAATGCTGATGCCTCTTCCAGTGGGTTTGGAAGGATGAACATTTTGGTCTCATTTTGTCAACCTCAGTACTTTCATTTATGCTTGAAGTCCTCCAGAATGGATCTGTAGGGTTCTGAGGCAGGGACAGTGGAACGAGAATTGGTAGAACCGTGAGCGCTCTACAAGAGACAGCAGAGAGCTGTGGACACAGCGTGTCCAGAAGAGACGGGCAGACCGGAGGGGAGTGCCTATTCCGTCGCTCCCAGCTGTGTGATCCGGGGCCCGGCATCTCCCTACCCTTAAGAGGGAGACGACCTCTGTTCTCGGGGTTGCTGTGAGCACCAGATGAGTATTCGTATCCAGCCACGGTGCAGCGCCTGGCGCCCTCACCTCTTCTTCCTTCTCTTTCTTTGACTTGGCAGTCTCGCTTGAAAGAATTGTCTTAAGTTCATGATGAAGAGATATGTCGAGATTTACATGCCGAGTCTTAGTGATTACATGAAGTTTGGAGCATTCATACTTGGGGAGAACATTTAATGATAAGAAAAGAGTCCCACTGTAAGAGGAAAACAGTATAAAATAACTATTACCTATTCTATAATGTAAGGCCAGTTCCCCCCGCCAAAACTGAGGAGAACTCAGGACCCTATACAGCAAATATTAATGATAGTTTCTTGGAATTTCAATGAGTTTTATTATTGTCCTCAATAATACTTTCTGTATTTTTCACAATGAACTTAATATTTTATCATCAAAATCATTTTATTGATGGATTAAAATGATATGTCTTACATTTGCTTATAAGGTAATTGTGTTTGTTATGTGTAGCATGTGCCTGTGTTACATGCGTGGGGGCACATACGTGTCTATGGTGTGCAGTAGGTCTGTGTGGTGTGTGTACCTGTGTATATGTATGCGTGTGGTTGTGGAGTGTGTATGGGATGTTGGTGTGTGTCTGTGGTGTGGGGTGTGTGTGTCTGGTGGGGAGTGGGTGTGTGTGGGACGTGTGTGTCTTTAGTGTGGAGTGGGCATGTGTGCAATATGTGTGTGTGGTGTGGAGTGGGTGGGTGTGTCCGTGGTTTGCATGTGTGTCTGTGTAGGAGTGTGCGTGTGGTGTGTGTGTGTCTATAGGGGATGGGAGTTTGAGGAGACAGGGTAACCTTGAGCTGATAGCCCAAAAGCTGGGGGCCGGGGACTTGGGAGCTCGTTATTCCCTCCTCTCCATTTTTGTAATTTTGGAAATTTCCTCATAATGTAAGGTTAAGTATATATAGATATTATTTTAACAACTAAGTAGAATAAATATATGAAAGGTTGCGAATTCTATGAAATCTATTTTTTAATATTCTTGAACTTAAAAAAAAGATGAATGTATTTAGTTTCAAAAAGTGTTGCTCTTGCACGAAAAGTGAGAAGACCCAGGGAGACCCTTGAGTCCAGCGGCTGCCACGGTCACACACGAGGAGTCCCCTCTGGCGGCTGCCCGAGTTTCTGGAGCACAGCCTCCAGCTCACGCTCACCGGGTTGTGTCCGAGGAAGCTGGGGGAGGAAGGAAGAGCCCGCTCCAAACTCTCAGGTGTCCGCGAGTGGAGCGGCCTTGGCCCATCACATGCTCTGGGCAGGAGGGACTGCCAAGGAGAGGACAGGGTTTGGTGGTGGTGGTGGTGGTTGTCGGCAGCCTAGGGATGTCAGGTCCACACAAACCTTGTGTTTTCTGTTTTTGAACTAGGTTTGTGCCTGTCAAGTGCGAGCTACAGGCAAAATGTACGCCTGTAAAAAGCTAGCAAAGAAAAGAATAAAGAGGAGGAAAGGCGAAGCAATGGCTCTAAACGAGAAGAGAATCCTGGAGAAAGTGAATAGTAGATTTGTAGTGAGTATCTTGGCTTAGTCTTTGCTGTGCGTGGTGTCCTGAGTCCCACCTTCCTGAGTCCACCTGCTACCGGAGGCGCCTAACTTTGCAGCCCGGCTCACCCACACTCAGCTCCGGGCTCGCCCACGCTCCAGCCGGGGCTCGCCAACACACCAGGCCAGGCTCGCTCTCCAGCTGGGGGCTCGCCCGCACTCCAGCCAGGGCCTTGGGCACTCAGCGCGTGCTGGGAACCGGGGAACGTGCCAGGGACGGCTTCTTTCATCTTAGTGGCAGCCCTCTTCTTTCCAATTCACTTCTTACTGGGCACAAACATAAAGCACTGGGGATCCCTCTTCCAACTTGTGACCCGTCATAAATCCGTCGCTGTCCACCGCTGCCTGATCTGTGGGTGCCCTGCACACCCAGCTCGTGTTCTTAACCGGTGAGGGCCCCCCTCTCCCCGCCAGGCAGGCAGCCTTACCCTCTGGTGCATTCGGCCACTCTGACTTCTACACCTGAAGGCACTGCCTCTGGTCCTTCTCTTCATTTTTGAGAGTGAGAGAGACAGACTGTGAGCGGGGCAGGGGCAGAGAGGGAGACACAGAATTGGAAGCAGGCTCCAGGCTCTGAGCTGTCAGCACACAGCCCCACGTGGGTCTCGAACTCATGAACCCTGAGATCATGACCTGAGCTGAAGTCGGACTCTTAACCTACTGGGCCACTCAGGCGTCAAGGCCTTCTGACACCTGGTGAGTGTCCTGCTGGCTCTCTATTAGCACGTCCCAATTGTAAGAAGCCTCAAATTCTGCCTTCACTGTTTCAGGCAAGGATTGGGCTGTGGGGCTAGGATGAACCTCGATCCCTTCCTGGCCCTAGGCTGTGCATGAGGTGGTGTGGTTTTCATCGCCCAACCTGATTTCTTCACCCATCACGTGTCTCCCATAGCATCTAGGGCAACAGGAGGGTCTGCCTGAAGGGGCAGAGGGAGAGGTACTTTATGAAAGAATTTGTAGTGTTACACTGATTTCCTCCAGGTCAGTCATGTCTCAGTACTGAGGCTGGCCACTTGGTGCCAGGGAACAAACGTCCCAACACAGCGGCCTGCACAGCCGTCATCTCCACTTGCCTCTGTGTATGACAGGTCACTCCTGCAGGCGTTACACGAAATCTTTAATAACATGGGCCCATCTGGGAGTTTCTTTAAATATATTTGTATAACTACCTTGAAACAGGGAAATCCATACTCTAGCTTTATAAAAGGGACATAAACAGTATCTGTGGTTTATTCTATTTAAATGAAATATTTTGGTTTCTGTATTCTTGGCCTCTCCCAAGCAACCTAGAAATATTTTCCTTCATCCTTTTTTTTTCTAACTGAAGTATAGTTGACATAGTAATACCCTATCAGTTCAAGTGCACATCATAGTGATTTGATTTTTTCTACATTATGAAATGATTCTCATGATAAGGCTAGTTACCATCTATCACCATACAAAGTTATTACAAGTTATTAAAAAGTTACAAATACCGACTGTATTCCCTATGCTATACGTTACATCTCCTTGACTTATTTACTCTACAACTAGAAGTTAGCACCTCTTAATCTTCACCTATTTTCTGCCCCCAGCCCCTCCCTACTCTTACAATAACAGTTTGTTCTTAGTGTAGGAGTCTGTTTCTGTTTTGTTTTGTTTGTGAGTTTGTTTTGCTTTTTAGATTCCACATAGGAGTGAAACCATATGGTGTTTGTCTTCTCTGACTTATTTTGCTTAGCATTATACTCTCTAGGTCCGTCCACCTTGCTACAAATGGCTGAGCAACATTCTAGAATATACGCCCACCACATCTTCTTTACCCAGTCATCGTGTATCGGTGGACACTTAGGTTGCTTCCGTGTCTTGGCTGTTGTAAGTAATGCCACAGTCAACATAAGGGCGCGGATCTCTCTTTGGATCGGTGTTTTCATTTTCTTCAGATAAACACCTAGAAGTGGCATTGCTGGGTCACATGGTATTTCTAGTCTTAATTTTTGGAGGAACCTCCTCCATACTGTTTCCCACAGTGGCCGCGCCAACTCACGTTTCCACCAACAGTCGTACAAGGGTTCCTTTTTCTCCACATCTTCACCAACACTTGTTTCTTGTCTTTTTGATCCTTGCCTTTCCGGTAGATGTGAGGTGCTATCTCATGGTGGTTTCGACGTGCCTTTCCCCAACGGTCAGTGATGCTGAGCATCTTTTTATGTGCCCATCAGGCATCTGTGTGTCTTCTTTGGAAAAATATCTGTTTGAGGCGCCTGGGTGGCTCAATCAGTTAAGCGTCCGACTCTAGGTTTCAGCTCAGGTCATGATCTTATGGTTTCATGAGTTCGAGTCCCATGTCAGGCTCTGCACTGGTAGTACAGAGCCTGCTTGGGATTCTCTCTTTCCCTCCCTCTCTCTCTACCCTTCCCCTGCTCACTCTGTCTCTGTCTCTCTCAAAATAAATAAACACACACACACACAAAAACGAAAAATATCTGTTCAAGTTCTCTGCCCAATTTTTAATCAAGTTATTTTTAAATTTTTATTTGTATACTTTAAAAATGTATTTTAATATTATCTCCTTACCTGATATATGATTTGCAAATACCTTCCATTCAGTAGGTTGCCTTTCTGTTTTGTTGATGGTTTCCTTCGCTGTGCAAAAGCTTTTTAGTTTACTCTAATCCTGTTGTTTATTTTAGCTTTTGTTACTCAGGAGACTGGTCCGAAAAAACATTGCTAAGACTGATGCCAAAGAGCTTACTTCCTGTGGTTTCTTCTAGGACCTCGAGGGTTTTGGTTCTTACATTCAAGTCTTTAAGCCATTTTTAAGCATTTTATTTTCGTAATGTTTATATTTTTGGGAGAGAGAGAGAGAGAAGGCCCATACATGTGGCAGGAGAAGAGCAGAGAGAGAGGGAGAGAGAGAATCCCAAGCAGGCTCCGTGCTGTCAGCTCAGAGCCTGGTGTTGAGCTCAATCCCATGAACTGTGAGATCATACCTGAGCCAAAATCAAGAGTCGGACACTTAACTGACTTAGTCACCCAGGCACCCCTCAAGTCTTTAATCTATGTTGAGTTAATTTTTGTGTATGGTAAAATGTAGTGACCAGCTTCGTTCTTCTGCATGGAGCTGTAGAGTTTTTCCAACACTATTTATTAAATGGGCTGTCTTCTCCTCATTGTATATTCTTGCCTCCTTTGTCATAGATTACTTGACCATATGTGCATGTGTTTATTTCTGGACTCTCTATTATATTCCACTGATCTGTGTCTATGTTTTTATACCATTACCATATTCTTTTGATTACTGCAGATTTATAATATAGTTTGAAATCAGGGAGCATGATGCCTCCAGCTTTGCTCTTCTTTCTCAAGATTGCTTTGACTTTTCAGAGTCTAATGTTGTTTCATACAAATTTTAGGATTATTTGTTCCAGTTCTGTGAAAAGAGCTATTGGTATTTTTTTAATGTTTAGTTTGAGAGAGACAGCGAGAGAGTGAGCAAGTGAATGTATGAGCAGGAGAGTGCACTATGCTGTCAGTGCAGTGCCCAATGTGGAGCTCAGTCCCATGAACCATGAGATAATGACCTGAGCCAAGATCAAGAGTCAGATGCTTAATCAACTGAGCCACACGAGGGCCCCAGAGCTATTGGTATTTTGATAGGGATTGCACTGAATCTGTAGATCGTGTTGGGTACTATGGGCATTTGAACAATATTAATTCTTCTAATCCATGAGGATGAAATATCTTTCCATTTATTTGTGTCTTCAGTTTGTTTCATCAATGTCTTATGGTTTTGAGAGTACAGGTCTTTCACCTCCTTGGTTAAATTTATTCCTAGGTATTTTATCCTTTTGATAAAATTGTAAATGGGATTGTTTTCTTAATTTCTATTTCTGATAGCTTGTTATTAGTGTGTAGAAATGCAATCTGTTTCTGTATGTTAATTTTGTACCTTGTGATGTTCTAATAGCTTTTTGGTGAAGTCTTTAAGGTTTCCTATATATATATATATATATATATATATACACTATCATGTCATCTGCAAACAGTGACAGTTTTACTTTTCCAATTTGAGTGCCTTTTCTTTCTTATGCTATGACTAGGACCTCCAGTACTATGTTGAATAAAAGTGGTAAGAGTGGGCATCTCTGTCTTGTTCCTGATCTTAGAGGAAAAGCTTTCAGCTTTTTACCATTGAGTATAGTGTTAGCTGTGGGTTTGTCACATATGGACTTTATTATGTTAAGTGTGTTCCTTCTATACCCACTTAATTGAGAGTTTGGAAATTCATAAACAGATACTGAATTTTGTCAAATGTTTTTTTCTTCATCTATTGAGATGATCATATGATATTTATCCTTTTGTTAATGTGGCGTACCACCTTTATGTATTCGTGGATGTTGAACCATCTTTGCATTCCTGGAAGAAATCCCACTTGATTGTGGTGTATGATCCTTTTAATGTATTGTTGAATTGGGTTTAGTGATATTTTGTTGAGGATTTTTACACCTATGTTCATCAGGGTTATTGGCCTGTAATTTTCTTTTTTCTTTCTTTTTTTTTTGGGGGGGTGTTTTTATCTAGTTTCAGCATCAGGGTGATTCTGGCCTTGTAAAATGAATTTGAAAGTCTTCATTCCTCTTCAATTTTTGGAAAAATCTGAGAAGAATAGGTACTAACTCTTCTTTAAATGTTTGATAGAATTCACCCATGAAGCCATGTGATCCTAGACTTTTTGTTTTTTAGGAGTTTTTAAATTACTGCTTCAATTTCATTTCTTGCAATTGGTATGTTCATATTTTCTATTTTAGTGTGATTCAGTCCTGAAGGTTTGGGTTTCTGGGAACTTATTCAGTTCTTCCAGGCTGCCCAATATGTTGGTGTGTAATAGTTCATACTAATCTTTTATGAGTCTTTGTATTTCTATAGTGTCAATTCTCTTTCATATCTGAGTTGTAAAAAATTTAATATATTTGTTGATTACTGATGAGTTTGGCTAAAATTTTATTGATTTTGTTTATTTTTTCAAGGAACCACATTTAGTTTCATTGATCTTTTCTATTTTTTTAACTCTTTATTTCATTTATTTCCACTTTGATCTTTATTATTTTCTTCCTTCTACCAACTTTGAGCTTTGTTCTTTTTCCAGTTCCTTTAGATATAAAGTGACATTGTTTATTTGGAACTTTTCTTGTATCTTGGAGCAGGCCTGTATTGCCTCTTGGAGCTGCTTTTTCTGCACTCCATAGATTTTGGAAAGTTGTATTTCCATTCTCATGTGTCTCAAAGTAGTTTTTTTTTTAATTTCCTCTTCGGTTTTTCCTTCATCTCTGATTCTATTTTTTCCTCCCTGCTTACAGCGGATCAGTGGGACCTGACCTGTACCTGTGGCACCCTCATTTCCTCCTGCTTCCCACCGCCCACCCTGCCTGGCCCACAACATGATTATGTGTGTCGACAGTCTAACACTTTCCATATATGCATACTGTGCATCTAGCGAAATTATTAGATACAGTGCCAACCACAAATAGTTAGAAAATAAAACATTTTAATTGATACCATTTACAATAGCATTAAGAAATATCAAAAGCTAGGCAAAAATTTAACGAAAATATGCAAGAATTCTCCAGTGAGAGCTATAAATGCTATTACAAGAAATTAAAGAAGACCAAATAAGTGGAGGGATGCCATGTGCATGGATCAGAACATTCATGTGAATAAACATAGAAAGATACTGGTTCTCCCAAATTGACATATATATTAAATGAATTAAATGCTGTCCCAATCAAAATCCCAGCAGGGTGTGTGTGTGTGTGTGTGTGTGTGTGTGTGTGTGTGTGTAAATTGACCTACATACTGACAGAGAAGTGGGCAAAAATCTTGGACAGGGACTTCACACAAGAGGTTCCAAATGGATAAGTATATGAAGAACTACGAGAAGGGTCTCCTGTATTTGTAGATACAGAGAAATGCACATTAAAACCACACGAAGAGACAACTATGCCTCCACCGGCATTGACCGACAACACGAAATGCTGGGAGGATGGGCAGCAGCAAGCCCCTCTCGCACTGCAGCGGAAGGGTGTCTTTAAGTCGCATGCGAAACGTGAGTGTTCTACAATCTGGACTATCAGTGCTCGGCGATTGGAGCATAGCTTTGATGACTCGTAGTCCCAAGTGTCTTAGTGAGGTTTGGCCACCTGGCCCCTTAGCCACAGGAGGTTCTGTCGTCTCAGTCCGGAACGGTTGTAAGATCTTCGATAGGTGCGTGCCTGAGAAGCACCCGATGCATGATGGGCATTTCCTGGGGCCTGTACTAGGTGGGCATTCTAGCTGTAATTCCAACAGGGATTGTGTGAATAAGGTTAGCAAATAGCGTAAATCACCGACGAATGAGCAGGTTTTTGTGCTTCGTTTTTTATGTCGCTGTCGTCTTTAGGTTAGCTTGGCTTACACTTACGAGACCAAAGACTCCTTGTACTTGGTGCTGACCATTATGAATGGAGGGGACTTAAAGTATCACATTTACAACCTGGGCAGCCCTGGCTTCAACGAGAAGAGAGCTATCTTCTATGCGGCTGAACTGTGCTGCGGCTTGGAGGACTTACAGAAGGAAAGAATTGCGTACAGGTAAGAACAGCATGAACTCCCAGGCCCGGGAGCCTGAGCCTCCCACTCGGCTGCTGCTGACCACTCGCGAGCCTGGGCAAGAGGGCTGGGGGGCCCCTTGGTGGCCACTGGCACTGTTGGAAATGTGGTCAGTCGGCGGGGGACCGTGGTTTTCTTTTCAGTTCTCTTTGATCTCTAGTAGGTTAAGTTGATGAAATGTAGGCAGTGTTTCTCGTGTAGGAAGAGCCCATTTCCCAGATTCTTAGGCATCTTGATAGTCTATTTAGGATTGTGGACTGTATTCCAACAAAATAGCATAACAATTAAATGCCTCAAAGTAATAACATTTTAATATTTTGTGTCTTAGAATTCAGTGAGGAGAATGAAGTTTGATTTACTAGGTAGAGTTAGATTACTATGATCAAATATCCGGTTTCGGGGAAAGCAGTCCTTCCTCCCACCCTTCAGGTGTGGAGCGCATGGGCTCTGACACCCTCCCCACCCCCCCTGCGCTGCCCGTCCCCTCGCCTCTCTGCAGCCGCCCACCTCCATGTGCGGAGCGTTCCCTGCGGGACTTCCTCACCTTGCCCTTTTCCCGAGACTCCCAAGGGGTCCGCGTAACCCCGGCCTTCATCTTCCCCTTCCAGTTGACCACGAAACCACCCCCAAATATTTCCCAGGTCATTCTTTAGGGTCACTGGCTTAGTTTGTGTCTTCCTGAGGTCACCTGGCAGGCAGACACTTGAATGGCCTCCTAATGCCTGTCTTGCCTGGTCCCTCCTCCGTGAGACCAGTGACAGGCCTTCCTGGGGTGCGGATCTGACCCAGTCGTGCCGTCCCTAGCTTGGAGCCCTGTAGGCCTGGCTCTCCTGACCCCGTGCGATGCCGCTCCAACCCCAGTGTCCTGCTGCTCCCCGAATGGGGACTCCCTCCTGCCTTCATGCTGGGCACATATGTGCAGCTTCCAGAACTTCTCAAGTGTCCTCATGTCTTTATACCTCTGCACATGTGGTTTGCTTGTCTGATGCCTTTCTTTACTGAGAAACTGCTGCGCGTTGTCCCAGAGGTAGCACACCAGTGTCCCCTCCCCCCTGCCCCTGATAACACGGTGCACGCCCCCTTTGGCATCCTCATACCTCCTGTGTCGCCCCCCTGGAGGGCTGCACGCCAGCCGCCAGCCGTAAGCTTCTGATCGCTGTTGGGATGAACTCCTGGCTTTGTCTTACGTGCCCCAGGGCCTCATCGTTACCTCTGGAGGGCCAGCTCCCAGGCCCCGCTGCGGGGCTCACGCAGCCCACCTCGAGATGTTGAGCCGGGGCGGGGTGCTGCCGCGGGAGCGAGGCCTACGCAGGCAGGTCCCTGAACGGAGAAAGCCTTGTCACCACACTCACGGGAGAGGCGGGCGGCACCGAAGCCAGGGCCGGCCTGCAGGAACGTGTGTCCCATTTTACCGCAGGCGGACCTTCTGGTTTCTTACGGTTAGGCGCAGTGGAGCCTCTCGGCTCGCTTCCGGCGCGGCCGGCGCGGCGACGTGCAGGCACGCTTGTCCCGCTGCTCTTCGCTCCGTGCGTAACCGGCTGAAGGCTCGTGACGACCTGCCGCGAGCGAGTCCCGTCAGCGCCACCTTCCAGCAGCAGTTGCTCCCTTTGGGTCTCTGTGTCACATTTTGGTTATTCTCACTTTTTTTCTCACATTAATTCAGTTTACTTTGCTAATTTCAGACAGTTTCATTATGATGTTTATTATGGTGATTCGTGATCGGCGATCTTCAGTGTCACCACTGTACTTGTGTTGGGGCGCCACGACCCACACTCATAAAATGGCAAACTTAATACGTGTTGTGTGTGTTCTGACCGCCGGGTGGAAGGTCAGTCGCCACCCCACACCCCCCGCCCTCCTCAGGCCTCCCCGGCCCCTGAGACACAGCAATGCTGAAATGAGGCCAGGTAACAACCGACCCCGCAGTGGCTCTCAGTGCTCCCGTGAAAGGAAGGGTCGCACGTCTCCCGCTCGAAATCGAAGGCTAGCTGTGGGTACGCTGAGTGAGGGAGGGTGTCGAAAGCCAAGACAGGCTGAAAGGTGGGCCTCTTGTACCAGACAGCCGAGTGGCAAATGCAGAGGAAAAGTTCTGAAGGAGATGAGCGCGACTCCAGTGACACGTGAATGAGAAAGGGGAACGGCCTCCCTGCTGGTGGGGAGAACGTTTTAGTGGTCTGTTTTGTTTTTTTTTTGTTGTTTTCTAAAAATTTTTAAATGTTTATTTATTTTTTTGAGAGAGAGAGAGAGACAGAGTGTGAGTGGGGGAGAGGCAGAGAAAGGGAGGGAGACACAGAATCTGAAGCAGGCCCCAGGCTCCGAGCTGTCAGCACAGAGCCTGACACGGGGCTCGACCTCAGAATGGTGTGATCACGACCTGAGCCGAAGTCAGATGCCTAACCGACTGAGCCACCCAGGCGCCCCCGGTGGTCTGGATGATGGAAGATCAAACCAGCCACAGTTTTCCCTGAAGCCAAAGCCTCTTCCAGAGCAAGGCCCTGACTCTCTTCAATTCCGTGAGGGCTGGGGGAGGGGAGCAAGCCGCAGAAGGAAGTCTGAAGCCTTTAGAGGTTGGTTCATGAGATTTAAGGAAAGACGCCGTCTCCATAACACAAGTGCAGAGTGAGGCAGCAGGTGCTGACGTAGAAGCTGCAGCAAGTTCTCCGGAAGATCTAGCTAGCATCATCCATGACGGAGGCCACACTGAACAACAGATCGTCAGTGTCTGAAACAGCCCTATTTTGGGAGAAGATGCCCTCTAGGACTGTCGTAGCTAGAGAGGAGAAGTCTGTGCCTGGCTTCAGAGTTTGAAGGGACGGCTGAGTCCTGGTTAGGGGCTGCTGCAGCCGGTGACGTGAAGTGGAGCCAGTGCTCATTTACCGTCCGGAGAATCCTAGGGCCCCGCGGAACCGTGCCAGACCTACTCGGCCTGTGCTCTGCAGATGGCCCCACAAAGCCGGGACGACGGCACGTCTGTTTCTGACGTGGCGCACTGGGTATTTAAGTGCACCCTTGAGACCTACTGCTTAGGAAAAAGGTTCCTTTCAAAGTGTTACTGCCGTTTACATTGTGCCGGATCTCCCAAGAGCTCCGATGGCGTGCGGCGAGGTTGATGTTGTTTTCCTGCCTGTTGTATCAGCCCACGGAGCAAGGAGTAATTTTGACTTCGAAGTCTTATTATTTAAGAAGCACATTTCATAAGGTTGTAGATGCCATAAAAAGCGATTCCTCTGGTGGATCTGGGCAGAGGAAGTAGAAAATCTTCTGGAAACAATTCACCATTCTGGATGCCATTACGAAAACGTTCCTTCCCGTGGCTCATGGGAAGAGGTCAAGATCCCAATGTTAACAGGGGTTTGGGAGACGTGGGTTCCAGCCCCCTTGGAGGACTTTGAGGGGCTCAAGACCCAGTGGAGGAAGTCGCGGCAGATGGGGTGGAAACAGCAAGAGAACGACGATTGGGCTGAATTGCTGCGATCTCATGATAACACTTGAGCGGGTGAGGAGTGCTTCCTGTGAAGGAGCAAAGAAAGTGGTTTCTCGAGATGGATTCTGCTCCTGGTGACGATGGCGTGAAGATGGTTGGAATGACGACAGGGATTTAGAACATGGCATAAAGCGAGTTGACACAGAGCGGCGGGGTTTGAAGGGACCGACTCCAGCTTTGAAAGAAGTCCTGCCGTGGGTAGAAAGCAGGCCATCGGACGGCATCACATGCTGCAGAGACGTCACTTGGGAAGGAAGGGCCAGCAAACGCATTCTCTTGTTTAGGAAACCGCCACAGACACCCGGCCTTCAGCAACCACCGCCCTGACCGGCCAGCAGCAGTCTGCATCGAGGCAAGACCCTCTGCCAACTTAAAGATTGCAACTGGCTGAAAGCCCAGATGATGGTTAGCAATAAAGTATTTTTTAAACGAAGGGATTCATTTTTTTTTTAGACATAATGCTATTGCACCCTTAATAGATTGCAGTACAGTGTAAACATAACCATTGTGTGCACTGGGAAACAAAAACATTCATATGACTTGTTTTGTTGTGACAGTCACTTGATTGTGGTGGTCTGGGGCCAAACCGCCGTGTCTCTGAGGTGTGTCTGTACTACTGGATTGGCTAGATTTTCATTTCCCTCAGCCTTTCCCCTCAGGCCTCCCCTTGCCCTCTGACAGAGCAGGTGCAAGGCTTGGGTTAGCCCGCACTTAGTGGGAACTGGACTCCCTGTCCCTCCACTGCTGTGTCCACAACACCTGGCATCGGGAGGAGCCCACTAAGTGTTTGTCGAATGAATGACCAACGGCGTTCGGCCTGTGCTGGTGCGTCCCCTCTTCTTTTGAGCTGGGGACCTATAAAGCACTGTGTGTGTCCTTCAAAAGAAAGATTACTGTGGCCTACTTCTTGTTGTCAGAGATTGCTTCTTGACAACCTTGATCAGACCAGGTGCCAGAAAGATGACCTTCCTTTTTGCAGAGGGACAGTACAAATAAAATGCTTTACTATTTCAAGTCTAAGGTCAGAAGAGAGGAGGCACTCAGGCTGGGCTTTCAGCCAGCCTTAGGGTCCAGCACATTACGCGGTCAGAATTGAGAGCCTGGGGGCCACCTCCCCTCCTCTGCAGGAGCTGCCCCGAGGGTGCCAGGCCTTCGCGTGCGGGCCTCTCACGGCAGCCCAGGACGGGTGCTGCAGCCTGAGAGAGCGAGCCAGCCTAGTGGGCTCCCGGATTCTCGCTGCCAGAAGTGCTTTAAATCAAGGAAGGCTTCCCAGAGGAGCTGGAACACACAGGGCAGTCTGGGTAGATGGCTAAGGTCTGCGCAGAGAGACAAGGGTCATTCTTCCAGGGGAGACTAGCATTGTGTTTGCATTCTGGAGAAAGTGGGCAGAGGAGGCCACAGAAAGCAGAGCAGTCCTAAAGAGAAGAGGAATGGAGAAGCAAACCTGTCGGCTTTGGGGACACCTGGGGGGCTCAGTCGCTAAGCATCTGACTTCGGCTCAGGTCGTGATCTCGTGGCTCACGAGTTTGAGTCCCACATCAGGTAAGCTCGAGCCCCGCTTGGGGTGAGCCCTGCTTCTCTCTCCCCTCTGTCTCCCTTCCTCTGCCCCCCTGGGATTCTCTCTCTTTCTCTGCCCCTCGCTCACTTGCTCCCTCTCTCTCTCAAAGAAATGAAAAACATGTTGGCTTTCTGTTGCCTGCTAGGCCCTAGGCTGTGCCTGTTTGTGGATGTTATTTATTAGGGAAAGGTTAGGAAGTTGCTAAAATGCCATAGCGTTGTAGAGGGCTTTTATTCCAGATCTACTTTTCCTGGAGTAGCCCTCTGCTATGTTCCCATGAAATGCCTGAAACAACATAACAACACGCTGCAACAGGAGCACCAGACTCGGCGTGGCCCAGGGGCACCCCCGGGGCCCGGTTGCCGCACAGCAGAAGCGAGGCGATAGCGGGTGTGCGTGGCATGGCCATGGTTTTCCTGTGTAGCCATTTGTGTCATTCCTTCAGATACCTCTGCTTGTAACATGGCTTTGTCTAAACTGCTCAGTGAGAGAAAGCAGGTGAATGAACTAAAGTGTAGATGTCATCTTGAGAGATACAGGATACTTTTGAGTGTGCAGGCTTAGCTTCATGTAAGAAACCAACCATTTAATTAAAACAAAACAACAGTAAAGGTATTTAAGTCCAGCTAAGTACTGTCACTTGCAAAGTCTCATGCGACTTTTTGCCTGCTCATTAGGCAGACATCTGAAGGGGACTGACTGCCTTCGGGGTTTTGAATGTCCTTTAAAAATTAACTTAAGAACATAGTTTCTATAAAATCAGATGAACTAAAGTTATTACAGCTAGGAACAGACTCCGTGAGTCCATGCCTTACTGCCATCTGAGTACTAACATGCAGGAATAGCCAGTTCTTTATTAAACAGCACTTGGGTTTCTGTGTAGTGTGGTCGACCCTTGAACAGCCTAGAGTTTGGGGCACTGACCCCCCACCTTGCAGTCAAAAATCCACATATGACTTTTGACTCCCCAAAACTTAACCTACTAATAATATACTCTTGACTGGAAGCCTTACTGATGACATAAACTGTCGACTAACATATATTTTTGTATGTTATGTGTATTCTATGTTATTTTCTGACAGAAAAGCGAGCTAGAGAAAAGGAAATGTCAGTGAGAAAATCATAAGAGAACACACATTTACGGCACTAGACTGTGAGGAACTCCACGCGTAAGGGGACCCCGGTCAAAGCCATGTTATTCAAGGACCGGCTCTATTTTCTTCCCGTGTAAAAGCGTCTCCCAAGACCAGCCTACTCGCAGCTGGATACGGAGAGCAAGCTTCTCTGTGTCTTCAGCCTCTCTGGGGATGGCGGATTCTGCTCGCGATCGTTTGGGTGGTGTAATCTCTTTTAATTTACAAGAATTATTTCACATAACCACGTATTGTCTGTATGCAGGTGAATAAGGCAGAAGGCTACGGAAATTTTAATGAGTTAGCTTTTTAGATGTTTTCAATTTTGCCTCTCTGGAAAAGAGTATGGAGGTACCTCATAAAACTAAAACTAGAACTACCATATACTGTGGCAGTGCCACTTCTGGGTGTATCTCGGGAGGATGTAGCCAGTGTCTCAGAGATCTCTGCATTTCCATGCTCACCAAGGGGTGGCCGCAAACCCAGCGTCCGTCAGCGTGGCATGTCTGTGCACGAAGGGGAGTTATTTGGCCGTGAGAATGAAGGAAATCCCGTGGTTCGTGATGACGCGGTGGGCCTTGGGGCATCATGCTTGCTGAGACAGGCCAGACACCAACAATACTGCGTGGCGTCCCTTAGATGTGGAGTCTTAGAAAAGAAAAAGTCAAATTCACGAAAGCCGAGTAGAGCAGTGGCTGCTGCTGGTGGGGGGTGGGGACAAGGGAGAGGCTGCTAGAACCGCCCCAACTTTCGGATACAGGACAAATAGGCCGTGGATCTAACGTGAAATGTTAAGATTTAGGAGGTAACACTGTACCGTGTAATCGACAGGTGCTGAGGGAGCGAGGCTTGAATGTTCCCACACACACATCCTTCCATAATTTTAAGAAAATAAGTTTTTGATTTCATTGCCTTTTCTAGCAATTACAGAAACAATACAAAAACATAAAACAGATAAATGGGCGAGGAGCTGGCGGTGCCCATGCTGGCTGCTTCTCCGTGCCCTCATCCGTCCTCTTCCGGAAGGGTCAGCCTCCACGCTCCCTCGTCACCGTGGGCGTCTTGCTCACGCTCACCTTTAAGGACACATGCTGGGAAAGTGGGGCGTCATTTCTTTATCTCCGTAGAGGGACCTTCCTGCGCACTGCATGCATACGGAATCGTCGTGTGGTCTTCTTGTCTGCTTCTGGCCGCTAGCAGAACGTTTCCACGGTTGGGCCTTAGAGGTTTTAGCGTTTATCGGGACCTGGTCCTTTGCAATGGTGGAACACTATTCCATTGTACGGATGGGCCACATTTTATTTAGCCTTTTGCCAGTTGATGGGTGTTTCGGGTTGGTGCCACTTTCCGGCTTTATGGATAATGCTGCTTGAGCGTCTGTGTACGGATTTTTGTTTGGACATGTGTTTTCAGCTCTCCTGGATAGATACCAAAAGCGGAATTTCTTGATCACGTGGAAAACTTTTGCTTACCTTTTAAAGACCATTTCAAACTGTCTTCCAAAGTGGCTGCACCATTTTACACTCCTTCCAGGTTCCAATTCCTTACTTCCTCTCCAACACTTTCTATTATCTAGCTTTTTAGTTGTAGCCTCTCTTAGTGGGTGTGAAGCGACATCTCATGGGGGAGGGGGGTTGTTTTTGTGTCTTGTGTTGTTTTTTCCTCATGGCGGATTTTGATTTGCGTTTCCCTGATGGCCGGTGATATTGAGCATCTTTATGTATTCTTTGGTTAAATGTCTATTCAAATATTGAGCCCATTTTAAATTCGGGTTATTTGTCTTATTAGTAGTAAATGGCAAACGTTCTTTATATTATCTGGATTCGAGTCCTTCACCAGACATAAATTTGCAAATGCTTTCTCTCGGCCTGTGGCTTGTCTTTCCATGTTCTCAGTAGTGTCTTTTGAAGTGCAAAAGTTTTTAATTTTAGTGAGGTCCAGTTTATCAGGGGTTTTTGTTGTTGTTGTTTAAAATTTTTTCTTAACATTTATTTTTGAGAGAGAGAGAGAGAGAGAGAGAGACAAAGTGCAAGGGAGGGAGGGCAGAGAGAGAGGGAGACACAGAATCTGAAGCAGGCTCCAGGCTCTGAGCTGTCAGCACGGAGCCCGACATGGGGCTTGAACTCATGAACCGTGAGATCATGCCCTGAGCTGAAGTTGAATGCTTGACCGACTGAGCTGCCCCAACTCAGTTGGTTCTTTTTGATCACACTTTTGCTGTTCCTCTAAGAAATCATTGTCTAACCAACAAATGAAGATTTTTGTCTCATGTTTTCTTCCAAGAGTTTTATGGTTTTAAGTCTTACCTAATTTAAATTTATGACCCACATTGAGTTAGGTTTTTAGCACAGTGTGGCTGGGTGAAGACTTTATATCCCAGCACCATTTGTTGAAAATATTATCATTTCCCCCATTGAACCGATGGACTGTAAGAGGGCGGGTTTATTTCTGGACTCTCCATCTATTGCGTGGGTCTGTATGTCTGTCCTTCGAGCAGTAACACACTGTCCTGATTACTGTAACTTTGTGACAAGTTTTGAAATTGGGAGGTGTGAGGCTTCTCACTTCGTTCTTTTTTGAGATTATTTTGACTATTCTGGGTCCTTTGCGTTTCCGTATAGATGTTAGGATCAGCTTGTCAGTTTCTGGGACAAAATCACTGCCGAGGATTGCACAGAGTCTGTCGATCAGTTTGGGGATAGTGAGCGTCCGAACTAGACCGAAGCTTCTGACCAGTGAGCACGAGGTGTCTCTCTTCTTATTCATATATTCTTTAATTTCTCTCAGGAATATTTTGTACTTTTCAGCGTATACTCTGGTACGCTTTCCCCCCCCCTCCTCCCGTTCAATTTATTCCTAAGTCTGTTGTTTTCAGTGCTCTTTCCAACGTAGCTGTTTTCTTACTTTCATTTTTGGACTATTCGTTGCTAGTGTGTAGAAATACATTTGATTTCTGTACACCGATCTCATGTCCTTGCTCTTTTATTAGCTTAAGAGGTTTTGCTGTGACTTCCTTAGGATTTTCTACCTATGGAATCATGTCACTTGTGCATAACAATGGTAGACTCGTGTTTACTTAATTTTCTTCCCCAGCTGGAATCCAGCTGCTTCCTTAGAGGGAAGGTTTGGATAGACATACGAAAGCTTGAATCAGCGCGCCCTCTTGAGTCTTCTGAAGCAGACTAGAAAAGTCTAATTAACAGCCAACCCGATAAATGCTGTTCACATTTATATACAATGAATGCAGAGAGAAGACAATTTGAGACCAATGTCACAGAGGCCAGAGCTGCTCCTTCCCTCCTGTCGAGGGTCCTCCGCATCACCATCAGAGGCAAAATCTTAAGTTTGTATCCTAGAGGGCCAGGCCTATCGGTGTAATTTTTTTGTGCTTAAGAATGTGAAGGCCATAATTTTTTGCTGACATCATGTTCAGATACTCAGTGGATAATAAGGTTTTCAGTTATTTTTCTCTTACTTAGGTTTGGATTTGTTTTACATTTTCTTTTTTTGTAGTTTCTTTCGGTTACAAGGCAGTTTTTAGATTAGGAGTTCATTTCGATGCTTAATCATTAAATCAATTATTTTGCTTTGTCTTGATTTCTGAACCAGAACCTTCTCGAAACATTTCCCTGCAATGGCAGCTTTATCGTATGCTCTTTTACCAGGAAACCCACCATTCTGTGCTGGTCTCAGCCTATCAAATACCAGTGCTGTGGCTGGACCAGCCCTTGTGGTTCTTACTATAATTGCAAGATGCTCCTCAGCAGTAGCCCTTGGGAAGCTTCGAAAGAGACAAGGTTTATTACTTAGAAGTCCTGACAATTACATGCAGTGCCTGGGAGCACACAGAGAGGTCTGGACATGTGGGGGCGCAGGAGAGGGAATGCACGAGCATGTGGGCCTGGGCTTCTGCGATTGTTGGGGTTGTGGCTGGTTCCTAGGGTCTCACAATCTCACTCTTGATCGGTGAGTTTAACACATAAGAATGGGAATTTAAAGCACTGGAAGACAAAAAACAAGCCACCCAAATGGTCAGTTATTTAAGTAAACCAAGTTCTCTAAGACAGAGGAGCCTGGGATGGGGCGGGGCTAGGTCTTCATCTAGTCGGGTGGCCAGCAGGGTGTTTGCTGAGAGACATCTTTGCAGTGGGTACCTGGCCGTCAAAACTGAAGTCAGACACTGACTGGCATTACAAAAAAAGGAAACCCAACCATCAGGGCTCACACTAGGTCTACAGACTGTGAAATCCAGTCTAATCCAGTCTAATTCCAGTGACTGTGGAATCCAGGCTGACCACTCGAGGTTTGATTACATTCCGGAAGATAATGTACTTGTCCTGAGGGTAACTCTAGATGGATCTCACAGTGTTCAGGCTGGGAGTTATTCTGACTCACACTCGACAATCATGGCATCTTTCAGCAGTTATGAGTGGATTCAGGACACTCTGCACTGCTCATGCGAGTTAGGAGTGAGCCAAAAGGTAGCTTTCTGAAAGATCAAGAAACAACTTTTTGTTAGAAAGAGGGACATTATGCAGCGAGATGGATATGTATGATTCAGTGTGATTAGGCTGACTTCTGGGAATACAGTTATTGAAAACAGAAGCCCCCTGCCTCTTGCTCTCTTAGAGGAGGAAGGCTGCCATCCGTTGCTTCAGGAGAAGTAGGTGTGCTCCGTGTGCTCCGTGTTAGGGCACCAGGGTCCTGCAAACACTGTGCTCCTGCAGACTGTTGAGCTCCCGCCTCTACCCTGAGCTGATGCCCCATGTGCTTCGACAGCAGTGGTCAGATGTTAACATCTCTTAACCTTAAAAGTAAAACTGCCAGTTCCTTTTCCAGTAAAAATAGGTTTATTTGGAATAACAGAGAACTACAATCACGGACAAGTACGTTAAAGCAAAACCGTAGGTAAGTCTGCAGAACAGGAGAGGAGGCTCCTTTATAGAGGAA
This sequence comes from Paguma larvata, assembly GCA_030068075.1. Classification (NCBI taxonomy): domain Eukaryota; kingdom Metazoa; phylum Chordata; class Mammalia; order Carnivora; family Viverridae; genus Paguma; species Paguma larvata. The sequence goes on along the minus strand of CM057823.1, from coordinate 193,822,372 downwards.
AGGGGGCTGTCGTCCATTTCTTTCCAAACAGAAAGTCCATTGGATGAAACTGCGAGCTCCAAGTGTACTGGCTTCTCATTGGCTGGGCTGTGGCAGTCTCTCATTGGCTGACCCGTGGCAGTCGCTCATTGGCTGGACTGTTGCTGGGGCAGGAGGAAACCTTCCTTCCTCCTGCTGAGTTAGTAAAGTACTAGCTACTGTAGAATCCTCATGCAAAGTGCGTCCCTTCCTGTGGAGTCTGCAGTTGACCGGGAGTGGTCGGGCTGAGAGCTCCCCCTGCTGGCCACGCGACTCCATTCTAAACCACGTTTCCTTTTACTCGTTTTCACAAAACTGAAAGTAGTTGTTCAATCAGGATGATTTCTACAGAGTTTTATTTTGTGATAATGAACAAGCTAAACTTGTAGTACATGCCCTTTTGCTTTGTTTCCACGTATCACTGTATGTAAAGAAAACCACGCACTATGATATGAAAAACAAAAGATGCTGCTCCATATGGTCAAGATGTATACTAACAACACTCGGCATTTTCAGAGCACTTCGGCACACATTGTAATTTTACCTTCTCAACAATTTTGAGGGATCATGTCTATTTACAGGTAAGAGGGATTGTCTCTTGTCACCTCCGTGATCCAGGGCTTGTCGTCTATGCTTTGTGCCTCACTCTTTCCCACAACAGGAGGGAAAACCTGAATCTTAACCTTTTTTATTGTTTTGTTACGTTTCCAAAGAAAGTCGACTCTGCCGTAACTGAGCAAGATGAAATTTCTACCTGTCTGGAATGCTCAAGTTGGAAATTGTTAAGAGAAATGGAGGTTTAGTTGCACATTGGATCTCTTTTTCTAGTGAATAAGTTGTGAGTTGGGAAGTAGATAATATTATTCACTGTAAGGAGAAGGCAGTTGGTGTGCAGGAGAGTAATAGAGGGAAGGAAACAGTTTGGACCTACACGTTTTCAGTAGTGATTGGCCCGTACAGGCCATTAGTACAGATTAGTGCTATCACATTAGAGTTTTCAGTAGCAGGAAAGATCCTTTAGTCATTCCAGAAATGTACATTAAGTCCCAGATGTGTACACACTTCTTAGTTGCATACTAGAAGCACACTCTGAGGAACAAATTGGATTTCGAAGTCCCTGTGTTCAGGAAACTTATACCCAAGAGGCTAGGAGGGTAGTGTGCAAGTGCACACGTAAATAGAGATAGAACTATCATTTACGGTAAGTGCTTCAAAGGATAATCTCTTGTTTCCATCGTTTTTGAAACATAGAAGTTAGTTTAAAGTGAGAACGGCTGGTCTTAGTGTTTACCAGAACTAGTAATCTGCGTATGACCCACATCCTTCCAGACTGGACCTTTCTGCCTCGTAGCAGTCTCTGTCTCTAACAACGGTAGCAACCGACAGATCCGTTCCCTGGAGGCTCTCTTGGGCCGGTGAGCTTTCCTCAAGTGGGAGGCATGGGGGGTGACGGGGAATGGGGATGGGCCTGAGAATCTTGCCCTGCGGCCAGTGAGCCCTCTTAGCTTGAAGAATATTTAAGGGAACGCTAGGGAATGAGCCTGTGTTATTATTTTGCCTTCATTCCCTTACTCTTCCCCTCCCCTGATCAAGAACATCGCTCCTGATGCCTTCTGGTCGGGGTGGAGCTGTTTCCCAAGACCGGAGTCTATTTAGACGGTACCGAAGTTCCAGTTTCGCTGGAGTTTAGGAAACCTTCACCTGTGGCCGGGCCACCCTTGCCGTTCTCTTTGCCTGACTCTCAAAGCGTGCCCGGCAGATTGCTCACGCACAGCCTCACCCCCCAGGAGAGGCTGGCTAACCGGCAGGACCTAGCAGGTACAGGAAGGCAGAGGGCCGCCGGGGGAAGGCTGGGCACTGGGAAGTGAGCCAGGGCTGGGGCAAGGGAGGAGATCATGCGGATGAGCCGTCCGAGCCTCAGCCTCCAGAAACCAACTTCCCGTGATCATTCCCGCCTCGGTAACAGGCCGAGAACTGTGATCCGGACGGCAAATGTTTCTTTAACAAGAAGAGGACGGGCACGAAGCCAGGAATGAGCTTCTGTGCGCCAGAGCTGGGAGGTGTGAGACCACTTACACCTCGTATGCAAGTTATCGCCAAGTCAGCAGGCTGGGAGGCAGGGGGTGTACACATGTAGGAAGACAGCCTCAGCCTCGGACCCTCCTGTACGTGCTGACGTCAGCGTGTGTTCCCGGCTCCAAAGGAGCTGAAAAGATCGCTAGGAAACCCCTTCGCTCGACAGTTGAGGAAGCCAAGCCCTGAAGGTTGAGTGGCCAGTGATGAGGCATGGCCCAGTGTCCTCCACACAGCGCCCTGTGCCCCAACTTGGTGATGCTTGAAGACAGCCATTAAGTTGATTAAGAGCCTGGATAAATCATTTTTGGAGGAAGGTGGGAGAAACAACAACACGTTGTGGCCTAATGATTGGCAACTGAGCGCTCAGCGTGTGGGTGCAGGGGAGCCAGGGTGGTTCTGAGTCTGTTCCAGCTTGTCCTCGAGTGTCTGTGTGACCCTCTGCGCTTTGCTTGTCTCCAAGACTCGCACTCTGCCCACAGCTACTTCATAGAGACGTTGTGGCCCCGACAGGAGCTGGTGCCCGTGCAGCGTAAGCACAGTTGTGACGCATGTAGTGAGCTGACCCGAAGGCCGCCTCTACCGTTAACTCGTTTGTGAGACAGATACGGCACGCTTCCTCTGGGAGCCAGCAGACTGGCTATGCACGGTGGCCCCTGAGTGTGCAGCTGGAGGGAGGGCCTGGGGGGGTGGGCCTCTTGCCCTGCTGAGCTGTGCCCTGGGGTCAGGGGGTCTGGGGGGATGGGGGTTGGGGGGCCAGCTTGTATCGTGACCCGCTCTGCAGGGAGCAGTGAGGCTTGGGAAATCCCAGGAGACGGTTCCAGGAATTTGGGTGGGCAGGTGTGCTGATGTTGAGTGTAATCTACATAAACAAGGAGGCTGTGGAAATTCCGTGTCAAGGAGGCTGTGGAAATTCCGTATCAAGGAAGGCTCCTTTTTTTTTTTAATAGCATTTATTAGGATTTTTTTTTAATACAGAAAAGAATAAAGGAAAAACAAAAGTGTTCGTCATTCCACGCAGATAATGCACGAGCATATGCGCAGGGCTAGAAATGCAGACACGGGGGCGTCAGGATGGCTCAGTAGGTTAGGTGTCAGACTCTTGGTTTTAGCTCAGGCCATGATCTCATGGTTCTCGAGTTTGGGCCCCACCTTGGGCTCTGCGCCGACAGCTCGGAGCCTGCTTGGGATTCTCTCCCTCCCTCTCTTTCTTCCCCTCTACTGCTCACACTTGCTCTTTCTCTCTCAAAAATATGTAAATAAATTTAAAAAAACATTTAATGTTTATTCATTTTTGAGAGAGAGAGACGGAGGGAGGGAGGGTCAGAGAGAGACACTCACACACAGAATCCGAAGCAGGCTTCAGGCTCTAAGCTGTCAGCACAGAGCCCAACGCGAGGCTCGAACTCACCAACTGTGAGATCATGACCTGAGCCGAAGTTGGGTGCTTAATTGACTGAGCCACCCAGGCGCCCCTCAGTAAATAAAGTTTTAAAAAAAGAAGAAAAGAAAATGCAAACACAGAAGGCTCCCATGCCTCTGCCCGTGGTCTCTGTCCCCAGGGAGACCATTACCACAGTGTCGTGGGTGTTGCTACAGGAAAGATTTCTCTGCAGTTTCTCGCACGTGTGTTCACATCTCCCTGAGTTCCAAACAGGTAACTTCTCTCCTTTCCTGGGGGCTGTGGGTTTTTGCCTGAGCGGATTTTACATGAAGTGTGCCCATGGGTTGTGTGGGCGGTGCTCACTTCAGTGGCTCCGGGTTCTGCGGGGCTGTCTCCCTGCAGAGCTTTCCGGAGGCCAGCGCCTCACAGCCACCGTCGCTCTCCCGAGCTTACTGTCTGTCCTGCTGCTTCTGCCCCCTCTGTAGGTGCTAGTCATTTGGCCACAGATCGGGGGCGGTGCTCGGGGGATACGGAGTGTCGTGATAGGGTCACACTGGAAATCAGAGTTCAACATAAATCCTTTGAAAAATAATTTTTTTCTAAGGGAAGAAACAAGCAGCAGCTTGAAATATTACATTTAAGATACTTTAGTCTTCGGCAATCTATATTTATTCGAAGTTCATGGTATTCGCCCCCATCACAATCAACTACGAGTAACAGTCCCTGCTGTTGGTTACCCGCTTCCTGCTGCAAGGCCTGAGCTCCCCAGCCTTGCCGCCGGGCAGCCGGTGCGTGTGGATGGCGCCGTGTCACAGGTGAGGGCCCCGAGACCTGGGCAGCTCAGGCCACGCGGTGGTTAAAAACGGCAGAGCTGGATTTGGATGCGTGCCCCTGCACCAAGCTGGTTCTTCCAGTGTGGGAGACTTCCATGCGCCGACGTTTTAAAAAGTATACTAATGTTGGGGCGCCTGGGTGGCTCAGTCGGTTGGGCGGCCGACTTCAGCTCAGGTCATGATCTCACGGTCTGTGAGTTCGAGCCCTGCGTCGGGCTCTGTGCTGGCGGCTCAGAGCCTGGAGCCTGCTTCAGATTCTGTGTCTCCCTCTATCTCTGCCCTTCCCCTGCTCACTCTCTGTCTCTATGTCTCTCAAAGAAACAAAAACAAAAAAAACCAAAAAACAAAAAACAAACAAATAAAAAGTATACTAATGATAAGAGAAACAGAGCCAAGTGCACCGCGCACTGATTCCTTACCGCCGGGCACCGCGCGCTGACTCCTTACCGCCGGGCACCGCGCGCTGACTCCTTACCGCCGGGCACCGCGCGCTGACTCCTTACTGCCGGGCCGCACATTTCATCGCTGACCTTCAGTTAGACCCGCGGGCCGTGCAGAGCCGTCCGCACGCCGCTGTCACGTGCACGGTGTGTGCCCAGACGAATCCCCGGTGGGGTCCTCGTCCTCCCACAAAGGGTGTCTTGTTATCTCCCGTTCTTGCCTCTGCTCAGAGTAGAGACACCGAGGTTATTTCTGCCGGGTGCTGGTGAGGCCCAGTGTCGCCTTCTGAATAACCGAGATTTTTGTTGTCTCTTCCTTTGTAGAGACTTAAAGCCCGAGAATATTCTCCTCGATGACATTGGTAAGTGAGTGAGCTTCTCACGTCTAAAGCATAAGACTTTGGTAAGAGGGACCTGGTTACAGGAAGTTTATGTGGACTTAGCCCCTTATTTGCAGAACAGAAACAACAGCAGAGAGAGAAACGCAATGGCATGTGTTCTCTTAAAAATATAATAGAGAGAACATTGTCATTCCCCTGGGTTTAGGGAAGGAGCAGAGCTGGTCATAATTTTCAGTTAATAATTGAGTTTTAGAAGCTTATGAAAATAAACCCAGAAGTAAGAACATTTCTTTCTGCCCATTTCTCGCTTTTTCCCTTAGAGGAGTATTTCCCTGCCCTCCTAAATACTGGCCCGCCGCCCTGGCCGTTGGCCTCTCTCACAGAGCGCACGTCACAGAGCAGGAGCGCAGGTGGCTGCTTGGGGCCCTGTGAGCACGGCTGGGGAATGGCCGATCGTCAGCAGCGGGGGTCCCCTCAGACCTCGGTTCTCAGGGTGATGGCTGCACGGCGGGAAGTGCCTTCTGGCCCTTAACCCGCAGGTCACTGTGCCCTGCTGCCGACCCGCGGGGGGAAGAAAGTGGCTTTGAACACAGAGGACATACTCTGTGGAAACGGGAAGTGACCTCCAAGACGTGCCGCTCCCTGAAACAGTGTAGAGCGTGCTGCCCTTTGTGTGAAACGAGAGGGGAAACGCTGTGTCCGTATCTGCCCTATGCGTACAGACGTGAAGAAACACGGGAGGCTCATGAGGAACTGTCCGGAGCGAGGACAGCGCAGGGAGCAGTTCCACCGACACCGACACCCTTTCATGCTTTTCACTACGGAATTCAGTTTCTGCAACAGAGCCCACAGTGTGCCGGGATTCTTACTGGAATCGTGTTGGATCTATGGAAACTTTGTGGAGAACAGACCTTTTACACATTATTAAATCATCCCGTTTATGAAAATACTATATAGTCCTCTCTTTTTGGGGCTCGTTTAATTTCTCTCCACATTATTTCGTGATACTGTTCATTGTAGCACCACGCGAATACATCCGTTGTTGAAAAGTCTTGCTTATATTATTATCGTTATTTTTAAGTGGAGTTCATGAAAGTCCACGGAGATGTTTGTAGCTCTTTGTGTGCATAGCTCCCTCCTCTCCAGAACTTCCCCCCACAAATGTGAGCTGACCTGTCTTCCCCCAGTTCTAATCTCTGTCTTCTTAACTTAGCGAGACCACCTGCTCTGTAGGGGCTCCTCCTAGCAGTGCTGGGATCTGGAAGCAGCTCCTGGTCTGGGGGGACGGCAGGGCTCAGCCCTCTTGTTTCTCTTCTGTCAGGAAGCCCCGTCCCGGCTGCCGTAGACCCAATGCTGAACAGCGTGTTTGTCTTTGGACCATATTTTTAATTATTTCTGGTAGAAGAGCAAGGTTTGCATCAGTTACCCCTTGTCGGTTGGAGGCAGAAGTTCTGGACATTCTCAGTTCACTTTCGGTACATTCCAGTGGCGTCTAGTTCTCATCTCGGGGCATCCTTTATCAGTACTGCTTTGTGATTTTCACTGCGAAGTCTCACACAGTTTCGTTACTTGATGTTTATTAATGGTATTGTTTTTGAAACTTCTATTTGCCTATTGCTGGCATTTAGAAATCTAATTTCCCCTATTATTTGCATTTTACATTACTGTCTGAAACATTATTAAAAATGAACCAATATTGGTATGTTATTATTAACAAAAGTCCTTAGTTTACTTTAAGGCTCGTTCTGTGGGTCTTGACAAAGGTGTGATGACATATGTCCACCCTTAATGCCTCACACCGAGTAGTTTCACAACCCGAAGGTCCCCTGTGTGTCACGTATCCATCCCTCCTACCTTCCTCCCAAGCCTGGAAACCACCCATCTCTACTCACGCTATCATTTTGCCTTTTCCGGAAAGTCACAGGCTTGGAGTCATGCAGTGTGTACCCTTCGCAGACTGGCTTCTTTCACTCGGCAGCATACATTTAAGGTCTTTCCAGGTCTTGGCTTGATGGCTTCTGTCTGTTTACTGCTGAATAATATCCCATGGTCTGGATGGACCCTAGTTTATTTGTCCTTCACCTGCTAAGGACTTCTTGGCTGCTTCCAAGTTTGGGGAATTAGGAATAAATTTGCTCTAAATATCCACATGCAAGTTTTTGTGTAGACGGAAGTTTCCAACGCCGTCGAGCAGGTACCAAGGAGCGTGATTTCTGAATCAGATGCTGACAGTGTGTCTAGTTCTGTAAGAAATTGACAAACCGTCTCCCAAAGTGGCCGCACCCGTGATCTGTGTCCCCACCAGCTGTGACAGGGAGCTCCTGTCGCTCCGCATCCTGGCCGGCACGTGGTGGGGTCAGAATCCCGGATCTGGCTGTGCTGGCTGGTGTGCCGTGGAGTCTCGGTGTTTAATCTGCAGTTTCCCGGGGACGTACGGGGCCGACTGTCTTTTCCTATGCTCGTTTTCCATCTGCATATTTTTGTTGTGAGGTGTCTGTTCAGGTCTTTTGCCATTGAACAAATTGGGTCGTTTATTTTCACACTCTTAAGCTTTAAGAGTTCTTTATAGCGGCACCTGGGTAGCTCAGTCAGTAGCTCGGGGTAGCCTTTTAACGGGTCACCTTTAAGTATGAAATTTGCTGCAGTATTTTTGTAGATATTCTTGATCAGATTTAAGGATTTTACTTTTCGGGGCGCCTGGGCGGCTCAGTCTGTTGAGGGTCTGACTTCGGCTCAGGTCGTGATTTCACGGTTCATGAATTCAAGTTCGTGTCCGGCTCTGTGCTGACAGCTCGGATTCTGTGTCTTCCTCTCTCTCTGCTCCTACCCTGCTTGCACTCTGTCTCTCTCTCTCAAAAATAAATAAACATAAAAAAAAATTAAAAAAAGAATTTTCCTTTCTAAAAAAATAACAAATGGTCGTTGAATTTTGTCAGTGCTTTCTAAGACAATTATAGGATGTTCTTTTTTTTCTGTTAATATAGTAAATTTTCAAATGTTAAACTGACATTTCATTTCTGAAATAAATCCAACTTGGGCATAATATGCTATTCTTTATATAGATTGCTAGATTCTGTTTCCTGGTATTTTGAGGGCGAAGCTCTCTGTCTCTGCAGCACCACGGGAATGCCGGTGGCCTGCTGTTGCCTGCATCCCTGCAGAGGCTCCAGGGCCTAAAAGTCTCGGCTCAGCCCCTGGCTGTTCTCAGCCTCCATAGGAGTCCCAGGTAGGAGCGGCAGGAGAGCGGCCATGGCACCCCCGCACTGACGGTGAGCAACCACTGGTCTGACCAGGGTTTACAGATGCATCTGAGAAACGCCTGCGCCTCTTGGCAGCTCACCTCTGTGCAGTTCTCTGTGCAGGCATTCAGTCCTTCCAACACAGTCACCGTCGTGGCTCATGGACGCCCTTGGAGTATGGCTCGTGTGATTTGTTAGGCTCTGCAGTTGTGGTGGGTAGTAGCGTGGGCCACCATGACCTTCACCACCCTGCCCTGAAGTAGGAGCCTGGCGTCATTTTTGTGGTGCTTACTGTTATTTGTACTTTAGATGCCGTGGACCTGGTCACCTTCCTGTTAAGAACAGAAAGGAATATTCAACAGAACTTTGTTTTGCTTTTCTTGATTTCAGGAGATTTTTAAAAAATATTTATTTTGAGAGACAGCAAGAGAGGGAGGACGTATACGTGTGCATGCACGTGCACGGTGGGGAAGGGCGGCGGGGGGGCGGGGGGGGAGGACAGAGAATCCCAAGGAGGCTCCATGCTGTGGAGCTGGTTCAGAGCTCTGTCTCACTAGCTGTGAGATCATGACCTAAGCTGCAATCAAGAGTCAGACGCTTAACTGATTGAGCCACCCAGGTGGCCCCATTTCAGGAGACTTTTAATCTTTTCTTCTTGTTTTTCTATTCTTTTAATTTTTAAAATGTTATCCTAGCTATAGTTTATGATTTATTAATTTAATTGATTTTAGGATTTTTAGTATCATGCAGTTAAAATTCCCAAGAACTGATTTCCACCAGAAACCATAAAACTTAAGAGTAACTCTTTCATTTCCCATCTAGACAGCTTATTAGGGCTTCTGTTCTTGTTTGCAAAGCAGAATTTGACATTTGTGGTAAAATTAGGTTTAAAAAAAAGGTGATTCTCAAGAGAACTACAGGCCAATATCTCTGAACATGGTTGTAGAAATCCTCAACAAAATACCAGCGAACCAAATCCATCAATGCATTTAAAAAATCATTCACCATGATCAAGTGGGATTTATTCCTGGGATGCAAGGGTAGTTCAGTATTTGCAAATCAATCAACATAATGTATCACATCAATAAGAGAAAGGATGAAAACACATGATCGTTTCGATAGATGCAGAAAAAGCATTTGACAGAGTACAACATCCGTTCATGAGAAAAGCCCTTACAAAGTACGTTTAGAGGGAACACACCTCAACATAATAAAGGCCATGTATGAAGAATCCACAGTTAATATCATCCTCAATGGGGAAAAAGTAAGAGCTTCCCCCCTAAAGTCAGGAATAAGACAAGGATGTCCACTCTCACCACTTTTATTCAACATGGTACTGGAAGTCCTAGTGACAGCAATCAGACAAGTAAAAGGAATAAAAGGCATCAAAATCAGCATGGAAGTCAAACTTTCACTATTTGCAGATGACATGATACATATAGAAACCTGAAAGACTCCACCAGAAAACTGCTAAAACTGATATATCAGTAAAGTTGCAGTATACAAAATCAATGTATAGAAATCCATTGTATTTATATACACCAATAATGAAGCAGCAGAGAAATAAAGTATAATTTGGTATAATTATACCAAAAGGAATAAAATACCTAGGAATAAGCTTAACCAAGGAGGTGAAAGTCTTATATTCTGAAAATTTTAAAACATAGATGAAAGAAACTGAAGAGGATACAAACAAATGGAAAAGATATACCATGCTCATGGATTAGAAGAACTAATATTGTTAAAATGTCTCTACTTCTCTTCAAGAAATCTACAGATTTAATACAATCCCTATCAAAATACCAACAGAAGTTTTCACAGATTTAGAACAAACAATCCTAAAATTTATATGGAACCACAAAGACCTCAAATAGCAAAAGCAATCTTGAAAAAGAAAACCAAAGCTGGAGGTATCACAATTCCAGATTCCAAGATATACCACAAAGCTGTAGTAATGTAAACAGTGTGGTACCAGCACATGAATGGACACATAGATCAATAGAACAGAATAAAAAAAATCCAGAAATAGACCCATAATTATATGGTCAATTAATCTATGACAAAGGAGTCAAGAATATACAATGGGGAAAAGACAGTCTCTCCAACAAATGGTGCTGGGAAAACTGGACAGCTACATGCAAAAGAATGAAACTGGACCACTTTCTTATACTATACGTAAAAATAAACTCAAAAGGGATTAAAGATCTAAATGTGAGACCTGAAGCCATAAAAATCCTAGAAGACAGCACAGGCAGTAATTTCTCTGACATTGGTCATAACAGTATTTTTTTAGATCTGTTTCCTGAGGCAAGGGAAACAAAAGGACAAATAAAATATTAGGACTACATCAAAATAAAAAGTTTCTGCACGGTGAAGGAAACAACAAAACAAAAAGACAACCCACTGAATGGGAAAAGATATTCGGAAATGACATATCCCATAAAGGGTCAGTATCCAAAATACATAAACAACCTATCAAACTTGACACCCAAAAAGCCTTCAGGTGTCCATCACTCCTGCAAGCACACATGCAGGGACACACTGGGGAGGGACCTTTTGAGTGTATGGAGAGTGGGAAAGCTTTCAGTCAGCTGCAAAATTTTCAAGGTCATTTGAAAATGCACAGTGCGATTAAACCCTATGAATGTAAGGAGTGTGGAAAGGCATACAAGTTTTCCTCATCTCTTCGCGTGCATATGAAGAAACACTCTGGGGAGAGACCTTCACAAGTCACTGCTCCCTTCGAGAACACGTGAGGGTACACAGTGGACAGTAAGCCTTTGTATATAAAGACTCTGGTAAGACCTTCAAGTGTCCTGTAGACCTGCAAGTACGTGTGATGACCCTCAGTGGACAGAACCTTATGAATGACCACTCTGTGGGAAGGCCTTCGCTTATCCCTCTTTCCTTCGAGGACACACATGAAAGCACAGTGACATGAAATCCTATGAACTTAAGAACCATGGAAAAGCCTTCAGGTATCCTAAGAATCTGTGAGCACAGACACACTGTGGGAAAGCATTTATTTTCCCTTAAAATATTATTTAAAATGCGAGTTGATCCTGAATGGACACAATTTGGGGAAAACTTCGGGTATAGAATTTTATGTATTTTGTTCATGAAAATTCAGGTGGGACAGAAATATTTTCATTGTTACGAATGTGGCTTTGACTTTCCAGGTGCCTCTTCCTTGATGGGGATCCCAAGTGTATGAATTCCTAGTTCATGTCACTGATATGAACACTAATGGTTTTAGGTGTCCTTCTTTGTCCTCTACATCTGTATAAAATCTCTGTTGTTATCTCAGACTTGAAGTAATCACACAGTTATGTAAAACATGTCTCTTTCCTGTTACAATGTCTCTTGGACCCAGGGGTGAAAAAACTATGTTTGTTGTTGGTGTGTACATACAACTTTATACGCTTTTAGAAAAAAATTTCTCAAATTATATATTCCAAAATGTTGTTTATGTTATCATGACACAAGACCTGTGTTGTTGAAAGTTCTTTTCTGTTCTCTGTTGTAGATACTGGAATTCCCTGATTCTGTGTCTACTTTTTTCAGTCTTTATTATTGAAAGATATATTTTCACATCAATCCTCTCATTTCTTCAATTTTTAAAGTTCCGATATTGGTTTATCTTTTCTGGGACTAATTATTGGTGTCTTTGGTCGATTTTAGTCCAAATTATGATTTAGAAGAACCATCCCCTTGGATCATGAAAAAACAAACAAAACAAAACTTAACACTGAAGAGACAAATAATCCAATTAAAAATGGGCAGAAGACATGAATGGATACTTTTCCAAAGCAGACATCCAGATGGCTAATAGACATATGAAAAGATGCTCAATGTCCCTCATCACCCTCATCACTGTCCTGTATTGAAATGCAAATCAGAACCCCAAAGAGAGATCACCTCATGCCTGTCACAATAGCTATTATCAAAAAGACAAGGAACAACAGTGTTGGAGAGGACGTGAAGGAAGAGGAGCCCTCTTACACCGTTGGCGGGGAATGCAAAACTGGTGTAGCTACTGGAAAAACAGTGTGGAGGTTCCTCGAAAAATTAGAAATAGAACTATCCTATGATTGGACTATGGATATTTACCTAAAGAATGCAAAAACACTAATTTGAAACCCCTATGTTTATTGCAGCATTATTTACAATAGCCAAATTATGAAAGCAGCCCATGTCCATCGACTGATGAATGGATAAAGGAAATGTGGTATATACATTCAATGGAATATTATTCAGCCATAAAAAAGAATGAAATCTTGCCATTTGCAACAACACGATGGATGTCAAGAGTATTATGCTAAGCAAACTAAGTCAGTCAGAGAAAGACAAATACCATATGATTTCACTCATATGTGGAATTTAAAAAACAAAACAAATGAATAAAGGGGAAAAAAAAGAGAGAAACCAAAAGACAGACTCTTATCTACTGAGAATAAACTGATGGTTACCAGAGGGAAGGCGGGAGTGGGGATGGTTGAAATGGGTGATGGGGATTAAGGAGTGCACTTATATTGACGAGAACCAAGGAATACATGGAATTGTCAAATCAGTATACTGTACACCTGAAACTAATATAACACTATGTTACTTGTACTGGAATTAAAATAAAATTTAAATTTAAAAAATGCTAACTATTACCTGTTGTAAGGTATATTTACCATTTGTCCCTCCTAAATATGTCAATATTCTTTTTAAAAAACTTATAAATTAAGAGGGACTTGGTTTGTGAAATTTAGTTGGCAGTTGAGATAAAAAAGAAAACTGTATCATGCCTATGTTTTCTATAGCAGAAACCTTAGTTTTATGAAATAGGGATATTCCTAAATAGCAGGATAAGCAGTGAATTTTTATAAAAACTAATAGCATTTTATTTCTGACAGTGATTTTAAAGAAAATCCTATGCATCATATTTTTCTATCTTTAAAATATATATCGAAAGTACTGGCACAAAAACAGACACTCAGATCAACGGAACAGAATAGAGAGCCCAGAAATGGACCTGCAAACATATGGCCTACTAATCTTTGACAAAGCAGGAAAGAATATCCAATGGAAAAAAGACAGTCTCTTCAGCAAGTGGTGCTGGGAGAACTGGACAGCGACATGCAGAAGAACGAACCTGGACCACTTTCTTACACCATACCATACACAAAAATAAACTCAAAGTGGATAAAAGACCTAAAAGTAAGACAGGAAGCCATCAAAATCCTAGAGGAGAAGGTAGGCAAAAACCTCTTTGACCTTGGCCGCAGCAACTTCTTACTCAACACGTCTCCGGATGCAAGGGAAACCAAAGTAAAAATGAACTATTGGGACTTCATCAAAATCAAAAGCTTCCACACAGTGAAGGAGACAGTCAGCAAAACTAAAAGCCAACTGATGGAATGAGAGAAGATATTTGCAATCGACATATCAGATAAAGGGTTAGTATCCAAAATCTACAGAGAACTTACCAAACTCAACACCCAAAAAACAATCCAGTGGAGAAATGGTCAAAAGACATGAATAGACACTTCTCCAAAGAAGACACCCAGATGGCCAACCGACACATGAAAAAATGCTCAACATCACTCATCATCTGGGAAATACAAAACCACACTGAGATACCACCTCACACCCGTCAGAATGGCTAACATTAACAACCCAGGTGACAACAGATGTTGGCAAGGATGCAAAGAAAGAGGATCTCTTGCACTGCTGGTGGTAATGCAAACTGGTACAGCTACACTGGAAAACAGTGTGGAGGTTCCTCAAAACATTAAATATAGAACTACCCTACGACCCAGCAATTGCACTACTAGGTATTTATCTAAGGGATACAGGTGTGCTGTTTCAAACGGACACATGCTCCCCAATGTTTACAGCAGCACTGTCAACAATAGCTAAAGTATGGAAAGAGCCCACTGTCCATCGACAGATGAATGGATAAAGAAGATGTGGTATATATATATACAATGGAGTATTACTCGGCATTCAAAAAGAATGAAATCTTGCCATTTGCAACTACATGGATAGAACTAGAGGGCATCATGCTAAACGAAATGAGTCGGAGAAAGACAAATGTCTTATGACTTCACTCATATGAGAACTTTAAGATATGAAACAGATGCACATAAGGGAAGGGAAGCAAAAATAATATAAAAACAAAAATGAGGACAAAACGTAAGAGACTCTTAAATATAGAGAACAGAGGGTTCCTGGCGGGATTGTGGGAGGGGGATGGGCTAAATGGGTAAGGGGCTTAAGGAATCTACTCCTGAAATCATTGTTGCCCCATGTGCTAACTTGGATGCAAATTATAAAAAATAAATTGTTAGAAAAAAAAATATACATCAAAGGTAAGAATGCTATTTTTTAAAACATAAACCCAATACTATTATTACATCCAAAAAGTATTTAGCAATTCTTTAATATCACCTAATATCCCATCGGTTTTAAATCTTCCTTCATTATTTCATAAATGTTTTTATAGTTGTGTGTTAATATATCATGAGGTTCACATTACATTTGGTTGATATCTGGTTGATTTTTTTTTTAACTTCATAGGTTCCTTCTCCCTGCTGCTTTTTGTCATTTATTTGTTTGTGAAATCAGATATTATGGGCCAAATTGTGTCCGTCTAAAATTCAGGTCGCGAAGCCCTAACCCGCAGTATCTCAGAGTGCGACTGGGTAGTGGATCTTTGAACAACGTGAGGGTCAGGGCACCCACTCCCCACGCAGTCAAAGACCCGCATGTAATCTTTCACCTCCCTCAGAACTGAACTACTGGGGCGCCTGGGTGGCTCAGTTGGTTGAGCGACCGACTCTTGATTTCCGCTCAGTTCTTGATCTCAGGGTCGTGAGTTCAAGCCCCGAGTTGTGTGGAGCTGACTTAAAAACAACAACAACAACAACACTTAACGACTAATAGCCTACTGTTGGCCAGGAGCCTTATCAATAACATAAACAGTCGATTAACACAAGTTTTATATGTTGTAATATTATATACTGTATTCCTCCAATAATGTAGGCCAGAGAAAAATGTTAAGAAACTCCTAAGGAAGAGAAAACACATTTACAGTTCTGTCCTGTATTGAAAAAGCATATGCATGAATGCGCCTGTGTAGTTCAAAGTCGTGTTGTTCACAGCTCAATGGAGTTAAGGTCTTTAAAGATGTGATTAGAGTTACAGGAAGCCGCTGGGCAAAGTCCTGATTGAATCTGACTGGTGTTCCTACAAGAGGAGGGGTGACGATGCGCATGCGGGGGGGGCGGGGGGAGGAGGCCGTGAAGACACTCAGGGCAAGAGCGGTCCTCTACACACCAAGCAGAGAGGCTGCCCGCCCTCTGGCCCTTGGTTTTGGACTCCAGGCTCCAGGGCTGTGGGGAAGGACATATCTGTTGTCAAAGGCCCCCAGCCTGTGGTTATGGCCACCTTGCCACACAAGTACACAGACATTCGTCCGTAGAATTTCCCACCTTCTGGACTTTGCTGGATTTAACATGTTCCCTACCTCCTTACTTTCCCCGGAAGCCAGTAGTTAGGTCTGGAGGCTGGAATAGGTCCAGGTTTGATTTTCGGTGAGCACACTGTGTGTGTACTTCCTGTTTTGTTATCAGGAGGCACGTGATGCCTGAGTGTCTCTCTTTTTCCGGCTCTCAGGCCAACGAGTGGCTGTGGATGCTTTGTCACCTGGCCCACCCACTATTCATTTCCCGCCGGTGTTTCACTTGATGGCTTAGTGATCGATATGAAGACCCATCATCTCCCCGGGATTGTACAAGGGTGCTACCCTAATTCTGTCACTCCTTTGGCACTTACCTGCTGAGACTCATCTGTAAAAAAAGGAACGTCGTTTACCTGTTCCGCAAAGCAGGTGAAATGCTTGGATGCTTCCTTTCGTTTCCACTTTCAGAATATTGTGTTCGTTCTCTCTCTCTCGTTCTCCAAGGTGATCAATGAGGCGTTTGTTTGATTCTGTTTTGGTGTCGTTATGAACGTATGGATTTTAACATGTTGGTATGGCTTCATCCATCGGAGTAGTTATTCTTTTCGATGTCTTTGTCCCACCTTCAGCCAGTGGATGCCCGGTAGCCTTTAATAACCTCCTTGTTTTCTGCTATTATTTCTTCTTAACAATGCCCCAGGATTACCTTGCACATGTGCTGACAGAGACCTGGAATCAACTTTCTGGGAAGGGCCCTGATCCTCTGTGTGAGCATATGCAGCTCTGTGAGAGCGCGGTGTGGGTGCCAAGGTGTTCCTTGACGCCATGCTGGTCATTCTTCCAGAAAACCTTGTTCTTTAAAACATTGTTTTATGGGCCCCTCGGTGGCTCAGTCGGTTAAGTGTCTGACTTCAGCTCAGGTCATGATCTCACAGCTCATGGGTTCAAGCCCCTCATTGGGCTCTGTGCTGACAGCTCTCTGGACCCTGCTTCTGATTCTGTGTCTCCCTCTCTCTGCCCCTCCCCTGTTCATGCTCTCTCTCTCTCTTTCTCTCTCTCTCTCTCCCTCAGAAATAAAATGAATGTTAAAAAAACTTTTTAACCTTGTTGTTTTAAAAGAACATATTTATCATGGATTCAAGTCAAGTTGATATTTCCAATTCTCATTTAACGTCTTCATTTCACATTTGTGTTTTTTAATCCTAATACTTGAAATACTAGCTCCAAATGAGATTAATATGATTATGGTATTTTTCTCTACTTTGCTTCTTTATTTTTTAATTTATTTTAAAAAATATTTATTTTTGGGAGAGCACTAGCAGGGGAGGAGTAGAGAGAGCAGGACAGAGGCTCCAAAGCGGGCTTTTCCCTGAGAGGCTGACAGCAGCAAGCCTGACGTGGGGCTTGAACTCACGAACCCGCGAGATCATGACCTGAGCCCAAGTCGGATGCTCAAGCAGCTGAGCCCTTCAGGCGCCCCTCCTTTGCTTCTTTAATATGTAACATAGATCACTCTACAACCAGACAGAGAGTGTTTATTTTCGATCGTATAGTTGATGTACTATTCATTATAGTTTTATTTATGGATCTAGTAGTTATAGGACGGAAAATAATCAATGCAATACTTCTGTCTCATTAAGTGGTTGTAGTTAAAGGGCTTCCTGGTCAGTAGCCAGCTATAGATCTAATTTTCTGTCGTGTTCGTGGAACCGCACAGTGTCTTACAGAATGTGGAGAAGTTACATGTCGTTTTAGATTTTCCCCCATGGTTTATTGCTGCTCACGTGTCAGCGCGCCCCCTGTGGCTTGTGCTTCCACACACAGGGCACATCCGGATCTCGGACCTCGGGTTAGCCGTGGAGATCCCAGAGGGCCGGACCATCCGAGGAAGAGTGGGGACCATCGGCTACATGGGTACGTGAGGGGCCACTTGGAGGTCGCTCTCTCCCCGGGTGCCCGCATGCTCAGAACACACCTGAGACCAGGTCCAGGCCACCTGGAGGGGCGGGTGCGCCAGGGTCGGGACTGCGGAGGAGCCCTTCGTCTGCCCTCCTGTCTCACAGAGACCAGGTGTGAGGCCCTCAGTGGTCACACGGCCGAGCGAGGGTAGAATCGGGACAGGACAGGGCCCCCTCACTGCCACGGCCCCCACCCTGTGCCCTCTGGCCTCTCAGGCCCCTCGTGGAATCACCGTTCCCTGGTTATTGCAAAGCCTCCGTGAGTGGGAGGCCCTGGCCCGGGGTCAGCTCCCAGCCCTGCAGTGCCAGCCCGACCCAGGGGTGGCCTCCGACAGGGGGGACCCTGAGGCCCCCACGCTGTGTGTGCTGCCGCCTGCCGCGGGGGTCTTCCCCGTGTTGGGAATAGGTGGCCAGTGCCTGTGGGGCGCCTGTGGGCATGGCTCTCGATGTCTGAGGGGGTGCCCTCCTCAGGAGCGGGTCTTTCCTGGAGCACCGCTTTCCCCATGGTCCTTATTCTGGGGCCGTTCGTTCCACGCTCCAGGATAGCATAGACTGTGTCCAGTAGCCGCTTTGTGGAAACACGAGTCACACACCCTCAAGTCCACCACTCTGAAGCGGGCTTCGGCACGCTCACGGAGCTGTGCAGCCACCACCAGGGTGTTGCCCTCACCTCCAGAAAGGGACGCCATGCCCATCAGCACCCCCTCCCGCCCTGGCCCCTGCGGACTGGTCTGTTCGGCCCGCTTTCGTGTACGTGGAGTCACACACTCCTGGGCCATGTGTTTCTGGCTGCTTTCCCTTCACACATTTCCCAGGTTCATGTAGTAGCAAATGTTGAACTTATAATGTTTTATTTGTAAGTAATTACAAGAAAATTTAAAACCAAAATGTAATTCAAGTTTTCTGTATTTGTTGTGTAGCTCCTGAAGTTATCAATAATGACAACTATACATTTAGTCCTGATTGGTGGGGACTTGGCTGTCTGATATATGAAATGATTCAGGGACATTCTCCATTCAGAAAGTTCAAAGAGAAGGTCCAGCGAGAGGAAGTGGAGCGCAGAGTGAAGAAGGACACGGAGGAGTACTCCAAGAAGTTTTCTGAGAACGCCAAGTCCATCTGCAAGATGGTGCGTCGGGCTCTGGGCGGGCCGGGCCGGGTGACGCCTCTGCCTTATTGTAGTTGTTGCCACCAACCTTGGGGACACTGAGCAGTCTCCCCGCCGGGCGGGCGCCACATGTCCTGCCCTCGCCCCGGGAATGGCGCAGTTGGGCTTCAACCAACGGGAGCAAACAGGGCGGACGTCTGCTTTCTCCGAAGGCGCACCTGACCGGGAGGGCGGGGCCGACGTCGTCCCTTCCTGAGGAGCTAAAGCTAAAGCAGAATCTTCAGTATCTTAGAAACAGTGAGGTTTTTCTGTCTCCCATGTTTCTTTCCTCTTTAACTAGCTGCCGGGGCTCACAGTCACAACAGACACCTTGACCCGACAGCCCCCCGCGCGCCTGCCACCTTCCTCGATGTGTTAAGGGCCCCACGGGGCTGCGGGGTTGGGTGGAGACAGAGGAGTGGCTGAATGACGGGCGGTGGAGTTGAAGTGGGTTGTAGGAGCGTGAGGAAGGGGGGCTCAGGGGAAGGGGCAGAGTCGGCAGACTCGGCAAGGTGTGCACCCAGCTTGTCGGAGTCTGGCCCCTCCTGGCCAGAGGTAGACAGTCTGGGGGTGCACGGCGAGGACGGGAGGCCTGGCTGGCCACGAAGAGTCTAGGGGGAGAGGGGCAGGGATGAAGGGCGGAGGAGCAGGTCATTGGTGAGGAGGCCACAGAGAGGCGGGCACGGGTCCCCAAGTGGGCGTGGGACCACCAGCTGCTGCCCTGAGTAGACGGGTAACTTCGGCGAGTCCTCGGCAGCTGGAGAGTACCTGTTTGTTTCCCTCCCCTGTAGTTTCCCTATACGACGTGACCCGTGTGCGTGGCCTGTCGCTGGACGGGGGAAGCAGGCTGGCCTCTCTTTCCACCAGCTCCTTCTGCCTGGAGCTGGCAGAGCTGACTCAGCGCCTCCACATGACAGCACTCTGGCCCAGCTGCTATTTGAGCGAGCGCGTGCGGTCTGCGAGGCACTGATAAGGGCTGCAGGAAAGATAAACGTGAAGCCGGGAAGAGCTCGCCCCCGGAGCGGCAGGCCTCGCGCAAACACGGAACACCGCTGTAGTGCGAAGGCGGGATTTGACGGCTGCCAGGAACCGGGGAGAAACCAGGGCTCAGGGCTTCTCAGGCCGGAGAAGGGCCACTCCCCGCGGGGGTGCCGGGAAGGAAGGCGGTCCTGGGCGAGTGCCCCTGTGCGGACTCACCGCTCCGGCTTGGAGGTCCTGCCGGGGGTCTCCCCTCCCTGCGCCGGCTCTACCGTCTGGGCCTCCGGTTCTCGCCTCCAAGCCGTGGATGGCCATGACCTCTGGCCCGGGAGGCGCCCGGTCCGCAGGTCCCTCTCGCAGCCGGTCCGCCACAGCTCCCGTGCGGCCGCAGCCGTGGGCCCGGCTCAGGTCGCGGCCCGGCTGCGCTCCGACGAAACCTTAGGCAGGGGCTCAGAGCTTCCAGCCCTGCCCCACCGCGCTGCAGAGGCCAGCCTCCCCCGCGTGGCTTTGAGCACCGCGGCCTTACTGACCGATAGTGATCGTGCGACCAGGCCTCTTGGAATTGGTGACGATGAGAAGTGTGCGAGTAAGGACTGCCTCAGGAGGGGTGCTGCCGGCCGCTGTAAGGACACACGATCTCTGGAACTAGTCTGCCACACCTCTGCCTCATCTGAGTTCCTCGGCGACCTAGTTAATGAATAAACAACTTTCTGGTTATACACGTAACATAGCATTAAAATGGTTATTTCTGACGTTCTTGATAGTTTCTTTTCTTTTAAAAAAGTCCCTTAATTTTTACATGGCTAAAATTTTTTCCTCAAAGATTTACTTAGCCAGCTCTTTATTTATTGTGGCTCAGGGGTTATTTTGTTAGTTTCCACTCCTTTTTGTTTATTTTTTTATTTAAAAAAATTTTTTTAACATTTATTTATTTTTGAGAGACATAGAGACAGAGCATGAGCAGGGGAGGGGCAGAGAGAGAGGGAGACACAGAATTCGAAGCAGGCTCCAGGCTCTCAGCCCTTAGCACAGAGCCCGACGCGGGGCTCGAACTCACAGACTGTGAGATCATGACCTGAGCTGAAGTCGGCCGCTTAACCGACTGAGCCACCCAGGTGCCCCTCCGCTCCTTTTTGAAGCACCACGCATTCTAAGTTAGAGACGTCTGAATTAACGAGGTTTGGCTGAAACTTTGAAATGTGAGCAACTTTGTTTGGATGGAGGTGCTCTTTGCTCCCCCCAACTCCCTGGTTCTGATTACCGAGATGGTCTGAGTTCTCGCTTGTGTCCCAGGAGCTTAACGTGACTTCGTCTCCGCCTCTTGCACAGTTGCTCACCAAGAATCCCAGACAACGGCTGGGCTACAAGGGTGGAGCAGCAGAAGTGAAGGGACACCCTGTGTTCAAGGACATTAACTTCAAGAGGCTGGAAGCAAACATGTTGGATCCCCCTTTCCGGCCCGATGTAAGTATGTGGCCTAGAGAGGAGCGGGGATCACGTGACCCAGTGATTTTTCGAGCAGATAGAGTCCCCTGGTGCGGCCCGGCTGTGCTCAGGGTGCCCCCTCCCAGTGCCTGCCACGCACCACACCGTCTGTCCTCATGGGCCTCACGGGCCTTCCTGGCAGCCCAGCCCCGGCTCTGCCCCACTCAGAACCTCAGCACCCCACCACGGCCTCCTCGGTGGGCCCAGCGAGTCCTTGCGTGGTCCGGCGTCCCCTTTTTTGGGTCAGTGCTGGCATGCCTGCCTCTTTAGTCTGGGAAGCACTTGCCCTCTGCGCATCTCCCAGGTCCTGGCTCTACACTGGCTGCCCCGGAGGTCACCTGGGCCTCCTCATGAGCCTGCGGCAGGGGCCGCACCGAGGGCCGGGCTTGCATACACGCTTATGGGGACAGCTGCAGGCAGTAAACTCCTGTGGATGAAAATGTGAACGAGTGAGCAGCAGTCTGGACTCTCTCCTTAGCCGCCCGCCACAGGCACAGCACGGACCTGCGAAGAGGAGGTAGTTCTGCAGGGACGACGGGGGTCAGGCTACAACTAAAATAGTCAGTTGTGCAATTCAGGGCTTTTGCACGTTGAGTGCCTCCTCTTTGCACTCGCTCACGTTCTCCAGGTCCGCTGGATGCCTACTACCTGCGTGACACAGATCTCGGTATTAAAGCCACAGAGGAACAGGCAGGCAAGGTCTCGCTGCCACGGAGCTTGCTCCAGCCTGCAGACACAGGCAGTGAGACAGGTTACAAACCGAGGAAACCCCTGGCTACTGGCCGTGCACCGCAGGGACCTCAGATGGGCCGTCGGGTCCGAGAGGAGCAGGGAAGAAAGGCAGTCTTCTCCAGGGAGGGGCCGTGATGCCCTGGCCACGCTGGCGAGCCCGGGGCCGGCCCCGGCGGGTCGAGGCTCGGGGCTGTTCTGTGTGTTCCGCTGAAAGTAGCCAGAGGAGCCCATGGGGGCCAGCTGGCGGGAGAGCCTGGCGGTAGCGAGGTGGGCAGTTTTGTCTACCGCGGGGGCAGGACGGGGCTCTGGGCCTTCAGCCCCGACTCCCTCCTCACCAGCCTCCCCTGGACTGTCTCCCGAGTGCTGCCGCCACTTGCTCCCTTCCCCCACTGTGTGGGGCCTGAACGGATAGCAGCTGCTCCGAGGTGTGCTGACCGGCGACCTGTGGAACCTCACTTCTTCGTGCAGGCTCCCGCACGCGGGCAGGACACTGCTCAGAACTGCCGACTGCCTCTGGCATTATCACGCTTTGGCCTTAGCTGCAGACTCCTTATTTCCAGAAGCACGGGCGGCTGCACGGAGGAGGGGGCGGCCCAGGCTAGGCCCTGCCCTGCTTGCTTGCTCCTGAGAGCAGCAGGCTTGGGCTCCTGTCCCAGAGGAGGGGTCGGCTGGAGACCGCTGGATGACCCCCGGCCGCGGGCGGAGAAGCGGCACCTGTAGTTTCCACGTAGACCCCGGGGAGGGCGCTGCACGTGAAGGAGGCCGCGGGTTGGAGGCAGAGGCGGGACCCCGCCCTGCCCCTCCTCATCCCACCCCTGCCTGTAACCCACCTTCCACTGCAGAAAAGAGGAGGGTGGGGGCCTCAGGAGGTTTGTGGACCTGAGGGCGTCCACAGGGCCCATGACTGAGGCGGCTCTCCTGGCGGCGGGGAGAGGTTTCAGATACGGTGTGAGCAGGTCCGTTTTGTACACGTCGTGTCCCTAGTAACTGAGGAAACTAAGGGCGATTCCAGCCCTCGCAGAGGCCAACGCCCTTTGCCCTCCGCGCAGCCGCAGGCAGTGTACTGTAAGGACGTCGTGGAGATCGACCAGTTCTCCACGGTGAGGGGCGTCTACCTGGACACCGCGGATGACACGTTCTACGGCCAGTTTGCCACGGGCTCGGTCTCCATCCCCTGGCAGAACGAGGTACTGCTGCTCTCTACGCGGTCTGATGCCGGGGGAACGCGTGTGCGTGTGCATGTGCGCGTGCGTGTGCGCCCGAGTGCCTGGGTTTGGAGGTAGCATTAGGCACAGGAGGGGCACAGTTGTCCACAATGGGTCTCACTTTGAACGTGGGCCTGGCCGGCGCCCGGCGCCCACGGCTGGCCTGCTCTGGGGGTGCGCTCAGAGAGAGGAGGAGGAGGCCGGGGTGCCGACCCCAGGAAGGAGTCAGCAAGCAGGAAAGAGGACGGGGACGGCGATGGCCCCGGAGTGCTGGGTGTGGGCGCGGGGTGGGAAGTGGCCGACTGACCTCGCGGTGTCCCCCGCTTCTCTGTCCTCCCCTTCTGTGGTGCAGATGATCGAGTCGGGTTGTTTTAGGGACATCAACGACAGCGACGGCGAAGGGTACGTGGCGTTAGACCTCCGAAGGAAGCTGCGCCACCCAATTCCCAGGCCCAAGAGAGGCTTCTTCTACAGACTCCTCAGAAGAGGGGTAAGGGCAAGGGCACGCTGTCGTTTTGGCTTTTTAAAAACTGTGATGTGTGAAAGGAAAAGAAATATAATTTAAGCGCTCCAGCGATGAGTGCTACTTGAGCCCCACCAGAAAACCCCTCACGATGTTGTGTGCTGTTGGCACCAAGACTCTGTTCTGATCCAGAAAGAAAGAAAGGCTTACCCGCACTCAGAGCAGCGCCCTCTCTTGGCGACGAGGCGCTTAAGCTTGCTGCGAGGTCAGCACGTGGAGAACAGTCGGGAAGCCATCCATGCCGCGTACACTACTGCGTCCCGTTGACCTGGCAGCTGCTACCTCACCAGCCTGCTTTCACGGAGGACGGGGGAGAGGTTGGGAGAGGCTTGCTGGGACGAACCTAGAAATGTTTTTTCCTAGTGGAGGGCTTCCCCTCGGACTAGTGGACCATCCTGCTGGGTGCCCTGTCCCTTCTCGAAGGCCTCATTCAGAGCGTGTCCTCCTCCACCGTTGGAGTCCACCTTTGTTCAGCATAAAAACACACCTCGGGTGGGAAAGGTCTGTCGGGCGCGGCCACCAGGACCACATCCCTTGGAGAACGGGGGCCAGGCGTGTGTTAGCACCGTGGGTCTGTCCCTGCGCAGGAAGTCGGCCTGGACATGCTCTGCTCGCTGGCCCGCACCCTGCAGTGGGCCCGGGCAGGGACACCTGCAGCTGTGGAGCCTCCTGGTGCAGGAGGGGCCGACCCCCCACCCCCTCGAGCTAGCAGGGGCCTCGGGGGTTGAGGAACTGGAAATGGGTGTGCCACGGAGAAAGCGAGTCTGTGTGAGAGAGAGAGAGAGAGAGAGAGTGTGTGTGTGTGTGTGTGTGTGTGTGTGTGTGACCTGAACAGCTTCCCTGCGGGGAGGCGAATGAGGGGAAGTGTGTAACTCAGATCTAAAGTTGGTCCCCCTCCTGAGGCTGTAAAGTCGTGTCCAGCACAGGAGGGCTAAGCCGACTGAGCAGGTAAGAGACTGACCCGGCCACTCTGCCGCCTTGCAGGGCTGCATTAGCAGTGTCCCCAGCGAGAAGGAAGATGCGCCCGCAGTGCCGTGACCCCTGCAGAGCCAGGCCCCAGCGCCCGGTGTTTGGCCCCATCTGTGAACAGCAATAAACGTGGTCCGCAGCCCTCTCTGTTTTCGTAGCTGAATCGCCTTGTCACCAAAGCCGGTTTGAAGACAAAGGCACTCCCCGACCACCCGGACGCCCAGAAACCCCCAGAGGTGGACATGTCGGGGAGCCGTGGGGGGGGCGCTCAAGCGCCTCGTGTGCTCGCGGAGAGGGGAGAAGGGAGGGCCGGGCGCCCGCCCAACAGTGTCCGGAGCCGAGGGTCCCGTCCCTCAGCCCAGAGTGTCCTCTGGCGTCATCGAGGGGGGCGGCAGGCCGCCCCGCTTTTCCCAGGGCCCCGGCGTCACAGAGCCTTGGCCCGCTGGCACACCCACTGACACCTGCGCCTCACTCACCAAGGCGCCGCGGCCGAGGTGTGCCTCCGCCTGTGCGTGCGTGCGCGCAGGGGCTTTCCGGCACCCCGAGGCCCGGGCGCGGCCGTCAGCGCCGCTCACCCCAAACCCGCAGCTCCCAGTGGGTCTCTGGGACCACGGGGCCTCCGGGGCCGGCCGCACAGGCGAAGGCGGTCGTGGGCCAGGAGCCCCGGCAAAGCACGGGTGGGCGCCCAGCAGTTAGGAGCTTCCCGCGAGGCTAAGGGAGGCAGAAGTCTAAGGGCGGTACCTCTTTCCTTCAGCCACTGCTGCCCAGAGGAGGCGCAGCCCCTGACGCGAGGTGGGGACGTGGGCCCCGTTGCCCGGGGAGGGGCGCTCGCACCCACGGCGCCGTGCAGACCCCGGGGCGGGGCGCACGCGCGGTGGCCCGCAGGTGCAGACCGGGGCTTTCTCCGGGGTCCACGCGGAGCCCCGTCAGCCGCGGTGGGGGAGCCGCGGCCCGGACCTCGGTGACTTTAACCCAACGGCAAGGACTTGTTCTGGACGCCGGACGCCATCCCGCGGCGGTGTGCAAGAGTGAGCCCGGGGCGCCGCGGGGCCCGGACGGTGCGACCTCAGGGCCGTGTCTGAAACCGGGTTTCCACGCGTGTTGACCCCCGTCCGGGGCACAGTAACGCCGGGCCAGTGTTCCGAGGAAAGCCCGCCCGGCCATGTCCTTGGAGACCAGCACTTGATCCCGAGCCGGCTTTGTACCCGAGAGAGGGCAGAGGGAAGTCACCTTAATTTTAGGGATGGCTTCTCTCCAGAACGGAGCCGGCAGGCGGTGGGGACGGAGACTTCAGCGGCTCCGGAAAGCATTCATAGAATGGTAGATGCGTGCTGCCCACTCGGTAAATATGTTAGTAACTGTGGAAAAGTAATGCCCGCTCTCGGTAAAAGTTACAGCAGGTTTAAAGAAAATAGAAATCACCTTTATTCCTACCACCTGCTTATGTTCTGAGGCCTTCCGGACACTTCCATCAGTGTGGGCACAGGGCGGTGGTGCGGGTTTGCCTTCCTCCCTTCCGGGGACCCTCCTGCTGCTGGCAGGGGTGGAGGCCATCGCTGGGGAGGAGCCTGAGGGGCCGTCTGCCCCCCAGGTGGGGGGGGTTGTGCACAGCTCCAGGGACCAGTTCAGTCCTTTCTTTCTTTTTTTTTTTCCCTGCTGAAGCCAGTCTGAGTGGAGTGTCTCCAAGGCCGGGTGAAGAGTCTTGACTGAGACAAATCTAAGGAGGATTTTTACAGACTTGGACCACCACCTAGTGACTTGTCTTCCCTCTCGGGTTATAAGCAAGCACACAGTTATTAAGGAGAGTTCTGAAATTAAAGAGTACACAAGGAAAAATTTCATCTTTAATATCAGCCACCGTCTAAAGACCATCCCTGTCAGCAGATTTAACTGCTGTATTGAGGTATTTCGTAGTTAATTTGCTTCCTGCCAGGTCATTTAAATACACCTGCCTGCGTAATCTTTCCCGGCACATTTAGGCCACTGAGTATCCAACAATCCAGACAGTGTTGTTTCCAGCTTTCTCGTTCCTGTAAACTAGGTGGACGTCCCTGCACTGTCATCTTTGTGCGCCCACCGGATAGCGTGTCCGGGGTAGGTTCGTAGCGGGGAACCGCTTGGTTAAAGCGTACGGACAGTTGACGTAAACGCTACCAGAAAGAGCTACCGCACTTAAAAGCGGCTTTCTGCCCGTTTCCACTGGGATGGACAGGATAGGGGCAAAGGAATTCTGTTTTCTCTCTCACCACTGACTTTTTCCGTTGACCACGTCTGTATATTACTGAGATAAGAATAGACGAGGGCGCCTGGAGGGGCTCAGTCAGGTAAGTGGCTGACTCTTGATTTTGGCTCAGGTCATGATCTCACAGTTCGTGAGATCGAGCCCCCTGTCAGTGCTGATAGGGTGGAGTCTGTTTGGGATTCTCTCTCTCCCTCTCTGCCCCTCCCCTGCTCATGCTCTCTCTCTCTCTTAAATAAATGAACTTAAAGGCAAAAAAAAGATAAAAATAAACATTGTATTATAAATACTATTTGTTTTCCCCAAATAAAGCACGATTACACACTAAAAAAGGTATATGGACATTTTAAAAGAATATATATTACATACCTATGAGAACAAATTGCCCTTCTGAAAATTTTTAAAAATTTCCTCTCCCACCAAAAATGTCTTCACAGTTCCCTGTTAGTTTCTCCGAAAACTAGGTTTTTCTTTTGGTAAAGATTTTCATTAGAAATGAAGTATTTCTGGGGCGCCTGGGCGGCTCCGTCAGTTGAGCATCCGACTTCAGCTCAGGTCATGAGCTCGTCGTAGGTGAGTTTGAGCCCCGCCTCAGGCTCTCCGCTGTCAGCCCAGAGCCTGGAGCCTGCTTCAGATCCTCTGTCCCCCACCCCCCTTTCTGCCTCTCTCCACCTCATGCTCACTCTCTCTCTGTCTCTCTCTCTCTCAAATAAACATTGTAACAAAAAAAGGCACTCCTGGGTGGCTCAGTTGGTTAAGCATCTGACTTCGGCTCAGGTCATGATCTCGGGGTTCATGAGTTTGAGCCCCATGTGGGGCTTTGTGCTGACAGCTCAGAGCCCGGAACCTGCTTCGGATTCTGTGTCTATTATTCAAAAAATAAAATAAACATTAAAAAAATTTTTAAATAAAATAAAATTAAAAAAAAAAGAAATGAAGTATTTCTTTTCTTTCTTTTTTTCCCTGTGGCAAAACATACATAATATACCTCAAGTGTACCCGCTTAACATGGTTAAGTGTCCAGTTCAGTGGCATTAAGTATATTCACACTGTCGTGCAGCCATCACCACCCTCCATCTCTAGACTGATCTTGTGAATCTGACACTCTGTCCCCTCCTTTCTCCCCTCAGCCCTTGGCTCCCGCCATGATACTTTGTCTCTCTGAATTTAATACTCCAGGGACCTCATATAAATGGGATCATATAGTATTTATTCTTTCATGACTGGCTTATTTCACCAGGCATAATGTCCTCAGGGTTCGTGTAGGTGGTGGCAGGTGGCAGGATTGCCTGCCTTTTTTTTTTTTAAATGTTTGCTTATTTATTTGCCCATGTGGGAGGAGCCGCAGAGAGAGAAAGGGAGAGAGAGAATCCCAAGCAGGCCCCGTGTTGTCAGCACACAACCAGACTCAGGGCTTGAACTAACGAACTGTGAGATCATGACCTGAGCCAAAATCAAGAGTCGAATGCTTAACCGACTGAGCCACCCAGGCGCCCCCGGGATTTCCTTCCTTTTTACGGCCGAATAACATTCCGTTGTGTGGATGGACCGCACTGTTAGTCCGTCCATCTGCTGATGGGCACTTGGGTTGTTTCCGCCCTTTGGCTGACGCGAACCCTGTCACCGTGAACAGTGTACAAGTATCTCTTTGAGACCCTGGCGCCAATTCTTTTGGGTAAGTACCCAGCAGTGGGATTGCTGGGTCATAGGGTAATTCCGTTTTTAATTTTTCGAGGAACCTCCACACTGTTTTCCACAGCAGCTGCACCCGTTTGCGTTCCCACCAAGCGTGCACAGGGTTCCCGTTTCTCCTCATCCTCCTGAACGTGTCATTCGAATATATAAAAGCATGAATGTTTCTGCCAATGCTTTGCTGTTGGACGTTTATGTCTCGTCTTTTTGATATTATTAATATTACTTAATAATTAACACCTTTGTGCCTCCATCTTTGAGTGCTTATGTAATAATGTCTCTAGCGTAACACTTAAAAAAGTTTTTTTTAATATTTAATGTTTGTTTATTTTCGAGAGAGAGCCAAAGCGTGAGTGGGGGAGGGGCAGAGAGAGGGGGAGACACAGAATCCGAAGCAGCCTCCAGGCTCCGATTTGTCAGCACAGAGCCCGACGCGGGGCTTGAATTTGTGAACCGTGAGATCATGACCTGAGCTGAAGTTGGATGCTTAACGGATTGAATCCCCCAGGTGTCCCAATAATACCCTTAAGTATATGCTAAGTCCAATGGTTTGTGTACTTAAATCTTTTGATGGGTGCCGCCAAATCACTCTTTAGAAAAGCGATAAGAATTCATTCAAAGCAGCAGTGTTCGGAAGTCCTGTTTCCCGGTGTCTTACTGGCCCTGGTTCGTACTCTCTCTAATTTCTGCTCGCTCTGTCTTAGGTTCTTGCTGAATTGTGAGCGTACTACTTTGATGGGTTTCTAACTCAAAGTTTCCCGTTAGAGCTCACCTTACCGGGGGCATCAGCCCAGGACTCGGTGGTCCAGACACAGCATGTCACCTCGCATCAACACCCCTCCTGGCTCTGTGTTTTATCATCTATAAGGTGAGCATGTGAGGGGGGCGGGGCTCAGTCAGCTGAGCATCTGACCCTTGATTTCCTCTCGAGTCACGATCTCACGGTTTGTGGGTCTAAGCCCCACATCAGGCTCTGTGCTGACAGCACGGAGCCTGCTTGGGATTCTCCCTCTCTCTCTGTCTCTCTCTCTCTCTTGCTCTCTTTCTCCCTCTCTGCCCCTCCCCTGCTTGTGCCCACTCTCTCTCAAAATAAATTAAAAAGAAATAATAAAGTGAGGCACGTGGAGTAAAAAAGGTTTCCCTTTGGCTTGTTCTTTGAAGTCTCAAAATTTCCTTCTCTCCACCCTGACTTTGATTTCAGCCCCTCTCAGAGGCCCCCTGCTCAGGGAGGCTCTGGCTCTCTTGTTCGTTTTGGCGTCGTTCCCGTGAACTGCACGCAGCCGAGGGTGCATTTCATCGGGACGCATTTCATCCCCTTCTCCACGGGCAGATGAGCCCCCCGGAGAGCCTGCCTCGCGCGCCGGGGTGCTGGCTTCCGCGTCTGGCGTGCTCCTCACGGCGCGACAGGAAATGCAATGTCCAGTCTTGGTCATCTCCTAAGGAAACAACCGGCCTTTAAGAGCTTTTGCTCAGGAAAATCTAGCTCTCCTCCTGGAAGGCACGTTACACCACGTGGACCTCATTTATTACCCCAGCAGTCAGCGCCAGCCCGGTAGCGTCACCGCGTCTTTCGGACCCTCCTCCCCGGGCCCGGCGAAGGGCCCTCCCTGGGCTGGGGCATGTAGCAGTGAGCCAAAGACGCGGTCGGAGCCTTCGCGATGCTCGTCGCCTAGTTACACAGTCGCCAATAACTTAAGTCTGTTTGGGCTGCTGTGGCCTCACCGCGAACTGGGCAGCTTATCCACAATAGAAATGTATTTGCTACAGTCCTGTCCTCATATGACAGAGAGCAGAGACGGGAGGCAAGCCCTCTCCTGACTCTTAGGAGGGCCCCAGTCCAGCCATGGGGGGTCTGCCCTCTGGACCTCGTCTCATCCTAACAATCTGAATAACGGACAGTTAACAGGGAGCTCTGAACTGAGAGATGCCTGGACCAAAGCAGACACTGAAGAAAATCTGCATCTCATTAGTGGATACTGAACTACCAGGGTCCCAAGAGGTAGTGCCTATGACCAACAGTGCAGAGGGGGGCATAGACAAGAGGGGCGGCATGAGCCAAGGACAGAAGTGAATTAACCAAGAAGTAAACAGCATCAGAGAGAAAATGAGAGATACTCTGACTTTTCATTCTTTGTGAGATACGTTTTAAAGATGTCAAAAGTGCAGGGATGCCTGGGTGGTTCAATCTGACTCCTGGGGCGCCCGGGTGGCTCAGTTGGTTATGCATCCGACTTCGGCTCAGGTCATGATCTCACAGGTCGTGGGTTTGAGCCCTGCATTGGGCTCTGTGCTGACAGCTCAGAGCCTGGAGCCTGCTTCAGGTTCTGTGTCTCCCTCTCTCTCTGCCCGTCCCCTGCTCACACTCTTGTCTCTGTCTCTCAAAAATAAACTTAAAAAAAAAGTCTGACTCCTGATTTCAGCTCAGGTCATGAGCTCACAGTTTGTAGGCATGAGCCCTGCGTTGGGCTCTACGCTGACAGTACAGAGCCTGCTTGGGATACTCTCTCTACCCCTCCCCTACCCATGTGCTTGCATGCTCATGCCCTCTCCCCCTCTCTCTCTCTCAAAATAAATAAATAAATACACTTGGGGCATCTGGTGGCTCAGTTGGTTAAGCATCCGACTCTTGGTCTTGGCTCAGGTCATGATCTCATGGTTCATGAATTGAAGCCCCGCATCGGGCTCTGTGCTGACAGTGTGAAGCCTGCTTAGGATTCTCTGTCTCTCCTTCTCTCTCTCTGCCCCTCCCAACTAGTTCCGTGTGTGTGTGTGTGTGTGTGTGTGTGTGTCTCTCTCTCTCTCTCTCTCAAAAATAAACATTTAAAAAAACTTAAAATAACAAACTTAAAAAAGACTCTAAAAAGTCCTGTAGTATAAATTCGCATCAGGTGCCCAACAATGAGCAGGTCCTTAATGCCACTGAACTGTACACTTGGAAATGGTTCAGATGGTCGGCTTTGTGTTGTGTATACTTTCCTACAATAAAAAAAGAATGAAACTAATTGAACTGAGATATACACTCAAGATTTCCCAGCTCCAGGCTCTGCGAGGCCTGGAAGCAGTGCCGTCCGCACGGCAGCGAGCATCCCTGGAGCCCAGCTCTTGGTCTCTAGATGCCGTTCTCCGCTGTGGAGTCAGGGCTCCGCAGAGAAGCAGCTGATTCCAGGCTCGAGGAAGGAAAGATGGGCCGGAACACCTTGTTTTGACATAAAATGAGACCGCGCTCGAGAGATGACGGGGTGCGTCAAAAGGACCCAGGAGCTACCCTGAAGGGGCTCCGTTGAATCGGGGACAATTTGAGCTTCAATCAAAGAATAATGGTGAAACTGGTTATGACACATAAAAGTTTTAAGATTCGGAGAAGAGAAGGGAGGGAGGGAAGGGCTTTGATATGGGGGGGGGCAAGCTCTTCCGCAGGGAGGAGAGCGCCGGGCGGTGACAGCAGAAGAAACGAGGGAGTTACAACAGCCACCGCTTTGCCACTCCCAGCCTGGCAGCCGACTCGGGCCGGGCTCGTCAGCAGATGCCAGACCCACTGGCCAAAGCCTCCGGGTAACGGGGTGTTCTCAGGCCCGGACACCTGCAGAGAACCACCACAAAGGACCTCCTAAGTATAGAGGAGAATGTACTTCTACACTGGAGAGATCACCATCTCTGCTGAGTGACCCGGCACGGGCCCAGGACGAGCCCCACCTGGGCAATCTCCTCAAAGGGCTCGATGGAACCTAGCTGGCCTGCAGTCCAGAGCCATCCGACACGACACGTGAACCACACGCGTAAGTTTTAAAAAGTAAAAAGAAACTGCTTTTCATGTTTTTTTTTTGTTTAACCCAATATATCCAAATATTATTTCTACAAGTAATCAGTATAAAGATAATGAGATATTTTACATTCTTTACTTTGTACAAAGTATTTGAAATCTGGTGTGTGTTTTGTGCTTACCACATCTCAGTTCAGAGTTATTACCTTTAAGAGAATTTTTTTAATGTTTATTTATTTTTGAGAGGGAGGAGGCACAGAGTGCAAGCAGGGGAGGGGTAGAGAGAGAGAGAGAGAGAGATACCTTGAGTGTATGTCAGCACAGAGGCCGACACGGGGCTCGAACTCACGAGCTGTGAGATCATGACCTGAGCCGAAGTTGGACGCTTAACCGACTGAGCCCCCCAGGCGCCCCTGGAGTTAAGTACTCCAAAGTCACACATGGCTAGTGGCTGAAGTCTGGGGCAGTGCAACCAATCTTCCAGGTTAGAGAAAACGGAGGGACGTGGGAACAAGTCAAACCACACCACGAGGCGGCAACCAAGTTCACAAGGGAGAATGTTCCAGGAGACACTGGCCTGGACTCTCTAGAAGGTCAATGTCATTTCAACAACAACAACAACAGGGAACTAGCCATAAAAAATTATAACAACCCAAGTGCAATGCATGAAGCTTGACTAGATCCTTGCTTTAAAAACCTTAAAAGGCATATTGGGGCCATTTGGAAATTTCACTCAGGACTGGATTTCAGGTGACGTTAGATCGTCATGTGACCATGGGATTGTGGCTGTTAGTTTAAGGCATCTCTCGAAGTACTGCTGGGGAGAGTGTGATAATACCTTCAACGTACTTTCCAGTGATTGCGGGAGGGAAAAATATGACAAGATGTTAACCACTGTGGAATATAGAGGAAGGTGTACTGGGTGGCCCCCGTACTACCGACTTCACGGGTGCAGGGGCGAGATGAGAGAAGCGCATTCGGTGTGCTGCATGGAGCCCGAGTTTGGGGCAGCAGGAGTGGCAGGAAGGAGCCACGTGGGGGCAGATGTGGCTCAGCAGGTTGCACGTGTGGAGACGGAAGAAGTGGACAGGTCCGTGCTATAGTTGGATGTGGAAGCAACGATTCACCGTGGCCGTGCCTAGGGCAGGGACTCGTTTTATTTATATTATATTCAGTCAATATGATGAATAAATACTTCTTTAGTATGATGAAATAGACGTATCGGCCCAGAAGGCGGCATCTTACCCAGCATACGCTGGCAGCATTCATGTTAAAATCAGGAATAAGAGAAGGAGGACCAACCACCCTCAGTCAACATCCTATTTAACATGGAGAGCAGGGACTTCCACACATGGCAAGGATGGGCTAGGGAATGCGGACCCACCTTCTGACAAGCATAGACACCAGGAGTCTGACAGGAATAAACATCAAGAGAGCAAGCCACTCTCAGGGCTGAAGGCCAGGAGAGGGTGGGGACCTAGAGAGATGAGCCACACGCCAGGGCTCCTCCTGCTGTCGGGGGACCGGGATCCTGACACCCAACAGGCTGAGGCAGGGGAGCAAAAGTCAAATCCAAGGCGAGCCAAGGCTGGGGCCCCAGGTGGTTCACTCTCCACTTTGGGGTCCAGGCCGCCCAAGAATAAGGGTGGCTTGGAGTAAGCCAGCTCCGGGGTGGCCCAGAGGACTTCATAACTGCAACTTGGATTAAGACGCCCTGGGACTTCTCGTGTCCCAAGTTGCCCAGCATTGCAAATAAAATCTTCCCTGGAGGAAGACAATACCTTAAGCTTCAAATTATTCCATAATAGTTTCCAAATAGAAGCATTCCAAGGATACAAGCAAAGATAAGCAGGGGTAGGAGATGGGACAATATGAATGAGAGTTAGCAGACACTTCAGACAGGAGAGGCACACCCTTAGAAGCTCCGAGCAACGGAATTCAAGGAGACACGCAGTCTTCAAAAGCTGAGCGCATTATGTTCAAGGCATGACAAATCCAGCAGGGAACTAGAAAGTATAAAAAACGACATGGCATACTGTAGGATGGACCAGACATTCAAGTACAGAAAACGACAACTTCTCTAGAGCTTACCGGCCAAACAAGGATTGAACGACGGAGTGGAAACGGCCAGGAAGAGAAGCAGTGAGAGAAGTCGGGCGAAACTGTCCAGCGTAAGGCACTGGCCGGCCACACAGCAGCCACAGCAACAACCAAGGAAAACAGGAGACAGTATATGTTTCTGTGGAGCACCATGTAGAGAGAGGGAGGACGGGAAAGAACAAATATGTTGAGATAATGATTGCGAGTTTTCCAAAACCTGAGAGCCATCAAATGCAACAAATTCCAAGCAGATTCAACGCAAAGAAACCCTACTGTGAAGCAAGCCGGGAACGACCAGCACCGTACGGAGGACACTCGGCGTGGGCAGACCGTGGAGCTTGACGGAGAAGCGTGGAGGCCGAGGAGCAGGAGCAGAAGCGCCTGTCTCGAGCTCCTGCCGTGGGTTAGCTCCACGCAGGCCCAGGCCACGGCCACTGGAAGCATCCCGGGAGAGGGGCCTCGTTCCCTGTCATTGTGCATGTTTACGGGGACCGTAAGGGAACCGGGACCCGCCGGCTGCTGGTGCAACAGTGGCAGGCTTCAGGCTCCGGGGAACAGCTTCACTGGTGAAAAGAAAACCCCGATTCCAGACATCTTTCACCAGGGAACTCGCATCCCAGAACTTCCAGAACCAGTATCAGCCAGCCTTTCGAGCCCTGCCTGCCGAGCATCTGACGGCTCATCACTGAGCGGGATCCTCAGGGTCACCGTCGAGAAGCCAGCTCGTCTCTCCGAACACGCGCAGTACAGCCGCAGAGAGCCAAAGACAGCAAGAAAAGGTTACACGCAGACAGAGAGGCAACAAAGACACATCACCTTCCCGGAGCGACCGTTCGATCATCAGCCGACTTCTCAACAGGCCGAATGAAAAGCAGAGGGCAGTGATGTCCGGATGCTTCACCTGCTGCCAGAAAACACCGCCGTCCTTGAGCTGTGTTCGCAACCAAAACTCCGTCGTGAATGAAGGCAAAGTAAAGATTTTTTCAGGTAAACGGAAATAGATTCCAGCAATAAAAGGCGTAAAAGCAACTCTCTATGGTGTCTTCCAAGCGGAAGACCGTGATCCCGGGTGGAAGGTCGGAGATGCAGCAGGGAATGAAGAGGAAGAAAAAGTGGTAGATGCGGGAGTCAGTTTAAACAAGTGTGGATTGTTCAAAGTGACAATTACTGTGTCTCTGTCTTTTGCCATCTGCGTGCATATTTATGTAGAATTAAAATACGCGACGAGATTGGAAGGAAGCCTCAGGGGAGACAGGCAGGAGCCGCCGGCCCTCTCCTCTCGTTCCCTGTGGCCCTGCCGCACACCCCTCGGGCTCCCACCTGGTTTGGGGCTCGGCCCCTCCACCTGCAGTGTACCCCATCTGTGCGGGCGCTGGGTTCTTCACATTCCCCCTCTCCCTGGGCAGGGTCAGTCACCAGAGTGTCGCTAGACTTTCGTTTTTAGCCCTCCCACCCAAACCTATTCTTTTACATTCCCCCCCTAAATAGTACAAGTCTGTAGTGGGAGGTTTGAAAAATACAGAAAAACACAAGGATTAAGATATAAATCACCTACAATTTCCTTGTTCCCAGAGGGTCGCTGTCACAGACTTACTGGCCAGGCCCCTTTTCGGTGTGTGTGTGTGTGTGTGTGTATGTGTGTGTGTGTGTGTGTGTGTGTGTTGTTTTTTCTTTCTTTGAAAAAAAAGGGGGGGGTCATGCTATGCATGGGAGCATGCTCACGCATTGCACACTGTGCCTGTGTCCCCAATGCTCCCCTAACGCAGGATTCAAGTGACTGCAGAGTTTCCTGTCCTGTGGATGAATCGCGATACATTTAGAAATCCACTCCTCCTGTCCAGCGTTTATGTGGTTTCCATGGTTTTTGTCCTCAATGTTGCTGTAATAAGCAATCATCCTCACATACGTGACTTTCCCTGGGGTAAATTACCAGAAGTATCTTTGCTCTTCAGGGACTATGCCTGTCTTTTTTTTTTTTTTTTTTTTTAAGTTTTAATGTTTATTCATGTTTGGGAGACAGAGACAGAGTGTGAGCAGGAGAGGGGCAAGGAGAGAAGGAGACACAGAATCCGAAGCAGCTTCCAGGCTCTGAGCTGTCAGCACAGAGCCCGATGCAGAGCTTGAACTCATGGACCCCAAGATCATGACCTAGGCTGAAGTCCTGAAGTCGGATGCCGAACCGACTGAGCCACGCAGGCGCCCCAGGGACTCTTTCTGTTTTTAAGGCTTTGGAGACACCCGGCCGAATTGCACACCTACCTGCGTTCATCTTTAATGGCTTCGTTTTGGATTATGCCAAACTTTTCTCTGAACTTAAAAAGATCTGCTTTCATGACAGTCCTTTCTACAAGGCTTTCCTGGAAGATTTCCTGTCAGGATTCGAGTACGTTCTGGGCAGGTGACTCTCTTCCTGCTGCGGCTGAAACCGCCATGATCTATTTGGGCAAATAAGGCCTCATGACTCAACCTCTCTGGACTGGGCTAGCGTTTGGTTCAGGAGCGCGTAAACAGAATAACCCAAAGTAACAGGAGCGTCAACAAAATAGAATTATGTTTCTGGCGTGCAGGTTTTCATCTGCGAGAAGTCCAGAGACGGGCAGGCCGGGCCGGAACGGCGTCTCCGCCCAGTCGTCTGGGCCCCAGCTCCTTCCAGCTCCGTCCTGCCAGGACGTGGTTTTCATGCTCATGACCCAAGATGACTTCTCAAGTGCCAACCGATATACCCCGTTCCAGGCAGCGGGAGGGGTTTCTTACCGACTGTTGGCCACGTGGGCCACGTACGCCTCTCCAGCACAGACGCAGCAGCTTGTAGCCCAATCCCGGGATGCCGCCTTTGCCTTATTCAGTTGGTTACAAGCAAGCCGCCGGGGACAGGCCACACTCAAGGGGCGAGGGCCATAAAAGGGCATGAATACTGGGACTGCGCGGTCTTAAACGTTGGCAGATCACAGCACCTGACAGCCTGGAGCCCGGCCGTTGTGGCCCGCTGTGCCTGAGCTCGCACGTGGCCTGGCCCAGTGGACAGGTCTTTATTAATGTCACCGAACTGGGACCTGGAGGCTGGTGGCACAATGCTCTGATGCCCTTTCCCTGTTGCTATCCCCTCAGGGACAACTTTTGTGGTGCTGCTGGGTTTCCCTTTACCTGACCACTTGGGACAACGGGCAGGCTGTGAGAGAAAGGGGGGTTGTGGCTTGTGGGTCCAGAGTAGGGCGCTGCCCCGAGTGGGCTCTGGAGGGTTCCTACAGCACGCATCACCTCCCCCCAGGCAGCTCTCTCTGGGGCCAACCCACTCCCTGCCAGGCAGGTGGGCCGGCTGCCCTTCGATGTCCCCTATGGTCCTCTGCTGGCTCACCGACCTCCGCTCCAGGACCCTTCTCCCCGGCCTGCCCCACCCTCGGCAGGAGGTGCCCTGCAGACATCTGTGGAGCAGGAGTTCTCTTCTTGAAGGGGACCCGCTAGGGTCGGGCAGTCATTGCTGTGGGTGGCGTCTCTGGGGTCAAAGCTGCTCTTTGCTGCACCAGCTGCAGCCTCTGCAGGCAGCAGGCATTGACCGGGCAGATTTTTACCCCCGTGTCTACCCTAGACCCCCACCTACGCTCCGTCCCCCCTAGCGCTGCAGACTCAGCTAGGTGCTGCACCTGTGCTCCCCACCGCCAGGAAGGGCCCCCAAAGGCTGGGCCGCGGACCTGCCAGCCACGCGGGGCACACCCCGCCGCGCTCCGCCGGCCCTCTGTCCCGCCCCCTGCCGCGCCGCTCCCCGCCCCATTCTGATCCTCCGCCCCTGCGATCAGCCCCGTCCCTTGCCCCGCCCCCTGCCGCGCCTGCCCCGCCCCGCCCCTTCTGCCCGGCCCCCGCCCTGCCCCCGCCCTGCCCCCGCCCCCGCCGGAGAGTGGTTCGGTGATCTCAGCGGCGCGGTGATCTCAGCGGCGGCCCAGGGAGGCGACCCCGCGGGGTCGGGCCGGCGCCTCGGCCGGCCATTGGCAGAGGTCGCCGCCACTGGCTGTCAATCCCGCTGGCGCGGCCTGGCCCCGCCCCGCCGGCGCAGCGTCGAGGGACGCACGGCCGCGGGGGCTGCCGGGACGGGTCCAAGATGGCCGGGAGCTTCGGTTCCGCTCCTGTCTGCGGCCTCGAGCCTCATTCATTGCCGCGCTGCTGAGCAGCGCCGCGAGTCGGCCCCAGGGCTCAGGGGGCTGTCCCCGCGGGGCGGGAGGCCGCCATGGCGACCCTGGAAAAGCTGATGAAGGCCTTCGAATCCCTCAAGTCATTCCAGCAGCAGCAGCAACAGCAGCAGCAGCCTCCGCCGCCGCCTCAGCCTCCTCAGCCGCTGCCGCAGGCGCAGCCGCCGCTGCCTCAGCCTCAGCCGCCGCCCCCGCCGCCGCCCCCGCCGCCCCCCGGCCCGTCCGTGGCCGAGGAGCCACTTCACCGACCGTGAGTACCGGCCCGCTGCAGCTCCGGCCCAGCGACGGCCGGGAGCGGCGGCGTCCCTGCAGACCCCGGCCCCGCGGCCCCCGAGCTCAGGGCGCATCCTCGCCCTTCCCGCGGCGAGACCCCGTCCCCTGGCCCTGCCCGGGTCCCCTCGCGCGGGTCTGCGCCGCCCCGCAGGCAGGCAGGCGGCCGCAGTCCTCTGCCTCTCGCGGCGTGCGAAGTTAGGGCAGGAACTTGCCGCCTTGTATCTGCAGGGCGGGCTGTGCCGCGAGCGGACCTCGGTGGAGCCGAGGCCGCCACTTCCCTTCCCTCGCCTCCTCTCTGGGGGGAGGGCGCTGGGGCGCAGGACACTTCGCGACGAGCCAGGCACTGGAGCTGGGGTGGTGGGGGGACAGCGATGACATCATGCCTTTAGGATGGCGAGGGCGGGGAGCGCGCGCGCGTGCGGGCCCGGCCCGGCGGGGCCCCGGAACAGCCCGCGACTCGAGGCTGTCGCCCTCGAGGCATTTCAGGGACTTCGGAGTCGGCCGCGGCCGCTGGGAGCGTCGGGACGGGAGCCGCTCGTCCGGCTCGAGTCTGTCCGCAGACCCTCCCTGCCTGTGTTCCCCGGTGCGCGGCGCGCCGTCGGAAGGCGCCTGTTCGGACGTGAGCGACAGTAAACCCGACCGAACTGTGAGGAAGAGGCGACCGAGGTTTCTGCCCGTTTCCAGTCGGCCGCGACAGCCGCCCCGCCCGAGGGAGAGGTCGCTTGCGGGGGGGCGCGCGCTGGGCGTTCCGGCAGTGTTGGGGTCCCGCCTGCCCGCGGTCCCCACGCCCGCGGCGGCTCCCGTTTCCCTCACCGGTGACCTGCTGGGGCTGTTTGAAAGCCGGGGGTCTCCGTTGCTTGTGCCCGGAGAAGTGCTTCCCCGAAGTGTTCCCCAGCTGCGCGCCGCAGGGGCGGGAGGCGCTGCTGCGGCTCGGGCCGGTCTCCCTCCCGGGCGGTCCTTTTCCTTCTGGATGTGTGCAAGGTGGCCGTTAGTGGGCACAGGTTGAGAGGCAGGCTGTAATCACTTCTAGTAAGGTTTTCTTCTTTGTTAGGTTTCCGACGCGATCCTCGCTGCGTCCTGAGCGCTTAATTAGAAAGTGAGGATTAGGGGGAGTAACGTCGCTTGTCTGTTAGGATACAATTTAGAAACAGAGGTGCCTGGGGGCGCCTGGGTGGCTCAGTCGGTTAAGCGGCCGACTTCGGCTCCGGTCATGATCTCGCGGTCTGTGAGTTCGAGCCTCATGTCGGGCTCTGTGCTGACGGCTCAGAGCCTGGAGCCTGCTTCGGATTCTGGGTCTCCCTCTCTCTCTCTCCTTCCCCTGCTCACACTCTGTCTCTATGTCTCTCAAAAATAAAATAGAAACGCTAAAAAAAATTAAAAAAAAAAAAAGAAATAGAGGTGCCTGTGTGGCCCAGTTGGTTAGGCCTCCCACTCCTGATTTGGGCTCAGGTCACAATCTCCTGGTTTGTGGGATGGAGCCCTGCATCGGCTCTTCACTGACAGCATGGAGCCTGCTTGGGATTCCCTCTCTGTCTCTGCCCCTCCCCTGCCTGTTCTCTCTCTCTCTCTCAAAAATTAATAGACATTTAAAAAATTGAGGAATTAATTTTTCTTCTAAAGTGAAAAACCTGTTTGGATATTTAGGGGGAAAAATTTTTAAAAACAATTTGACTTATTTCTACAGCAACTAATTTATAATCGTAATTCATTCCAGAATCGTAATTCATCCCGGAGGTGAAGTTTTTTGGCATGAAGTTCACAGTTGATGGCTCTCTTTAGCAGGAAGCATAAGGGAGGGCTCCAAGTGGAAGGGAGACCTCACTTGCTGTCACTGTCTGTGGGCTTGTTCAAACACTTGGTCTATCTAAAACTACGCCATCTGTTTCTTACACTGATTTGACAGAACCCGAACTTGCTTAACTTCAAATTATGGAGATAAAGAGGTTTCTTTCTAAAGCTGCCTTGACAGAAGTAGATAGATGTTGTTTCATTACTTTATGTTAAGGTAATGTGATTGACTTATTTTAAAAGTGTAATCTATTATTTTCACGTAAGTAGTACATTCATGTGATGCAAATTCTAAAATTACAAAAAGGTAATAATTAAAATGTCTCTCTCCCCCTCCTTTCTCCTAAGTACCTAACTCTGTTCCCGGAGGCAGGCTCTGTTCTACTTCTTCCTTGCGTACCCTGACAGATATAATCCATGCCTATGTGAAGATAGATTTTGAATTATTTAAAACAAAAGTATTTCAGAATAGTAACTTTTAAAGGAGGTTCTTAGCATGCTCTGAAATCAGCTACATTGGCCTAATTGTAGTCGTTTTAAATAAAATGCATACATATTGTATTTTTAGACACTTTGCTGTTGAGGAAGCAGGTATTCATTAATTTTGAGTAATAAACTCAAAATTGGATTTTGGCATTTCTGTTCAGGTGCTTCAGCTGAAAACCCCAGTCCTCGAATTGTCCACACGCTATTTAGAAAGGACCTGTTCTATTTTTATGGTTCTCCTCCTGCGCTGTGTGAAGCCGCAGCGTCACAGCCGTGTGTGGGCTTCAGCTGAGGTATCCGAGGGCCTGCTCTCTGCTCAGCAGGTAGGATGCAGGGGTTCTGGGGGGGGACTGTCTGCGGTCTCAGCAAGGCGGGCGTGCCCGAGGTTGGGTTAGAGTGACCTAACCGTAATTATGTGACAGTTGACATTTGCCTTTGGTTCTCTCTTACACCTTCAGATTTCCACGTAGTTTTCCCCCTACCTTTAATTATTCATTCATCAATAAATATTTACGGAGCAACTAATGGATGCGTCTGTCGTAATAGTTGCAGGGCTGCAGCCATCAACAGGTAAAAAGCTCTGCATCTGAAGCCTTCATTTCAGTGAGGGACATAGACAATAAGCGGGTAGATAAGTAAAGTATCAGGTATGTGAGACAGTGATAAATGAAGGAGGAACGGCAAGGCAGGGAAAGGAACCAGGAGATGTCAGGGTCGGTAAGGCGTTGAGATTTTAGATAGCATTTCCAGGGAAGGTCCATTGAGGTGGTGAAGACGGTCGAAGATCTAGCCGGGAAGGTGTCTGGAGGACGGGCCTTCCAGGCGGGAGAGGAGGTCCGAAGGCCCGCCTGCTTGAGGAATACCGAGGGGTTTGGCTGGTCGATTGAATTAGTGAGGGTGCGGTCAGAGGGGTAGAGGGAGCCCCGCACCAGGTCGGTAGGCCCTTCCTTGCGGGCACATTTACTCCACGTGGGACGGGAAGTCATCGCAGGGCTCGGTGAGAGGAGCGGCAGGACTTCCGGTCCCTTTTCCGGCGAGTACTGGTTGAGAGCAGTGAAGGAGAGCAGGGGCAGAAGCGGGACACCAGTTAGGAAGCTACTGAAGGGATCCGGTGAGAGACGGCGGTGGATTCCGTCGGGGTGTTGTCGGTGGCAAGGTGACAAGTGACTGAATTTTGAAGGTGGGGCCAGCGGGACTTGTTCCTCTCTGCTAAGCGTGCGGCGATGCAGCTGTAGTGGATATTCGCAGTCAGGGCGCATCCGGCTGCAAATAACAGAAAGGCCTGCTGCGGTCGCCTAAACGGGGAGATTTTACCGTAAGACGGAAGTAAGTCTGAGGAGGCCAAACACCACGATAGGGGCCTGGCCTCTTCCCTTTCATTCTTTCATCTCTGCACGCAACATGGGGCTCAAACTCACGGCCCCAAGATCAAGAGGCGCACGCACCGTCTACTGGCCGGGACAGCCAGGCGCCCCTCTCTTTCTTGGGCTTAGTTTGTAAGGCCGTGCCCTCACTCTTTCCAGTTTTTTTAAAGCTGACTTATTTGTCTTTTTACTGTGGAATTGAAACCGTTCTTTATGTATTCTGGACAGTAGACCCTTATCAGATACATGATTTTAAAAACTTTCTTTCTGTGGATTGCCTCTTCATTTTCTTGGTAGTGTCCTTTGAAAGCACAAAAGTTTTTAATTTTGATGAAGTGCAGTTTTCTATTTTGTCTTCAGTCGCTGTGCTTTAGGTGCGTACCTTTGAAACTGTTGCCTAATTCGGGGTCGCAGACATGTAGAACTCCCATGTTTTCTTCTAAGAATTTTAAGCTTTACTCTTACATTTAGGTCTGACCCATTTTGAGTTAATTTGTGTAGATGGTGTAAAGTAAGCATCCACCTTCATTCTTTTGCATGTGGGCATCCAGTTGTCCCAGCACCGTTTATTGAAAAGATTCTTTTCCCCTTGAATTGTATTGGCATTCTTGTTAAAAGTTAATAGGGGCGCCTGGGTGGCTCAGTCGGTTAAGCGGCCGACTTCGGCTCAGGTCATGATCTCGCGGTCTGTGAGTTCGAGCCCCACATCGGGCTCTGTGCTGACGGCTCATCAGAGCCTGGAGCCTGCTTCGGATTCTGTGTCTCCCTCTCTCTCTCTGCCCTTCCCCTGTTCACGCTCTGTCTCTATGTCTCTCAAAAATAAATAAACGTTAAAAAAAAATTAAAAAAAAAGTTAATAGCTAATAAATATATGGATATGTTTCTGGACCTTCAGGATTATTTCATTGGTCTAAATGTCTATCCTCTACCAGTACTATACAGTCTTGATTACTATAGTTTTTTATTACAATTTCAAATCGTGAAATTTGAGTCCTCCAACTTTGTTCTTCTTTAAGATAGTTTTGGCTGTTCGGGGCCCTTACGCGTTTCTGTGTGAATTGTAAGATCAGGTTGTCAGTTTCTACAAAGAGGCCAGCTGGGGTTCTGAGAGGGGTAGCGCTGGGTCTGCAGGTCAGTTTGGGGAGTATTGGCACCTTAACAATATCGAGCCTTCCGATCTGTGAACGTTGGCAAATTTTTTACGTAAATGGTTAGTTAGTAGGCCATTTTTAGGCTTTGTGGGCACCATGTCTCTGTTGCAACTTCTGAGCTCTGCCATTTAAAATAAAAGCAGCCAGAGGTAATATGTAAATGAATGAGTGTGGCTGTGTCCCAATAAAATTTTATTAATGACTTTGAAATTTGAATTTCATAGAATTTTCACATGTCATGAAATATTATTGTTTGATTTTTTTTAATCAACTATTTAAAAATGTGAAAACATTTCTTAGCTCGGAGACTGGCCCGAAACAGGCAGGCTGTAGTTTGCCTATCCCTAGATTAAATAGGATGGGACCGCTTCTGTGGAATATTTCTTTTTTGGTTACTTTCTATTAACTAGTTTAGAAAATTGCAAAAGTTACACATATACATCGTAAAACATCTTCAGACGGCACAGAACATGAAAAACAAAACCTTCCTTCTAGTCGGTCCTAGTCTCATTCCCTAAAAATAACAATTATTAAATGTCTTTTGTCCTTTTCTTTGATTTTTTAATGTATATTCAAGCATTTAAATGTGTCCCTGTTTTTGTTCG
This sequence comes from Paguma larvata, assembly GCA_030068075.1. NCBI lineage: Eukaryota > Metazoa > Chordata > Mammalia > Carnivora > Viverridae > Paguma > Paguma larvata. The sequence goes on along the minus strand of CM057823.1, from coordinate 193,777,958 downwards.
CATGATTGAGACCACCCTCTATTTTTTATAGACATTGTTCCATAGTAGTGCCTAAAATTCTCACCAATTGCTGCATAATGTTGTAGAGTTTCTTATTTATTTATTTGGCGGTGAAATTCACATGACATAGTTAACCCTTTTACTTTATTTTTTAATGTTTATTTTTTGCGAGAGAGAGGGAGAGAGAGAGAGAGAAAGAGAGTGAGTGCGAGTATGCAAGCTGGGGAGGGGCAGAGAAAGAGGGAGAAAGGAACCCCAAGTAGACTCCGTGCTGTCAGCACACAGCCTGTCGCAGGGCTCGAACCCACAAACCGTGAGGTCATGCCCTGAGCTGAAACCAGGAGTTGGACACTTAACCAACTGAACCACCAAAATTAACCATTTTAAAGTGTTTAATTCAGTGACAGTTCATACATTGACAATTTCTTTTTTAAAAAGGAGCTTTGGAACTGTCAAGGGTTTCACATTGTCCTGGCTTTCAAATAGACTGCTGACGTATTTTCTCCACCTGAGCGGCCCCGACCCCTGTTAAGTCTAGTTCCTGAAAGTGAGCCAGCCACTTGGGAAACTACCTTGGAATGGAAATAAGACATTTAGTCATATTCAGACGAGAAGGAAAACTAAAACACACTATAAGACACTGTTACATGCTGTGTTGTGTTGCATTGAACCCACTCGGGTGTTGGAGTGTGTGTTCGAGGCGTGATCGGCCGGAGGCCTGCGCTGCTCAAAGTGTGGGCTCAGGGCCAGCAGCTTGTTATCTCGTGGAGCTCATAAGGAGTGCGGAAGCTTTTCCCCACCTGAGATGTACCGAATCAGAGTCTCCATTAAAACTTCTTTTTAAATGTTTTATTTATTTTTTATTAAAAAAATTTTTTTTAATGTTCATTTATTTTTGAGAGAGACAGAGTGCAAGTGGGGGAGGGGCAGAGAGAGAGACACAGAATCCAAAGCAGGCTCCAGGCTCCGAGCTGTCAGCACAGAGCCCCGTGCCTGGCTCGAACCTGTGAACCTCGAGATCACGACCTGAGCTGAATTTGGACGCTTAACCCGCTCAGCCACCCAGGCGCCCCCAGAGTCTGCATTTTGACAAATTCCGTGAGCATCTGTGCCCGGTAAATCTTGCAGAGCCCCACCATAGGTGGTCAGGCTCTGTTGCTAACAACGCCGCCAGCATTCGGGAGGGAACGTTTGGGCTGCTTTGTCCAGGCCTAGCTGGGGCAGTGTCACTTCTCGCCCCGGGGCCATTGAGCATTCGTGTGGCTGCAAAGTGAGCTGTCACCTGGACACGTGAGCTGCAGGGGGCATGAAGAGCTCCCAGTTACGGGGAGGGGGGACTAAAGTGGGGTCTGGGTTAGGTGACCTGGAAGGAGCCCTTTCAACCAAGTGCTAGTTTTGTGGCAGGCCCAGTCCTGGGCCCTGGGGTTACAGCAGTGAGCAAGACCGATGGTGACGAATACTATGGGGAAAAACAAATATACAAAGAATAAGGGGGAGCAGGGGTGCGCAGTGTTATTTAGGGTATAAAGTGTACAGAGAAGGTGATGCTGGGCACAATGGAGGGAGCAAGCGTTTGGATATCTGGAAGAGAGATCCAGGGGGAGGGAACAGAAAAGTAGGTGTATCTTCTACGTTTGAGGAGTCGTAAGGAGGCCAGTGACTGAAGCAAAATGAAGGGCAGAAATAGGAGAGGAAGTTCGAGGGGTGGGAGATGAGAGGTGGTGAGGGGCAGCCTGATGGGGCTTTGTGCACCGATGCTCCAAGGACTTCGAAGTTTACTCTGACCAGATGCACACTCGTGTGGAAAAGCAAGTGATCGGATTCATGTTTCTACGAGGTCACTTTGACAGCACCCAATGCTGGCACAGACAAAACTGGGCCGCGCGCGGCCACTTAATTATGCTTGGTGGGCGTAGAGAGTGGTATGGCGGCTCTGGAAGACAGTTTGGCAGTCTCTTGTAGAACTGAACATACAGTTACTGTTTGACCTGGGCATTTATCCCAGAGAAAGGAAAAATTATGTTCACACAAGAACTTGTACACAGTGTTCGTAGTGGCTTTACTCAGAGCAGAATCTGGAATCAGCTTAGATGTCCTTCAGCAGGTGAGTGGTTCAACTACCCAGCAGTAAAGCGGAATGAACCCCGGGTACCTGTCACAGCTTAGGTGACTCCTGAGAAAATCGTGCGGTGAGAACAGCCAATCCTAAAAGGCTCCATACTCTGTAATACTTTCTGTATAACATTTTGGAGAGGACACAGTCTTAGGCATAGAGACTAGATGAGTGGTCACCAGGGTTAGGGAGTGCGCGGTGGGTGTGGCTCTAAGAGGGACCTTTTGGAGAGGGAAATGTTCTGTGTCTGGACTGTGGTGGATCCATGAACTTACCCCTCTGATACAATTGTAGAGAACAGAATACACGCACGCACACATGCACACATGCACACACACACACACACAAATGAATAAAAGGCTTTTTTCACTTAGCTTAACAGATTGATTTTTTTGAAACGCACCTTATTCAGTTAGCGATTGTTGCCGTGTTCAGTTAGCTCACCAGTAAGAAAGGCTTTATTGTGGTTTGGGGAAATCATAGTCCTTGGTTCCCCTAGTGAAACAGGGCTTTTAGTTTTAAATTATTTATGACACATAATTCCAGAATGACTTTTGGTATCCCATTCCTTCTTCAAATCTCTCTGCAAGAACTCTAATGTTTTAGGAGCACTCACATTAGAGTGAAGCGGCAGCCGCTGGGGAGTCGGGAGGCCTCAGTCCCACTTGCCAGGTGGGGTGTGTGGGCACTGCTCGGAAAGTGAGTACGAAGGGCAGGATGAGGGCAAGATGAGTGGTGTTTGTCAGTTCTCTGTGTAGTCTAGGCTTCCCCTGCCAGCCCTCAACCTGGAATCACATTTTTCTTTAAAAAAAAATTTTTTTTTAACGCTTATTCGTTTTTAAGAGAGAAAGAGAGTGAGAGAGAGCAAGGGAGCATGAGTAGGGGAGGGGCAGAGAGCAAGGGAGACACAGAATCTGAAGCAGGTTCCAGGCTCCGAGCCTGTGTCAGCACAGATCCCGATGAGGGACTTGGACCCACGGACCACGAGATCATGACCCGAGCTGAAGTTGGATGGTTTACCGACTGAGGCACCCAGGTGCCCTGCGGAATCACATTTTTCAAGCAGAGTCTTAGAATAATGTGATACTAAAAGTAAGAATTTAGATGAGGGCTTGAATTCCCATTTTTAGAATTAATTCTTTGATAATTGTTTTAACGTGGTTGTGGTGTGCCGTAGAGTCCTTGCCTTTCCCGTGCGCCTCCTTGCAAATGTGTTTGTGTGCAGAATGCTTCGGTACTGGTTAGGCAGGCTGAAGTTGGCTCGCGTAATCGAAGGTGGAGTGAAGATGCCTGGGCTTACCGCAGCTGGAAGAGTCAGGACCGCTCGCTCTCTTCACCCAGTTCCTGCCCAGAGCACGTGGCTCCACTGCCACCTTAATTTCCACCCTCCCTTTCCTGTAGAACAAGTCATTCTGACCCGCCAGTTCATCAAGCGGGTTAAATTCCACGGGGGATGAAGCAGCTGTGATTTTCTTCAATGTCCAAGTTAGCTTATGGGACAAAACGAGGTAGGAAGTGGCTGTTTCAAGCAGGAGCCACAGACTGGACAGGCATTGAGTTTGAAGACGCGTGCCCAAAGCAGCTGAGTTACTTTGAGTGGCCAGAGTTCCCTGAAGTTTGGGGAGCTTGGCTGAGGAAAGGTTGGAAAGGAGCCTGAGGCCGCGCTCTCACGGGCCTCGTGAACCCCGGTTTGGAAGTTCGCACCAAGTGCTTAGCGGCTCGTTCTGCTTCTTCATTGCGTTGGTGTCCTGACAGCTGTCAGTAGGTCGTACCGGAAGGATTGTTTTCTTCCTTTTCTCATATTTTTGTTTAATGTCTCTTTGTTGGTGTCTGAGGGTAAAGTCTGATCCTCACGCTTTAAAATGTGGGTCTTCTTCAGTGTGATGGAAGAGGAGGTACTTTTTACAGGATTTCGGTTACACTTGCCTGCATTTTTAAGCAGGTATTCTTTAGAGTTTGACTCTGATGTGGTAAAATTTTGTAGTTCTTTAATGATCATGCGTTAGTTTCACACATGTTTAGCCATGTTAGCAGTAACTATGGATCTAAGAAAAACGGAGCAAAATTAAAGTATTTGGTAACAGATTGTTTTTTTATGCTTCTCACACAGAATAAGTACTTCCTAGTTATTGTTTGAATTTTAATACCAAATTTAGCAACCATTGAAGACTTTGTCTACTTGCAGAATTTTGTGATTATTGAGTGTGAAAAAGTTTAAAATTGCATCACTGCTAGGAAGTGGTTGTAGATGAGGTAAGAAGAGAAACTTAAAATGTGTGCTTTCTTCTTCAGCTGACCGCGGTAGAGCGTGTACTGGCTGCTTTTGCGTAGTGAGAGTCGCCGGAGGTGCTGTTGAAGGGCCTGTGATTGATTATCCTGGTTCCAGCGGGGGGGGGGGGGGGGGGGGGGGGGGGAGGGGAGTGGGGGGTGGAGCTCCACAGGCTCTAGCTTCTGGTCCACACAGGGTTTGAGTTCGAGAACATGGCTTTTTTTTTTTTTTTTTTTAATTTTTTAAGCTTTACTGTTTCTATTTCTTTCTCATCTTTTGGTTCTAGAAACTTGGTTTTAAAGTAATTATCATTTATCTTCTGAATCTAACTTCTGAATTATGAATCTTCTAAATGTGTTAAGACTGACTCCAGAACTTTTTGAGTCTGTTTTAACATGTATTTTACTTAATCTTCCACGGAAAATGTTGGTTCATCCATTCTTTATCAGCTTTTTACTACGGTCCTCGCTCTTAGTCTGTCGTCCCGGGGAGGGAGTTGCAGGAGGGGTTGTGATCAAGGAGTGCGATGGAGGTGCCGGCTGGCAGGGCCGGGGGCGCAGCGCAGGGCGGTCCGACAGCTTGCCCTGCAAGGAGCTCCATGAGAGCGGCCAGCCTGAAATAGACCACAGAAGAGTGCGTTTTTATTTTGCTGGCTGAGATCCATATTCTGTCGTAGACTTTTTGCTCGTTTCATAAACGTTTGCTCAAGTTCTGGCGAGGGGGAACAGCACGTGTGGGTCTTCATGAAAGAAGGCGCGGGCCTTGACAGCTGTGTTGCGTACTGCTCACTGGATTCTTTTGGTTTATCCCATATATTAGGAGGGAGACAAAGTTCTTTTTAAGACTAACATTTGTATTTCTCACTTGTGAAAAGATAAATGTTCCACGGGCCTCGCCAGTTCTCCATCAGGCATGTGTGTAATTACTGGGAAGCCGTTGACTTTTTTATTTTACTCTTTTTTGGTACCTTGGTGTGTGAATTCAGTTCATTTAAGGCGTTGGGCAGATTTTCACTCTGGAAATCGAAAGGTAATGGGTAGGTGAGTTCGTTTGCTCCCTAAATGCTTACTTAAAATGGTCAATATTCTTTAATTTTCTTGACGGTGTCTTAAACTGGGTAAACTCTAAGCTGTTGTAATGGAGACCTTAACCTGGTGATTTAAGGAAGAGAATGTCTTAATTCATAGCACTCTCTCCTTTCTTCTTTAACACGAGGTGTGATTTACAAATAGCCGAATGTGTCCTGTGTTGTGTAGAGTTCTGTGCGTAACGCCCCGTAACTGCTTCCACGCTTGAGGTTGAGAACAGCCTCATGACTCTTAAAGCTTCCCCCTGCCCTCTGCTGCCATCTCCTCCCCCGGCCCCTATAAATTACTGGTCACCTTCTGTTCCTGTAGTTTTGTCTCTTCCAGAACATCCTATAAATGGAATTTCCTGCTGTGTGGTCTCAAATCTGGCACACGGAGATTCACCCTCGTGTGTATTCGCAGCTTGCTCCTTCCTGCTGCCAAGCAGTAGTCCATTGTCTGGTTGTGGCGGTTCGTTCGTCCATCCACCCGGTGAGGGATATTTGGGTTGTTTCCATCACAGTGCTTTGAAGTGGGTGGCTCCTGAGGGTGGAAGGGGAGAACCCTCTGTTCCTCGTGGTCACTTAGGGACCCGGGCTCCTTCCATGCTGCTGTTCTGCAATCTTCTTGTCTTCTCCACATAATCAAAAACTGGGTGTTAGGCATGTTTGTTCCAATTGGAGGGAAGAGAAGGGGACACACCCAGGGTCAGCCAGGGAGGCGCATGCTCTGCATATCACGTCCATTCCGGTTTCGTCTGTGAGGACTAAGCGTGAGCCCCTCCCTCACTGCGGGGAGACTGAGCAGTGCAACTTCTCGCTGGGGGCACGTGTCCAAGGAGAAGGTTGGTGTTTGGGTGGATGCCAAGCAAGCAGTCTGAAATATTAACTTATCAGTAAGCGTCTCATTTAGGAGAGAGACCAGTGGGAAACACGTGTTCACCAGTCCCTGTAACGATGGACTCTGGTTGGCCAGTCATTGGGAAGCCCCCTCCTTACCAGCCTTGAACTAGGCTTCGTTTTCAGGCTCTGATTCTTTCCCTGTTTGGAACCCCTATCTCTTCTTCCTTTTGGCTACTGGCTTCCTGTATCTGAGGCTCTTCCTTGTCTTTGTTTTTCTCCAGCCACATCTGAAGTGCCTTTTGGAGACTTTGCCTCCGTTGGATTTGTACGATTTGTAATAGCCTGTCCCTTCAGATGCACTTTTTGGAGCCTGAGGGTTGCATTGGGGATTAGTCACAGGTGTTTGTAGGTTAGATCCCGCCCCCACCTTTGGTAATATAATTCCCTCAAAAGCTAGTAGTCTTCTGGTTTAGATGTATTTTTATTTAGTGCCATGTACTGTTAACCACACTCAAATTCTTCTCTGAATGTAGTTCTTAAGCCCGGTTTAATTTTTGGCTTCCTCTTTGGATCATCCCTCTGTTCCTCATTTTGCAGGTCATACTTTGAAGGCGTCTGAAGCTGTAGGTTTGGGTGGGAAGCAAGCATCTTCACTTTGATCTTGACCGGGGCCGTTTGTCTCCTTGTGTTGGCTCCGGAAGTCTTCATGGGAAGCTTCCGAGAAGTGCTCTGAGGCCAGAGGATTATTTCTCGCTGTTTGGGGAGGTAGAAGCAGTTAGTCACTGTCTATACCTTGTTTTATACCTGATAGAGAGCATGAGGTCTGCAGGCAGTGAGCAGTGCGGTTTGAGCCGCGGAGGCAGCTTGGTACGAAGAGGAGGTTTGATGCTGCGTCTCACTGACTGCGTGCCCTGCCGCCGGCGGTGTGATGTTGGGCGAGTCGCTGTCTGTACAGTTTAGTTCCTCTAAAACGGGGAAAATAGGTGCATCGGCGACAGCTCCTGACTTTTCTGTGCTGCGTAGTTCAGGAAAGCTTTGGTCGAGCTTATCTGTGCCTCCCTGTGCTGACCCCCCCACCCCCCAGCATGGGTATGTGGTTTATATATAGTCCAGCAGTGCTTGTGGACTGAATGAATGGTGTGTAGAAATAAATGGAATGGATACTCCCAACACATGTTCACTTCTTTTCCTTTTTTTTTCTTTTAGAAAGAAAGAACTCTCAGCCACCAAGAAAGACCGTGTGAATCATTGTCTGACGATATGTGAGAACATAGTGGCACAGTCACTCAGGTAATTCCTCTTTGAGCTTTTTAGTAAAATTTAAAACTATAGGTTTTCATTCTTAATGGGTTAGAATATTCTTTGTCTCCTCAGTTGTCTTAAAACATTTAAAGACCTCTCTTTCCACATTTCTAGCTTATATAGCAAGGCTGTCCGGGTGCTATCATGAGTAGTGTTTTCTGTTTGTAATCTTATATACAGCAGTTGTAATAACCATTGTGATCAGCGAACAGCATGTTTATATTTAATTAGCACTCTCGGCAACTGTAATCATTTAAAAATCACCTTTTGTTTGATATTTTCACATTATTGCAGCAGCTGGAACAGCAGGAGACTGTCTAGTGATGCCTCTTTAGTTTGCTTTTCCCTGGCACTCTGCTGCCGCCGGCTCCCGGAGGTGGCTGCTTCCCGGCTGTGCTGTAGGGCTGGCAGGGTCGCGGGCCGTTGCCTGCGGTTGGTTTCCCTTGCTCCGTCTGTCTCCTGGGGTGAACTGGTGGCAGTTTGCCACAGCAATGGATGTGCCACGTCTCCTCGTCCTCTTTGCTTTTGGCTGTCTGTCTGTCTAAATGCTGTTCCCCGTGGCTGTGGTCCGTAACTATTTCAGGCCTGTTTCTAACGGCTGAGCAGGAGGCAGAGATACCTTAGATTTCTTTTTTTATTATTTTATTTTTTTAACGTTTATTTATTTTTGAGAGACAGAGCGTGAGCAGGGAAAGGGCATAGAGAGAGAGGCAGACGCAGAATCTGAAGCAGGCTCCAGGCTCTGAGCTGTCAGCACAGAGCCCAACACGGAGCTCGAACTCACAGACCGTGAGATCATGACCTGAGCTGAAGTCGGCCGCTTAACTGACTGAGCCACCCAGGTGCCCCTGAGATTTCTGAAGCCTCTTACGCGCCTGGACGGGTGTGAAATACTTCTCTCTTTGCTTTTCTGTCTCGTGGAGCAAATAATTCTTGTTACCCTCCTCCGTGGAAGCCGGAGAGAGCTCTCTATAATCTGTTAGAAAAATACTCTTGATTTTAGTACTGACAGAAACTTAGCGATTCACTTATTTGTAATGGCACTTGGATTTGTGTTTTATATTTTCAAAGTGTTTTCACATATAGTATTTCATTTTAGCTGAACTCATCCCATTGTTTGGGCAATGCGGTATATGATTTCTTTTTCTCTCTAATTTGTAGCAATGTGGGAAACAGATGAAACGACAAATGAGAGTATGTGGCGAAAATAAAAATTCTAAGTTTGCATGCTATTGTAGAAAACAACACTGTGATAAACGTAGGGAAATAAACGTTTGAATTCCATGTCTACTCCTTATAAACCAGGTGATTCTGGATAAATTTAACTTCTTGGCGTCTCTGTTGCTGCATTTATGAACTGTAAGCCCTGATTTTTAGGGTTCTTGTGGGATCGGGTGACACTGTGTACGTGTGTTCTGTGTGGTCGTAATGGGTCTTGTTCAAAGCTGTAAAGTGTCAGTGCTTTCACATGAAGTGACTTCAGATCCCTGAGGGGGGTTCGCGGCCCCGCTGCGGTAGCGTGGTCTTGCTCACCTGACCTGCGGCGTCCAGGCCTCAAGGAACGTTTCGCTGTGAAGGCCTGTGGATCCAGAAGACAAGCCCTCTTCCAGCTTGAGAGCTTCTTTTATATTTTTTCTGTTTCTCTTAATCGTTCTCGGTGGAACTGATGGAATGTGGCTTAGACTCGCATGTTAGTAAAGCGTGTTGGGGTATCTCAGGAGTGCTCCGTGGTTCAGTTGCCGTCTTAGATCTAAATAATAGCCGCCGATGGTTTTCACATTAGTGCATTTCTTCTGTTTTTATGGAGTAATGCTGAAAGTCCTACTTCTTGTTCTACAGAAGAACATGTTGATAGGATAATTTATGGATCCAGAGCAGTCGTCTTTGGTTTCGTCAGAACAAAGAACACATTTGTTTTAAGATATTTTCCATACTTTGTAGAGAATGTAGGACTTAAGTAGATATTTTCGATATAAAATTTTATATATAAAAAATACATATTAAACGTTTTATGAAATCTTCTTGATAGCTGGTATTTCCCGTGATCTCTCTTTGAGTTCAAGTCCTGCATCAGGCTCTGTGTTGGCAGTGCATATTAAAAAAAAAAAATTTTAGGGGTGCCTGAGTGGCTCAGTCGGTTAAGTGTCCAACCTTGGCTCAGGTCATGATCTCGCCATTCCTGAGTTTGAGCCCCGTGTCAGGCTGTGTGCCGACAGTTCAGAACCTAGAGCCTGTTTCAGATTCTCTGTCCGCCCCCCCCCCCCGCCCCTCCCCTGCTTACACTCTGTCTCTCTCTCTCAAAAATAAATAAACATTGAAAAACAAAAACAAAAAAAATTTTAGATTTTAAAATCCAAATCTAAAAATTTAAAAATTTAAAATCTAAAGTCTAAAAAATATCACGTTTACAAAAAATGAAATTATTATTACAAAAAAAGTATTTAATCTTAAGTGGAAGAAAGCTAAGGATATAAAGGAAAATGTAGTTTTGACTGGAATATAGTTTACTATGTCAGAACCCCCGCTTAAACAAACTTGAAAGTAAATTCAACTTGGGGGGAATGTTGACTGCACATATAGCAAAGGTTTGATAGTTGTTAAAGAGCAGTTATCAATCGCTAAGAAAAAGACGATCACCCTAATAAGGAAATAGGCAAAGAACAGGACTGAGCAGTTCAGAACATGAGAACTACACCTGGGCCGGTGAACCTGCTAGCGTCCGCCCACGCTCCCAGCTTACCAGTCCTCAGTGGGAAGAAATGGAAACAAGAACAGCTTCCGTCTGTCAAATTGACAGGCATTAAGAAGTACTCAGGACTTTTGTCAGAGGCGCTACAGCCTTCCTAAAAGGCAGATTGGCTGCATGTCGAGCTTTCGGCTCCTCTGTGTGGCAGCTTCACCCGAGAGCTTAAGCCGCGGCGCGGCTCTTCTGCTCACCGCGTTAGAATGTTAAAGGTCATCTCAGTGACCTGATGGCCAGTAGGGGAATTGAAAAACAAAGATACAGTCATAAAAGGGAATGTTCGTTAACTTGGTAAAACATGATTGTTCGATGTGTGAATCTTGACCAGAAAACTTATTAACACTTTGTTAACAAACTGCGTTTAAAATATCAAGGAAGCTATTTGCTCTGGCGAAGGTAAATGCCAAAGGCGGGATTTTCCTCCTGCGTTAGGCAGTTGATTGTGGACAAAACCTGCGTGAGGTGGTTTTCAGGGCACGAGGCCAAGCCGCAGCCCTCGACAAATGGGAAAGGAGTGTGGGAGCCGTAGGGTCTCCCGATTCCTGTCCGGAAGGAGTAACGCTGGGAGGGAGGCCAGGCGGGGCCCGTGGTTTGCTGAGTTGAGGAGACAGAGCTGCTCTCTGTGGCCAGTGGGGGAGAATGGTGAAGAGAGAACTGCCCAGACTGCTCTCTGGAGCCTGCAGGGGGAGCCGTCCCTGAGTCCTCAGCCGCCTGCTGAGTGCACGTGCTCCCAGGGGAACAGCTCGGCGCTGGGGCGGGGCCGCCTGAAAGGACCGGAAGGGGCACTTGGTGAAACCCAGCCTCACGCCAGCCCTGGCAGACAGGGGTCCTTCGTGGGCCGTGGCTGGGGCGTGCAGAAGGGTGCCCTGGCGACAGGGTTAACTTACCCCAGAGTGGCATGTTATTTTGGTCCTGCCTGGAAAAGCTTTAAACATTTCAGGAGTGCAAAGAAAAAAGAAAAATAAAATTCGTAGCGGTCCCTTGAAACTGACTCAGAAATTGCACAGATAGTAAAATTTGTACAAAATCATGAAAACAGGTACTTCAACTATTTTATGTATTCAAGAAGCTAGAGAAAAGATGGAATGTGTTACGTAGAGACAAGACGTTAAGAGAGCTAAATTGCACAAAGGTAAGAGTGGCAGATTTGTTGCCAGAGAAGGCACGTCAGAAGTCGGTGGGACGTCAGTTGTAGAGGAAGGAAGAACCCGGGAAATGCATGGCCAGTAAATAAATCTGTCCCTAAGCAAAGGTGAAGTAAGAACCTTTTCAGACCTGCAAAAGCTGAAATAATCTGTGTCCAGCAGGGAACCACTTCAAGAAATCTTAAAGACGGCGTTTCAGGGAAGAGGAAAGGAAAATGAGATCAGAGGGAGAGCTGGGTCCACACAGAGAATTAAAGAGCAGGCAAATGGTAACTACGGTGCTTGAAAAGACAACTTCCCTCCCACAGTTTTCATCTCCTTCAAAGTTAATTGGTCACTTACAGCAAAGGTGATAACCATGTACTCTGTGGCTTTATGACACGTAGAGGTAAAATGTGTGGCAACACCAGCATAAAGGCTGGAAATAGTTGGCGGTAGACAAATTAATGCCTCCGCTCCCCAAATTTAGCAGGTCTTCTTAATCCCCGGAATCCTGTGTAAATGTACCTCTAGGGAAAGGCTCTTAGAGAATCGGTTAAGTTCAGGGCTATGAGATGGAGAGATTATCCAGAGTTGTCCAGGGGGACCCTAAATGCGGCCTCATGTATCCTTGTGAATAGGAGGCGGAGGGAGGTCACATGCGTGCGTGCGCACACACACACACGGCCATGTGAAGCTGGAACAGAGATGATCTTGAAGACGCTGGCCATGAAGATCAGGGGGAGGTGGTCACAGGCCAAGGGCTGCTGGCCGCCACCTAACCTGGAAGAGGCGAGGAGCCCTTCTGTGGAGTCTCTGGAGGGGACACAGGCACTGCCAATACCTGGATTTCAGCCCCGTGATACTGATGTTGGGCTCTTGGCCTCCATAACTGTGACGGGGATAAACATCCAGGGTGTTAAGCCACCCAGTTCCTGGTAGTTTGTCACAGCAGCCACGGGAAACAAATCCAGTACGGCCGTTGGGCTCTGTGCTGTCTGCGAAGTGGCGTCACGTCATCAAGGCAGGCTGGGGTGAATTCGAGACGTGTGCTATACACAAGGCGGCAGTTAAAAGCACAACAAAGAGTTACAGCTAATAAACCGAAAAAAGGAGATAAAATGTAATCGTGAAAATACTCGACCCCAAAGAAATAGAGAAAAAGGCAAAGAGCATCTGGAGGAAGTAGGAAAGAACTCGTGTGATGTAGATACGAACCCAGTTACATCAACGACGACAGTGAACATAAGAGACCGGCTCTTCAAATCAGTGAGAAACCAAGGCCCTGTGTAATCTGCATACGATAACCCTGTTTTTAAATATGAAGTGCAATAGCTTAAAAGTCTAAGAATGGAAGGGCTCACTCCCCATGCTAGCACTCTGATCAGTTGAAAGCTGGGTTGCTTATGTTAATATCAGACAGTGGATTTCTAAGCAAAAGCTATTACCAGAAATAGAGTGGTCATTTTATAACGATGAAGGCATCAGTTCATCAAGGGAGCACAGCTATCCTAACCGTATATCTTCAAAATACATGAAGCAAAACCTGATTGAACTGGAGGGGGAAATAGACAAATCCACAATTATAGTCAGATTCCAGTAACTTCTCTCAAAAACTCTTGGAGCACGTAGACATAAAACCTGGATCTAGAAGACTTGGACAATCCCATCCACCCTTATGGCCCTGATTGGCATTTATAGACACCCCACCCAGAACAACAGAAGCCACACCCCTCTCAAGTGCTCCCAGGACGTTTGCCACTACGGGCCATAAAATAAGCCCGAGGGGCTCAGTTATTTGAGCGTCCAACTTCGGCCCAGGTCGTGATCTTGTGGCTCGTGAGTTTGAGTTTCACATTGGGCTCACTGCTATCAGTGCAGAGCCCGTTGTGGATCCGCTAGCCCTCTCTCTCTGTGTCCCTCCCCTGCTCACGCGCTCTCAAAAATGAATAAATATTTTTTAAAAAAGATCTCTAAAAGGATTCATGCAAGTATGCTCTTTGACCTCAATAGGATTGAATTGGAATCTGTTCCAGAAAGATAGTCTGCAAAACTGGTAACATATTTCTACCCATCAGTCAAAGAACGTCAAAGGGGAAATTTTAAAGTGTTTTGAATTGATTGAAAATAAAAACAAAGGATTTCAGAAGTTGCGGTATGCTGCTGTGACATATCCAAGAGAAATGTATAGTCCTTCAGTGCCTTTTAGAAAAAAAGAGAAAGGTCTCAAGTCAATGACTTCAACTCCCATGTCAGGAAACTTGAAAAACGAGAACAAGTGAAACCCAAATTTGGCAGAAGAATGGATGTAAAGATAAGAGCAGAAGTTAGTAAAATCGAAAACAGAGAAGTCTGTAGAAACTCAACAAATCCCGAAGTGAGTTCTTCGAGGATGTCAGTAAGATTAAGCAGACTGACTGACCAGGTAAGAAAGCGCGCAGTCACAAATTACTGGTGTCTGCAACAAGGGAGACGATTTTAGTGTGGGTTCTGTAAATATTAAGAGGATTATAAGGGAGTATTCGGAACAACTTTATGCCAATAAACGCGACAGTGGACAGGTTTCTTGAAAGACAAATTTGTAAAACTCTCTCAAGAAGGAATCTATAACCTCTTTAGCCCTGTTTATTTTATTAAATTAAAATTTAAAAGTCAATATTCGATTTAGTTATTGGAAAACTTTTAATAAGCATGGTTGGAAATGGTGTGTGAAATTCCTTTTTTCATTTAACGGAGACATAATTGACCTGCGACACTGCGAAAGCTTGAAGTGTACAGCATGGATGGTTTGACATGTTTGTATATGGCATAGGATCCCCACAGCAGGGTCCGCTAACACCTTTATCAAGTCACGTAATTATTGTTTCTCTTCTGTGTTGAGAACGGTTAAAATCTGGATTCGTAGCACTTCTGAAGTTTATAATACGGTATTGACTACTTGTAATCACTGTGTTCTGCGCTAGATCTTCAGAACTAATTTATTACTTGAAAGTGAACCTGCTTTTTCATCTGTGGGTTTTATGAAGCCTAAACACAGATAAAGTATTTCTGATGAAAATTTTGTGTCTGAACTGAGATGTGCTGTAAGAAAAAGATTTACATAGATCAGTAATTTTTCCATATCAATTACATGTTGAAAAATTATGTTTTGGATATATTGGATTAAATGAAATCTATTACTAAAATTTATTTTATCTATTTCTTTTTATTTTTGATGTATGCACCAGAAAGTGTAAAATCACACACACGGCTCACACTGTGTTTCTGTTGCCAACGCTGCTTGGAGCGGCTGCGTCCGCGTCTCGGAGGCCTTCCCTACCGAACCCTTGTTTCACTGCCGTGTTCCCCACAGACGAGGTCTGGAGTACTGCGGGGCGGCATGTTTTGTTTCTTGCTTGTATTTGTTGGCTGTTGCTGGGATGGTCCCATGGTTTCTCTTCGGCTTGTGGTCCTTCTGACCGTTGGTAGGAACTACGACCAAGTGAGAAAGGGGCAGAGGACCTCCATCTCGGAGTACTCTAGGGGGAGACCGTGAAACCACAGTCGGGTTTCGGGGTTTCAAAAATAGCAGCATTCTCCAGGGGCTGTGTTTTGGCTTGCAGTACCTCACGGTGCTGGGAAGTCAAGTCCACATACATGGCCCACCAGCTTCTCTCTGCCTTGGTTGTGCTTAGCCACATGGATCATGACAGCCCAGACAGACCGTCTCAGTCAAGCATTTTAAAATCATTTGTGAGCATTACATAAATTCCAGTCTTTGCAAGACTGAGATAGAGCAGCAGAAGCCACAGTCTGCCCTTGATCGTGCGTAGTCTTACAGTGAAATGTGGTTATATTTTGGAACACATTGCAAGCAAGAATAAAAAGGAGGAAAAGAGTTATATTGATACACCGATTTTCGGAGTTCCAAGCATATCGTAAGCAAGAGTCAAAGTACCCTGTTGGGAGAGAGCAGATGGTTGTCTGGGAGTGAAGCAGGGTCTGTTTTCCCTCCTTTTTATTGAGTTTAAAATGCATATAAAACAGTGTCTTTTTGAGATTTATTTAACTAAAACTTAAAAAAAAAAGATTTGTCTTACAAATACAATCTCTTTTTTAAAATAAACTTTTAAATTTTAGAATAGTTTTAGGTTTACAAAAAATTGTAAAGATGTATAGAGAGTTCTCATATACCTCACATGCAGTTACCCCAGTGAGTAGCATCCTGCGTCACTGTGGTGTGTTTTTCACAGTTAATGAATCAGTGTTAATGTATTTACTAACCTTAATTTTTATGTAATGTCATTTTTCTGTTCCAGCGTCCCGTAGAGGACACCAGATACCTCACTGCATTTCATTGTCGTGTCTTCTGGTCTCCTCTTGGCCGTGACAGTCTCTCTCTCTCTTTCTTTTTTTACTTAGAAATTCTCCAGAATTTCAGAAACTTCTGGGCATCGCTATGGAACTCTTCCTGCTATGCAGTGACGATGCGGAGTCGGACGTCAGGATGGTGGCTGACGAGTGCCTCAACAGAGTCATAAAGGTAAGCCCTGTGAGCCGCGCTCTGCCAGCTGGAACGCGGCCGAGAGAACAGACCGGAACTTAACTTTCTTGCGTTCGGAGTGGCGGAGTCGCTCTGGGTGACCGCCCATGTTCTGTTCGCGGTGTGGTTTGGTGGCGGGCTCACGGCCGCCAGCCTGCTTGCCGCCCCTGCTGAATCAGAAGACCGTGTGTGTGCATAAGTCACATATGGGCTCTGTTGGCGGCCGCTCAGCGTTCCGGGGAAAGTGTCACTGCAGGCACCAGCTTTCATTTGGGCCGAGCCTCGAGCAGCCACAAGGCCCTGGGAAGGCAGGGGCCGGGTGAATGCGATCCGTCTGTGGTGCCTCTAGCTTCCCTTCCTTTGTCTGCTTCCCCTGCCCTGCGGGACCTGGGTCGGGCAGTGCCGAGTGCACGCAGAGACGTGCCTTCCGTCACCGACTGGCTGGGGCTGGTGTGGTGGGACTGGGTGGAAGGAGTTGCCCAGGGAAGGACGGCAGAGCCGGAAAGCCAAAGCATTTGGGCTACAGGCGAGCTGAGGAGCGGGCAGGGGACACATGTCTTCTTCCGTCCTTGCTTCCCGAGGCCGACTTTGTGCCCGACATCACCAGAGCCTCAAGCTATCGTTTTCCTTTTCTGTTTTCTGCTGCCTTTGAAGATAAAGGCCTTCTTCCAAATTCTTAATGTAGTGGAAAACCGTTCTCGTTTTTCTCATTCTGTCCTTCTCTAGTGTCCCCAACCCATCCTGGTGACTTCTTTTAGGCCACCTTTGAGCTTGTGAACGGGCCTTCGTGTCTGGCCGTCGTGCCCCCCCGTAGGCTGGCCAGCACCGAGGATGGGTCTCTGACGTGGTGCTGGACACTTTCTCCGAAAGTGGTTTCTTGACAACGGTTAAGGAGAAAACGGGCCTTGTTTCTTTCTCTGCAGGGGTCCTCGTTTATTGCATCTTTCTAGTTTTTTTATTTTTCCCTCACTGCTTTGAGTTCCACTCGTGAAATTCAGATAAGGCTTTGAGAAGAGCCTGTGTGTCCTCATTTTCCTTGAAGGCTCTTTTCCTGGTAACGCCCGCTTGGCCAGATGAACCAAGGACTCTAAGCTAACATGGACCAGTTGACTATTTCCCTTCTTGTTGGGGTCTTGATAAATCAGACTGTTCTTTGGAGTCTTTCCCAGAGCTTTTTCTGTAGAGTGGTCACATTTTACGTTGGCCAGGCAATTATCCTTCCTCCTTCATGGATCCGGCCTTCCTCAGGGAGAGGGTCACCTCCCTCCTGCTACGTTTCTGGAGACTGAGGCATTTTCCCAGCCGACAGAGCATGCGTGGATTTTGGAGCGACTGAGAACTGGTTTTGAATCTTTCCTCGGTCTCCTAACTAAACAGCTAGGAGAAGTGTGTTTAGTTCCGTGAACCTCGATTTCCTTACCTACAAAGGGAATCAGACAAGGTTTAGTGGTGTGCACGAGCGAGTGTGCGTGAGGGTCACAAGTGGTGGTGCAGGTGACGTGCTCAGCACTCTTCCGGCCCCTCGCCGGCCCCCCGGGTGGTGAGAGGTAGTAGAATAATGAGGCTCTTACCCCCTACCCCCTGAGATCGAGGGCATGAGAGAGCGCCAGCTGTTCTCTCTTCCGTCTGGACTCCGAGGTCTTCAGGAACCCTTCCCTTCTGGTCACATGCTGTTTCTCGGCCGGCGTGCTTTCTGGGCTCGGTGGCCACAGCATCCCGGCTCGGTCCATCGGGAGCAGCCTCGGGGAGGCCCTCCTCCATCTCCAGGTCGCCACCTGGTCTTCTCTTTCCGCCTGCACCCCCTCCCACCGTGACACACGCCCAGTTACCCTGTGCCAGGCGACCCATCAGTGATACTCGCGTGTGGGCAAGCTCCCGCAGCATACGTGCAGATGGCCCTTTTCAGTCGTGTTCACTTCTCTCCAGGCCTAAATATCCTGACTTTTTTATTCCTACGGGCAGGGCCAGGCCGGACTTTTTCTGATATTTCAGTTCTTAAACCTGACGCTTAGAACCAGAGCACCTACAGAGGGCACCATGCCTTGGTTCATGGCAAGAGGGAGATTAAGGAGGCCAGAGGGAACATATGTCCCCAACCTGCTCTGATGTTGGCCATCAGACACGTAAGCTTTGTTCCGTTTTTAAGCCTGTCCTCTTCGGTGACCCGTTTCTAAGCGCTGCTGGACAGAACAGCTTGGTGAATGTGTGGTGGCGTCGGCCATGACCCTGGCTCGTGACCTGAGGCCTAGGCTGCCTTCTGGCCATCTCCCTACTTTTGTCCCATTTCCTCTGTGTCAGACCTCCCAGGGCAGAGGTTCTAGTTTTTCCTGTTAGGTCCCTGGACGTTGAGATGAGGTCAGCCTTTCAACTTCTTTCTGCTTAAAGTTGGGCATGGTGGGTTTGGCTCCTGCACTCAGATCGTGTCTCCCCAGATGCTCTGCAGGCTGGAACGGGACCAGCGTCTGGCTAGATCGACTGTCATCGCGGCAGAGGAAGGACCAGCTTGGGAGGTGGTGGATGGCTCTCGGCTTGGTGTCAGGAGGGGCAGGCACACAGACACGGTCACTGGGGAGTCAGGTCCTGAGCTTTGGTCTTCTGTCGAGTATTGCTCTGTGCTTCTCATGAGGACTGGACTCAGCAGCGCCCAAGCAGCGGGCCGTGCGGTGCTTTTCGTTTATGTGGGAAGATGCCCCCCGTGGCCCGCCAGCATGCCCTTGCATCACGTGACTTACAGTCTCAGGTGGAGAAGTGCTGTGCCACAACTCAGTATGTGGCACAGACTCTAAGTTCTGAGAGACACTGGCAACTCCCGATGGCGGTCAGGAGCTCAAGGTGACTTCTGTCTGGGGAGGCAGAGAGGCTTCTTAGAGGTGGTGGCGAGTGGGGAGACTGGGGGCTTCTTGACCACCACACACCTGCCTCTAGGGGGTGCAGGAAGCCTCTGCAGCCTCACAGTGTGCGCCAGCAGAGAACGGGGGGCGTTGAGGAGCAGTTCTGGGGGTTTGTACTGTATTTGGTAGAGGTTGAGAAGCTGTCAGATTTTCGACGTGGTCAGTGGAGTGCTGTATCTTGGAAGAGTGACCTGGTGACAGCGTGTAGCCTGCCTTGGAGAAGAGAGGGACCCGTGCACCGAGAATCTGTGTGGGAGGTCGAGCAGTCCAGGCACGGGGGAGTGAGGTCTGGGCCAGGACGGCGGCCCCGGGAGCGAGGAGGCAGAGGCGAGCTGTCATGGGCTCGATTTGGCAGCTGAGTGGGTGTGTCTGCTTCGGTGCCGAAGGTGCAGGAGCAGGGAGGGGTCAGATTGCCGTTCCCACGGGGTCTGGGAACCCCAATTCTGTGCTATTATTCGGGGTTTGAGGGTTAGTATGTCTTGTTACAAACTAAATTTGAGATTAGTTTATAAAACATAATGTGAAATAAAACTTGGGATATGCCTTCTGGTTTTATTTGAACATAGTGTTTTAGTATATGTTAGTTTTGGTGTGTTCATTTAGGGATTTTTAGTACAAACTGAAATGGTAGAATTAGGATTTAAAAATTTCTGAGCTATTGGGGTGCCTGGGTGGCTCAGTTGGTTAAGTATCTGACTGACTGAAATACTCAGGTCATGATCTTGCGGTTCTTGAGTTTGAGCCCCACGTCGGGCTCTGTGCTGACAGCTCAGAGCCTGGAGTCTGCTTCAGATTCTGCGTCTCCCTCTCTCTCTGCCCCTCCCCTGCTTGCACTCTGTCTCTCTCTCAAAAAATAAGTAATAAACATTAAGAAAAAAGAATTAAAAGAAAAATTTCTGAAATAATGCTACACTTTGGAACCTCCCCACGTGGGACTCTGCTTTTGACTTTTAAGCTCACCCAACCAGTAGGTGCGTCACCTGAGATTTGCTCAGACCAGCTCAGGTTGTAGCCATCGTATGCTGTATATCATGTGAGAGAAGCTCGGCTCGAGGTTTGGTTATGTCTCTGCCGTCTTCTTGGTGGGCTGGCCATCGGCAGTGCCATTTCAGAGGAGAGGGTTCCCACGGGCGAGGGTAGGGGCCAGGAGTCTTTCCTCTCCCTCCCTCCCACCTTGAGGAGCCCTCTCTCTCATGTGGCCTTTGCGCGCATGAGCTATGATGGCCCTCAGCCGTTCTTACTGGGTCGGAGTTGACCTCTTGGCGTTAGTTTTGGTTTGGCCCATGAGCGAGCAGGGGCGGGGGCAAGAAATGTGTCATGAGGAGCACAAGGCTCCTCGCCGGCTACAGGTTCCGAGCCATGGGGCCGGGAGCACCCTCGTGTCAAGGGAGGACCTTTGGAAAGGACGGGGGCTCTGCAGCGAGAGGTGTGTTCCCATTACCAAGCGAGGGGCTCCGATCTTCCAAGTGGACTCCCCGCCTTGCTGGCGTCACGGACCTTGTTCAGCCACCGCTAGTGCAGGGTCATCCGGCAGAATGCGCTGTGACGAAGAAACCAGCCTCTCAGGTGCTTCCTTCTCTCGGGCTGCTGGCGGCACGGGTCTTCTGTGAATAGCTTTCTTGTGTTCTGCTGCAGGCGCTGATGGACTCCAATCTTCCAAGGTTACAGCTCGAACTCTATAAGGAAATCAAAAAGGTAGGCCTTTATTTTTTCTTACGGAAGAAGTGGTAACCATGTCACTGCATGGAACAGTAAACGTGACATCTTGTCTCTTATTTAATAAGCGGGAACGTGAGGAGGAAATGCTTGTTTGGGAAAGTAGACTTCACTGTTTTATTTTTCTTCCCAAGGTCACTCTTATTTCATTATTTATGAGTTGAGATGGTCATTAGTTTCTGTATCTGCGTTAGTGATGCCACGCGGCCACGACATCTCTGTAGGGGCTATGCTTGTGCGTGGCCTTGTCTCTAAACGTAGAAATAAGCAATAAACAAGCGCTCTTGCGTCTGCGGGGTCCCTTCGGTGCCCAGCGTCCCTGACTCTGAAATGTAACGCATCACTCTCAACCCCCCCAGAACGGCGCTCCCCGGAGCCTGCGCGCTGCCCTCTGGAGGTTTGCTGAGCTGGCCCACCTGGTTCGGCCTCAGAAATGCAGGTGCGTGGTGCCCTCGGGACTATTAGCGCTGTTCGTCGGCGGGGAGCCAGCTCCCGTGGATTCTGCATCTCTCAGCTCAAGTGTATTCCCTGAGCTCTGGCTGACCCTGTCCGCCGCTGCCGTCCACGGCGCGGCGGTGTTTCCTGCTTCTCTTCTCTTCGTAGCGCTTCTCAGAAGTACTCCGGGACCCTGTGGGTGTGCGTGTTCGTTTTCTGTCCACCCCTCCCCAAAGAGACAGAGGCGTGCCCCCCAGGGCAGTGGGGTCTTCCCCGTGAGTCCTCCGCGGCATCGCGGCCCCGGTGACCGCATCTGCACGTGCTGGTCGCTGAGCAGATGCTTGTCACGGGGTTAAAGGTTGAGAACCAGTCTCATCATTGCTTGCCATAGGAATTCTCCAGAAATAAGCCTTTGTCTCTCATATGGGCTCAAATCATGAGTGTTAAACTGAATAAAGTTTGACTAGTGGGAGCAGTCTATCCCTAGTGGATTGAGAATCAGAAGAAGACCCCGGTTTTTGTCAGTGCCTTCTTCTCCTTACCCGGTAAAGCTGATGTCCAGAGGCGCTGGGCTGTGTCCCCGAGGGGCCGGTGCAGGGGCCCGACCCCCACTGTAGTGGGAGACAGCGATTTATCCCACCGAGTTTGAGCTGAGTAAGAATCTTAGGTGGCTGTGGAGACGCATCGCTAAGGAAATTTCTTTTTATGGAATTTTTTTTTTACTATCCTTATTTTGAAACTTTTTTTATATCTTCGAAGCAGCACATCCCAAGTTCTCCACATAGCAGCCCAATGACCTTAAAAATGTGATTGGGTTATGTCGTTCCCTTACTTAAGTTTTCTGCTCCTTTCCCAGAGCCGTGGAGATACAATCCAGCCTCCTTACGCCTCCCCTGACCACCGTCATTTCACGCACTCTCCGTGAACTCATTGACCTGATTTTGCCTCTTCAAAAAGTCACGTTTCTTTGCTCCTCATGGCTGGTTTATTTTTTTCAGGCAAAATAGTCGTCATCTCTAGGCCAGCCTAGCTTCCCTGATGGGCCCAGGTGTAGACTTGCTTGTCTGTGCCACTAGAGGGTGCCTGTCACCTTGGCCCCCGTGTTTGTGAGGGGTCTCCTGTGGTGTCGCCCTGCTGTCCAGTGACTCCTTTCTCCTGCAGCCTGCTTTTCCTCTCCGGAGGGCCACGTCTTATTTTTAAGGCCTGTTTAGTTCGAACAGTAAAGATACTTCCTCATAATTCTCCTTTTTCAAGAAAATTTTTCATTTTTTAACTTTTATTTTTTACCTATTATTTTCGGATTTAAAATATGAATACTTTACTATTTTAATTTGCTACAAACAGTTTTTGAAACAAGGTGAGAGCCCTGCGTGATGATAGGAAAAATGAAGGATGAACGGCTCCCAGCATCGGGACACGGTCTGCATTTAGCCCCTTGTGCTTTTTGTCTCCGTTCTGTTGAGAACCAGATTGCATGTGAAAGCTGGCTCTTCCCTAACAGGTGCTAAACTAGGTGCTTTTATTCCTCACTAAAGTAGACCTGGAAGAATAACTCTTGTTCCTTTCACGTATGCAGGCCTTACTTGGTAAACCTTTTGCCTTGCCTGACTCGAATAAGCAAGAGACCCGAGGAATCTGTTCAGGAGACCTTGGCTGCAGCTGTACCCAAAATTATGGCTTCTTTTGGCAATTTTGCAAATGACAATGAAATTAAGGTATGATTATCACCTTAAGTCATAAAGACGAATGAGTCTTATGGGCTTTCCGGGCAGGCAGTGAGAGCACTTCTTGAGTTATGTTGTGCTTCATAATTGAAATTAAAATGTTTTGAATTATCTCGAGGCACACTGAAAGCTTCTTTCTACTTCTGCTTTCTTATTGTGGGGTAAAGAGTTAAGTAAGGAGATGGTTTATAGATGCAAATTCAGAAGGCGATTTTCTAGAACAGATTGGTTTTTGGTGTCTTAGATTGACTCCTTCACCTAGCTTGGGAGAGGTGTCTGTCCCGAAAGTAGCAGGCAGGAGAAAGCTCACTGATGATCCCCTGCAACCAGTGGGGAGCACTTGACCTCTGTTTGTTCCATGCCCCAACAAGCAAAACAAGCAAAACTCATGTTTGTGTTTTATTTATTTAAAAATTTTTTTTAAGTTTTATTTATTTGATTTTGAGAGAGACAGAGAGACCAAGTGTGGGAGGGGCAGAGAGAGAGGGAGAGAGAGACTCCCAAGCAGGCTTCACACCGTCAGCATGGAGCTCGATGTCGGGCTTGAACTCACAAACCATGAGATCATGACCTTAGCTGAAACCAAGAGCCAGACCCCTAACCAACTGAGCCACCCAGGCACCCCTTTGTTTGTTTTATTTATTTATTTGTTTGTTTATTTGTTTATTTATTTATTTATTTTATTTTTGAGAGACATAGAGACAGAGTGTGAGCAGGGGAAGGGCAGAGAGAGAGGGAGACACAGAATCCGAAGCAGGCTCCAGGCTCTGAGCCATCAGCACAGAGCCCGACGCAGGGCTCGAACTCACAGACCGTAAGAACATGACCTGAGCCAAAGTTGGCCACTCAACTGACTGAGTCACCCAGGTGCCCCTGTGTTTTATTTTTAATGACCAGAAATCGTGACCCTGCCACATAATCTGAGGAGTCTTGACTTCCTTCTTTTTGCGGGTCACTTGTTTGTTAATGTTTCTTTTGGCATTTCCATCCATATTTCTAGATAGCATATTATATAGCATATATTCTATAGCAGTATACTGCCAGGTAGCTTAGTTTGGTTTGGTTTGTTTTTAAATGAGATATAAATTTAGTTCTAACCTCCTAACTTCTTACTATAGTTATATTAGTATTTAGTGTGACATTTCACGCCTAAGTAATAGTCACAACGATGTTCCGTGCTATGATTCCCTTTCTTTGTAGAACTTTTTGCTTTTTGGGGGAGTTAATAATTGCCTCTTTTTCATTTTGCTTGTTATTCTTTGGCCATTTTGTCTTCTCATACTTTCCAACAGCTTTGTAAAGTGTGTCTCAGTGCAATTCTGCACATGGCAGACCATTTATTGGGTCCATTTTCTCCACCAGAGCCCTCTGTTCTAGAATTCCCCCGCTGCCTGCCTCAGTCTGGTCTGGATGCTCTTTAGGCCTGAGGTGCAGTCGTATCTTCAGACTTTTCTTTGCTGTCATCCTAGGAATTGTTTTTGCCACTTTCCTGTTAGATGCCTGATTTCTGGATGCCATACCTTTACCTTTCGAGGCTTACTCCCTTGTTGTGATGGAATTTGTGTTATCTCTTATTTCTATTTTCCTTTTCTTTTTTCTGTACTTTCTAGATGTCCATCTCAAACCCTTCTCTGTGTGTGTAATTTCTGAGAGCTCCTTCTTGTGTTCAGAATGTTTATGTTTTCTGGCTGCTGCTTCTTGCTTCGTGAATATACTCTCCTCTTTCCTGAGGACGGCCTACGGTTTTCTCGACAACCTTTTTTGACCTCTGCTTCTTCTGACTTCCTCTGTTCTGGTCTTTATCTTTTATGTTGGCAATTGTGCATTTAGATTTGAGTAAGACTCTAAAAAGCTTATCGGAAGCAAGTGTGTGGCAGGGACTTGTCCCTTGGCAAGCTTCCTGAGGTGATGGATGGTGGGCTTCCTTTTCCTCGTGGCTCTTTAAGTGACAGTTGTCAGTAAGTCTTTTCCTCTTGAGGCCTTCAGTATCCCCAGAGGAAAGTTCCTCACTCTGCTGTTTGGGGGGGTAAACCTGGCTGTGTTTGTCCTGTGGTCCTGGGGTAGAAGGGGCCGATAGTCTCGCTGGTCAGAATGCACGCTTTTTCCTTATTTTTCTGTTTTTCCTCTTTGTCTCACGTATGTTCCCCAACTATGCCAACGTGTTTGGAGATTATCCCCCAGTCTTTGTGGGAGGCGGGAGGCGGGAGGCGGGAGGCGAAGGCTCTGTCCTGGGCTGCCCTGTGGGGAGGGACACCTGGGCTGAGTGGCCGGCAGTGCACACAGGGCCAGACAGGCCGATTCCAGACACCTTCCAGGCCCAGCTCTTCTTGCAGTTCTGGGGCTTCGGTGCGCTCGTCTTTGCCGTCAGCCTTCGGACCCCCACCACCCATCTCCCATAAAAGCTTGTATGTGAGCTCCTTCACGTGGGCCGTGAGGCCGCCCCTCAGCCCCTGTTTGCCTTCTAGCTTGCCGAATTTGTGGATGCCTCTGGTCCACTCCTGTCCCTGTCCTGTTCTTTTTGTCCTTGTGAGTTGATGCTTTTTAAAACTTGGCCACATGATTTTAGTGGGGTGTGTGGGTCGCAGAGGTTCCCACATCCAGTGCATCTCGTTTGTTCAGAAGTTTCCTCTCCTCAGGTGTGTTTTCATTCCCAAGACGACCTGTCAGAGACCGAGACTTCCGCAGACTTGGTTTTACTCACGTGTTGTGTACACACGGGGCAGGACAGGATTTGCAGCCGTGCCCCTTGGTGAGGCATCACAAAGTGCGGTAGGGGGTTACAGCTCCCGGAGCCCCTGCTGCCTGCTCCTCCCTCCACCTCACAGTGACCACTGAGCTGGCCTCCGGAGCCACAGAGGCTGTTTTTAACTTCTACCCTGTGAAGAGCCATGCAGCATGCCTTCATTTTGTCCGCTTTGTTTGTTTTCTTGCTGAACATGAACTTGGTAAGAGTCTTCCAGCATCGGGTGTATTAGTTCATGCAGTTTCCTAGCTGTGTGCGCGCCCCATGGGAACGCGCCGCGGTCTGTCATTTATTGTGGCCGAGCGTCGGGCTGTCCCTGCTTGTGGTCATTGTGAACGCCGCTGCTGTGCCCCTCGTGCACGTGTCCTTTGGAGTGCAGGTGCAGCTTGCTGTTGTGGATTCTAGGACGGGGCTTGCTGGGTCGTGGGGGGCACGTATTTCACCTTCAAGTGTCTGTCCCAGCTCGTGCTTCTGTCCGCGGTGTGCAGGAGCTCGGTGGTTCTGCCTCCCCGGGAACCTCACAGCTGCTGCTCCTCTCACGGCGAGCCGTTCTGATGACTGCGACCCGGTGTCAGGCTTTGATTTTCGTTTCCGTTTCCACCCCCTTAAGTACTCTTGACGCTAAAGTTGAATGATTTTTGCATCTTTTCCCTTTTGAAGTACTTATAAGAATATGTCATACATGTTTGTCGGAAAGCGGAGCTGTCTGCCTTAATGTCTAGCGCACTTCCTCCCCATTCTGAGAAAGGCTGATGTGTGGTCTAGGGACTCCCGCCAGGTGCCTTCCAGGGCTTTCTCGCCACTGTGGGATTTGGACCCGAGACCCTCAGACTCTCAGATTTGATTTCATTTTCCCAAAGTATTCAAGTTCACCACGGGCTGACTCTGTAATAGGGCTCGGCTTTCCTTGTGCTGGTAAGTTTGGAGTAGCATAGAACGATTCCTGCTCGCTCAGTGACGTCAGTGTGTTGCTTCGTGAGGACCGCACTGCGAAGAAGGAACTCGGTTATGAGTCAGACACGAATCTGTTAATTTGCTGCTCATTTGGCTCAAGTCACACCTCAGTGGTGGCGCGCTGAGGGTGTCCCCGACCCAGTTAGCATTGCTCAGTGCGTGCCGAACAGTAACTGGGACCACATCGTTGCTCAGAGCGTAGGTCGGAGTGACGGCAATGGGCGTTCTTACGTGAGATGGCTCCCAAACTCGTGAAGGTGGGTGGTCACGCCTTTTCATTCTTCAGAGAGTTTCGTTAAGACTTACGTGGCTACCCTTGGCGTTCTAGCACCATCTCCTTAGGGTTTTCCTGGGGGTTTGGAGACCAAGGTGTCTTCTCCTACTCCTCAGGAAGCCCTCGGGGACACTGTGCCGCCGTGGTCCCGCCCGTTTGCGCGTCGCAGGCCAGGAGGGTCCTCCTGGGAGCACCAGCAGCGCATCCCTCAGGCCGGGACGTGGCTCTGGCTGGCGACTGCTCTCTTCCCCTTGACTTTGTTTTCTTTGTTTTTGTCTTTTTACTGTCTTTATTTTACATAGTGTCATTTACTGACCCTGTACCCAAATGCTGTGGGCTCACCTTTGCTAGAAGCTCAGGTGTTCACTCAGAGGACATACGTCCTGAGCAAGGTCCCTGCTTACAGTTTATAGGGAAGTAAGAAGACCCATATTCGCAGACTGCTCTGGAATGTCCTGAATTTGGGGTGCTGTAGGAAAGTGCATTTGTTTATAACCTGCACTCTGTGAGAATTTGGAGTACATTTTCTGCAATAATATGATTAGCTTCATAGGAGTTTCGTCTTTGAACTTCCCTAGGTTCTATTAAAGGCTTTCATAGCGAATCTGAAGTCGAGCTCGCCCACCATCCGGCGCACGGCCGCCGGCTCAGCAGTGAGCGTCTGCCAGCACTCCAGAAGGACGCAGTACTTCTACAGCTGGCTGCTGAGCGTGCTCTTAGGTAAGAAGCAGGTGCGTGAGTGCATCTCCCCACCGTGTGGCCCAGTCTCTAGCATTTGCCTGAGACAGAGCTTTTTTTTTTTTTAATTAAGAGCGTGTGTGCAGTGGGAAGGGTGGAGGGGGAGCACAGAGAGAGAGGAAGAGAGGGAGAGTCTTAAGCAGGCTCCACACTCATCGAAGAGCCTCATGGAGGGCTTGAGCCCACGATCCTCAGCCCAAACCAGGGGTTGGATGTTCAACCAGCTAAGCCACCCAGGCACCCCCTGAAACAGAGCTTTTAGATTCTTTAAAATCGGGCAGTCCCTTAGCTCCCAGCCCAGGCCCTTTGGCACTAGCTGACTCGTAAATGGGAACCATGTGGAGGCTGCTGCGAGCCCACGTTGGGCCTTCGTGATGATTAGGAAAAGGCCCCTTCCGTCTGGGCCCAGGGCAGCTCGCAGGGCAGTGGCCGTGAGGCAGTGTGCCGCCCCGCGCCCCGGGCCTGGGCCTCGCGCAGCAGACTGGACACGTACGTGCCAGTGGGGAGCAGAGCGAGTCCCTGAGTCCAGGAGCCGTGCCTCGGCTCCTCGCAGGCTCCCGGAACAGGTGCGAGTCTGGTGCCGGGTTCTCCCGTACCTGGGGAAGTCGTGGGAATGAGCGTGAGCCAGCGCTGAGGGACCGTGTGGACACGTGATGCAACAGAACCGCCTGCCCTTCAGACGCAGCCGGACTCCCTCTCAGGGCCTCGTTGGGCTCGGGACGTAAGGCTGCTCCTCTAAAGCTGCTCCCCGACTCTGGCCTGAAGATGAGCTACCTGTATATTTTTCCACAGTGATGTTTGTCCATCTTGACCCCTCAGCACCAGCCTCGTAGTACGGTTCTCCTGTGGAGCTCTTCTTTTAGACAAGTTAAGCCCTGAATCTCCAAGCAGATGATGATATCGAGAAATCTTACTGCTACCTTTCTAGGTTTGCTACTTCCTGTTGAGGACGAACACTCTACCCTCCTGATTCTCGGAGTGCTGCTCACGTTGAGGTATTTGGTGCCCTTGCTGCAGCAGCAGGTCAAGGACACAAGCCTGAAAGGCAGCTTTGGGGTGACACGGAAAGAAATGGAAGTCTCTCCTTCCACGGAGCAGCTCATGCAGGTAGGAGCCACGTGCTTTACTCTAGTGCCTGTACATAACTGGTCGACATTCAGAGAATCAAATAATTTGGAAGAGAAATGGCAGACCCAAGGATTAATAGTCTGTGCAGCTGGGCCACCTGGTTCAGATCCTAGGTCACGACCCCTAGCTGTGTGACCTCTGTACGGCAGATTCCCGGTAGGAAGATAATCTCTCATAAGGCCACCGAGAGTATTACATAAACCCTGTGGACTCCTGCCTGCACAGAGAATGCTGCACCCTGTGTGGAAAGCCAGGAATCATGAAGTGTGTTCATTTGTACAGTGAGTATTTATTGAGCACCCACTGTGTGCCTGGCACTAGGGCAGGTGCTGGGGGCGCAGTGGTGAGCGTTTTGGGTCTGGTCTCTGCCCCTGAAGCCCGTGGTCTGGTGCGCTGGTCTCTCTACCCAGGGAGTTAGGAACACAGTCCACTGGGGCATAGGAACAGTACGTGAAAACTTCTGTGTCCAGTACAGAGAAACCCTGTATACATTCTAATACGATGTGATCGGCAACTGACTTCAGCAGTCGACTTCATTCTTTGTGGTATGCCCACCCCGGGGATTTTGTTAACCTTGAGTTGGCTGCGTTTCAAGCAATTGGATTTTGTGAGCTGGGCTTAAAATGTTAGGGTTTTTACCATATTTCATGTACCGATGCTACCGAAGCCCTTACTTTTCCTGTAAGTTGGGTCGTCACAGGGTGCATATAGGCATCAAGACCTGGGGTCTTGAGAGGGGTGCCTTGGCTCCATTTTCTGCTTTCCACATATTGACAACATTGTAGTCCATAGATATTTGGGTCAAATGGATTTATGAGTTGTGTCCTTTACCTAAATTTTGTAGGGTACAAAATTTTAGGTGGCTTAAAATAATTTTTGCATAGAAATGATGAAGGTAATGATTTAATAATTTAGGCACTGAGTTAGAAGAATAACTGAAGAAGGAGCAGGCTCTAAGAAAATTTGGGGGCTTACAGTTCGCTCCAACCAGCCGCCCTTCAGCTGTTTTATAGAATATAAGTGATGACGTTCTTGTGAGATAGGACAAGTATACATTGCCCTCTCAAAAGACCATTGCTGAATGCTTTAATGAGGAAAACAGGTGTTCTAGAGGTAATGATACATTTAAAAAATGGTTATTTCATTCTTATCTTGTTTTACTTTATTATGGAGCTTTCCAGACATATAAAAGCAGTTGAAATAGCATTGTAACCCCCTTCAGTAATTATCGCCTGTGTTAGTAATTATAAACTCAAGGCCAATTATGGTTCTCTTATAATCCCTCTTTTTGCATTATTTTGAAGCAAATTCCAGTCATTGTATCTTGAAGTATTCCAGTTTGTATCCCTTTGGGTGAGAACTCTTCTTTGTTTTTACAACTTAATAACAATGCCATTGTCATACCAAAAACACAGTGAACATTTCCTGAACATCAAATACCCACTCATCCTGTCAGTTGTTTATTTCATTCCTTGGGAATCAGTTTCCAAGTGAGATTGGCTGGTGAGGACCGTGAGTCTCTTTGGTCTGACGGTCACTTCCATCGTGAGTCCATTTGTTGAAGGGACAGGTTGTCTGGTGGCATTCCTGGCAGTCTGATTGCTTGCTTACCTTCCTATTTGTAAGTGAACATATTTCTTCGTTTTCTGTATTTCCTATAAATTGATAACCAGTTACAGTCTTGTCAGATTTAGTGCACATTTTATAACATACATAATAGCTGAGTTCTGTGGTACTCGTATAAGATTTTAAAATAAATACATAAGTATTGCGGTTACATACTCAGAATTTTCTTCTGTTGTTTTAAAAAAAAAAGGCTGCTTGGTCAAGAAATGTCGGGAGACGATTGGCCTCCTAGGAGAAGCCAGCAAGTGGTCGCTAAATGGCGTGGTGAGGTGGCGGGTCAGGGTGCTGCAGAAGCACAGAACGAGGAGGCCTCTGCACGACCAGGGTCAGGGGGGCGTGCCGGAGAGGCTTGGGCGAGAGCTGGGGCTGGCGGCGGGTAGGATTTGACCGGGACCCGGGGAGTTTATAGGCAGAGGCCACAGCCTTTGCCAAGTCCAAGGAGCGAGCACGCGGATGCAGATGGAACCGGTATGGGTCCTGCGAAGGTCTCAGGGCTCCTCGTAGGTAAGCAGGGGTGCCCGTGAAAGTCACGTGAGGCTAGAGGGTGTTGGAAACTACATTGGCCTGGGCCGGCTGCAATCCTGGGAGGACTGGGTGAAGGCCGTGGGGTGTGGTGCTTCAGTACTGATTTTCTTCTTAGTTGCTTTTCTCCAAAGCGAGGAAATGATGCTGCACAGCACTGAATTAGCATGCTAGATATGATTTTCTCTAAATTCTGTTTTCGTCCATTTTCTTTAGGCTGATAGCCATTCTGACTTAAATTATTTTGATTAAAAAATTCAACTCTGCCAGTGTAATTTGGCTAACTACAGTATATTTAAATAGAATTTAAAGTAATCCCGAGCCTGGCTGAACTATAAACTATTAAGTAAGTATGGGCAAAATATAGATACTTTTAAAAATATTTTTAGTTTTTTAAAGTTTATTTTGAAAGAGAAAGCTTGTGTGGGAGTGGGGGAGGGGCAGAGAGAGAGGGAGAGAGAGAATCCCAAGCAGGGTCCATGCTGTCAGTTCGGAGCCTGACGCAGGGCTTGATCTTAAGAACCTTAAGATCATGACCTGAGCCAAGGTCAAGAGTCGGACACTTAACTGAACCACCCAGGTGCCCCTGGATACTTTCAGATATGCAAGAACTTAGTTTGCTTATCCTTGTGTGCTTCCTGGAAAACTTATTTGAAGGTGTATTCCAGCAAAATAAGAAACAGATACAAAAAAAAGAGGAAAGCCTGAAATGCATAAACCAAGACCTAACAACAGGAATGTGGTGGAAGTATTCCAGGAGAGTTGGTGAGCAGCACGCCATCCACATCGGAGACAGGGGTCAGAGGAGCGCCAAAGAGCCGCCTGCAACAAATGTTAGGATTAAGAATCTGGGAAAAGGGATGTGCGTGTGTTTACAAGGAGGGGAAAGAGGCGCGAAGAACAGTTCTAGGCGAACCGGGAAGATTTGTTAAAAGGTATTATGGGGGCGCCTGGGTGGCTCAGTCGGTTGAGCGTCCGACTTCGGCTCAGGTCATGATCTCGCAGTCTGTGAGTTCGAGCCCCGCATCGGGCTCTGTTCTGCCGGCTCAGAGCCTGGAGCCTGCTTCACATTCTGTGTCTCCCTCTCTCTCTGCCCTTCCCCCGCTCATGCTCTGTCTCTCTCTGTCTCAAAAATAAATAAACATTAAAAAAAAATAAAAAATAAAAGGTATTATGTTCCAATTATGAAGCAGATTCCAGTGTTAAATAATTTTAAGCAAATCATAGATTATGATAGAAGAGAATCTGTACATTATCTTTGGGCATTCTCTTTGAAGTGACACAGTACTTGTAAAAATGAAATATTTCTTTTTGGGTCCAGTCACATGAACAGACTTTGTAGTAAATAGTGTTTATGTACACATAGTAAGAGACATGCTGGATTTTTAATTTCTGTTTGTTTATTTATTTATTTGCATTTATTTATTTTTGAGAGAGAGAGCATGAGTGGGGGAGAGGCAGAGAGAGATGGAGACACAGAATCCGAAGTAGGCTCCAGGCTCTGAGCCGTCAGCACAGAGCCTGATGCGGGGCTCGAACTCACGAACTGTGGGATCATGACTTGAGCCGAAGTCGGAGGCTTAACTGACTGAGCCCCCAGGTGCCCCTTTATTCCATTTTTAGACTCAACTTCTAGGCAAAGCACATAGGATTTAAATAGTGTTACGCAGTACATTGATTTAAGTAGCGTTACATAATATGTAAATGTTAGAAATCTTAATAATATGAAGTACTGAGGGCGCCTGGGTGGCTTCGGCTCAGGTCATGACCTCACGCTCATGGGATTGAGCCCACGTTGGGTTCTATACTGGCAGCGTGGAGCCTGCTTGGGATTCTCTCTCCCTCTCTCCGCGTCCCCTGCTTGCGCTTTCTTTATCTCAAAATAAATAAACATTTTAGATAATAATAATAACACGAAGTAATGATGTTGCTGACAGAATTTGGGAGGGGACAGATGAGTAAAGTGTGTGAGATGCTTATTTCTTTGTTTTACATAGAAAGTTTGTTGAAAATAAGTGGCTTCAGAAATCAAGGTAGAAGCCGATTATCTTGAGCAGGGCGCGGCGACCCTTCTCTGTGGCGGGCCAGCTGTCCGGCCCTACCGCTGCAGCAGGAGCGCAGCCGCGGACGGCACGCGGATGCGCTGTGTGCCAGCCGACCTGTCCCGAAGTGGGCGGCGGCGCAGGCGTGGCCCGTGGACTGTGGTTTGTAGACCCGAGGCCCGCAGAGAAGAACATGGGCTGCCCTCAGAGGAGCTAGACCCAGATGGTTGAACGAAGCTGCTCTGAGACTTTGCTTTTTGTTTTATCCCCTCTATGCTGTTTTGTTTTTAAACGTGTATTATTTTCATGATATAAAGGTAGGGCCGCCCAGCTTACCTTGTAAATATACAGGGTGCCAGTTAAATTTGAATTGTAGAGAAATCGTAAATAATTTTTTGGTGAAGTTTTCCTGAAATTGCACAGGACATAGTTATGCTGCAAAATTATTTATCTAAAGTTCAAATCTGACTGGGTGCTTGGTATTTTGACGGGCAGCTCTAATTAAAGGGAAAAAGAGGGGCGCCCGGCTGGCTTAGTTGGAAGAACACGTGACTCTTGATCTCAGGGTCATGAGTTTGAGTGCCATGTTGGGCGTAGAAATTACTGAAAAGAAAAATAAAAGTTACAAAAGAAATAAAAAAGTGCAGTGTGTTCATATAATGTAATGTTGTATTAAGGGCACTAATAAAATTTGATGCAGCGCCTTTAAAATGTTTACAGACTCTTGGGGTGTCTGGTGGCTCAGTTGGTTAAGCATCCAAATTCAGCACAGGTCATGATCTGGAGGTTGGTGGGTTCGAGCCCCGTGTCGGGCTCTGTGCTGACAGCCCTGAGCCTGGAGCCTGCTTTGAATTCTGTGTCTCCTTGTTCTGCTCCTCCCCAGCTTGTGCTCACTCCTCCCTCCCTCTCTTTCTCTCTCTCTCTGTCTCTCAAAAATAAATGAATATACATTAAAAAAAATGTTTGGAAATTCTTTCTCCATGGTGCTCAGGACAGTGTCTCTTGCATTGATTGTGTGTGAGACCAGCCGCAGTTGCCACGGACGGGAACTTTCTTCTCCCTTCCTGCTCGCTGGTTGGGCAGAGGCAGGTCTTCCTGAGTGTGTGCTGCACGCGTGGAAGTGCCTCCTTGTTTGTAAGGAGTTAATCTGACCATGGACGAAGTCCCAGGGATTTAGAACACAGCACAGAAGCCATGACCACATTGGTAGATGGTGATGGAGAAATTTCTAGGGGGAGAAATTAAGGCACAGATTTGCTAACATAAGACTTAAAAACGGCGAACCCTAGGACACGTTTTAGAGACCATGCCAATGACACTTGTCCCCGTGTCTCCAGGTTTATGAACTGACCTTGCATTACACTCAGCACCAAGACCACAACGCCGTGACCGGGGCGCTGGAGCTCCTGCAGCAGCTCTTCAGGACGCCGCCGCCCGAGCTCCTGCAGGCCTTGACCTCGCCGGGCGGCGGGCAGCTCGGTGGCGTGCAGCCCGGGCCCGGCGGCCGGAGCCGCAGCGGCAGCATCGCGGAGCTCCTAGGTACGTTCTCCGACGGTCGCCCCCACGCCGCCCCAGTTCCCTCCCTGGACGGGGGGAACGGCCGGCACCGGGCCGAGCGGGGCGCCCTTCGGTCCCTCGGAAGCCTGAGCTGTAGACGGGAGGACAGAAGTGTGGAGAGGTCAGGTGACAGGCCTGCGTCTAAGGCCGGCTTCTCGACTCAGAGCTGGCTGCCTCCATGTGCCATTTCATCCACCGCAAAACGGAAACTTTAGGGAAAGTATTTCCAGGACCCTCTTGTCTCGGCCAGAGATGGGATCTTCAAGTCTCTGTAGGGGTTTAAGAGTTCCTTTCTGCCCTCGAGGGCAGACGTTAGGAAACCTCTTCCTCCGCCCCCCACCGCTCTTCTTTACGCCCTTGTGGAGGGGCCCTGATCCCAGCACGGCGCTGCCCTGCAGACTGACCCCGGGCTTGCCTCCAGCCCCGGTGGGCCCTGTCTGACCTGGAGTTGCCCGTGGGAGCTGGAGGAGGTCGGGGACCCCTGAAGCGGGGCCGCCAGCACTGGATCTGGCTCCGAGGCTTCCGTGGCTTTTGGTGACTCCGGGCTTCACCTGGGCCTGGCGGCGTAGCGCGGTGGGTGCGCGACACGGCCTTGGCCTTTACTCACGGCGTTGACAGCCGAGAGGGTGTGACTGGAGGCCTGATCGCTGCCTCATTTGAACATAAATGTTTGCCTGAACCATGAGCAGAAAGTGAGAACGTGCCCTGTGTACGAAGAATCCTTTTCTCTGTGGAATGCTGCCTTACAAACACGTGCTGGAAATACTAATTTCTAATGATTGTTTCTGATGAAAATTTACATTTGATTATTAATTGACCAAATAATCTGAGATTTCTCATGTCTTTAATTCGACTTTTTTAAATGCACTTTATCTCGGCTTCTTTGATATTTTAGGTCCTGTCTTTAGAACCGTATATTTGAACGTTGGTATAATTTTCATATGTCAAAATTGAAGTGTTGTGCTGTGGTGGTTAAGCACTGCCCGTGGAAATCTGCTCACACAGTCTCTAATTTTAAAACCGAATCAAACTTTTTAAAGATTTTCGAATTCCTTCTGGATTTTAACAGCTGCCACCTTACTTTCATCTGCCATTTTCTGTGATTTGCAGCCGGAGGGGGTTCTTCATGCAGCCCTGTCCTTTCAAGAAAACAAAAAGGTGATTATTTCAAAATCAGAGTCTAATGTTGGGTCTCACTGCTCTCTCTGTGTTTCTGTAATGCCTTCCCTCCCCTGTGCCTGCGCCTCGTCTCAGCAGAGCGGTCGCATTTACAAATGTCGCTGGAATCTCACACCTGGGCCTGAGTGGTTCTGTAGGGTGGCTTTGGAAAGTTGCTTACATACGAAAATCGTCATGTCATAAATTTCTAATGCTTTACGTTTAGGGGTCAGCAGACTTTTCCTGTAAAGGGCCTCTCGTGGGCCCTCCTGTCTCTAATCTGTTTGGCTCTGCCTTGGGGTGGGAGGCAGCCATAGCCCATAGCCGTAGGCTGTGCTCAGTAAAGCTTTATCCACAGAAAGAGGCTTGCCCTGGTTTGCCTACTCCTGCTTTATAGAGACTGTGTTCTGTTTTATAAAACTAACTTCCTTTTCTGTGAATTCATTTTTTTAATGTGTTTAATATTAGGAATGTCTCGTTCATTATTCGGGTAATTTGGACCTGATTATCATTTTTCAGCCATATTTAGCTTTGTACATGGCAGAATGGTCTGATACAATTTATTTCTATTAAGTCACAGTGTTTTGGATCTGTAGTGCACATTAACACTTTACAACGCCGAGTATTTTTTCTCGTCTGGATCTCCATAGGAAAGAATTGCTACTATTTTCTAATTTGAAATCTTAAAAGACTAATATTTTTTGCAATTTATTGAGGTATAGTTGGTATATAACATATATGTTTTTTTGAGTGTTTAAGAGCCTAGTGCCTAATATTTATTTGCAGTATCAAGTGGGATCTCAACAGGAATAATATTCTACCTTGACTGGATTAAGTAAACACTTCCTAGAACTTAGACTCAGTAATATTTGGGCCATCATAGCGCGGTGTACTTAATCAGGTTCGGGATTGTGGTGAAATACTGAGGTTGTTCAAAGGCCACGAGACCTCCCGGAGATGGACGTTTCAGGCAGGTGGCTCAGTTGCTCTGAGACTCGCCTTATTGCTTAGCCACCTTCCACATGAGGAAGACACAGGTGGCTGACTCCCACCACCGAGATGAGTTGTTTCCTTCTAGCTAGGAGGTTGTTGTGTCCTCAGTATCTTTTTTGTTTTTCTAGTATTTTTGTTTTGCTTTCCTTTTTCATGGGGAGCTGTGGTTTTTAAGCTTTTTTGATATAGTTGCAGAATCCTTTTTTGTCAAGTGAGACTGCAGATCTGTGGGAGACAGAAGCAGAGTGGATGTTGGACATAGGATGGCAGGGTGGGGGTGCTGTGCCCTGGGGCCTCTCTGGCAGCAGCCCTGACCTTGCACCCCTTGAGGCGGGCTCCTTGGGTCAGAGTGGCAGACCCCTGGTTCCAAGGACAGAGACTACTCTCATGAACACCCGAGTGCACAGGGTGGGATTTGAATTTGCTTTCTCCAGGTAAACCACTTGTTCTGTAATAAAGACCTCTATTCGTAGATTGATTAAGCTGCCATGTTAATTTTATCTAGATTTTGGATATCCTTTGCCTTCTCTTTGCCTTTTTCCGCCCTTTAATGTCACATTTGTATAGATTTCTGGGAGTTATCATACCTATGACTTATTTCTTGAAGAGTAGTGAAGTTAGAAGAGTAGTGAAGTTAGAAATTGGAAATTGCCAATAATGACTTGTATAGCGTCATCTAATGACCTCTGTATAATGTAACCGTAATGAGTCCAGTTAAATCATGTTATGACTTTTGTTTCCTTTTTTCTTACTAATATACTACAACTTGATATAATTTGGAAACCAAGACTGTAAAATGTATTTTTAGAACTGTGCGGAAGGTTACTGTTATCTTGCCCTCCAGATCAAGTTCTGCTTGTCGGCCCCCGAGGCTGGCAGCTTCAAAGAGAGCAGAATAGAAGTGACCTTCATGGTCGTCTTGTTTAGTTTCTGGGCTCTTTTTGTTTTTAAGTTTTTATTTTAATTCCAGGTGGTTAGCACACAGCGCTACACCAGTTTCAGGGGCACAGTAGTTACGTACCTGCTCTGGTTGCCAAGAGAATTGGTTCCAGCCATAGCTTACAGTCTTCAAGATTAAATAATAGTGTAAATTATTCAACACTAACACAAGGTCTAAGCAGTAAATACTTATTAATTATTAAAATACTTGGTGTTATAATTTGAGAATCATTGCTTTTAACTTTGTTCCATGTTGGTTTATTGATTTTAGTAATATCTAAATACCATATCATGGCTTCTTTGTGTTTAGCACACTAGACATGTAAAAATACTTCATTTTAAAATATATTTCATGTATTTTTATATGAGAGAGTGAATTAAATATGCTTACGATTTGCCACTTAGAATGTGCATCTGTCTGATTTTTAAAGTCCGTCGTGTAGCAAGCTTAAGGATTCTTGCCACGTCATTTCCTAGGGAAAGTGCTCTTCGGAGACGCAGCAGCCTTGGAGGATGACTCCGAGTCCCGGTCGGAGGGCAGCAGCCCCGCCTTTGCAGGTAGCTCTGAGGGAGGGGCAGTGGTGCTCCCCTCCCTCCTCTCCACTGCCCCTTCCCTGCCCCTTCCCTGCCCCCGTCCTGCCCCTCCTGTGGGGCTGTGCTCCTGGGGGCAGCGGTGAAGCCAGCTTGCTCAAATGGTGGCTAATTCATGCTTCTTTTAGAACATTTACTTTGAAATGCGTGTGTATGTTTTCTCGCATCAAATATTTGCTATTTTCCTTGATTTAGGCTCTTTTAAAATTAGGTTTATGCTCCCTGAGCATAGGTCTTCTTATGTAGTAGGAGAGGGAAGGTAAGTATCTCGTGAATTACAGGGGTTGTGAGGGGAAAATGGGATTAGAAATTGTGGATAGTTTAACTTGAAAGAAATGTACATTTCTTAAGGATTCTTTATTCAGCTTATGAGAGATAAGTGTTAAGATACTAATAACTGGATTAAGTGAGAGTGGTTTTGATTCTGCCATCCTCTCCAAAAGATTGTTTTTAGACAACTGAAATAAGACTAAGATATTTGGGAAGGAAAATCTGAAAAATTCCAGGGGTGATTATTCATCTATTCAC
Source organism: Paguma larvata (assembly GCA_030068075.1). Taxonomy (NCBI): domain Eukaryota; kingdom Metazoa; phylum Chordata; class Mammalia; order Carnivora; family Viverridae; genus Paguma; species Paguma larvata. Next base: position 193,739,417 of record CM057823.1, on the reverse strand, counting down.
TTTTACGAAACAGAAATAGATTTTGTTCTTAATTACAAAAACAAAACAGTAACAAAATCACAGCTGTCCGCAGCATTGTCGGCTCAGGGCTCGCTGGGCCTCGGGGCCTCCGGGAATGACCCCGGTAACGGTGTGGCGTGGATCTTCTTGTAGTGAAATTTATGTAGCGTGTGTGCGTCTTTTTAATGAGAATTTGAAATTAAGCTAGGAAAATGTGCTGCTCGTTTGCCCGACGGGAGGGTAGGACCGGCTTAGAGGTCTTGAGCAGGGTCTGGGGAGAGGAAAGCCCTCCTCACAGAGACGCTGACTTTCCCGTCCTTTCTGAGCGTCGCCGGCTGAGGCTGAGTGCGCGCCCTCGCCGCCCCTCGCCCCGGGCCGGGCCACCCTGGATTGCAGCTGTCTTTACGTGCTGCTCCGAGCCGTGTCATGTTACTGAGCATGCTTCAGGCGTTACAGTGACGTGCCGTTTCGGATATTGATGGCAGTTAAAACTGTCTGCCGAGAATCCTTGTTTTAAGAGAGTAACAGTAAGTCAAGAATACAGTAAAACACAATTTTAGTCAAGTTTGAAGAATGCACCGTTGTCTTGCTTTTGAAATTTACTATTTACTGGTTGAAATTTTCCCTGTATTTCATGATGTTTTGCAGTTAAAACATTTGGTGACTGTGAATTTTGGGGTATTTTGTACACATTCGATTCCCTGTTGAACGTTTTTCCCGGCCCTTTGAGGAATGAGTGTTTCTTTGTCTTCAGCTCCAGTCAAGGGTGAGATTGGTGGAGAGCTGGCGGCCTCCTCCGGGCTCTCCACTCCCGGCTCTGCCAGTTCAGCTGCCGACTCCGTGGGACACGACATCATCACCGAGCAGCCCCGCTCACAGCACACGCTGCAGCCGGACTCGGTGGATCTGACCGGCTGTGACCTGGCGAGCGCTGCCACCGATGGGGACGAGGAGGACATCCTGAGCCACAGCTCCAGCCAGATCAGCGCCGTCCCGTCTGACCCAGCCATGGACCTGAACGATGGCACCCAGGCCTCCTCCCCAGTCAGTGACAGTTCCCAGACCACCACCGAAGGGCCCGATTCAGCCGTGACCCCTTCAGACAGTTCTGAAATTGTAAGTGGGTGCAGAGGGCCCCCCGGTTTCTGCAGAGGGACCTCGCCTGGAGGCCCAGACCCAGACCCTCCTGCCTATTTCCCTCCCCCCGGCTGCCTTGCTAGTAAGGGGGCAGCGGTCGCTGCTCAGGTCATTAGTAGAGAGTTCAACCCCACCTGACACCCTCACCGAAGGAAATGGCCGAGTGGCGTTTGTGTTGAACATGGAGGTCAGAGGTCAGAAATTAGGTTAGTTGATGATATGAGTGTTGCTACAATTGAGTGCATTTTACATTCTGTAAGAACTTGTCGGGCACGGATTATCATTCTTTAAGAAATCAATAAGGAGCCTGTTATTAACTAATCTGTGGTCTTAATGCATTGTAATTAAAAACATTCATACTATGCATTATTTTAACATTTTTTGGCTTTTCAAAACCTTTTACAACATATCCCATCTTATAGAGCATGGATTTAAGTACTTCTGATCTCTGAGCTAGGGGATCAGAATCGCCTCGGGGATGGTCTAAGCAAAAAGTTCAGGAAAAGTTTATACTGAGTTCAACACCCCACATTTGAAAAAAACAATTTGTACTATTAAGTGTTCTGTTACTATTTATTAGATTTTATTAAGAACATGTTTTTTTTTTTTTTTTTTTTTTTTTTTACTTGGATGAATGCAGAAGCATTGAATGACAAATCAGGAGAAAAAAACACTTGCATGTCCCTATGAGCAATGGTCAGGTCGTCATGTGCGTGGGGTTTCTGATGGCCACGTGGATTCACAGTTACTTGGGTGGAGTAGCGGGCTCACTCCCGGTTAGGGTTTTAACTCGAAGGCCTTGCCCAAGAGGAGAGGGCGAGTAACTGGAACCGCGGGTAAGGAGAGCGCGAACCAGTTCTGACCGGCACGCAGGGGGAGGAAGGCCGGGGAAAGAGCCGGGTTGGGAGCAGTGTGGTGAGTGCGTGGGGGGAGGGTCTGCTGTGTGTTTACTGCACCAGTTTCCATGGGATAGCTCGCCTTTTCACGGTGGATGATTTCTGGTGAGTTTATTGGAAATAAGAGTGAAGGGCCATAGGACATTCTGAAAACTTCTGGTCTTCAAAGTTACCCAGTGGGTAACAGCGCTGGGAGTGGGGCCTCTGCCGGTCTCTCTGGCCTGTAGGGAATGAACATCTTTCCTTGATAATTTCCACGTTGGTGTAGTTCTTTCTCGTTCATGAGGTGTTTCCATGTCCCTTATGTAATCTTCAGTTATTTGCTGAGCAAATAGGCATCGAGCGCCTGTTAAGTTCCAGGGATTGTTCCCCAGCTGGGCATAAATAGAGGGCACACATACAAAACTGCTCACAGAAAGCTAACATTCTCTCGTGGGAGTCACGAAACTCCATGTTGGGCCAGACAACAAAGATCTTTGGTTTTCTGAGCCATGCAGCCTGTGTCACATAGTCCTCTCTGCTGCTGTGGTGTGAAAGCAGCCATAGACCATATGTAAACGAACCAGCATTCCAATAAAACTTTATTTATAAAAACAGGTGGTGGGCCAGGTTTCGTCCTTAGGTCACAGCTCAGCTACCTCTATTCTAGAGCATGTGCTTGTGGGTGTGGGGCAGATAATAAGCCAGTGGTCAATCAGTAAATAAATACATAGGCGGTGATAAGTGCCGTAGGAAAAAGCAGCAGAGTGACAGGGATGGGGCATCTCCTCGTGAGACAGCTCAGTGTGGCGGTCACGGCCCCTGCTGCAGGGAGCCTCCAGAACTTCGGATCTGCCATCTGTCAGCTGTGCAGGCTGGGGCGCTTGTGTCCCTTCTTGCCTCCGTTTTCTTACCCATAGATTGAGGACGGCAGTACTTGTGCCGTAAGGCTCACGGAGACTACGGGTGACCGCACGCGTCAAGTGCTTTCTGATCCTGCCTGGCCTGCGTAAGAGTCTCAGAAAGCGTTGTTTTTTATTATGGCAGGATTTCTCATCTGAAGTTTTCTTTTTTTTTTTTAACTGAGGTAAGGTTTTTTTTTTAATAAAGTAATTAGGACAGTGGAGGAAATTGTTTCTTTCTTGGTTGCTTTTGAACATGTAGCTTGAAGTTTTTTATTTGATTATAAGGATTTAGAATGACTTTTTAAAGTGATCCAGAATTTATTTCAGTAATTACTCGTGTATGGAGTTTTCATCGTTCGGTTTTTCAGGCCAATTACATAGGATTTCAAGTGAACGTGAAAAAGTTATTTTGCAATATGGAATCATAATCCAAGTTTATGGCTAAATATATGACATACTGTGTCCAAAACTTAGTGGATTTAGTCCTAGCAGCTTAGAAGCTAACCTCTGGTGTAGTGTTAGGTTTTTGTCTGAAAGATTTCTCTTGTTTGTGACTTACTATAAAATTTACTTGTAAACAAGACAAAGATTTCATTAAGATTTTTTTTTAATGTCAAAAAGAAATTTTCAGATTGGGATTTTTTTTGCAGTTTTAGAGTCGTGAAGCTTTATAATGTAGGAGCAGTGTGTGGTCAGCGAAGCTGGATTTTATATGTGTGCATGTCTGCGCAAAAATGCCCTTCGTGTTAGTACAGAAGACGTGGTCCCTGTGACTTCTGGTTGTGCCTTTGCCTTCCCACGTCGGAGAGCCTGTCCCTCAGTGACGTCCCTTCCGAACCTTCACCAGCCCCTCTCGAACCGTGCAGGTGTTAGACGGGACCGACAGCCAGTACTCGGGGATGCAGATCGGGCCGGCGCAGGACGAGGATGAGGAGGCCGTGGGCGTCCTTCCGGAGGAGGAGGCAGACGCTTTCCGAAACTCTGCAGTTGGTACGTGGACTTGAGCGGCGCGCCCCGGAGTGGTTCTTGTTTTCCGCCCTGACGTCTCAGTTTTACCGTAGCTTCCAAGAAGAGAATCTTTGTTTTCTGAGTTGTAAATAGCAAATGAGGAAGGTCATCTGAGGAATGACCGCCCTTTTTCTTGATCTAAATCCTGACTTTGTATAAAAAATGTGTATTTGTTATTTAATTAGAAACTTGTCACTCAGTCCCAATCTCTCTGATTCCGAAGCCCTTCAGCAAGCACATTTACTGAAAAGCATGGGCCATAGCCGGCGGCCCTCCGACAGCAGCGTGGGTACGTTCGTCTCAGGAGACGAAGCTGCCGAAGCAGGAGACCAAGAAAACAAGGTGAGGCCTGAGGCCTGAGGCCCCTCAGTGTTCTGAGCACGTGTGAGCGCTTTAAACCGCCGTGGCCGCTGTCTGTGCGCCGTGCTCCCAGCTCTCCCGCCTCCGAGCGTTCGCGCAGCCACTTCCCCTTGAATCCGGACCTCCCCCGAGGGGTGCCCTTCCTTTCCTGTGCTGATGGCCGTTCATCTGTCTTTGGAGAAAAATGTCCGTCTGAGGCCTTTGCTCAGTTTTTAATCACGGTTGGGTTTTGTTGTTGTCGTTATCCATTGAACTGTTTGTAAAATATTTCTGAATTGCTTTTTTACATGTAAGTGTCTTGTCTTCCCAGTTAATTTTAAATTCCTTGAGGGCAAGAAAGAGTGTTTTGTACTTCGTCGCTCTGTAGCTGCTCAGTCATCCTGTGGCGTCGCCCCTCCTCCCAGGTCCCCCGTGCGCCAGGTCTGCTTGCTCTCGGCTCTGGGCATTCCTAGGACTTTCTCGGCCTCGGTAGTGCCCCCTGGTGCTGTAGATGATGGCTCATGCCGTCCTTCCCGAGCAGCCTCCTGATGCCGGGTCTCCGCTGCCCTCCCTGCACGCTGAGCTCGTCCCTGCCACAGCCCACATGACCCCACGTTAGGTCTGCCTCTGACTGCTCTGACCCTGCCCCGCCGTGGTCTGGGAGGCCACGCTCGTGCGGGATGGAGATGGGTGTCTCCGTACCCCAGCGCCGGCATAGGTGCCGCTCTGGAACTGTTGTCGAGTGCGCGGACGAGTGAGTGTGGCGACTCCTCGGTTACAAGACAGACCAGTGTCTGTTTCTCTTGTAGCCTTGCCGCATCAAAGGGGACATAGGACAGTCTACCGATGATGATTCTGTTCCTCTTGTCCATTGTGTCCGCCTTCTGTCCGCTTCCTTTTTGCTGACTGGAGAAAAAAATGGTACGTACTTAACAGGCCAGCTGCAGCGTTGAAAGGAAATCCCTAGGTTTCAAGGTCACCTTGGTGACCAGTTTATGCCTGGTTGTGTAGCAGAGGGTGGGAGGAGAAGCTGGTCATTGACTGACCGATGGGAGCAGGGAGGGGACGCCAAGGGAGCTGGGTTACCGGGTCTAGTTAGTTTCCTTGGACATCAAATGTTTGCCGCCTTGAGGCCACAGGTGACCGAGGTGGTTTCTTTGCAGTGTTGGTTCCGGACAGGGACGTGAGGGTCAGCGTGAAGGCCCTGGCGCTCAGCTGTGTGGGAGCCGCCGTGGCCCTTTATCCTGAGTCTTTCTTCAGCAAGCTTTATAAAGTGCCCCTTGACACCGTGGAGTACCCTGGTATGTTAACGGTTCACGCCTCATTCCTCGTGTTGAATCAGTACTTGGAGAACTGTTCACCCCATCTTGGCCCTGTTAGTTTTAGACTAATAACGTTTTCTGAGTTAATTGGTGGCATTTGAACTATGTCGTCGCTCTGTTTAAAACACAGGACAGGCAATGGTTTTAGCTTTTTGGACTCCCTGTAGATGCAGTGTTTAGTGTGAACACACACGACAAAACAGTAGGAAGCTGGGAACATACGAGCCCGTTTACACACACACTGCATTTATACCAAAGCACAAATCATGTGTAATTGAACTTGCCTTGGGTCACACTCAGCCAGGCCAGGTGCTCACACTCCGAGACAAGTGGGACCTGAGACCAGCAGAGAACAGCAGCTCCCGCCTCCTGTGGCACACGCTCTGGGACACACTCTCGTGTTGCGTAAACGGGAGGAGCCACACTTCTAAAACTGTCCTCCCGCGTCCTCTCCCTTTCTCTGGGCGAGGGCACACACTTGGACTTTTGAACTAGTATTAGGTAAGTGTGGACTGGTTTGAGTTTCTCTCATCTTTTTTTTTGAAGTGAAATCTTGGAATTTTGATTATTGACTGGCAACCTGGAGTTAGAATCCAGAAAATCTGTGTTGAAGTGATATCAAGTCTGTGATGAATCTAGAATCTTTAAGCCCCAAAATATTTTCTACCACTCATGGCTATCATATTCAAGTCTTTTCTAGATTTGGATTGCCCCCTCACCCTTTTTTTTCTTTCCTAAGAATTCAGCTTTTATCCTGAGTTAGAAAATTGGTGGTAGGGGCTCGCACAGTGTCTGGGCACTTTATCTCTGCAGAGGGGCAGTATGTGTCAGACGTCCTGAACTACATCGACCACGGAGACCCCCAGGTCCGAGGAGCCACGGCCGTTCTCTGTGGCACCCTCATCTCCTCCGTCCTCAGCAGGTCCCGCTTCCAGGTGGGAGACTGGATGGGCGCCGTTCGAGCTCTGACAGGTAATGGAGTTCTCCATGTGTTTTCTAGATAGAATTCGCAGTTTCAGGTTTACATAAAGGCGATTCCCGTTTGCTCTTCTGGTCAGGAAATACATTTTCGCTGGCGGATTGCATTCCTTTTTTGCGGAAAACTTTGAAGGATGAATCTTCTGTCACTTGCAAGTTGGCCTGCACAGCTGTGAGGGTAAGCATAATCCTTTGTGGAAATCAGTTCTTCGATTAGTGGAAATTTTACCATTGTTATACTTAAAATTGGGCTTAACCACTAAATATTTCCAGACATCCTAAAGCTCTAAACAGTAATAAACATGTATGTGGCCACCGCTCACCGGTAGAAAGATGACATCGCCAGTAAAGTTAAGGTTTAATAGAGTGTAGTTTAAGTTTTAACACTCAGAATATTTGTTAGAACGTACCTTTTCTTAAAGGGTCTTTTCAGAAATGTATCTTGCTAACATTAAGTGTAAAACCCGGGGCTTTAAAAACCGACGGCTCTCCTCGGCCCATAGAAGGCCAAGTCGAAGTGAGCGGCAATGTTACCTAATCACCTCTGTTTGGGGCCAGTGCCAGCCTGTGCCCTGGTAGCGTGTCGAACCTTTCTGTATCGGCTGGCTCACAAATCACCACTGGCCGGCCAGCGCCAGTAAGAATTAACCAGGAAATCAAACCAAAAACCCAGCTAACTGCCAAACTAATAGCATACCTTCTCTCTGCAAAATTCCATGGCCAGAATCATTCCTTCGTTGCGAATGTTTGCCAGGTTTCCATCAGTGTCCTTCTGGGAGCAGAGGGCAGTGCAAGCCCCTGGCCCGGAGTCACCGCACACCCATGGTGTGGAAGTGCCCGCGTGTGCACGGAGGGGCGGGAGGGGCAGCCACGGGAGCTGTTCTGGCGCGACGGGCGGCGGAGAACACGGCCGCTTAGCAGAGCGCTCGGATCCCCCACCGGCCCTGGCCCTGAGCCTAGATAGAGAGCGAAGCCGTGCTGCCGTGCTGCGCTCCCTGTTAACATGGCGACCAGCAGTCGCAAGAGTAGCATCCGGGAGCAGAGGCCATGACAGAGACAGAGGCGGGGGGGGGGACACAGAAACAGAGTTGTGCGAAAGGGACACATGGAGTTATAAACGTTTCTGAGAGATGCGGGAAAAGTGCGCCCCTCCTCCTGCCGCCGTCAGAAGAGGAAGTGGGTCTTTGGATGAGTGATGTCCTCGAACTGGGGGGCGGGGGGACTGACCCTGACTGTGTCTCGTTTCCCAGCACTGTGTCATGAGTCTGTGCAGCAGCGGCTCCAGTGAGCTGGGGTTGCAGCTCATCACCGACGTGCTGAGCCTGAGGGATAGCTCCTACTGGCTGGTGAGGACAGAGCTCTTGGAGACGCTCGCAGAGATTGACTTCAGGTAAGTGGATCCGGTCCAGCGGGTCAGTAAACCCAAGCTGCTCGGGAGTTCCAGCTAGGAATCGGAAGGGCTGGGTGGGCTGATCGAGTCACTGGTTAGTGATGCTTATCAGGCGACTGTGAGGCATCTGGGAGGCTTGGGTGGCTGATGCCGGCTTCCTCCTCAGCTTGCCCTGTGCCTGGGGTTTAAAGTAAGCCAGAGGAGTGGATCTTTCTGATAGTCGTAGTCATGTGAGCGTTCGGATGGCGGGAATGAGAGAGCTCACACTGCATTGTTCGAGCTCGGAGAAAAGGAACATATTCCTCGCTGCACTAGATGTAGGTCACATAGGCCGTTTGGACGTCCTTGCGATCACAGAACAACTCGATGTCTTACAGTTTTTCGTTTTCAAAGAGGAAGTTTGGTTTAAGATGTTTTCTTTCAACACTTCTTTTAGAAGGAGAAACTTCTTTATAAGCCGGGTGTTTGGTTTTTTTTCAAGCCACTGCAATACAGTGGTTGTTATGTGGCAGGCCCAGAGCTGGGCGCCCTCCGGGCTTATTTCCTCTCTTCCTCAGAGCACCTCTGCGAACGAGGCCTTGCTCTCCCCTCCGCCTCGCAGAGAGGTGAGGGTGCGGAACCTCCCGAGGCCTCGCGGCTGGGGTGTGGAAGGTCCCCTCCCCGTGGCCCGCTCTCCCCTCCCCGGCGGGTGTTCGAGCTTACTCTGAGGCCACGTGGACTCTTTCACAATAATAGATGTTTGTTATTTATTTTGAAGAAAAGCAGTGTACTGAGTACTATCTTACTGAGTCTGAAATGACGAGTGAACAGGAAGCGTACTTGTTTAAAAACATCCTTCCTTCTGTGAGCTTCGGGAGGCGCCGTCTCTCCCCGCCCACACTGGAGCCGGCCTCCGTGTCGTCCCGTCTGTCGGAGGCTTACAGGCCGACGCTGGGTGTTTGTTGAGTAACTAAATTATTTTGTGTTAAAAATGTTCTTTTGTTAGGTTGGTGAGCTTTTTGGAGGCAAAAGCAGGAAACCTGCACAGAGGGGCCCATCATTACACAGGGGTAAGCCGTTCGTTTTCGTGAGGCCAAGTTGTCACCTCCAGGAATTGCCCTTTCCCAGGGTGGGGGCTTTCTCCAGTGCTCTCTGTTCTAGACTGACTGTGCACTTTAGATGGTGATAGTTGTGATTGAGTGTGTAGGTTTGAGACTGGTGATTGTGAGTTCCTCCTCGCTGGCCTTCCAAAATATCTTCCCTGCAATTTAGTTCAATGCAGATGTCATAATCTGTTCTCCTTTTCCTTCTCTCCGAAGCTTTTAAAACTGCAAGACCGAGTGCTCCATGATGTCGTCATCTATTTGCTTGGGGACGAAGACCCCAGGGTGCGACACGTTGCCGCAGCTGCACTGATGAGGTAGTTACCGAGTATTTGCTCTTTGCTCCCTCTCGTGGGGAAAGCGCTAGATGGTATGAGGAGGGAAGCCGGACCATCCGAGAGTAGGTCAGCCTTCCTGCGGCATGTGCGCGCTCCCCTTCAGCTGCTCCAAAACCGTTAAAAACAGTGGTATTTACCCCCGCAGCGGTGTGAGGATGGAACGGCAACGAAGTACCAGCCTCCTAGCGTCAGCGTGACGCACCCTCATTGTCAAAAGTTTGGAATGTAGAGAAGAGCACAAGGAGGAAAGTAGAGTCCCCTTCTGCTGTCCCCTGCGGACACTCATCATTACCGTTTTGATGCATGTCCTGCGTAGGAGTCTCTTTTTCAAAATTGGACAAACGTATGTGTGATTTTGTCATCTAGTCATTTCCACTTACTGTATTATCAGCCCCTTCCTGCCCTCAGACTTCTGAAAAAGTAACCGGTGTCACGTAGGGCAGCTCCCTGGATTCGGGATACTTGTACTTCTGTGCTGAAGAACGTGACTCGTCACACAGTGAGAGATCAGGGGAGGCTCTAAGCAGCGTTTCAGAAGCAGAAATTCTAGTTGGTGGCCAATAATTCCCTCTGGAGTTGTAAACTTTTTTTTTTTTTTTTAATTTTTTTTTTTAACGTTTATTCATTTTTGAGAAACATAGAGACAGAGCGTGAGCAGGGAAAGGGCAGAGAGAGGGAGACACAGAATCCGAAGCAGGCTCCAGGCTCTGAGCCGTCAACACAGAGCCCGACGCGGGGCTCGAACTCACAGACCGTGAGATCTGACCCGAGCCGAAGTTGGCCGCTTAACCAACTGAGCCACCCAGGCGCCCGTAAACTTTTATATAAATATTATTTGGTTGGATATTAAGCTTTCTCTTACTTACTGAATAATGGTCAGTAAGTATTATTATACATAAATGTTTATGTATAAATTTTTTCTTTAGAATTAATTCTTGGAAATTGAGTTATGAGGCCAAGCTTTTTGATGTTGTTGTTTTAAATTTTTCATGACTTTGCCGATGTGTGATTTTATGTATCCCTTAGAATTTACCCATTCTCAGTGCACAGCTAAGCGGTTGCTAGCAAACCTGCAGAGCCGTGCAGCGGCCTTCATGGCCCCAGTGTTAGGACAGACCCGTCACCCCGCAAAGGTCCTGTGCTGGTTTGCGGCACCTCCCAGCCCCCAGCCCCGGGCAAGCACGAGTCCACTTCCTTTTCTCGGCATTTCATACAAACGGGCTCATACAGCAGGTGGACTCCCGCCTCTGGCTTTTCGCACCGAGTTCTCGAGGTTCGTGCGCGCTGCAGTGCAGACGTGCGGTTCCTTCCCTGTATTGCCGGATACTGTTCCTTCACGTGGGTGACACCGCGTCTGCCTCATCCACTCGCCAGATGGCTGTTGTTTCTGCTTCTTGGCTACTATGATTGTGCTGGTTGAGCATTTGCCCATAAGACTCTGTGTGGACATATGTTCTCACTTCTTTTGGGTCGATGCCCAGAAGTGAATTTTCATGGGATTCGGTGCTTACTGTGAAGCCGCTCTGCAGAAGCAAACCCGTCTGCACTCTCACGACCACCGCATGATGGCGCCCGATTCTCTCACCAGAACAGACGTTTCCAAACAAGTTAAATGTGTGTCAATTGTTCAGGCAGAAATTGGTATTTCTTTTTAAAATAACTTATCTTTAGGGCGCCAGGGTAGCTCAGTCAGTTAAGCGTCCTGACTCTTCATTTTGGCTCAGGTCATGATCCCACAGCTGCGGGATTGAACCCCGAGTCAGACTCTGTGCTGAGTGTGGAGCCTGCCTAAGAGTGTCTTTCTCCTCTTCTGCCCCTCTCCTCTGCTCATGCGCTCTCTCTCTCTCTCTCTCTCTTTCTCATAAAAATAATAGTAATAGGGAAAAAACTTACCTTTTTAAGTAATACAAAGTTTACTGCACAAAATTTAGGGAAAGTACTAAAATGGAAATAAAAATCTTTGTAATCAAACCACTCAAAACCACAGCTCCAATTTCATGTATGTCCTTTCTGTTTTCAGTGTTGTCCTTTGCATTTCTCTGATTGCTTGTGAGACGTACCTTTTCATGAACTTAACTACGTTTGTTCCTAATCAATGATTTTTGTACCTTTACCATTTCCCGTAAATGATAGCCATTTATTTTGCCTTAGAAAAAAATTGTATTTCTCAGTGTATCTCTGTGGAGGAGAGTGGCCTTAATTAAAGATACTGGGGTTTGCAAACCAATGTGATAAAATAGTGTTTCTAAAAGTTCTGAGCCCTGTCCATGAGTGTGTGAGGACACTCAGCAAAATACATACTGAGTGTCGATTACAGAAATGAGCCCTTCTGTTCTTTTAGAAAATGTTTCCTGTATTCTGCTTCTGAGCTGAGTTTAGATTCGTGAGGGACCTCAGCCAGAGCTCGGCCATCTGGGAACATGTTGGAGTTTTGTAGGCGGAATTGCAAACCAGTAGGGACCAGTCCCTAGTGTTCAGATCTGCTCCGTGCTTGGTTACTTTCTGTGGACAGTGGCTTCATGTACTGGTTCATGTTGCCCAAGGTGATTAGAAAGAGAACTTGATTATTTATTTGAGAGAGAGAGAGAGAGCACGTGAGCCTGTGCAGGTGCATGTGAGGGGGTGGGGGGTAGAGAGAGAGACTTATAAGCAGGCTCCACGCCCAGCACGGAGCTCGATCCCACGCCTATGAGATCATGACCTCAGCTGAAAACAAGAGTCAGATGGTTAACCCATTGAGCCACCCAGGCGCCCCAGAAAGAGAACTTTAAATCAGGGCATTTTATTGTGTGTAGAGAACGGTACTTCGTTCTATAGCAGACAGAAAGGAAGTACAGCACCTAGTTATTTCAGAGTTGGGGTGATTGGTCATGTGATTGGAACCCCCCGGTTCTGGGGTGCCGGAGTGCCAACCTCCACAGGGGAGGTGGTGGTCTGTGGGTAGACTGTGTGTTAGGCTTAACTGCCTCGGCGGAGAAGGGTGATGAATCCCAGGTGAGTTTCATACACTTTCTTAAGTAAATAAACCTTCCTTTTATGTTAGGCTTGTCCCAAAGCTGTTTTATAAATGTGACCAAGGACAGGCTGACCCAGTAGTGGCTGTGGCAAGAGATCAGAGCAGCGTTTACCTGAAACTTCTCATGCACGAGACTCAGCCTCCATCTCACTTCTCCGTCAGCACCATAACCAGGTACGCGAATTGAGTGCGTCCCGCTGTCATCGGGAGGTGCCGTCTCCCTTCCTCCTGTCTCCGGGCTTTAGTCTATAACGTCCTGTTTTCTATAGAAGAAGCTTTAGGTGGGGGTGTCTGAGTAGGTGATCTCCTGCGGTGGGATGTCTTCCGTTTCGGGAGGTGCCATCCCACCTCTTCATTTAATCAGCTCTGCCACAGGCACCAGCGACACAGATGTCTTTTATCCACTCGTTACAAGCCACGGACTGATAAGTGTATTTTCGCCTGCGACTCTTAGGCTGTGTCTTAGCTAAAAACTTGTCCATTTGATTTTTCACTTAATTTGTGTTGCCGGTGAGAGATCTCATACGGTTACGTCAGGCCCCCTCATTTTGAGGTGACGGGGTGATGACAGAGGGGCAGTGTCGTTGGGCGATCCACCGCGCTCACCGCTCACGTCGATCGTGAGCAGCTGTGGCACACCGTTGCGGGTGGTGCATGCGGCCCCCACCTGGTCTCAGCGAGCGGCGGGGATTGAGAGAGTCCCCAGAACAGACCTGCTGTCAGGAAGGAAGGGTTCCTGAGACGCTGAGTCTGCAGAGAGGCCTGCAGAAGCGATGATAGGAGAGTCCTGCCATCTTCACTTTCTGTTTTAAATGTTATTTTAAATGTGAGTTTTGTTCATGACTCTCCTTTCTGTTAGTGGCAGTTTTTAAAAAGACAGGGCTAAATGGCGTCGAAGCAGAGAAGTTCGCTTGATGCTTTTGCTCTGAATTTGGAACTCAGCTTGTCAGGTTTTAAAGTTATTCCTAAATAGATACTTTCTCTTCTCATATAAGGATTGCTTTAGAAAAACACACGAAAGTAATTTTCTCAGAGAATCTCCCCCCCCCCTCCTTTTTTAACCTAAGAAGTGGCATTTTCTTATCTCTGAAAAGAGTGACTATTTATTCAGGGTAAATATTCCTTTAAGAGAAGCAAAAGCCACGTGAATATCTGGTCAACAGGGGCCGAACAAACCTTGGGTAACCTGCTGTCTCGGAGGGTCATTTCAGATAGTGACAGTTTCAGTGCCAGCAGAGAGGAGTGCAGCATTGCCTGGGCATCAGCTACCGGCTGTGGCCCTGAATCCCCCCCGCCCGCAGCCCTGGCGAGGTAGATGTGGTGGGTGCAGTGGCCGCAGTGGCCACCGCGCCTTTGCCGCCTGCCATCGGGGAGCTTATGGGAGAAAAGAGCTATGCTCCTGAGATTCGTTTCTGGGTCCTGAGGACCACAAGGGGTTCAGAAGTGAACCCAGCACTATCCTGCAAGCGCCCCGCCGGCAGGGCGGGGGGCAGACGGTCTGCACGTAGCGAGGGGTTGACCGAGAGTCCGTGGTGCTCCTGCACTGGGGGGAGTGCTTTCTTCTTTCCTGGAATCGGGGTAGCTTCCAGAAGGATTTCTTCCAACTTCAGAGTTTGAAAAATGGGTACTTGCGGCGGGTAGGGAGATTATAGGTGAGGCTGTGGCAGGGGGAGTGCCTCAGTGGGGCGGCTTCGGGAGGGTAGGGACTGTAGTGACTGGGTGTGTGTCCAACCTCTCGTTCACCTCAGACTCAGTCAGGACTGCTGTAACTTCCTAGAGGCTTTAATCTTAAACTTTGAAATGCCATTTGAATTTTGAAACTACCATAAGCTTTAGTAGTAGATTTGAAGTTCCGTGTTTCTGTGTTTTTCTTATTAGAATATACAGAGGCTATAACCTACTGCCGAGCATGACAGATGTCACTGTGGAAAATAACCTCTCGAGAGTCATCGCGGCAGTTTCCCACGAGCTGGTCACCTCAACCACGCGAGCGCTCACAGTAAGTCTCCTGCGTCGGTGTTCTCAAAACTGATTCTGGGTGGTTTGTGCAGTCGCTTCTTAATAGTGAGGGGAGGTGCTTGCGTTAGAGTTTTTCTATGTGGGGCTTATTCCCGAGGACTTGTGTCTCTGGGAACAGAGTCTGGGTTTATTGGAGTGGGCCTGCGAACACTCCGATGATTAAAGTAACACGAGCTCATCGTAAAGAAATTCAGCCAGCGCAGGAAGACGTGGAAATGAGCATAAACGCGGCCATAACCCGGGCTGGTAAAGTGTCAGAAGTTCAGAATGCCTCTGCATACCCGACTCAGTGTGTGTGTGCCGGGCACTACGGGGACAACCAGAGATGCCAGCAAGGGTTTCCGCACAGCGTGGTTACCCGTGTCGTCGTTCACACCGCCGCCCTGGAAGAGAGCGGTGGTGTCCGAGAGCGCAGGAGTGACCACATTGTGATTGTGACGGAGTCTGGATGCCCCGCAGTGTTTACCACACACCCGTTATCGCAGCGCTGAGGAGAGTTCTCGTGCTGCAGGGAGATGGCATCCGGGTTATGACAGAGAGACCGGCGGGCACGTGTGGTTGTGTACAGTACGATCTCTGTGGGGAAAAGTCGTGTTCACGTGTGTAGATTTCTCATTCAGGAAAGCGACTGGCAGAAAATGGCCAAGATGGATTTTAGGGTTATGATTTTTGTTTCCTTCTTTATGTTTTTCAGATATTTATAAATTTTCTAAAACGAACAAGGGTAACTTTCATAACTAGAAATCGAGAGTATCGTACGAAATTGCGTTAATTTTCTGATGACCAGGTTAAGCCCCGTCATTTAGTTTATGTGGCAGAAGAAAGGCTTGCGTGTCGTAGAGCACTCCTGACAGTTGTGACCGGGCCGCTCGATACATACATAGTGCCTTTTAAACCTAAATATTGTTCGACCTCTTTGTAGTTTGGTCTTCCCTCGACTTGTTTAAAATATCATAAGCTTCGTTTATTTGTATTTATTGTGGCTTTCATGTGTCAGGCACTCTTCTAGGCTTGGGATGTAAGCACAGAGAGGGTGCCTGTCCTGTGCCTCTTGCGGCCTGGTCAGGAGGTGGACATCAGTGAGCTTGAGCACGGGAGCAGACCAGGGCGTGGGAGGGCGTGGGGCCATCGCCGCTGTGAGCAGAAGGGCCGTGCTGGCTGCTGGCCTCTCGTCACACACAGAACGGTCTCTCCTTAGTGCCTGCGTCTCACTTGTCCGGGTCTGCCTTTGAAGGACAAGTCAGTCCTCTGGTAGGACAGATACCACGAGACACAGATCTCAATTCTGTTTTCATCGTTTGTGCTTTCTGTAAAGGGCAAAGGAGGGTCAGTTTGACAAACACTTTTTGGTGCGTGGTTGTGATTTTCCTGTCCTTTCCTTCTTCAGTTCGGATGCTGCGAAGCTTTGTGTCTTCTTTCCACTGCCTTTCCGGTCTGCGTTTGGAGTTTAGGCTGGCATTGCGGGTATGTATTGTTCTCAGCATGTGGCTGTCTTTGCTTATGTCATACAAACATCGTTATTGGGATCCCCTTGTTTCTTTCTTAGATCTTTTATCAGTTTGACCTTTTGGAAAAATACCCAGCAGAATGCTGGCTTCTGCCGTGTTAGCTAGTGACAGAACTCTCTGAAGATCTGAATTAGCTGTGACTCTCATGGGTGTCCCACGCCCACTCGTCAGTGCTTTGGAGGATTTCAGGGTGTGACTTGTAGGTTTGTTGTAGGGAATTCACATATGCTGACAAGACGTCTCTAATTGGCTTCTCTCCAAAAGTCTTCACTGCGTATTAGAAATTTGGAAACATTTTTTGTTTGAAACCAAATGTGACCTATCATTCAAAATCAAGATGAGCTACTGTGTGTAATTTAGGAACTCGTACTTATATTAGCAGTTTTCATTTAAAAGTGATTTTCTTCCAGTAGATGGCCCTAACCGCATCTGTGAAGTAATTTCAAGTCTTCTGTGACACTAAGAAATAAGCATTTATTATGTATACCACTGACTGAGAAAAATTTCGGGACTCGCCGTCGCTTTTTATTTTTTTTAATTCTTTTTAATGTTTATTTTTGAGAGAGAAACAGAGTGTAAGTGGGAGAGGGGCAGAGAGAGAGAGAGGGAGACACAGAATCTGAAGCAGGCTCCAGGCTCTGAGCTGTCAGCACAGAGTCCAATACTGGGTTCAAATTCATCAAATGTGAGATCATGACCTGAGCCGTAGTCGAATGCTTAACCGAGTGAGCCACCGAGACGCCCCTCACCATCACTTTTTAAAGTAAATCTGCAGGTTTGTGTTGTGTCAACGTACGACCAGCTAACGTTTGGAGCGTATGGATTGCATCTTCTGGTCTAGAACGATCGCTTCCTCTGTCCACAGGTAGTTACTGGCGACTACAGTTTCTGGTCATAGATCAGCACCTGCCCTGACTCTAGGCAATTTTGGCATTGGAGTAAAATATGCTAAGTCAAAATTCGAAGAAAGTTAAAAAGTTATAAAAATAAACGGTTTCAATAGTTTTAATAAGATCTGCTACCCGGTTTCATTTCTCTGATATTTGTGGAGCTGAGGTGTATGTGCAGGAAGGAGGTTGGTTAACAACAGTAAAACCGCTCATATAAAACGTACGGTGATATGCCTTCTTGGTTCATTGGAGAAGGCAAGACTGTTTGCTTTACAGCTTTTGTGATTTGACCTTGCACATGTCGGCTTCCAGGGCGCCCCCGCTGAGCGCGTCTGGGGAGTCTCGGAAGAGCTGCACTGTCGGCATGGCCACGGCGGTCCTCACCTTGCTCTCGTCAGCTTGGTTCCCGCTGGACCTCTCGGCGCACCAGGATGCTCTGCTGCTAGCCGGAAACTTGCTTGCAGGTATTGGCGCGGAGGTGAAGCCGGGGCTTCAGGTCCGTAGCTGTGGGTTTCTTTTTGAGGAATGGGGTGGGGCGAGTGCGAAGGAGAAATATCATGAGGCCATCGCCAGGATGGCTCCAGCCCTCTGTCAGAGTTCCCGACATCACCGGCACACGTGGATGTGAGCCATTGGCATCTATTCTGGGCCTGCTGTTCTAATGGAGCCCTTTTCCTGCCCACCCCCTCAGCTACAGGCAAACTCGTTCCTGATTTCATTTTAGTGGGCACCATGTGCCAGGCACAGTCCCAGGCTCCGCGGCTGTAAGAAAGGGCAGTGTGTGGGCTCCCTTCACAAGTCACACGTGGAGCTGGCGGGCAACACACGTAAACTAAGTACAGTGGCACCCAGAGTGGCTGCGATCGCTCTCCTTAAACACCAGACGGAGGGCGTGCCTGTTGGAAGGCATAGAGACACAAAAAATTTTGTGACATTTGAGGACTACAAGTAGTTTAGGATGTTAGGTGAGGACGAGGACTGGCAGGGAGGGTGTGAGGGAGCAAGGCCACTGAACTTGACGGGTGGGGCTGCCTCGCTAAGCGCTCCTCAAGGATGCCTGTTCTGTTTGCTGTGTGACGTCATGGCAGAGCCTGGCAGTGGGGCTGGCAGTGGGGCTGGCGCGTTCGCAAGGTCCAGTCCCTCGGCCGACCTCAGTGTGGCCTGGAGGAGAAGGTAGGGAAACCCACTTAGGAGGCTTGTGTGGCAGTCGAGGTGAGAGAGTCTGAACAAGATAATGGCTGCGGGCCGACTGGAAGAGGGGGCAGGAGGGGGCAGGCCTCGGCCTCCCATTGAATTGGGGCTGTAAAGATCCGGGGCACCGGGAGTGATTGGCATGTCCTGGCTGGGCGGACGCACGGCGGTGATGTTCGGAAAGTCCCCCGGGCGGAGACGTCCAGCAGGCTCGAGTGGGTGGCTCCAGATGACTTGCCTGCTGACCTCCTCTCCCCGTGTGGTGCCCCATCACAGCCAGTGCCCCCAGATCTCTGAGAAGTTCGTGGGCCTCGGAGGAAGAGGCCAACCCAGCAGCTGCCAAGCAGGAAGAGGTCTGGCCAGCTCTGGGTGACCGGACCCTGGTGCCCATGGTGGAGCAGCTCTTCTCCCACCTGCTGAAGGTGATTAATATCTGCGCACACGTGCTGGACGATGTGGTTCCTGGACCAGCAGTAAAGGTAACTTCCGACCCGGGCAGCCGTGTTAGCCCAGTGACGTCGTGGGTGTCAGGTTGCCTTTGTTGACTCCTCTGTCCCTTCCTTACTCTCTTTTGCTTTAAATGAATAAATTGCTCCTTTGGTGACACTGAATTTAACGCCAAAGTATGTCTTCCAATTTGTAACTCTTTTGGTACCATCATCAGTCACTGTTGTCTCTGAGGGTTTAAAAAGCTACCTCTATTCTTGGCGTTTAGCATTAGCCCAGAAAGTCCCTAATTGAAGTTGCTGGCTTATAGGCAACTAACTCACCTGCTGTCTCCTGGAATGTTGGCAGATCATTTTTCTTTTCTGTGAGTGCAGTTCAGTCAAATCAACTTCACAGCAAATGGTAAACTGTTTGCACAGTGAATTTAAGATAGATGAGCTCACTTATAATTGTATCCGATGATTCCCACTCGCCTGTGTCTTCCGTCTCAGGTCACTTCCGTCTTGAAAAAACTCTAACTTCTTGTTCTCCTTCAACTGCCGCTTGGACTCCGAGTCACTGCAGACTTTTCTGAAGAGTCCCGTCTCCCCGCTTAACCCCTTAGAGCCTCCCGCGGCTGAGCCATCACTACCCCAACTGCCAGCTGGTCGGCTTTTGGCCACCACTCCGCCTAGCAGCTCTTCCTGCCAGGACCGACCGTGGGGTCTCGTGGGTACCTCTCAGGTCCTGTCTCCTGCGCGTCACTGGGTACCGCCACGCAGGTCCTGAAACAGTCGTT
The DNA here is from genome assembly GCA_030068075.1 of Paguma larvata. NCBI lineage: Eukaryota > Metazoa > Chordata > Mammalia > Carnivora > Viverridae > Paguma > Paguma larvata. The sequence continues at coordinate 193,720,194 of CM057823.1, read as the reverse complement.
CCCACTGACCTCCGGGTTGTCTTGTTTTTCCCTAACCGGTCTGCTCCCCGGGCCCTCTCCCGGTTTCCCCTCTGCCCGCCACAGATGGTCTCCAGGCTCTGCCCTAGGATGGCCTCTCTTGATACTTCCTGGGCCAGTGCCGTCCAGTACAACTCTCTGTAATGTGGGACGTCGATGTCCAGGCCAGCCAGGACAGTAGCCACCAACCTCATGTGGTGACCGAGCACTGGGAAAGTAGTCAGCGCAGCTGAGGAACTGAACCTCTGATTTTATTTAATTGTCTCTAAATGTAAATGTCCACGCGTAGCTATTGGCTCCAGTGTGGGATGAGGCAGCTGGAGGTGGTCAGGTCTGCTCTTGTCGTCCGCGTTTAAACGTCACAGACCCCAGGTCTGTCCTTGGAGCGCCAGTGCAGGGGCGTGCGATGCGTCTCCCTGGATGGCTCTCGGATCTCGGACGTGCCCTGGACCTGAGCTGCCCAGCCTCGTCCCTGCACTGCCCCCCTCGCTTTGTGCTTCGTCAGCTAGAAACGCGGCGGCCTTCACAGCTGCTCGTTTTTGCTTATGAAGTCCTGTGTTTTCCCTGCCGGATATCTTGCAGAAACCTGTATACACATGTGCGCGCGCACGCACGCACGCACGCGCGCGCACACACACACACACACACACACACACTTCCCTGTGTGCTCACTGCCACTCTTCTGGTGCGGACTGGCAGCCTGCTGGACCACTGCCGGAGTCTCTTCGTTTTCTTCTTGTTGAGACGGCCTCATTAACGCAGTGCAGCGCCAGCGTGGTTGGCGTGCCCTGCAAGCCACCTCTCACAGCATAGGGTCGGGTTGTTTTAGGACGCCCAGAGCCACGCGGCCAGCCACCACCACCAGCTGTGTAGAGTCTAGAAAGGAACATCGTACCCTTTAGCTGTCACCCTGACCTCCAGTGGCCCCCAGCTCCAGGCAGCTACCACCGATTTGCTCTTTCTGTGGACCTGCCCACGAGGACATTTCATGGGAAGGGACCGTGCGGTTGGCGTCTTTAATCGGTCCTCGCTCCCGATGGCGGCTGTTTGCCACGCTCCCTGCGCTTTCCTGGAAGCGTGCAGGGAGAGTGGCAGGGTGGGCCCAACACCCCCCACGTGACCCCTCTGCAGCATATCTACTCTGTGTGCCTCCTGCAGGTCTGTGCTCTGCCCCGTGCACTCCCAGCTCAGCCGCTCGTTAGCCTGGACATTGGATAGGTTCCTTCATCTCTGAGCCTGTTTCATAATTTGAAAACTGGAGTCTAAAATGTTGCTTCGTACCCTTTTTCGTGTCTGGCTTCCACAGAGTGCCCTGGTTGCCACTGGAGATGATGGGTGGGCCCCGCCTGACTCCTGACGGTCCTTAGCCCTTCACGGCGCACCTGCAAGGAAGTTCTGGGTCAATCCCTGCCATGTGTGACGGTTGTGTGGGTTAGCGTAGCTGGTACATGTACCGTGTGTGAGCTCCGTAAGTGAGGATTCTGAGAAAAACAAGACTCCTGTGTCGCTCTGCCCCGGGAACCGGAAACCACATCCGCAAGTTTCAGTTCGAGTGCTGGTTCTGCTTCTTTCACAGACTCTGGTTTTTGTTGCAGGCAGCCTTGCCGTCCCTAACAAACCCTCCTTCTCTAAGTCCAATCCGCCGGAAGGGAAAGGAGAAGGAGCCGGGAGAGCAGGCCTCTGCGCCCTTGAGCCCCAAGAAAGGCAGCGAAGCCAGTCCAGGTATGAAGTGGTAACGGGCGGGGGACACCGTGTGTGTCGTCGAACGCCAGGACTTATGATTACGTTTGTGCCAAGGTTAATGTGGTAACTTGGTATTTTTTGGAAGTAAAACACAGAAGTGGAGCCAGAGAAAGAGTTTCCGCAGCGTGGGTTCAGATATTAAATGTTAATCCCTAACCGTGTGCAGACCGTGTTCCGGTCTTGAGCGCCTCTCCGTGTCACTTGCCAGTGTGTGGCCGCAGAGGTCTGCAGGCATCTGGCCCCTAGCAAGGAGCCCTTCCTGCTGTTCTCCCCACCTCGCTTCTCCCTGCAGAAGAGCTACCCAAGGTTCAGTCAGGGAGGTGGTGTAGGTGGCCGGGAGCAGAGCTAGCGGATGACGTGGTTGGTTCTGACACGTGAGGCCCTCTCCAGTTGGAAGCGGCAGGTTTACATTTAGACGCGCTACGGTGGGGTTCAGCCATGTGAGCACTACGGTGGGGTTCGGTCATGTGAGTGCACGGGACCTGAAAGCTCAGATCATAGAGTGGCTTCTAGACCCGAACGTCTTGGAACAGGAGGGGCCAGGGTTTCGGTGGGACCCTGCCCTTTCCACCAACCAGGCAGCCGCCGGTGGGCTGGGGAAGGCCCAACAGAGCCGGGGCGACCCGTCCCGTCGCGCTCCTGCCAGACCTGTCGGCATGTCGCCTCAGGGCACTGCCCCGTCGTGGTCTCCCAGTCGCTCGGCTTACAGAGTGTTTACGGTAAGGCTTTCTAAAAGGTGCTCCTCTCTAAGGAGTGACTGTAGGACCGCGGGAGCATTGGCCAGCTTCAGAAGCTTCAGAACTTTACAAACGTAGAGTTATCAGTATGTCACTGAGACTCTTTCTGGTGTATTAAATCAACTAAGGGCTCCAAGGAGAAGATCTTTAAAACTTGAGTAGAATAGTTTTATATAGTGCTTGGCATTTTAGTATTTCTTGTCCATTTCATGATGATGTGTGTGCTCTTTACAGTTCTAAGCCCATCGGTTGCTCACAGGGCCCGTGACCCTGCACTGGCCGGGGCTCCGTGCCGCCGTGTGCCGGGAGCCTCAGGGAGCCTCGATCCCTAGAGGTTGTGCGATCGGCTGGAGGTCATTGGACTAGTCATTCCTCTGATTTGCAAACCGCCAACGAGACCATAACGAACAAACAATAGCGTTACCCTGCTGTTCTTTTTTGTCTTGATTTATTATTTTCTGGAGACTGCCTGGATTCTACTTAGGTTTATTAGTCAATTTTTTGTTACTTCCGATTAATCAAAAAGGAAAAGAATTTGACTCTTATTCTACTAGAATACCTTTAAAAACCGTTCTTGTTAGTAACTTGTTTTAAACTTGTCAAGTGTTTACTTTTGATCTAAAAGTTTATTTCGTGTGGTGTGTTTTAAAGCCTCTCGACAATCCGACACCTCAGGGCCTGTCACAGCAAATAAGTCCTCGTCACTGGGGAGTTTCTACCACCTTCCTTCATACCTCAAATTGCACGATGTCCTGAAAGCTACTCACGCTAACTATAAGGTACTGCCTGCTCCTTTTGTACAATGTACATGTGCTCAAATTTCTAATAAGATCGTGGATGTGTCTCGTAAGATTTGTAGCTGTGTGTGTCCATATGCGTACATGCGAGACAGCATGAGATGTGAGCCACAGTAGCTTTTTTCAGGTTTTGTCCTCAGCTTTCTCTATGGTAGCTTTCATCGTATCAAAATGTAGGGTTTCCGCTGGAGAAGCGGTCTCTGCGTGGGTTACTGAGGCTGTGTCTGGGCCTCCCAGGGCCACCCCACATTCAGAGGTCCGCTAGCAGGGCTCTGGGACTGGCGTGTAGGCGTTCTCGCTGTGGGACTTCTACCACAGCGTGGAGTCTGCAGGGACCCGTGTTCTCTCTGTCCCAGGAGGGCCACAGAGCACCCTCGTCCCGGAGTAGCGGAGGCTTCCTCTCTCTGGCACAAACCGAAACTCCCGCCTTGCAGAGGGGTGCAGCTGCGCACCGTGAGACGTGGGGTTCCTTCCCAGAGGCCAGGCTCAGGGAGCCAGCCTTATCAGAGGTTTTCTGTCAGCGTGGGGGACCTTCAGCTGCTCAAGTGCGTGGACGCCATCAAGGCCTGCCGTACAGACGGGTTTCGGTCTGTTCTGTTAACTCTTCTGCGTGGGTGTGTTTCACACTTCGGCCTCCTCACACTGAGACGGTTAGGGAAGAATCTACCTCGGTTCCTCTTAGGGCTTTTCATCGGTTAGCTGCCTGCCCAGTTTCCCCGGCACTGTTTCCATTTTTCCCGCGCAAACCGATCTGAAATACGACCTCTACCAGACACTAAATTCTCATAGTTCTGTATTTCATTCACTGTTTTGTTACGTCCATCTGCCCATCTGTTCATCTCCGAGAAGCGCGTGTGCGATTATGTAGCTGCGTGTACATTTTTGGGGTGGTCGGTCCCCCCATTCTTCTTTAGAATATTTTCTGGATGTTTTTTCTTATTTTCGCATGTGAACACTAGAATAAGCTAATCTAGTCCTAAAGACTCCTGAGAGTATTTCCACTGGGATCATGTTCATTTGCAGATTGATTCAGGGAGAACTGGTATCTTAGACGTCCAGTCCACCTGTCGGAAGTGTGGGGTGCTTTTCTGTTTATTGAAGACTTCTTGTATGTGCCCCAGATGCACATGCAATTTAAAGAAGTTTAGAGAGAAGTTGTGAAGATTATGTCACGTAGATCTTGCACGTTTCCTGATAAGTGCATCCCCGCACGGTCGTCTCCTTTTGTTACCGGTAGACGTTTCTCAGGGATTGTTTTTTGTTTTTTGAAAACCATTTATGAACTTTGCCTGGCCTTTCTTCGGAAGGATATCAACACTTGCGAAAGATCAGGGTATTCGGCCACATTCGACAGAAGATTCGGAGGCTCTGTTTGGCCGGTGTTTCTCACGTCACCCACCCCCGGAGCAGAGGGCACGTGGGAACCCTGCACGGAGAAAGTGTTTCTTTTCTGCCTGACCTCGACTCCTGTCCTGAGTCCTGGGGCCCTCTTGCCGATCCCGGCGTCTGCTCCCTCTCTGTCATGTCCCCTCCGGGACATCCTGGGCTCCACGCCGTTCCCCGTGCATCGCGGCCCCGGTGTCCCGGATGCCCGCCTGGATAGGTGTGTGTAGAGTGCCTGGCGCGTGTGAGGTCCGTCACGCTGCCGCTCCTTCTCCTTAATCCCTCTACTCTGGCCGTGCTCCCGCCCTACCCCTTGTCAGCTTCCCTGAGAGCCCTGTGACCCTGCTTCTCACCTGTGACCTCTGTTCTTCATCAAGATAGACCTTCCCATGCACACGCCCCTGGCCCCCTCGCCTTGCCGGGCCTGCTGGAGGTGAGCCCCTACCCTCTCGTCCCTGTGGGATGTGGCCCCATGGAGGCCTCTGTCCCCATGTCCCCACTCGCCCTTCCTCTGCCTGCTGGAAACCGCCTCACGGGGACACGAGCAGTTGTGTGTCTCCTCTGCGTCCTCCCCCCCGACCCAGGAAGTGCTTCCTCTCTCAGCACGGCCAGCTAGGCCGATTGCGCTGAGCAGATTCCTTTCTCTGTTGTAGCGTTTTGGATGGTTTTTTGCCTTTTTTTATTTTTATGGTTGATCCCTCCCCTTTGCCCTTCTACTTACACATTATATCCTTGGGCCTGACTCTTTCTCAGGCTGTTAGATAGGGGAGTTGCTGCATAATTTAATTCAGCGGGGCTCTTTAGAATTATAAGTTAATCCTTAAGATGAACTTAATGTTTTGCTGTAGCCAGTCTGAAAGGTGGTTTCTGGATATGATAATGATTCCCAGGGGGTACCAACATACGTGGAACAAGACGTGTGTTTTATGGGTTTTGATTTGGTGCCTCTCAGATACTGGTAATAATGGATACTAAAATTTTTTTTTTCTCATGATAAAAGGTCAGAAATTGTTTCTTTCAGCAATATCAGCATAGGCTGGAAGATGTCTTAGCTATCTAGAAGAGGAAGTTCCTTTCCAGGGCGTTGTCCCAGCGCTGAAAGCAAACAGACAGAACCCCCCAGATGGTGGGCATTAGGGCAGCCCAGCCCGACACCCTCGGCGCGGGGACAGCGCGTGTCTTCCTTGCAGGTGACAGGACGGGACAGTGCCAGTAACCGTGTGTTCTTTCCCTCTGCCTTCCCAAGGTCACCTTGGATCTTCAGAACAGCGCTGAAAAGTTTGGGGGCTTTCTGCGCTCCGCTTTGGATGTTCTCTCTCAGATGCTCGAGTTGGCGACGCTGCAGGACATCGGGAAGGTTCGTGCTTCGATTCTGCCAACTTGAGCCGGCGCCGGCAGGGGCGCGTGCGGGCGCAGCCGGCAGGCAGGAGCAGCTTGGGGAGAGGCTTCTGCGGCCCCTGCTGCTGCGTCGCGGCGCCCGCCTCTGATCCTTGCCTCAGCCTCACGTCCGGGGTGTCATACTTGCGTCCCATTTTCAGGGTTTTTCTGTATGTTAGCTTCGACCCAGTTCATTCTAGAACAGCAGTGGATTTAAACCAGGTGGCAGTCCCTTTGCTTTCTTATCCGCCCTTCGCAAGCAGGAAGGGTGAAAACGGACCTGGTGAGGCCGCGTGGCTGGCTCCGAGGGTGCCGTGGGACAGCAGAGCTGTGGCTGAAACTCCTGTGCTTTGGCTCCAAGTCCGCGTCCCCTTCCCTTCATCCTACAAGAGGGCGCTCAGAGGCACGGCACAGATTTTAAGGTCGTGTGTCCACGTCCGGGCCTGTTGGCCACGTTTCACTGTTGTCGCTTTCCCACGTGTGCGTGCGTGTGCGTGCGTGTGTGTGTGTGTGTGTGTGTCCCCTGCTAGCTCCTAGCTGCCTTGTTTCTCCTGCGTTTCGGAGTGAGTCACAGGGAGCTCTGCCTTCAAACATGTGTCCTCAACGTACGGTGCTGCACTCAGGAAGTTCATGCGTGTTTGTCTAAGTCTTTTTCTTGACACGTGGAAGCTTACCTAACTTTCGTCATCACAGTATGTATGTTATCTTGTTTCTCTTCAGGTGCTTCTTGGGATTTTTCCTATGTCTGTGTGGGGCGTGCACTTATTTGAGTGCAGGACAGTGTCCTGCTCTTCCTGGTGCTCAGTGATCGTCCCCTCTCAGTGAAGCCTGGCAGAGTTTTTTTGTTTCTTTTTTGTTTGTTTGTTTGTTTGTTTGTTTTTTTACTGATGCCATCTTTTTGGTGAGACCAGTGGGCTGTCCTGTCCAGGGCACGGTGCCCTCTCCCCACGTGTCCCCGTCAGCACGGCGATCTGCTGCTTTTCCTCTCTTGGACCAACAGGTCCCATGGGCTATGTGTGGATTACACATTTTAGCAAAATAAGCAGTATAACACATTTAAAAATTTTTTTAATGTTTATTTATTTTTGAGAGAGAGACGCAGAGACAGAGCATGAGCAGGGAAAGGGCAGAGAGGGAGGAAGACACAGACTCTGAAGCAGCCTCCAGGCTCAGAGTCATCAGCACAGAGCCTGACTCGGGGCTCGAACTCGCAAACCATGACATGACCTGAGCTGAAGTCGGGCGCTTAACTGACTGAGCCCCCCAGGGGCTCCAAGAGAATATAACATATTTCAAATTTGAATGCTAGATACACCAAAATAAAAGCCATCTAAATGGAATTTTTAAATAAAGTTTTCTTATTTCATGGAATTAAGATGACTTTGTAGTTTGTTGTTTTTATATATTTTCTTTTTAGGGGAATGTGGTTTCTCTTTTCCTTTTCTCTTTTAACTTTTTATTATGACTGCCACACATATAAAACATAGTTGTTTTTCACTTGTGTTCAGTGAATTTATCGAATGTTTTACTTACCTTAATATACGAAGATAAATAATGACCAAGTCACAATCTAATGAAGGTTGGCATTCGATGATCTGTCCGATCCTGAAAACGGGGACATGGTTTTATATATGCTTACGTATTTAAAAGTGTGTGCAGTAACTTCCGTTTCTGAACGTCTTTGTATCTGGGACAGGACGGCCTCTCACCCTCTCGCCGTGGTCTTTATGGATAAAGATAGTTTTGCTCCCCGCAGCAGCTTCCCCGTGTTCTGAGTTTATCGGATTTTCTGTGTGGTGAGAGAGGCCGGCCCGAGCTCCAGCCCGGGCTTCCCCCAGAGCCTCTCGCCTGTGCTTTGGGAGCTTCTCTTCCTTAACTGCTGAATCTTCCTTCTTGGTCTTTTCGATGCGAGTAGAAACTTCCCAGGTTTTCCTTTGTGCTTGGCCACTGGCTATTTGCGAGAGGTCTCCTTGGCCGGTGGCTGTGCAGGCGAGGCTGGGACCCCTCCTGCCCGACGCACGCTGCTCCTTGTGCTTTTGCTGCGGTCAAGGCTGGGGGCGCCTCCGTAAGCAGCAGCCCTGCCACTGCAAGACACGCCCGACACGCCAGCTCTGGCGCCGGGGGCCCGAGCCTCATGGACTGCTGGGGGGGGTGGGGTGTGACCTGCAAAATGTAGGGACAGGTTTTCCTTGGATTGCTGTGAGCTTCTCTGGTTATAGCAGGTGAAGGTAAAGAGAGATTTTAGAATAAAGAGTAGAGTTGTTTTGTTTTTCTGAGTTCTGACTCTGGGGATGAAAAGTCATAATTCTGCCTTCTGGACACGTAATAGTCTTACCTTTCTCCTCATCTAGACTTTGTTTATTCCGTACCCAGTTTTTATGTAATCGGAACGTGTTATGTGGTGTGAGTTGTTTGTGTGTTGGTGTTGTCTCTGGCCTTTCTTTCATACGCACTTTTCGAAAACCTGCATCTCGTATTGCCGCCCATACTGGAGTTACATTTTCTCTGCTTCTCGGGACACTTCACTGGTCTTAAGTGGTTTTGACTTTTCCGTGCCTCAATGTAACTTTCCTTACATTTCTTGTGCTTGGGTTTGTTGAATTTAGACCTTTGGCTTTATACTTTCCTTAAAGTTTGGAAAATTTGGGGCCATTATTTCTTCAAACATTTTTTTCTGGTCCTGCCCGCTGCTTTTCCTCCTTCCCTAAGGGGACTCGAATTACCCGCTTGTTTGGATGCGTTAGGTCGTCCCGTATGCAGCGTGGGACGCTCCTTTCAGGTTGTTTTCTGTCTGCATCGCGTCTTGTGTGGCTCCCGTGGCTGTGTCTGCAGGCTTTCTGGTCTCTTCTCTGCAGCGTCTCGTCGACCTTCAGTCCCATCTAGTGCACTTTTCATCACTGATGTTTTTATCTCTAAAAGTCTGATTTCAGTCTTTTTTTTTTAATCTCTTATATTTCTACGTACGTTTTTGAGCACATAGAAATCAGTCATAATGACTTTTAATGTTTTTCTCTGTTAATCCTAAAATCTTGTCCATTCTGGGTCATTTTTGATCGATTATACTCCTCATCGTGGGTAGTGTATTCCTGCCTCTTTTCCTGCCTGGTGATCTTTGATTGGATGCCAGGCATCGTGGAATGTTATTGGGTGCTAGGCATTTTTGTGCTCCTGTAAATCTTTGTGAGCTGTATTCTGAGATAGAATTAAATCATGTGGAAATAGTTTACGCCTGGGTGTTGTATTTGTGATGTTAGGTGGGTTGGAGCAGTGCTCAGTCTGGGGCTAATGACTCCCACCACGGAGACAAGGCCTTCCTGAATGCTCTACCCGCCCATGTGCTCCATGAGTTACCGTTCTCCCAGGTTGGTGGGGAACAGGAACTGCCCCTAGCCCTTTGTGGGTGCCAAGCACTGCCCCGTGACCCTTTTTGGTGATTGTCTCCTGGCCTCGGGCGTTTCCTCACGTGCCCGTGATGACTGGACTCGTAGCTCCTCCTGGCTCGGGGTGCCTGGGCTGCTCTGTGTCCCCCCTCCCTTGTGCCTCGACCTGGAAACTCTCATTGGGCAGTGGGCCAGGGCAGCGTGGGGCTCACCACCGTTGTCCCCGTCTCAGGGTCACTGTCCCTCAGCGCCTGCTGTTTGGCATCTCGTCACTGCAATTTTACACAGCGTCCAGCGTTTCATTTGGTTGTTTGGATGGAAGGTATAAACGGGCCCCTCACCTCGTTTTGCCAGAAGTAGAAACCTGTCTGTGTTATACCACATGCCGGTGTCTGTACTGGGACGTGCTCCCGTTGCTTCGTGTGCCGATGCCACCGCGGCACCTGTCCTCACCAGTGTTCAGGGCTCGGCACGGTTTCTGGTGCCACCAAGCACTCCATGCATGTTTGTTAGGAGATCTGGTCCTTTGCTAGACAGACCCTGATCTGGAAGACTCTAGATGTAATTCTCTCTGTTAACACTTATTGGATACCGTCTATGGGCTGGTAAAACCAAAAAACAATGTGTTACAAATTCACCCTGTAAGATACAGTCTTGAATGCTTAGAGTTTAATTTGAGTAAGTCAGAATGTTAAAAATATGTGGACCTTTAGTATTTGAAACCGACAAAAGTCTGTTGCTGTTTAGTACAGGGAATTGTACCAAACAAGTGAGGGGAGAGGCCTCTTCCGTCTAGTTGGTGTGAACAGCAGCCCTGCCGACGGAAGTGGTGGCTGGTGAGCGGGCAGTCGCCCGGGCACTGTGCCGCTGATGTTGAGCGCCTGCACTGGCGGCATCCTGAGACTTCGGGTCTTCGTCCTTCTTGATGCCCCGAGAGGACACTGGGTGCCTTGGTACCAAAAGTAATTTGGTAGAAGCAGTTTGCGAGGACAGTCCTGTGCGGGTGGTCATTTCTGCAGATTGCCGTAAGATGCTGTAGGACTCTTGATAGTAAGTCCCCAGAGCATCTGTGTCTTCTGTGCAGCTCCACGACTGTGGGGCTTCCGGCTCCTGTACACTCTGAATTCCTCCCCTGACAACAGGGCTGGGGGCAGAGCGGCCAGTAGATGCCTGGGGAGTGTCCCCGAGCAGGTGCTCGAGCTGGGGAGTGGCGGTAGTGCCTGGAACAGACGCTGGAGGGAGTGGCTTAGATTTGTTGTACTTTCTGCTGAGCTCCGTTTACACCGGCGGATTGCAAGCGTCCTCTGGTGTCGCCTGTGGCTCACAACCAGGGGAAGCCACCCGTGAGTCACCGACTCGCATGTCTTACTCCTTATTCTTCCCACAGTGTGTGGAGGAGATCCTAGGATACCTGAAATCCTGTTTCAGCCGAGAACCAATGATGGCCACTGTTTGTGTTCAACAGGTAAAAAAGTCATTTCCTGGGCTCCTCTTCTAAGCCCCATGCTCTGGGCGCGGGGACAGGATGCTGCTTGTCCTTTAGAAGGTGGTGCTGGTGGTGTGTCCGGCGGCCCCACGTGTCATATGTTGGCCCACTCCGATATTGGGCAGAGGGCCCCTTGTTCCCCAACCCCCTCCTGCCCCCGGCTCCAGCCCCGCACTGCCGTCGCGGTGTCTGTCCAGGCTTTTGTTTGGAATGCTGGGTCCAAACACAGAATCACAGAGAAAGTCGAGGCTGCTGGGGTTCTGACTCACGACTCACATTGCCCTTTCACCACAGCAGTCTCCCTCGGTAGTGATGGCGATTCTCTGCAAGGACGTCAGTTTGGAGTTTTGCTCACGTGGCCCGTTATTTCTAGCTGCGTTTGACACCCCCCGGGAGACTCCTGTGTGCCTGCGCTGCACTAAGCCGCACGCTGATGGCTTCACTTCTTTCCCTCTAGTTGTTGAAGACTCTCTTCGGGACAAACTTGGCCTCCCAGTTTGATGGTTTGTCTTCCAACCCCAGCAAGTCTCAAGGCCGAGCGCAGCGTCTGGGCTCCTCCAGCGTGAGGCCAGGCTTGTACCACTACTGCTTCATGGCTCCCTACACCCACTTCACCCAGGCCTTGGCCGACGCCAGCCTGAGGAACATGGTGCAGGCTGAGCAGGACCACGATGCCTCAGGGTAACCTTGCACCTGTGCTGGCCGGGGCGGTGGCGTCAGGGAGGCATCTTGGGTAGAAGCACGGAAGGGCTAGCGGCGAATAATCTGTAAGAAATAAAAATAAATTAGTCGTAGTCTTCTCATACATAGTCTAGTGTGTCCAAACAACTTTAGAGAGTACGATCGTTACCACGATGCTGGAAGCATGGCCCTGCCTCCAAACAGGTGCGTAGTCCAGTGAGCAAGACGGCATTTGGGGGATCGTGTGGGCCCAGGGGCCGGGCAGGAGGGGGACCCCAGGTGCACTTGCTGTGAAGCAGCCAGGACCGTGGTGTGGGACGCACTGGCCCTCTGAGAGCAAGCCGCTGTCCCAGTGCTCACAGACCTCCTTTTCCTGTAGGCGTCACAGGGCGTCACTGCCCAGGTCTGTACCCGGGGGAAAGCGGCTTGCTCGTGGCACGATAGTCCTAGCCTGTGAGTGTGCGTGGAGGGCAGAGAAGAGTCTCGTGGAATAGTACTTTGGGTTTTATAACCTTACCGCTAAAATTCTCTCTTGAATTAAATTTATGGTTGTATTTTCGATGCCTGGAATACAGTAGTTGTTGCTTAAATAATCATAATTATTAGCAGATATTTGAGTTGTGACAAGAGAATTCCTTGTTTTTTTTTTATAGATGTAGTGATAAAACAGCTACAGTTAACGCGCTGGTCAGGAACCGAGGAAAAGCCCTGGTTCCAGGCTGCGCGTTGTTGGTGACATACTTACTGTGTATACACATCCCGTTCTTAGGAATGCATCTGTTTGCTTTGGTTAATAACATGGGGTATAAACAAAACACACAGTGTGTGTGCTTGGTACTGTCCTCTTAATTTCATACGTATTTCTTGAAAAGGGTGTAATTGATGTGACTATTTAAAGAAACCTTTTCCTAAGAGAATCAAGTGAGAGCTTCTGAGTCACGGACTTTCACGTGAGCGTCACCTTCATGGCCTCGTGGCAGCCTGGGCTGCGTGGCGGTGCGTTTCCCAGAGCAGGCAGCGTCCTCTCCGAGCGCCCGGTACCCGTGACAGGCCTGGCTGGTGGCCCCCTGGTGTCTGAGCGCGGCCTGACCGTCTGTTAGAGAGGAGTGGGCGCCACCGCATCGCGTGGCCCCCCCGGGTGCTTTCTGACCAGGACGTGCTCTGACTCCGTGGATGTGAATGGGTGTGGTCTGGAGCGTGGCCGAGGACACGGGAGAGGACTCAGGGCCATTTTCCGCTCGCTTTCTTCCATCTGCAGGTGGTTCGACGTGCTTCAGAAAGTGTCTGCCCAGCTGAAGACAAACCTCGCGAGCGCCACGAAGAACCGCGCAGATAAGGTGAAGCGGGAGGCCGGGGGTTTCGGTGCCTGGCACTTTCCGGCTTGGCGGCTTCAAGTTTTTAGTTGAAGTCTAACTCACGGATTTGTTCTTTTTTTTTTTTTCGTAGAACGCTATTCACAATCACATTCGTTTGTTTGAGCCTCTTGTAATAAAAGCTCTAAAGCAGTACACAACCACAACGTCTGTGCAGCTACAGAGGCAGGTCTTGGATTTGCTGGCACAGCTGGTTCAGCTGCGGGTCAATTACTGTCTTCTGGATTCAGATCAGGTTTGTCACTGTCGGCTTTCGTCTGCCACCTGTCCCCTGCAGCCGACCCTGAGCACTACCTCACAGAAGCGTGTGGCGTGCCGTCTGCCCGCTAGTCGCCGCTCCTACCTGCCTCCTGCGGCGGTGACGCCGGGGCCTGGGTGCACAGAGTCCATGCTCCCGCCTGTGTGAGGCTGTGTCCAGCTTATCAGCCTGTACGCGTGTGTCAGAGGCTTTCCTGCCCACTCACCCTCCCCACCCCAAGGGCAGTGAATTTAAATAGTAAGGTGCAACGAAGATTTATTGTTTGGGGGCATTTTTGCAAATTCCAGAGACTTGACTTTAAACACGTTATCAATTACGATATTTGGTTTCCTTTTTTTTCTTAATTTTTTTAATGTTTTATTTATTTTTGAGGAGGGATGGGCAAGCAGGTCGGGGGCAGAGAGAGAGAGACACACAGAATCCTAAGTAGGCTCCAGGCTCTGAGCTGTCGGCACAAAGCCCGACACAGGGCCTGTACTCACAAACTGTGAGATCATGACCTGAACCAAAGTCAGATGCCCAACCGACTCAGCTACCCAGGTGCCCCCGATGTTTGGTTTGAAGCAAACTAAAGTTAGTGTACCTCTTTAAAAAGGAGCTAGTACTTGGAACAAAGTTGGACTTAAAACTGGCCCTAGCCCAGTCCTGGAGTCCTGCCTGTATCTTTGGGGTCCCTTCCCTGTCAGCAGCCCTCCACATCTGCCCCTTTGAATGTTGGGGTGTGGGAGGGGAAAGTGGACTAAGGCGGGCATCTTATTACTAAGCCAATCTCGGGCGATCCGTGCCGCTCAGTGTGTGTGAACCAGAACCAGCGACGCCCCAGATGGGTCTTTTCCGTGCTGCTCGGCATCTCCTATTTCTCCAGAGCTGTCACCCGCTTGTTCAGGAAATGTACCTATAGGATTTCTGGAAATGTCCTGAGCTGTCCGGTCTCACAGAATGCGTATGAGTTATTTTATACAAAGACACTTATCTACTGTTGGGAACTTGTTAAAAATTTACACAACTAAGTAGGAAGAAGAGTAACCTAGTTTGCGCATTTTAATTATTGATGCGAAATTTTTATTTTTCTGTGTAGGTGTTTATTGGATTTGTGCTGAAGCAGTTCGAATACATTGAAGTAGGCCAGTTCAGGTAATAGTTTTTCATTGTTTTAGACTTCTTGTCCTTATTACAAAGTTATGTAGAATTTTAGATTGTTAAGATGAACATTTACTTTAAAGGATTGTTTAGCATTTTTGTCAAATATTTTTTTAAGCGGAACTCCGATGAACGCGTTATGTGTTCTCGTTTCTCTTAAAAATTAAAGGCCAAGTATCTCAAGCCTTGTTTAGAAGTGGTTCCGGCCCCGGGACTCCCAGGTGTCCGTTTCCGTGTCCCACCTCACAGCATTTAATTGCAGTGGCCGGGCGCTAAACTAAATCTCATCTGCCGGGGCACTAATTGTTCTAAGCTTCTGAGAGAAAACACGTTTTAGACCCAGCCGTCTTCAGTTGAGGTGATTGTTCCTTGCGGCTCTTCCTTGCCGGACGGTAAGGGTTGGTACTTTCTCCTCCGGCACTTACGGGTGTGTGAGAATAATGACCGCACGTTAGAATCGTGCAGTCTCTGAACTGCAGGTGACCTGTGACTAGCACGGGTTGGGGGGCCGGCCCTGCACACTCAGAAATCCCGTTCAACTCGTGACTCCCACAGAGCTGACTACCAGGAAAGAGCCTACTGGTGACCAAAACCCTTACCGATCACGTAAACGCTCGCTTAACCCGTGCTCTGAGTGTTCCATGTGTTCTGACAGTCCATGAGCCAGAGAAAAGAAAGCGTCGTTAAGAAAATCACGAGGGAGCTAACATCCGTTTGTGGTATCGTGCGGTGTTTCTAGAAAGCCCGCGTATCACAACCTGCGTTGTTCGGGGTTCGCCTGTCCTTAGCAATTAGGGACGCACGGTGAGAAGGATGCCTTCTCCACGTCCCTTGGGTCTAGAGACCCGGTACTTCCTTACTCCAGTTATGCAGCGTCTTGACCGGGATTTGAAACAAGTTGCTTTTTCTTCTTTGAGTGTCAATTTCTTCAACTGAAGAGAGAAGGGGCAGGAGGAGAAATAAGAAGATTGTATCTCTGGGCGCCCCGTGCTGCTGGGCGCTGCCCCCCGCCAGCTGCCCCCCGCCGGCTGCCCCCCGCCGGCTGCCCCCCGCCAGCTGCCCCCCGCCGGGGCACCGCGTGGGAGCCGGCCCGCCTCGCTCTGCACCCCCCCCCCCCCCGCTGTCCTCTCCGCATTCTCCCTTCCCTCCCTCTCCCCCTTCCTCCCCCTCCTCTCCTCCTCCCCCCATCTCTCTCCTCTCCCCCATCATGCTCCCCATCCTCTCCTCATACTCCCCTCCTCCTTTCCTCCCTCCTTCTCTCCCACCTCCTCTCCCCTCCTCTTTCCTCATTCTCTCCACCCCTCTCTCCTTTGCTTCCCCTTCCCCCTCACTCTCATCACTTGCGTCCCTCCTCCCCCTGGCTCTCTCTCCCTTTCTCTTTCACTTTCTCTCAGCTTGGAATCATGAGTAATTTCATGTTTATATTGATTATGTCTCATAATTTTAAAAGGAAGCGTCTAAATGGATGTTTTTGTTTCCAGGGAATCAGAGGCAATTATTCCAAACATCTTTTTCTTCCTGGTATTACTGTCTTACGAGCGCTATCATTCAAAACAGATCATCGGGATCCCCAAAATCATTCAGCTCTGCGACGGCATCATGGCCAGCGGGAGGAAGGCTGTGACACACGGTAACGGGACCCCCCTTTCAGGGCGGCCTTTGGTGCCGATGCGCTCGGCGGGGCTCGCCTCCGTCACGCCGGCTTCTGACTGTGTCCATGGCTGCCGCAGGCGTGCGTGCGTGCGTGCGTGCGTGGTGCACACTGCTTAGAATGCCGCGGAAGGGACAGAGCGCGCTCTCCCGTCAGGAGCTTCTAGCCTGCTGCGGTGAATGTCCGAGACGCAGCAGGGCGATCTGAGGCACAGAGTCTGACGGAGACGCTCTTGTCTAATTACGTGAGACACAAAACTGAGAAATCGACTTCTGCAAGGACACCCGTGCCGGAGGGAGTGGCTCGGCCTCGGAGCAGGGCCTTCCGCTCTGCCTGCCTCCCCTCCAGAGGCGAGTGAGGCGCGGAGGATGGCCAGCTGCTCAGGCAGCCTCCTTCACCTGGGCAGTGAGGCTGTAGTTTGAAGAATAAACTTGGGGCGCCTGGGGGGCTCCATCGGTTGAGTGTGTGACTTCAGCTCGGGCCGTAATCTCATAGTTTGTGAGTTCGAGCTCTGCGTTGGGCTCTGTGCTGACAGCTCAGCACCTGGAGCCTGCTTCAGATTCTGTGTCTCCCTCTCTCTGCCCCTCCCCTGCTTGTGCTCGCTCGCTCTCTCGCTCCCTCTCTCTCTCTCTCTCTCTCTCTCTGAAAAATAAATTATTTTAAAAATTAAAAAGAACTGTAAACTTTCTTTGAACTTTTTATTCTTTATTATTAATTTTTTAAAATATTTACTTTTGAGAGAGAGAGAGGGAGGGAGGGACAAAGTGCGAGCAGGGGAGGGCAGAAGGAGAGGGAGACACAGAATCTGAAGCTGTCAGAGCCCAACAGAGCCCAACGAGGGGCTCGAACTCACAAACTGTGTGATTCTGACCTGAGCTGAAGTCAGATGCTTAACTGACTGAGCCAACCGGGGTTTGGGTTTTCTTATTTTTTGGACATGTTGTGGAGATGTTTAGCCCTGTCCACAAGTATAAACGTTATGTGATACTGTCTGAGCCTGCCTTTTTGTGCCCGCAGCCATACCGGCTCTGCAGCCGATAGTCCATGACCTGTTCGTACTGAGAGGAGCCAATAAAGCTGATGCAGGAAAAGAGCTTGAAACCCAGAAAGAGGTGGTGGTGTCCATGCTGCTGAGACTCATCCAGTACCATCAGGTACGGGGGGTGCGGGGGCGCGCGGTCCCTGCAGGGGCAGGAGCAGATGCCCCATGGCCCACTGTCCGCCGGTCACTGAGTGCTCCTTTGTGCCGCCCTGGGCTCTGGGGCCCGGGAGATGCCAGAGAGGGATCAGCTTGCTGCGGCTTGGTCTTTAAAGCTGTGCAGCCACTTGGGGAGGTCACCTGCCACCTGGCTGGCAGTCACTGGGTCATTCGAGGAAGTAAATATGTTGGAAACCCTGTTTTTCACAGTGACCAAAAATCAGTTAATTGACATTGACCAGAATGATAGAATTCTAAAAAATGATTTTTAAAATCTCGCATCTGACATAATTTAAACTTTATTCGTACATCTATTTACCATATGTTGACGTAGGTAAGGCCAGGGTCTTTTCCTCTGTGCTGGTTGTGATTTTGTTTTCCTTAAGGTGGAGCAAGAATTCCAGGCCGTTTGAGGTGGCCTGAGTACAGAGGTCTGGCCTCTCTGGTGACCCCGCCCTTAGCTTGCACGCTTGCCTGGCCCTCAGTTTTTCAGAATTCTTGTTAGGCTATTGCTCTTTGAATCTTCAAGTCATAAGCTTCTCTCACGGAAACACTTCGTGCATTCCCGTTTCGGTGAATCTGTGTAATGTTTAATGAAATCGCACAATGACAACATAGAGTACCAAGCACACTGGGTTGGAGGGAGCCTGGAGAGTGGCCGGTTGGCCGCACACTCTCGCGGAGCCTCTCAAGAGGCCAGAGGATCGGCTCGCCTTGCTGAGGAGTCGGCGTGGAGCACACACTCCCCTCTTGGGGAAGGGCTGTCAGGCCCTTGAGCAGAGAGGCAGCTGCGGAGGGGTGGTCGGGGCCGGCTCCATGGAGAGCGGGCCTAGATGGGCGAGTCTCTCTGTACGGCGCTTGTGTAGGCCGGGTCGACAGGCGTGTTGTGTGAACAGGCAGGTGACAGGTGTTTCAGTGTTGCAGGCTGTCGGGCATCAGCTCACATCAGCTGCTGTGGACAGTGTCCCAGCCGGTGCGGTCAGAGGGGTGTGGCTGTGTGCCGATAAAACTTTATTTACAGAAACAGGCTTTTAATGTCTCTGCTCAGAACTGGTGCTCGGCCGCGGATAACTCTTCTGCAGGTAAGTGCCACTCGGTGAGAGATTCCCTCTGTGAAGAGCACCGAGGTGAAGTTAACGTGCACAGAAGGCCCGAGGCATCTGGAGAACAGCTTAGTCAAGGCCGGGTTTGTGTTTCGCTAGCAGTTTATGTAAATTTGATTTTCTTTCTGTGCCTTTTCTCTGACGGCGAAATCTCATAAATTCCATAGAAGCACAGGAGAACGCGCTGGCGGGTGACCCCGAGCAGTGTGCGGCTGGGCTGTGCCCCTTGCGCTTTCTTCCTATGTCCCGTGTGTCGTGTGTCCCCGGGCCAGGGCTGCGTCGGGGGCAGCAGGCCCTCCCTGGGCCCTGTGCCCGTCTGTGCCTGGAGCCTGACCTGTCCGTGCCCCGCAGGTGCTGGAGATGTTCATCCTGGTGCTGCAGCAGTGCCACAAGGAGAGCGAGGACAAGTGGAAGCGGCTGTCCCGGCAGATCGCCGACGCCATCCTCCCCATGCTGGCCAAGCAGCAGGTTTGTGTCCGTCCGCCCCGTGGCCGAGCGGCCATCGCGACGCATTTATCAGTGGCAAAGATTCCCGTGGGAGGCGGCGCTCACAACTGAAATGAAACAGATTTGGTTTGCGATCCTTCTCAGTGCCTTCTGAGTGCTGGTCACAGGGCAGGGATTTTCGTTGATTCTCAGTGAGCTTCTCAGGTTGCCGGTGTCTCCTGCTTCACGAGAGCGGAACCGAGGCTCAGAGCTGTTAGCCAGCCCGCCCAGGGGTGCGCAGCTGGAGGGTGCCGGGGCTGGGCCTGAGCCGGTCTGACTCCAGAGTGTTGTCCTCTCCTGCCTAGTGGCGCCGCCTCCCTCATCCCGCTCACTCAGGCGTTGCTGCTTGATTTTCAAGTGTTTGTTTTTCCTTATCACTCAGAAGACAGTGTAGCAGCGGTCCAGCCAAGTTGAGTCAGGATTTCCGTAATCAAACGATGCGATCAGGCGTTTCCACGATGGCGGCACAAAGGTGATCTGGCCGTGCCGTACGGGGTGGAGGCTGCCCGTCGCACCGTTCCTGAGCCACGGCGGCCGCCCTGTGCCCGTGGTGCACTGCGGCAACACCTCTGTAAACGGGGTACAGGGGTGTCTCCAGGGGCAGCAGGGGCGTGTGCCGACGCCCTCCAGGAAACCACAGCTGTCGGCAGAGCTCTGGTCTTCCGAGCTCTGGACGTAGTCAGCAGACACCTGTCTGTTCGTCTTGACCGTCCCCGCCGAGAAGGCAGGGAGTCCGGTAACCCGCCGTGTTCCTGGCTCCTGGCGGTTGGTGCAGATGTGTAGACACG
This sequence comes from Paguma larvata, assembly GCA_030068075.1. Lineage (NCBI taxonomy): Eukaryota > Metazoa > Chordata > Mammalia > Carnivora > Viverridae > Paguma > Paguma larvata. Next base: position 193,700,594 of record CM057823.1, on the reverse strand, counting down.
CTGTGGTAGTAGTTACTGTCTTCAGAGCTTCGGTCCCATTCTCGTTTCCTAGTGGACCTGTCATCCTGAAGCCACTCAGAGGGAGGGAGTCTTGGCTTCTGATGGCACTGACTGATGGCAGTTTTAATAAATTGGCGAATTGGGTGTTTTGACGTGGTCCTCGTTCCGTGCCTGTGGATCTCTACTTCTAGAATAGCAGTCCAAAACTTTCTTCCAATCTCGTACCTGCCACGTACACAATCTAAGGAGGGTGGAAGTCGAAGGCTGGGACGCCTGGGAAGTGTCTGCCATGACACCGTGTGAGCAGGTCTGCGAGACGCTGCCGCGCGCCGGCTGGGCGGCTGAGTGCAGGCGCACCTTCCCCGGGGAATCGTGCAGGGCGCTCCCCGGGACCCGCGGCAGACACGGACGTGAGCAGCGCCCGCGAAAAGCCTGCCCTCTCGGAGTGACAGTCTTACTGGCTGGAGATGGAGGTGACAGACAACAAGAAGCAGACTAGTCACGTGTGTAAGACCAGAGGACAGCAGGGGCTGTAGGGAGAGCTGAGGGGAGGGGAGGGGTGTTGGGGCAGGGCCGCGTTGCTAAGTTTGTATAAACTTGACCTGCTGAGAGCTTTCTAGGCTCGTCAGCAGTGCAGACCCTGAGGTGGGATCCTGCCCGGCAGGTTCAAAGAACACCTAGAGGGCGTGATGGGGGGAGCCGCGTGGCCGTGGGGAGCAGGGAAGGCGGCTGGGGGCTGGGGAGGGCCCCTTGGGCCAGCGCGGGGGATCGGGGAGGCCTGTAGGCTTTGGCACAGAGGAGTGGCCGAGGACAGCCTCGGGGCGGGTGTGAGGGCAGAGCAGGGGACCCTCATGAGGCACTGAGGTGCGTGCACCAGGAGAGGGGAATGACATGGTGAGCAGTAGCCACCTGCTGGACACAGCGTGAAAGCAGAACCAGTAAGCTTTGCTCACAGCTTCCGTGTCCATGTGAGGAGGGAGGCGCCCGGTCTGCCGTGTCGGGGGGACGAGGAGGAGAGGAGATCCTGGTCTGGGAGTGTGCGGCCGGCATGGCCAGGAGGCACCCGGGGGAGGCTGCGGTGGGCGTTTGGATGTCCGAGTCTGCAGTTGTCGAGATGGAGCTGGGCAGGAGGTGAACATCGGGGGGCGGGGAGGGGGGAGAGGTCACCCTGGACCCCGTGTAGATGGGGAGGAGAAGGCTGAGCTCTGAGCTTAGGGGCCAGAGAGGTGAGGACGAGTCCACGGAGGAGGTGGGGAAGGAAGGGCCGGGGGTGGCATTGTTAAAGCCAAGACGTTTTGTGGAGAAGAGACGGGTCAGCTTTGGGTTGCTCACAGGCCGAGCATGTGAGCTGGGAGCTGACGCTGTATCTGGTGACCTGGCGGCCGCCGGGGACCCAATGAGGAGGGTGGAGGGGGCAGAAACGGGGCTCAGGTGTCAGGGAGAGGACGGGAAAGACACTGAGAAGGAACAGATGTGGGGTGGCGGCCGGGGGCGGAGGAGCATCAGGGCCTGTGCTTCTCTCGGGGTGAAAGCGGGATTGCACCCTGAGGTCGCCTGGCCTGGGCCCACACACTCCTCCTGAGGACACAGGAGAGCTGGAGCTGGCGGGGCAGGCGCAGGCCCAGGTGGAAGGAACGGGCGTGCCGAAGCTCTCGGGATGGTTTCCTTACCAAGCGGGACAACGAGGGGGACACGTAGGCATGAGAGAACAGCGTGTGTCTGCAGCCATGCTTACTGGGTGTGGACGTGCTCCTAGTGATGACCATCAGGACGGCATTGGTGGAACACATTTTGGTGGAACCTTAGCTTGGAATATTTCGCATCCATTAAAAATGTTAGATTTTAAAACCTGTTGCCTTAGGAGTTTTCCGCTGAGTTTTTAAGGGAAAAAAGCAGAGACATTTATAACATGATTTTTCAAAACAACTTAAACAAAAATCTCTACGTGCATGTGGATATATGATTATAGGGACACGGGGAAAGGTAAAAGAAGTATGTGCAGTTGACCCCGGGACAACAAGGTTTGAACCGTGCGGGTCCACTTCTGCCTGGATTTCCCCGAAATACGGGACAGAACCGTAGTCGTTAAGTTTTGGGGCCTCAGAAGTTCCACATGAATTTGGGGGTGGGCGTACTTGACCCCTGTGTTCAAAAGGTAACCGTACACCAGCCTGTTCACATTGGTTCTAACCGGCCGAGTAGGGACGGGGTGCAGGTAAAGCGAAGACGGAGAGTGTGTGGCGCCCCACTTAGGCAAACGGCGTGTGCGGTGGAGACTCGTCCCAGACGTGGGTGGGGACTGTCCAGGGTGGTGCAGGTCTAGCCGGCTCTTTCATACTTTTACATATTTGAAGTTTTACAGAAAATGTACATTTTTATGTAATAAAATTTAAACGAAAAGATTTCCCTTCTGGAAAAACTCCAGCAGCTGCAGTGTTCTAAAAGCTGTTTGCTTGCTTCACCACTGACGTGAAGATGCATTCAAATGCAGGGGTGGTAATGATGGGACGGTCATGGTCATTTGACCTTGAGGTACTTAACTTGAAGTAGAAATGTTAACATTTTTGTTGGCTTACCGAAAACTTTTGTGATGTTTGATTGCAACAGATGCACATTGATTCTCACGAAGCCCTTGGCGTGTTAAATACTTTATTTGAGATTCTGGCCCCTTCCTCCCTCCGTCCCGTGGACATGCTTTTACGGAGCATGTTCGTCACTCCAGACACCATGGTGAGTATCCGCGTCCTGACGGCGTCTTAGATTCACCACCATTCGGTGTGGTGGTTTGTCAGCTGCCTTGGGGCCCTGCTGGGGCCACGGCAGGGCAGAGAATTTGCAGTTTATGTATATATATAAAGTATATATACTTTATAAGATACGAAGTTACTCTATAACTGATTTTCTTTCTTTCAGGCACCCGTGACCACTGTTCAGCTGTGGGTATCAGGAATCCTAGCCATTCTGAGGGTCCTCATTTCCCAGTCAACTGAGGACATTGTTCTTTCTCGTATTCAGGAGCTCTCCTTCTCTCCGTATTTAATCTCCTGTCCGATGATTAATAGGCTAAGAGAGGGGGACAGTACTTCGACACCGGAAGAACTCAGCGAAGGGCGACAAATGAAGAGCTTGCCAGAAGAAACATTTTCAAGGTATGCCTTCTCTTTCCGCCTGTAACCAGCCCGCGGCCCCCGGCCCATCCGTAAGTCCGCAGGCCCCCCTGGTCTCGCTTCGGCGCTGCGAGTGGGCTCAAGAGGTCCGTGTGGTGTGCTTGCCCTGCGCGATGTGCCTGTCTGTGGCCCTGGGTCCCTGTCTCTCCCGCAGCTCTTGTCACGTGGAGTCTCGTGTCCTCATTAAAGACCACACAGTGGCTTCCCGTGGTGGTGGGGGTGAGGGCGGCCTGCCCTCTGTGCTGGCGATAGGGTGGGTTTGCCTGAAGAGAATTTAAAAGTCTAAGACCCACTAAAAGTCAGTCTCCTTTTTATTCTCATGCGCTTTGGCTACTCTAAACACAGTCGTAAAAACCCTCCTTCCTGCCGGGGTGACTGTTCCCACTGCGCTCCGGGGTTGTGCTTGCGGCATCAAATTGCGCCTGCCCTCCCTGATTATCTGGGACCTCCTCGAGGGCAGTGATCACGCGTCAGGTCCGGTGGACGCTTGTTGCCTAGACAAGCGCGTGTCCACTTGTTCTGGATTCCGGGTGCTCAGTAAGGCAGCGCTGGCGAGCTGTCCAGTGAGCGTGGGTGAGGGCAGGCCCTCGGAATGTCCCTTTAGCCGCATCTTCATGTCTCGTCGGTGGAGATGGCTTGGGTGCTTGTGGGGGCGAATCCGGTACCTGCTCGATACCCTCTTGTCTGAAAGTTCATCACGGTGGCCCGGGGCTCCCTCTGCTCCATGTAAGCAGGTAGCTAAAAGGAATGCAAAACGTTAAATTCCTACAGTGCATTGTCGCTTCTATTTCTGTGATGCTTTATGGTTTGCAAACCTTTAAAGAAGCACTACTTGTCAGGGGCACCTGAGTGGCTCAGTCGTTTGAGCGTCTGACTTCAGCTCAGGTCTCCCAGTTTGTGGGTTCGAACCCCACATCGGGCTCTGTTCTGACAGCTAGGAGCCTGGAGTCTGCTTCGGATTCTGTGTCTCCCCCTCTCTCTGCCCCTCCCCTGCTCATGCTCTGTCTCTCTCTCTCAGAAATAAACATTGAAAAAAACAAAAACAAAAACATGTCATTTTGTCCTTCTAACAGGCCTGAGGTGGTATGTTCTGCCGTCTCCTAAGGGAGGGGTGGTGTGCAGAGCGGGAAAGCGACCTCACCCAAAGGGAGGGCCCTAAACGCTACACTTTGTCCACTTCGCTTGTATCTTTACTCCACCCACGTCTGCCTGCCGTTATGTCACCTAATTCACCTAATTCACCGTCGTATTTTTCCCTTTCTTGGAAGATTCCTGCTACAGCTGGTTGGCATTCTCCTGGAGGATATTGTTACAAAGCAGCTCAGAGTGGAGATGAGTGAACAGCAGCATACTTTCTATTGCCAGGAACTGGGCACGCTCCTGATGTGCCTCGTCCACATCTTCAAGTCCGGTAGGTGCCGCAGGCCGGCCGCCAGCGCGTCCACGGGGCCCCGGCCTGCACCTCACGGCGCTGGGCACGTGGCCGCCCAGTGCGGGCTCTGCCCTGCCTACTGTGCACCGCGAGAGGTTTGGTTGGTAAAAAGAGTAAACCTGAGGGCTTCCTTCTCTTTTAAAGATTTGGCTGCCCAAGATCTTTTTGTACCTTTACCTACGATTGTGAGGTTGAAAGGACAGTGACCCCAAGAGAGGAGTCCCGAGCCGGCAGCCGCGCAGCTCGCATAGGAAGCACCGATCTGCGTTGGGTCAGTCAGCATCTTCCGGGAGGAAATGAGTATGTTCAAGAAGAATGCCCTGGTTGAGATCGAGCGAGTGAGAAGCTGGGAGACTTTAGTTACTGGGTACAGCCGTACCTTTCTTCTCATAGCAGGAAAAACGAGAGGCAATTCTAACCTCTAGGAAAAACAAGTAACGTGACCAAGAACCTATAGAAAGAAATGTCCTTTTACGTTTCTTGGCTTTGTCGGGAACTATATTTGCGTAATCATATAAATGCTGTTTGAGTTTCCAGTTTTATAGTCAACGTATGAATGAAATATCGAAAACTTACTTAATTGTAGTTTCAGAACAGAATGAAAATATTTTTTATTTCTGGGAAAAAGAAAAAGGAAAATAACTTAACTTGGGAGTGGAAAGTAGAAAAAGAGGCGGAGGGCTGGAAGGTCATAGTCTCTTGTATCGTCAAGGCTAGACAGTCCTCTCTAAAGTCGGCCCAGCTGCAGCGGGTCTCGCATACAGAGTCCTTGGCACCGAGGCTTTTCTTTCCAGGAAGCAACTTTATTCCTGCCGGCACCGCCCAGCTGGGTTTGTACCCAAAGAACTGAGCCCCGGATGCCACATGGCATAGTTTTTTCATATGTGTTTTACTTCTTTATCCCCCCTACACGGTGACACATAGACATGTAGTTTGATTAACTGGTCTCATGTTACAAGGTCGTGAGGGATGTTGTCACCTAAACGTAGAGTCAGGTTGCCCTGAGGTTTTTTTTCTTTCCTTAGGGAGGGGACCCTACCACATTCCCCCCCTTTGGTGCTCGGACCCCTCTATTTTGGGTCAGAGAGCATCATCTTGGTTTAGAGGTTTATATTTTCATAACATCATTATATGAGTGGCTCTCTTTTTTTTTTTTTTTTTCCTTCCTTAAATTATGGCCTCAGTGAGACTGTAGGCAGACCATACAACCAGGGGAACTAAGCAGGGTAGGATTAAGCAACCTCCCAGAGTTAGGATAATTTTTATGGAATTTTGAGTCCCCTGCAAGTTGAAAACCATCCTCCAAATAACTCCCCAGGGTTTTAACCATTCCAGATCCAGACCAGGACATTAGCAACCCTTTTCATCTGATTTATGATTTCTTTTATGTCTTTTTTCTCATCTATCTGTAGGCAGCAATTACTTAGGTTAAACTTTTTACAAACTTTTCTTTCAGAAGCAAGAGGTAATGTAAGGCCAAGCAGTTTTGATAGGTAGCATTGCAAATTTTGGATTGTTGTTTGGCTAGTAAGTTAAGAGCTCTGGCAGTTTTATTAGTTATAATTTTTATAACTGCTTGTAGTCTGATTGTGCGGTTTAGCATGCAGATGGGAGTGCGGAAGCCCCAGGACCCATCCTCTGCCCAGGCGGCAGGGCCATAATATTCGATTTGCAAGGCATGCTGCTTCCTTTGTCTCCCTGTCTCCATACACTTGAACTCCCAAATGTTTCCCTCTGGCAGGTAGGAGCAGGAAGAAAGGTGGACACACGTTTCCTGCGCATATGACCCTGACCAGACTGAGGGAAGGACAATGCAGGGCGTTCCTTCACGTACCTACTACAGTCCACCTGGGACCTGCCATCGGTGGCTGTGTTGGCACTGTCCCAGGCCTCTCAGAGATGAGAGAAGTTGGACAAGGGGCGGGGATCTGGCTCAAGGTGATCTGGGGTCCCCCACCACTGGGTTTTCTGGGCAGTTGAGTTATAAAATCTTTGTAAAGATTATCTCTTTACAATCTGTAATCTGTAAAGATTAAAAACTTAACAGAGACGACAATGAACTTTTTTCCCATTAGGCAAGACAGGTTTTTCCAATGATTGAGCTTTTGAGAAGCCAAACCGTGGTAGTAGGACTGGGGAATTTTGTTTTACTATAAGGTTTGTGGGGATCTAATTTTCTAGTCTCTTATGGCCATTGTTTTCCCATGTTTGTACTAACGAAGGATCATGTCTGCAAAAGAATGGTGAGCGTTCACAGAAACCTCTCACCACATTTCCAGCCGGCTCAGGTGACTTCGGCCAGTCCTAGGGCAACAGTCACGGTCATAGTGAGAAACAGGGCGTGACAGTGCACCACAGTAAGGACACATATTAAAATAAGGGCAGTCTTCTGTTTCTCCGGGCCGTCGACTCCTCAAGCTTCTGCCGTGCATAGATGAGTCAGCTTCCGGAGTGACTAAAGCAGGGCCGTAGTCTCCTGAGCCTCTGGAGGTGCTTGCACGGCGTGGATGGATCAGGAATGCTCTCCCAGTTTCAAGAGGGCGGCTTCACTCTGTTGTAGCGAATGCAGGGACCCCCTTAGGCTACCTTTACTGCAGTAGGGGTGGACACAATGACAGTGAACGAGCCCCTCCAGAAGGGTTTTAGGGGTCGGACATTCGATTCCTTCACCCATATAGCATCTCCTGATTTAAAGGGGTGAGCGTCTGGTCAGATGTACAGGTAATTGTTCTCTGACCCAGTGGTGAAAGGTGGTTAGAGTAAAGCCAAGGGTCTGCCATCTGTTGTTTTAGGGTTAGATTGTCTATCTCATTTCGATCCCCCCTTTGTGCCCTTGAGAATCTGATGGAGGGCACCCATAAAGGGTTTTAGAAAGGGAGAACCCCGTCTGCTTTTTTAGCCTCCCACTTGCAGGTGCAGTCTGCCTCCCTGAAGGTCCCTTGTCTCTCCCTGCCTAATGTGAACCCTGCCCTATTGATTTCTCTCCTGGAACAGGGCCCGTCACTGCTGTTGGGGAACAGGGACGATGACCGTCCTGGCTCCTTCAAGCTGATAAGGGACAGTGTAGGTGTCCAGCAGTTAGAGTCTCCCAAGGGTTAGTCGAGTGGCCACAGGACGGTTTGACAGGAAGGCTGGCAGGCAGGAGACAGTATAAACGTTAGCAGACACGAAGAGAAAAACACAAAGTAAAGATTCTGCTGACCGACAAGGTGTCATCTTAAGATAATATCTATGGTTTCCGAACCTGTCAAATAATCTAGGAGAGGCCCTGACTTTGTAAACAGCACGTGTCAGGGCATCTCCCGTAACCCAGGGGATGGAGAAGCAGGAGCCGTAAGGAATCACTGATGGCTCTGTTTCCAAGAGTTTGGCCCTAACTTAGTGAAAAAAAAAATTTAAAGCATTTATTGCTCGCGAGGTGTTATTTAGAGTTTTGCTGAGTGTAAGCAGACAGTCTGGTTTATTTTGAGGTATAAAACTTTTTCAAGAACCAGGAGTTCTACTAGAGAAGGAGTCAGAACAGCCATTTACCGTTGTTAATTTGCAAAATTTTTAGGTAAGCCAAGCCTGGGTGTTATTTTATAAAGCAGAACTTTTATTACCTTCTGTGCCTTTTTTGTTTTTTAGGAGAAGTCCTTTTACTCAGTTAGTAAAAGCATGGATCCATACCAACAGAGGTTGGAATTCCTTTGACTTTAGCATTTCAGCGAAACCCAATTGTTAATCATTCCTGGATAGCCTCCAATTCCTTGATTGTCTGGGAGAGCACGTTTGTGGTTGAAAGGATTGTTTGTTAGACCTACTTGACAGGCCGAACTACTTGCAGACTGTCCTTCTTGACAGTTTGTCCTTGACAAATTTTTTTTCAGTAAACATCCTTTGGGCCATTTGATAAGTTTTGTCCCTCCCTAAATGAAAGACCTGTTACTGCGTTTTAATGATCTTTTAGCGCTGCGAGCTTGGTAATAGTGAGTGCCCTGCTCTGTTCCTAACCATCATCCCAAGGGCTGGAGACAGTGTCTAGGAGTCAGACCCCAGTTTGTTTGGGGGGGGGGTAAGTGGGATTGAGTCCCCCTTAATAATTGATACAGCAGCAAACTATGTTCCTGAACCCTGGTATCTACAGCCTACAATATCCAGTAATTTCCAAAAACTTACATATTTGTTTATCTGTCCTGAGTTGTTAGCACCGTAGTCTCTAATTTAGTTATAATGTCCCTTTCTAGCAAGGGAGTAAGTCTCTCTGGCATTATCAGGAAAGAATGAGAAAAAATTAGGTTTCCCATTTACATGCCAGGGGCTGAGAGAAACAATTAGGTTAGAAGTTTTCCGGAGATGCCGCTAACCATCAGGCTGCGTCTGGACAGTTGGCCCGGAGTGGAAAGGAGGACAGAAAAGATCACTCTAGGGTTAAGAAGGAAATTTCCATCTATATTTAGAGTTACCGGAGGTTCCAGGTTTCTGATGGTTGGTTTCGGAAAGCCACCGTGAAGAGCCCCAGGCCCCGGTTAGTCTCTTTCGGGGACATTAGTATCTGAGCCCTCACACTTAGAGGTCCCCGAGGGCATTCAGATCTCCAAGGGTTGTCCCACAGAAGGGGCCTGGCTTATGGGGTTTTCACTGTGGTTGTCCCCTCTGAGGACGTTCTCATTGTAGTGCTCGGAACGGCCATATAAATGGCACTTGGTGCCAGGACTTTGGGAAGTCTGGTCTGACATAGTATGTAAGGCCACAACTAAGGCCTCAAAAAAAATTTTTAAGCCCCTTTTTCTGTTTGTTTGTTTTAATTCTTATTCTCCTTTTGATCTTGGTTGGAATATACCCAATTGGCAGCTCGTAAGAGCTCCTCCAGGGTCCATTCAAGGCCAACAGCCAAGTTTTGCATTTTTTCCTGAATATCTAGGGCTGATTGAGTGACAAATTGGTCCTTTAAAATCACCTCAGCCTTAGGGGTGTCAGGGGGAGAGCCATATATTTAATGAGAGCCTCCCTCAACCTCTCCAGGAAGGCCACTGGGCTCCCATTTTGTAAAATAGTGGCTAATTTAGCATAATTTAAGGGCTAAACCTTAGATTTCTTTAATTTTTTTTCCAAAACATCTGTCTTATTAAAAGTCTGTTTTAACAAAAGCATCATATCTTCCCAGGTCAACTCAAAAACATACGTAATATTTTGAAGAGCCTTTATTCACTTATTCGATGAGAAAATTTACCTAGATCTCCTTTTATCCGTCTTAAACCTTGTGACGTAAAGGTTTTTTCTTCTGGCATTCTAGCTTCTTGTAAGAGAAACCTGCCTATTACATGACAGGGAGGACCTGGATACGGTGGGTAGCAGGGAGCAGAATCGTATTTTATATAGAGATATATAGAGATTGAGGACCCGCGGGGGAGGTTGAGGCAGAAGACTGCCCTTCCTCCTTCTCTGGGTCCGTTTTGGATCCAGGTAATGGTTTCGCCTCCTGATTGCTGGACTTCAGAAAGGGTCGTCATTAATTAGGATCCACCTTACATCGCTTACTTGTATGGGATTGTAATGGGATTTGTTTTTTCTTAAGGCCCAAAAGCAATGAACATAGGAGAATTCTCCCCATTTCCCTTCACGTTTGCAAAACAAGTCCAGTTGTAGGATAGTATTGTCATTGATATTTCCCTCTGGAGACCAGATTCCCTCTTCCTATTTGTATTGGGGCCAAGCCTTTGTGCAAAAGAAAATGAATCATAATGCATTCCAAAGGAGTACAGGCCTTGGCGGCTGGGGAGTCACCCATCTGTAGGAAAAAGGAAGAAAGTTGTCCCTTATCTCAATTTCCTAGAGCCAGCAAGAGAAACCTCATCTCCTGGCCCATGGTTTGGCTGGCTATGCAACTGGCAGCCGAAAGCCCCAAAAGCCCCGTCAGTCTCCAGGGGTGCTGGGAGGAGTCGTTCTTACCCAGGCTCCACCCTACCTCTGAGAGCTGACTGCGTCTTTCCTGTATTTTTCTTACCCCTCCGTTTCCCTCCTGCAGGATCTTGGGGTTACGGACTGTGACCAGGCAAGACTTTCCTGGTTGTCTTAGGATACACTAATTTTATTTTGGCCCAACAGTAACTTACATATCGATTATTGGCCTTTGAGGCAAGGGGTTAAAGGGCCAAAGTCAGGGTCTGTTCCCCTGCCTTTTTCAACAGTGCCCACATAAATATGTTTCAGCCAGGTGGGTATCCAGTTTTGGCATACACCGGACTAAGTTTAGTAAAATGGCTCCCATGTATCTTGTAAAAGCCCTTCCGATATCATTCGTTCCTCGCATGGTGGAGGCATCCATTTCTCTGCTAAACAGGAACAACACAACGTGGAGTATTTGGAGGCCGGCGTCAAGGGCACTGCCATCGTCTCCCCAGCCTTTGGATCAAAGGGGGAGGAACTTTAATCTTTACCCAGTGTACTTTTAAAATCATTCGTTTTAACCTTAGTCCGTCTTGACCACACATAAATTTTCTTTTTAACAATTTCCCTTCACAAATCTTCTACAGCTTTTCTTCGTATTTAGATTTTGTCCCGTCATTTCTCTCTAAATAACCAATCTCATTTAGGACAAAATTACTTTCTTTTACCTTTAACAAAAATATATTTTTATTTCTTATCTTTTTTTTATATACTTTTTTACATACAGAGTTGTTTTTCCTGTTTTTATCAGTTTTAACTACGTTTAGCAGAATTTTGACTCTTAGAAACCTTAGTCTCCAGTGAAAACTAAGTAGTAACCAGTTGTGAACTCTGTGTTATATCAGAATTTTTTTAGATGGCAAGCTTATGACTCCACTAAGCATAAAGCATGTTATCCCACAGATCCAAATATCCGTGGTTTCTCTGCAACAAGTCGGAAGCACAAACTCACATCTAGTAATTCGTGCTTTAGCCTCTGATCTCGTTAGATATCTAATGAATTCAGTCTTCATTTATCATGCAAGCAAAATTTTAAAGTTTTAGGTTACCAAAGACTTTGAAAGCTATCTTAATAATTACCATGAAAACTTCGAGACAGACAAAATTAACCATCGTTTTAAGTCCCATTTTTGCTGACAAATTGCAACAGAGATAATAAGAGCTTCTTTGACCTTTAGAAATCCTTAGGTAGAAAAAATTTTATGTATTTAATGCCGACAACTCTAAAGACATGTCTATTTTAAACCAACAAACTTAAACCATTTAAATACCAAATATGTTCCATCTGTGTCCAGATGGAAAGTTAAATCAATTTGCTCCCCATTGTCCATTTTTACCTGGGGCACCAGTGGGGAAATCCGAAGTGGGTGGTCTGCGTTCCATGACCTCTGGGGCAGGAGGAGTTGCTGATGGTGTCAGGCATTGAGGAGCCAGTTGTGCAGGCCTCCCTCAGGTGGTGCAGAAACAGGAGGGAGGGAAAGCAGAAGAGACAAGGTGCCAGCAGAAGGCAGAGAAAGAGAATTCCAGGTTTTAAATCTCGTCAGCTCAGGCAGAGGAACAGACTCCAGGTTTCTTTGTTTTGTTTTGTTCTCCATTAGGGGAATTAGGCAGTCCATGTCTGTCTGGAGAAGACAGAGAATTTCCCCAAAACAAAAGGAGTTGCGGCAACTGCTTGGGAATATTCCTTAAAGTCCCTGTTCTGAGGTAGAATGACCAGAGACAGTTGTCTCTAATTATCATAGTCATTGACCCAGGAAATGAACAAGAGACAAGTCCCCACACCCAGTCACAGAGCGACTCCAACCTGCCGCCCCGCCCGCAGTGTCTTAGAGTTGCAGCTTTGTTCCTCGTCCCTTGTGGAACTACTAGGCAAGCAGGCTCCCCTTCTGTCTCTTAGGGACAGGTCTGCCAAAACGACCCCGGGGTCTTACCAGTCTGATGGGTGGCACTCCCTGAGCTGGTTCCTGGGCCTCACAAGTTCCGTCGGCACACATGGGGTCCTTGCCCCGGTGCGCTGGGAGAGCCAGCCTCCTGCGGATCACGCGGCCCCCGAGGTTTGTGTCCCCAGTGGCAAAGGGGTAACGCACTGTCTGCAAATCCCGGACTCGAGCCCCGAGTGATGTCGCAGGATCCTCGCACAGAGAGGCGTGGCGCCAAGGCTTTTCTTTCCAGAAAGCAACTTGATTCCTGCCGGAACCGCACAGTGGGTTCGTACCCAAAGAACTGAGCCCTGAGTGCCTTGTGGCGTAGTTTTTTGTATATTTTTTTTATTTCTCTGTTCGTCATATATGGTAACACAGAAACGTGTAGGCTGATGAACTGGTCTCATGTCACAAGGTCATGAGGGATGTTGTCACATGTGCATATAGTCAGGTTGCCTTGAGGTTTTATTTCTTTTCGTAGGGAGGGGACCCTGCCACACAACAAAGGGCGCCTGGGGGGCTCAGCCAGTTGAGCGTCGGACTCTTGGTTTAGGCTCAGATCATGATCCTGCGGTTCGTGAGTTGGAGCCCCACATTGGGCTCCGTGCTGGCAGCATGGAACCTGCTTGGGATTCTCTCTCTTCCTCTCTCTGCCACTTCCCCGCTCATTCTGTTTCTCTCTCTCTCAAAAATAAACAGACATTTAAAGAAATTATAAAGCTGACACAACAGAAAAATAGAGGCTTTGGAGGCAATAGAACTAAACACGTAATAACTTAGTTGATAGGTGGTCACAGGAATGAGTCACATGTCATGTCTGCTAGAGTCTATCACCCCTGCCCGGCGTCACTCCGCAGGTCAGCCATTGCCGGCGCAGGACTCCTTCCTCCACTGCAGCAAGAAAGGAATCACTGGTTTGAGTTCCTGGCAGTACAGGGGGTCACTGTTCTCTTTAGGAATGAGCACCTCAGGCGTTCTAATTCTGTTGCCATGTTGAGTGTTTCCACACTTCAACTCTGATTTCTGTGTTGCCTCTGTCCTCTCGTGGGCTTCTTCCCTGTGGCTGGAAGGAGAACCTCTGGCCTCCGTGGTCTCAGCCCTGGCGGGAGTTCCGTGAGTGTGTGTGAGCCCCCGGCGCTCTGGCCGCTGTGGGCAGGTGCCACATTGGACGGTGTTCATCAAGAGGGAGCGAGGATTGCTTCCTAACAGGAAGGCCAGAGCAGCAGGCAGACGGTCGATGGTCTGGTCCAAGCAGTGAAGCACGTCGAGTGGAGGCGACTGGGAGACCTGCGGACGGAAGACAGCCAGGAGTCACCTGACGGGGGCGGGGCAGGGCACTGCAAGCCAGAGCCCCTCTCCGTTACTGATTAAGTCGCATGCATATTGCTTTAGTACAAATTAAAACACACGCATGTCACGTGCCTACTTCAAAGCAGGAGACAGCTGTCGTTTTCAGCCTTTGTTCATTTGGCAAGGCTGCGCCCAGTCCACCCGCCCGGGCCGTGCCCTCGGTGTGTGGTGGTCAGCCGGGCCGACGTGGCTCCTGCAGTCCAGTGGGGAGGACAGTACGCAGAGAAGCACAAGGCTGGCCGTTCCTGGGGAAGAACGGTGGTGCGGTGATAGGCAGAGGTGGCGTGAGAGCGCTGTTTGGCTAAGGCCCGAAGGTGAGAAGGAGCAGCTCTCTGGCCAGACGGCCGCCGGGAGCACACGGGCGAGGGTCTGAGCGTGACTGGAGAGGCAGGCCGAGGCCGGGGTCGCGGAGAAGGAGGTGTCTTCATGGCTGCTTCATTTAATTGCTGTGGCCCTCGGACAGGGGCATGGCCGGAATTTAATTGTTCAGCGGACTCGAGTTTTAAGCCCTCTTTGTTACTAACGTTGAAAGAATTTTTGTTTTGAAGATCTTTTGACTTATGCTTCACTGATGCATTGTAATAAGTTTAAAGTCGAGAAAGTAATTATGCCACGTGACTAATAGGTCACTTTTAGTCTGTTGGTCTTTTTGATATTTGGCCATCGACTGGTTTGGGTCTGATACCAGAAGGACACCCGTTCGTCTGTGCTGCCTTCTAACCCTCGTGGGACCAGATCGACCTGTTCTGTGTCCTGCACGTCACGTGGAGCTCTGTGCCATTCAAGGTGTGTGCCAGCTCACCACTCTCCCTTCCCGCTCTTCCTTTTCTCAGCAGTCCGTGTGGGGCGGTCCCGTAGCGCTCCCTGCATTGCCAGAACATTCTCTCTGCACTGATCCAGTTGCCTCCAGCCACATGTGGCTTTTGGGCACTTGAAATTCAGCTAGTGTGATGAAGGAGCTGTTTTTAATTGTATTTAATTTTAATCGACTTAAGTTTGAACGGCCCCATGTGGCTAGTGGCCGCCGTATCGGGACAGGGTGTGGGGGGCAGCGTGTTCTACCGAAGAGCTCGGGTAGATGTGGTGCCAGGCACACGGACTCTCCTGCCTTGTCTTTGGATGCTGTTTGTTGGTTCAGTGTTTGCAAACGAGGTTGTCTGCGTGTGCGTACATGTCTGTCTCCGTCTCGTTTGCTTTGACTGCGTTTCTTTTAAAGATAGTGGGGGACGGATTGGCCGAGTTCGGTGCGTTGAGCTGGGGTTTAAATAAATCATCTGTGCTTCTATAGGAGTACGGTGCACTGCACATGGAAAGTTGGTGATTTTTATTCATGCTTTGCTTAAACAGAGGCAGTGAGTTCCACTCCTCCACCAGAAACCGAGACCTTCAAATATGTCCACCTCTCAAATAATTCAGTCTGAATAGTGGCCTCGACCTCTGGTTTTGTCATACTCCGGTCCCTTAGAGAAGGGGATATGAATCCCAAAGTCATTTGCCTGTTTCAGATTCAATCCAACATAAACACATAGACAAGAAATACACCTGGCCTCCTGCAAACCCGGGTAACTAACACCCTGTCGTCTCCGCCGAGACGAGCCAGTTAGAAGCAGGTGGCGGAAAGCACGGGCCGAGAGTGACGTCGCCGTGTTGCAGGCGCAGCTGGGCAGAAGCCCTCTGGCCTGTGGCCACAGTGAGTCCAGGCTGCTCACCGTGTTGGATGCCCAGTCCACATCGCGCGTGCGCCCTTCCCCACTGCAGTCCAGATGCCTGCCCTGGCGAGGGCGGCAGCAGATGATAGAGCCGTTCCTGACCCTCCTGGAAGCAGGGCCGGGGCCGGCAGAAGGCGGGCACCGCGTGCTCGCTTCCCTCCTTGCGGGCGGAGCAGGAGGGCTGGCAGAGCTCCCTCACGGTGCTTCCGGAAGCGTCGCAGGAACTGCACGCAGGAACACTGCACGAGGGAGAACTTGGTTCCTCCTGCAGTGATAAGACGGACGTTGGTCCAGGTTCACGGTCGGGCAGAGGTGAGGCCTGCGGGTGGTCACACTGCCGGGACCACGGCGTGCGCGGGTGGGGCGGTGCTGCCTCTCCCAGGCGGTGCCCCATCAGTCCTTAGAGCGGCTCTGCGAGATCTCCCTTCTAATGAGGACAGAGTTGAGGCTCTGAAAGGTCATATGGTAAAAGCGAGGATGAAAACCCACCCATTTTTCCTGGCCCTTTGTTCTCTCTCTTACACTGTGCTGCCCGGGGTTGCCTACGGCCCTTCCCGCCGCCCCCGGGTTCCGGGAACGCGGAGCCCCTGCCTCCCGGGCCCACTGCTCCCACCTGCCCCAGCCCTGCCTTCAGTGTCCTGGACCGGCCTCTCTTTCAGCTCTGGAGGACAGGACAAGGGGAGTCTGCTCTGTGCACTGCCTCTGTCTGCCCTCCTGCCTCAGGGTACCCTTTAGTCCTTGGTCACTGTCGCGGGGCCCTGGCCCTTCTCCCAGGTCCTCGGGCACACCTGGCTTCCCTGCCTCCCAGTCACATCGGACATTGTGCCCTGGGCCCGGCCTTCTTTCCCTCTGTCTCAGCTGGGGTCGCTGCTAGAGACTGGGGAGGGAGACCCCATCCAGAGCGTCTTCTAACCAGCTCAGGTCCTCACACTCCCCGTGCATTATGGTCACATAGCTGCTGTGGCTCCCGCGGCAGAAGGCTGTTCTCGTCTCAGTGCCCGTGCAGGACAGCGTTCCCGTTCCCCGGGGGCTCTTCTCGTGTGGAGCAGCACCCTGGGCTTGCCGGCCGAGGAGGAGCAGAGGGAAGGCAGACAAGAAGGCGCCTTGGACTGGAAGCGAGCTGAGTCCTTTCTCCTGTGTTTCTTTGGTGGGGCTCTTAGCAGCCCCCACCCTTTACAGGGTCTCGTCCACCCCGGCGGGCGACTGCTTCCTGGCCGTGGCCCTGCCGGGTGGGAGGACAGACCTCGGGGTGCGGGCCGCCACCTGACAGAGACGGAAACCAGGCATTTCCCAGGTGACGAACATCAGAGGCAGGCGTCCCGGCAGGACCAGCAGCCACCTGCCACGGGCTCCCGACAGGCCAGGGGGCTTTCTAGAGTCTTTACCAGTCCATATGTGTCCCACCATCCCCGGGCACTGCTTCTCCCCCTCACCTCGGGTCGGCGCATCTCCTGACGAAGAGACAAGCCCTGCAGGCCCCTCCTCCCTGCCCCTCTTCCTTCCTCTCGCCTCTGCTCTTCTCTCGCGCCCTGCCCCTCCTGCGTCCTGAGTCTCCCACACACACTCCCTGTCCCTCGTGGGCAGGGTGTAGTAATGTGCACGTTGTCTTTCCCTCTTGCCTGTGGCTGTGCCGAGAACCACGTCTCTGGTTAAAAACAAACCGCCCCTTCTTTGCTCCGTGGCTTCCTTCCCTGTCCTCTCTCCCTACTCCACAGCTTTGCACAGTACGTGGCCCCGGAGGCTTTTCCTGCGCTTCTCGCACTGGGCCCTCGCTCTGGTGTCTCCGCCTGTAGCCGCGTGACCCGGAGCACCTGCACAGAGGCCTCGCATGCCCTCCTGCGTCATGCCCTCAAGATCCATCTATGTTGCCACAACTGGCAGGGGCTGCTTCCTTTTCTCTGAGCGTCGTGCATGTACACCACATCCTCTCTGTTCTCTTGACGGATGGCGGCATCGTCTCCGCGTCGTGGGTGTGCGAGTGACTGCAGTAAACGTGGGGATCCAGGAACCTCTGAGATGGCGGTTTTGTTTCCTTCGGATACGTGCTCAGAAGTGGGGTCGCTGGATCGTGTGGCAATTTTAGTTTTCGTTTCTCGAGGAACATCTGTACTGTTTTCCACAGTGGCGGCAGCAGTTAGCACGAGGGCTCCCCTTTCTCCGCATCCTCGCCAGCACTTGCCCTTTTGAGAAGAGCTACGCTGGCGTGGGGAGGCGCGAACCCGCAGTGGGTCTGGTCGCCATTTCTCTGGCGAGGCCTGACGCGGAGCGTCTGCACGCACCTGCTGGCCGTCTGCCTGTCTTTGGAAAAACGGCTGTGCCAGTCTTCTGCCCACTTATTAATTGGACTCTTTGTTTTTCTGCTACTGAGCTGTAGAAATTCCTTATATATTTCGGATATTAGCCTCTTATGTGTCATTTGCAGATATTTTCTTCGACTCTGTAGGTTGCCTTTGCGTTTTGTTGGTCATTTCCTTTGCTGTGCAGAAGCTTTCGATTTGGTGTGGTCTTGCCTGCTTATTTTTCATGTTGTTGCTTGTGCTTTAGGCAGCACGTCCAAAAGCTCGCCAAGATCTGAGTCAGGCAGCTTTCCCCTCGGTTTTCTTCTAGGAGCTCTGTGGTTGCGGGTTCTACATCTAAGTCTGTGTGATTTCGAGTTGATTTTTGTGTGTGGTATAAGATAGGGGTCCGGTTCTATTCTTTTATCTGTGAACATCCAGTTTTCCTCGTGGCATTAAGCGAAGAGGAGTCTTTTCTCCTTTAGGTATTCTCGTTCCTGGCTTCTGTCCTTGATATCTGTTCTCTTTCCTGATGTCTCTGTTTCTCTTCCATTCTCTGTCTCTGTCTCCTTCCTCTCTCAGTAGGGCCGTCCACTTTGTGACCTGGCTTGGTTATTGCCGCAGAGATGACTCGTCATCGTCCATGTAGTCTGGGTCATTCCACGGACGTGGTTGCCTCAGTCTCTCGTGTCCGTCCTCCTCCTAGCTGTGTGACTTGGCGTCTTGCCAGCACATCACACTTAGGAGAGAAACTGAACTCGTCCCCTGGCATAGCTGCTTTTCTCTGGCTTCTTCCTGCCACCGTGGTCCATACTCGCCATGGGAGACGCATTGCTGTTGACTCCTCCCCACCCCAGCGAGCCGTCCGACTTCCTCTCCTCGCCCGTCCACTTCTCCCTCTCCCCCGCCCCCCCGCCCCCAGAGGCCGTGAGAACTCTCCCAGCAGCCCTGCTTGCCGCTCATTTGCTCTGCCCAGCGCTGCGCGGGGCCCTCTGCAGGTTTTATCGTACGGTCCTCTGAGCAGCTGCCGCTCTTACTTCCGTTTTACAAACGAGAAAGCCGGGACACAGATGATGTGCAGCCAGGGCCGAGTAGATGGTAGAGACTCCGGTTCCAGAGCCTGCACTGCCGCCTAGGCACCTGGAACACAGCCCTGACAGTGGTTTCCTGCCCCTGTTCAGTGAGCCCCTCCTCATGGTCCGTCACTCCCAGTGCTCTGGGCCCGGCTCCCCTATTCAGGGCAGCACTTGTCTCTCCCCTCGTGTCCAGTGGGCCCACGAGGAACCCGTGCAATAATGGAGGGCACGGAGAAGGACCCGGCCTGAGCTCAGCGGGCCGGGGGTGGGCGATGCTGTCCACGACGCACCAGAGAACCCTGGAAACAGGGCCGGAGACAAGACGAGCGCTGGACATCTCACTGGCACTGAGTTTCTGAGTGCGTCTGCCGTGCTCCCCGGGCCCCAGGAGGCCAGCCCAGTGTCATGTGCCGTGACCGTCCTGCTTTGGTTAGTTCTCTTTCTCGGCCACAGGTCAGAGGCACAACAGTCACAAAGTAGTAGGGGGTACACAAAGTGTAGTCTGTCGGTGTTCGCCGTGTTAGGGCCCCTTCGCACTTGGGATGGTGTAAAACCTAAATCCGAAATCCGGTTCTGCCGCAGTGGGTGACTGCGGGCCCTTGGGGGGAGGGCCGGCTGGTGTGCAGCCAGGGCAGAGGGCACGAGAGGCATCTTGAGCCGACTTTGCATCCGCCCAGAGGAGGGGATGGAATGAAGTCACTAGTTCCCAGAGGGGATTTGTCCAGGCCTTGAAGATGATGCCGTGGACAGGCTTGTGGGCAGAGTGCCACCAGACGTGCCGCTGACGAGCCCAAGCGGAGCGAGTGGCCAGCTGCGTGGCGGCCCTGCCCCAGGAGCTGGCCCTGTGCTCTCAGTAGCCTGCGGAGCGTGAGCTGGGGTCAGAGACCTCCGGTTCTCTGCAAACAAGGAAACATTTATTATGTTAGGGGTAGGGTGTCGTGAGGGTCCTGCCACTCCTACCAGAACAGCCTCGCCGTCCCAGGGGCAGTGACCTGCGGCACCGAGTGCGGGCCACCTGCTCCTCAGCGGAGCCCGGTCTGCCGTCGCAGCACAGGCGCGGTTCTGGGCGCGGGGCTCCTGGGGGACTCGCCGACGGCAGCGGGGAGAAGGCCCGGGGGAGTAAGGCGCCAGCTCCCTCGGCTGCGCTGTTAGATAAGTCCGGTTTTTGCTTCGAAAACCCGATTTTCTAAGTGCCAAGCGCTTCGACTGTGTAAGTACAGGGAAGAGCCGAGGGTGTACCTTTTATGTACAATCGTTCCAAAAGACATTTTCCTCTCAGTTCTACTTGTGGCCTGTTTCTAGGAATGTTCCGGAGAATCACAGCAGCTGCCTCCAGACTCCTCACAATGGACAGCAGCGACGGCAGTTTCTACGGCCTGGACAGGCTGAACGCGCGGGTGCGCGCCATGGTGCCCACGCACCCGGCCCTCGTGCTGCTCTGGTGCCAGATCCTGCTGCTCGTCAGCCACACGGACCACCGCTGGTGGGCGGAGGTGCAGCAGACCCCCAGGTACGCCCGCCGTGTCCGCGAGGGCACGCGTTCCGCCCTCCGTCCGTCCCCCTCTCGAGGCCCCTCGCTGCGGGGACAGCGCGGTCAGACCGGAGGCATTCACAATAGCCGCTGCTTTGTCAATGTGGTTTCTTTGACAAGTTCTTTGCCACCGCTCCTCTTGTGGGTCCTTCTTGTCATGCCCTGTCCTCCTGCTGGGCTCGCATCCTCAAACCGGTTCCAGAGCCAGACATGTTGCAATGTCTTAGCTTCATTGTAAGTTAAATGTGGTTCTGGTTATTCTTAGATAATGAAGTAATTACTGAGCAGCATTTCAAAACTACTTGGAAAGGCCCTGTTTTTTATCATTCAAAAAGACTTATTAAGTGTCTAATTGGGAGTGACCCCCATTTTGCAGAAAGTTTTCAGGTTTAAGCCTGATTTCTGGGCATTTGCACACATGTGGGAATGAAGCTTTGCCGCCCGTCCCCCGAGCTGGGTCCTCAGTGTGGTGTTTCTGGAAGGCTCAAGAGCCTGTGGTGAACAAAGAAAGCCCTAGAAATAAAAGATAGCAGAGGCTGCAGGGCCCACGTCGGCTCCTCTCTTGCTCAGTGTGGAAAGCCTGAGCTCCGGGAGGCCTGGGGTCCCATTTGGGCCGCACCGCTGCTCTCGGCTGGAAAATCCAGTGTTGGTAGGCGTTGCTAAGTATCTGCTCCGTGCTGTGTGTTGTCGGAGATGCAGAGGGAAATAATACCCGTTTCCTGCCCTCAGTGCACTTACGGCTTAGTTGGGGAAGACAGACTACTGAAAGCATTGGAAATGCTCAGAGAACATTTTAAGTCTATCGTACTGATGACCTGCCGTATGAGTGAGCGAGGAACAGAGAATGTCTCCTGTCTCGGGGTGTCTTCAGTGTGCATGCAAGCCAGGGGTGAGCTTATCAGAATCGGGTGTGGTTCCGCAGGTCCCTGGTGCGGCCTGGGACTCTGCTCCTCTCTGCCAGGCTCCAGGCGGCGTGATGCTCTGGCCCGCAGAGCGCACCCCAGACGAGGGAGGCCCTGAGTCCTTGAGAAGTGTGCCTGAAAGCCACCTGGGGGCTTGTTCCAGGGACCAGGACTGTGGCCCAGCGCACCACCAGACGTGGTGGCTGGTACCTTAGGAATAAGGGTCCCCGGCTCTGGTGTTCTCAAGTCTCCCTGGGAAACTCCCATGGGCACCCAAGGTTGAGCTGAGCTGGGCAAGACTTGGCGGGGTGGGGCTCGAGTTGGCTGCTGCTGCTAACCCTCCCCCTCTCCCTCTGCCCCCTCCCCCTCTCCTCCTGACAGGCTGGCGGGTGCAGAGGGCAGAGGGAGACCTAGAGTGGGTTCCAGAGGAGGCGGGAGGGTGGACCCCTGTCTGATGATTAGGAAGTAGTCAGACGCACCCAAATGGGTGGGCCTTCCACAGATCCCGGGGAAAAACATCTGGAAATAATATTGTTGGGATAATGGGGGAAATTTGAATGTGACTTCTAGGTGCCCTATTTTTGAGGAGTTCTCAGGGGACCTCTGCGGAGGTATTTAGGGATGAAGTGTCTTCACCCACAGAGTACTTTCACGTGGTGCAGCCAAAAACAGTGTATGTGTGTGCAGGGCGTGTGTGCGTGCGTGCCTTCACGGAGCGCACGTGTGCAGGATGTGTACCTGTGCGTCCGTAGAGTCCGTGCATGCATGTGTGAGTGCAGGTGCGTGAGCACACGTGTGTAGAGTGCACGTGTGTGTGCGCACAAGGTGACAACATCTTAGTGGTTGAATCGAGGTGAAGAGCGTGTGGCTGCTATTGGATTAATCTTTCAGCTTTTCCGTTGGTTTGAAAGTCTTCGAAGTAGAGGAAGTCAGGACACTTTAGGCCGCCTGGCTCTGGACGGCTCACAGGAGAAGGTTCGCTCCAGAGGGAGAGATGCGGGGAGCAGCGTGAGTTCCGGCGGCTCGGAACCCTCCCCGCCCGTGACGTTGCAGGCGCGTGGCCGTGCAGGCCTCGGAGCGGGTGCAGGGCGGCGCGTCCTCCCGGTGTTCATTCGTGCTTCTCTGGTGACTTAGGCAGTTAATTGTGTTTCCACGTGCCTGCTGGCCATTCGTATACCTTCTGTTGTAAAGTACGTATTCAGATATTCGCTGTGTTTTTTAAATTTGGCTTTTTGTTGTGTTGTTATTGGGCTGTAAATTTTTTTCATTCTGGATGTAAATCCTTTGTCAGTTGTAATGTAAACGTTCTGTCTCACGCTGTGCTTTGCTGTTTTAGTTTCTTCATGATTTCACTTGAACAGAAATCTTAAATTTCTGTGAAATCAAGTTTTCAGTTACTGGTTCATTCTTTTTCTGTCCAATCCAAGAAACGTGTGTCCCCCAAGATCACCAAGAGTGTCTCCTGAGGCTTCCTCTGGGACTTCTATAGCGTCGGTGTTCACCGCGACGAGCTGTCGTTTGTGTGTGACGAAGCTCCCAGCATTGTGTGTGGAAAAGGGCGTCCCGTCTCTGTGCAGTCCCCGTGGCACCTTCCTCAGAACGCAGCGGGCGCCAGCGTGCGGACCTGCCTCCGGCCCCGCTCACGGCCGTCGCCCCGCACCGCCTGGCCCGCCGGCGCCACCACTGCGTCCCCCAGCCGCCCTGCCGCTATCCCAGCTTCCCTTCACTTTCAGAATCGCTTTGGCTCTTTTAGGTTCTTTGCATTTCCATCTGTATGTCTTCGAATCCGGCTGTGAATGCGTGCGTACCAGCCGGCAGCGAGGCTTTGGCTGAGCTCGCAGCTAGTCTGGAGGGTGAGCTGGAGAGCCCGCGTCCGCACCCCATCTTCCAGTCTTCGAGCTTGGCCTTTATCTCCGTTTATTTAGGCACTTCGTGTGCCACAGCCGTCTCCCAGTGTTCAGTGTGCAAGAGTTCCGCTTACTTCATAAGTTGTCCCCGAGCGCTTCAGCGGTGCTTTAAGACGTGTTGTCTCGCACGGTGTGCTGCTGGCTTCTAGAAATGCAGGTGGTTTTGTGTCCTGACCTCATGTCCTGAGACCTGCCCCGCGCACACAGGGGCCCCAGGAGACTTTTCTGTGCACACATGCATTTCACCCACAGATAAAGATCTTCCACTTCGTCCTTCCCCACCTGCGTTCCTCCTTTTCTCTTTGCTGCCTCACGACACTGACCAGGCCGTCCGCACAAGGCTGGCCTCCTGTGTGTGTGTTTCTTGTGGGGTCCACAGTGCCGCTGCCTTAATGGCCCCTGCCCGTTTACCGTCCAGTGTGGTGGGAAAAATGGACTTCACCACCTGATAGCATTTAAGGCACAGACACTGCGGAGGTGTTCTTAACTGCAATGTTTCACTTCACTTTTTTTTTTAAGTTTGTTTATTAAGTAACCCCTACCCCCAACCTGGGGCTCGAACTCACAACCCCGAGACCCAAGAGTCACATGCTCTACAACAGAGCCAGCTGGGTGCCCCAGAGAAGACAAAAGATTTAGTCTGTAGACTTAAATGCTTGAAAAATCCAAACAGCCTTGAAAGCCAGTCACCGTCCACGGCCACAGGCATCTCTTTTGCTTTGGGGAGCTTCGTGGGTGGAGCACCCGCCGTGGCCACAGGGCCTTTCCGGCCAGCGGGGTGAGCAGGAAGAGTCGTGCTCCTCCGGTCTACCACCCTGGATCCTTGCCGGTCTCTCTCCATTAGCGTTAGGTGCTTTTGTGTGTGTGCGGGGGGGGGGGGCGCGGGGGGGTGTATGTGTGGTTTGTGTGTTGTATCTGTGGTTGTATCTGTGATGTGTGTGCCGTCTATGCATAGTGAGTGTGGTGTTTGTGTGGCATGTGACCGTTTGGCTTTTTTTGTGTTGGTGGGAGCTAACCCGCTACGTGTCTCCATCAATCTGGGATGTCCTGTTCACGCTACCCACTCCTTTCCTGTTGTGTGTGCCTTTGTTTACTCTGTCGTTGTACCAGAAACCTCTGCACCTGGGAATTGTTTTCTGGGCCGGCAGGAGGGCTGAGAAGAGGGGGCGTTTCTGTTTGCTGGGCGTTTAATTGATCTGTGACTTACAATACAGGACAAGCCACTCTCGTACCAAATACCGTCAGGTGGACACCACCACAGTCACAATACAGATCAGTACCGTCCTTCAGAAGGTTCCCTGTGTGCTTCGTGACCACCCCCGCCTTCCCGCCACTGCCCCATGCTCTGCGCCTGTGTGTGGCCTGTTGCATGGTGCCGTTTGGAGTCACACGGCCGTAGCCTTTTCCGTCTGACTTTGTCACTTAGCGCACCGTGTTTAAGGGTTGTTGGTGTTGCATGTGTCGGTGGTTTGTTCTTGGGATTGGTGAGTAGTAGTCCGTTACCTGGATGACAACAGCTGGCTCGTCCATTCGCCAGGTGAGAAAAGGTAAATTGCAGTCTGAACAGTTTTTTAATCTGTAGAATGTTTTAGACCAGTTCTCTTATAAATTCTGAAGTGTTATAGGAAAAGTTGACACATTCCAGAATATTCTTGTCCTCCCGTGACCTCTGTCTCTGCTAAGCTCTTTGCCCTTGAGGGAAGGGGATTGTCCTCAGACTTAAGCTGGGGCAGTTTGTGGGAGCGGCAGCAGGTGTGTGAAGGGTTGTGGCGAATCGGGGGTTCCCGAGTGTGTGATTGCCGTGGGCTGAGAAGGGAAAGCCCAGCTCCCTAGAGAGAGTGAATTTTACTGACCTGCCCTTGGCTCGGGGCGGCCGGTGAGTGTGTGGGCTTCCCGGGTGACCTGTGAAACACCGTTAGCAGCTCTCAGGTGTTCCAGCGCCAGGGTCCCGACAGCAACTGCCTTGTAGTCTGTCGCGGTGGCCGAGAGCCCCGGCGCCTGAGTGCCCGTCGCCTGCAGCCTCGTGCCAGCCTCGGCCTCTCAGTCGAGCATTTGGCGTTTGCTCTTGAGACCCTCCTCTTCCGTCTTCCATGCGTGCATTGCCATAGCTCAGAGGCCATTGGCTAAAAGTGTGCATCACACATGTCGTGAGGGGCGGCCGTCCCAGAAAGCGTTGTCAGCGCGTCTGTCGCTCCTTCCAGGAGACGTAGTCTGTCCAGTACGAAGTCACTCAGCCCCCAGATGTCCGGAGAGGAGGAGGACTCAGATGCGGCCAGCAAACCTGGAATGTGCAACAGAGAGATAGTGCGGCGGGGAGCTCTCATTCTCTTCTGCGATTACGTCGTAAGTCGGGAAACAAGAGGTGGCGGGCGGGGGGGGGGTGGCTTCTACGGAGCCACCTCCGGCTCCCCGCCACTAGCTCGGAGACCACGGGACTGCAGACGGCAGCAAGCGCCGGTCCTGCTCCGGCCGGTCTCGGAAGGTGAGGTCTGCCTGCAGGTCCCACACCGCCGGCGCCCGGTCGGCTCGCCTGTGCAGTGAGGACTTGTCGGCTGCGGAACGGGCCTTAGGCGCCCGTTGCTGCATTTTAAGGTTCACTTCTGGTCAGGTGCCGTCTATTTTATTTTATTTTGTTTTATTTTTAAGTTTATTTATTTATTTATTTATTTTCAGAGAGATAGAGACCGCATGAGTTGGGAAGGGGTAGAGAGAGAGGGAGAGAAAATCCCAAGCAGGCTCCACACTGTCAGCACAAAGCCCCACGCGGAGCTCAAACTCATGAACCGGGAGATCACGACCTAAGCCGAAACCAAGAGTCTGATGCTTACCTGACTGAGCCACCCAGGCGCCCCAAATGCCATCTTTTTGAAAAAGATAACATTTGTGGAGTTTTTGACCAAAACTAGCATCACGTGTTTCACAAATTGACGAAAAACCAGGGTGCCTGGGAGGCTCAGTTGGTTGAATGACTCTCGATTTTGGCTCAGGTCATGATCTCATGGTTTGGGGGATCGAGCCCCTTGTCGGGCTCTGTGCTGACAGCACGGAGCCTGCTTGGGATTCTCCCTCTCTCTCACTCGCTGCCCCTCTCCCCCTCGTGCACACTTTCTCTCAAAATAAACAAACATGAAGAAAAAATAAGAAAATTAGCAAAAACCAACGAACAGAAGAAGATATCGTCTCCTTGTCATCGCATTACTCAGGAAACCTGCTGTGGCGTGTTGGCTGGGATTTGGTGCTTTTCCTCTCCCAGTACAGAGCACGTGCCTGCCTTTGGCACAAACACGGCACCGGGCACGTGCTGTTTTCACACAGCAGCACGTGTGACATTCTCCGTCGAAAAAGGAAAGGGACCCCTTCAGGGAACTAGTTGTTATCAGAGAGATTCTTTATCGCTACTCATTTTTTTTTTTTTACTTACATTCTTTATGTTGAAATAGTTTTTCTTATTCTACTTTTGGGAAATAATTTAGTATAATTATATAATGCTTTCACAGAAATATAAGAAAAATACTAATTTTATAAATTAATGCTATCAAGTTATCCCCCATAGAAAATATTAATGATTAATCAACGTCAAAGAATTTATCTTATTTTATAATTTCTGCCTAGGAGGATTATGAATTAAGATGAAAAGGCAACATACATATTTAAAGACGGATATTTATTTCCTTATAAATCTTAAGTTTCTCCCCTTAATGGCCATTTGATTAGTGGAATGTATTCATATTTTGGATTCAGGAGTTCAGTCAAAACTGTGAGTTTCAGGGAGCCCTTTTTCTCCAGTGACCTGTCACAGGATTGGAGAAGGAGAACTGGAGAGCACTCGTTGGGCCAGACCGAAGCCCAGACAACAGGGCCTGCCGTGCACGGGAGTGTCTGTCACCTGGTCTCGGTCCAGTCACCTGAGGGCAGGGCAGTGCTGCCCCTGCCATACCTGCTGCCCTGGGGTCGCTGGTCCGTGGCAGGCGCCCGATGACTCCCCTGCCCCTCGGCCAGTGTCCCTTGGAGCTGTGCTGGAGTGCCACGTGGCCCTCGTGGCGTCTGACATCCAGCAGCCTTGGCCACAGTGTAGGGTTGAAGGCGACGGAGTCTGTGAAGGGAGTTCCGACCCTGATGATCACTGGTGGTCAGACACTGGGCATTTTCAGTGAAGGTTATAATTTGGAATTTATTTTCCCCTTCCTACTTCTTCTGGCCTTTTCTGTGGCATCAGTATCCATTCTGTCCTTGTCTACTTGAGAACGAGTCTTTTACTGTCTTTTTCCTCAGTGTCAGAACCTACACGATTCGGAGCACTTAACGTGGCTCATCGTGAATCATATTCAGGACCTGATCAGTCTGTCCCACGAGCCTCCCGTGCAGGATTTCATCAGTGCCGTGCATCGGAACTCCGCCGCCAGCGGCCTCTTCATCCAGGCGATCCAGTCTCGCTGTGAGAATCTTTCAACTGTAAGTCTCTCTGGTGCTGACTGTTGCCAGTCAGTTTTTTTCTCTGCCTTAAAAATGTACCGTCGCGGGGCGTCTGACTTCAGCTCAGCTCATGATCTCACCATTCTTGAGTTTGAGCCCCATGTTGGGGTCTGTGCTGACAGCTCAGAGCCTGGAACCTGCTTCGGATTCTATGTCTCCATCTCTCTCTGCTCTTCCTCCTTTCATGCTCTGTCTCTCTCATTCAAAAATAAATAAACGTTAAAAAAATCTTTTAAAAAAAAAAAAAGTACCGTCGGAACTTTTAAACTGGCGATTTCCAGTTGGCGAAATCCCGCGCTCTTGCTGCCCTCCTTCTCCCGCCCCCAGCCCACCACCCTGAAGAAGACGCTTCAGTGCCTGGAAGGGATCCACCTCAGCCAGTCAGGCGCCGTGCTCACGCTGTACGTGGACAAGCTTCTGTGCACCCCGTTCCGAGTGCTGGCTCGCATGGTCGACACCCTTGCCTGTCGCCGGGTGGAAATGCTTTTGGCCGCAAATTTGCAGGTACTAGAAAAACCCCGATGCTGATGTTACAGAAAACTTGAGCAGGGCAGGTAGAACCTTTGGCTGGTTTTTCCCTCCACAGGCGTAGTCTTCACATGGCCACCGAGGGAAGCATGTACACAACGTGTAAATTCCTTGTGCGCCTGATAGGAGTGCTGCTCGTACTTTCTACTTATAAGCTGTACACATCACTCTTTCCTTTGAAATCAACGCGAGGTTGTTTGGATTCATTGTGTGTCACGCACTCGCTGATGCCTTGTTGTCTACTGCAGAGCAGCGTGGCCCAGTTGCCGGTGGAGGAACTAACCAGAATCCAGGAATACCTTCAGAGCAGCGGGCTGGCTCAGAGGTAATGCTACAACCAGGCGCTCCTTGCTTTCGGACGTAAAGGCTTAGGTTTGTAAGGGGGTGAGCTCGGGACGAAGATCGATGCTCCTTGTGAGTGAGTTGGCTGCGGAAGGGCCTCGGAAGAGAGCCTTCCTAAATTATGTGGAATGGGACGCGATTTGTAAAACATGAGATGAACCGAAGGCACCGCATCTACTGTAGGAGCAGCTAAGCCTGTGTCCCCTCGGCTAGTCGAGAGGTTGTACGTGTCCAGAGGGCCTCAGTTCCCTGGCTGTGACAGACGAGAGGGGGTCTCCCGCCTTACCTTAGCGAAATCAGACCGTGTAACCTCACTGCTGGAGAAGCGCGGGCATGTGTGAAAGGCGGTACCCAGTTCTTGGCATGCAGGCATTATATTCGCATCTTGTCAGAACGTTACCTCTGTGGTACCTATCACCTGGTTTTGTTGCATGGTCTTGTAGAAGCCTTTACCAGAAATCCTGACATCTATTATAGATTCGTTCAACCAAGTAAATAAAATATATTTTATCTATAGATTTTACCTTTTACCCTCCATAGGGGGGAAGGCGTGTGCGTGTGCGCACGTGCGTGTGTGTGTGTGTGTGTGTGAGAGAGAGAGAGAGACAGAGAGGGAGAGCAGGAGGGAGAACGGAGAAGAATGACCGTGCTGTGGCTCGTGGCCGGTGTTGTCACGGGGGAAGGGGCGTAACCAGGCAGGCAGCACAGAGCTCGGATGAACTTGCAGTTCGCTGGGCCGGTCGTGTGGTCATTTGCATTACGAAGTTGTTGCTCTCATAGCAGACGGCAGAAGGTCCAACTCTTATGTTTTGGTTCTAGATTTAGATTTCAGACCAGATGAGGAAGATTATAATATCTTGTTCAAGGTGAGGTGCTTCCTCCGTGAAGCGAACATAAATCGGTATAAATTGTACCGTGTTCGGAGGACCAATGAGAGATTCTGTGCGCTCCGGTCTTAGAATAGCGGGTCTGTTCTGCGTTTGTAAAGAATGCCTTTATTAGCTGTTACACCACGTGCTGCCTGGCACGATGTTCAAGTATAAACGAAGTGTCTGCAGGACATTGGTGGGGCCCGAACACCGTGCTGTTAGCCAAGCCAGAGCCCGGATCTGCATCACGACTTGCCCGAGCATTGTTGAGGCCGCTCTGAAGAGAGCGTGTCGGCCGTGTCGCGTCCTGCCGTAAGAAGCCACCGCTACTCCTTCCCTGTGAGCTATGCCCTAACCCCACGTGTGATCACATTCCAGACACCAGAGGCTGTACTCGCTGCTGGACCGGCTTCGTCTCGCCACCGCACCGGGCTCACGTGGCCCTCCTCCTCCAGTCACGTCCCACCCGCTGGACGGGGATGGGCCCCTGGCACTGGAGACAGTCATTCCAGACAAAGTGAGTGTCTGGTGCGTGTGCGTGGGACACACAGGGCCCGCTCGGGGCACCACATGCTCCTGTGAGCCTTCGCAAATCTAGAGTGTGCAGTGGGGCAGCTCAGGCGGCAGGGCATCCTGGCACTTGGTGCGGCTCCGGAGGGCTCTCAGCCTGTCCTGGTTCTTGCCGGCAGTGGGCAGGGGGTCCCATCACTGACAGGATGCCTGAGGTCCAGCCCGGGACACCAGCAGGAAGTGTGGGGTGAGAGAGGAAATGCTGACTTGGGACCCCCATGGCATCAGGCAGAGGGGCGTCAGCATGGTTAACGGGAGGCAGGAAAGGAGCGGCCGAGGCCTGCATAGGCCGTAGTCCCTGCCCACGTGGCCTGCCTTCCTCTCCTTACACCTGCTGCCCTGTGTGCTGGGCTCACCGTCCCACGGACCCTGGTACATTGCGGTCACCCTAGTGCTCAGCTGGGGCCTGTTTGGGCCTTGGCAGATCCTTGGTCCTCTGTTTTCTGGAGGGAGGTCAGTGTAGATGTGAACTTGGATTTTGAAAACCCATAGCCGGCCATAGAACGGCAAAGTTTAGGCCTCTACACTCAGACTCGACTTGTTCAGAGCCTCTACTGCACTGGCCTTGGAGAGGAAGGACGGAGGCAGACGCCCCAGTAGGCGATCAGAGCGTTACCGGGGAGAGTGAACAGTGGGTGTGGGCACGGGGAGGAGGGCCTGCTGGCCTCACACTTGAGCTGTTAGGATGACACGTGGCTGTTCACCAGGTGAGGGAGAAGGAGAGGCTGTCGAGTTAGTAACAGCGAGTCCATGGACAGCCTTTGTAGCTGTTCCCGTGGAAAAGGCCTGCGGTTTGGTGAGCAGCCTCATGGCCAGCTAGAATCCAGATTTACTGAAGCCGCATTCTTCGTCCACCTGGCGCCACCCATCCTTTGGTCTGGGGGCACAGGACGTGAGGGGCGGTGGGCCCAGAAACAATACACGTTCAGTAGGGTTGACGCCCCTGCCCAGTTGCACAGCCTTATCCACCTTTTTCCTCTTCCCAGGACTGGTACCTACGTCTAGTCAGATCCCAGTGCTGGACTAGGTCTGATTCTGCGCTGCTGGAAGGGGCAGAACTGGTGAATCGGATTCCTCCCGGTGACATGAGCTCGTTCATGATGAACTCGGTACGGTGGAGAGCGGCAGGACGCTCGCTGGCTGCTGGGTCGGCTTCATTATCACGTGACCGATTCAGGACGTGTGCCACTCAGTCTCCTGCCTGAATGGCGGAGACTCTAGTCCAGACAGGATGGAGCATGGGAGGCTCTGGTCTCGATGGGACAGGACATGGAGAGACTCTAATCCATTCAGGGAAGAAATTAGGGAGACTCTAGGCCAGACGGGGCAGGACGTTGTTTCAGCCATATTAGAATCCAAAAGAAGATAAATTGTGTTTAGTCCAACTTTTCGTGCCCTCGAAGGAGGTAGGTCCTCTTAGATTACTGTCTGTTGTCATTGCATGTCCTCACGGTCATGAGGAAAGGCAGTGAAGTGGCATTACGGTACATGATTTCACGGGCCCTCACGGCATTCTGGAAATGGATCTTTAGTAAGGCCCTCCCCTTGTTTTATGCAGTGAGGTCCTCTTGCCCCCACTACCTACAGTGAGGTCCCCTCCCTCCATTACTTGTAGTTAGGCATTCCCCAGCTCCTCACTAGATGTCGTGAGGTCCCCGTCCCCACCCTTGATGTCACGTAGGCATGCAGGCAGAGCTGGCTCAGGAGGCCCTTGCAAAGCATCCACGTCCCCGTCTCAGCACTTTGGGCAGGTCCTGTGAGGAGTGGAGCCCTCCCCTCTGTACCAGCCACGGCCTCGCTTCCTTCCCAGACTTCCGGGGGCAGCAGCGGACTAAACCTTCAGGTGTTTTAGAGCTGCCTCAGCACATACCAGATGGGGATGAGGAGCAACCTGGGGGCCGGCAGGGTGACTGCCTGGAGGGTGGGGGGCCTGGGGGACCGGCAGGGTGACTGCCTGGAGGGTGGGGGGTCTGGGGGACCTGCAGGGTGACTGCTTGGAGGCTGGGGGACAGCAAAGAATGGGCTGGGTGAGAATGAAGAGACTCAGAGTTGAGGCCACACAGCATTCTGTTACCAACTGCTGATTTTTATTAGTTTCACATTGAAAAAACACAGAATTGGCTCAAATCAATTTGCTAAAATCATTTTAAACTCCACTCAGTGAAAGCTGATTTGCTGAATGATAAATTTGATGAACTATTTATTGAATTTTTCAAATTCAGTAATTGGACTTTTAATAGCTTTAAGAATTCTAGCTGTAGCAGAAATTTCAATTTTGGTCACTGATGATGACAGCTTTTCTGAATGTTACGTAAAATAAGATGAATATTCTACCTGAAAACTGGCCCCAAAAATCCTTAAATGGTTTTAAAAAATTGGCAAAACACAGTACAAGTTGATACATGGTCATAAGAAATGCTATTTTTCAACCCCCATTTTGGCTGCTTTGATTTATTTCAACTGCTTTTGAACATAACTTACATTTTTCAAACTTGGTGAATGTTTGGTGTTTCACTGCATTTCTTGGGTGCCGTGTCAGCTTGATTTTGTGTTTTTATCAATTAAAAATTACATATGTTAAACTTTTTATTTCTAACAAATTCTGAAGGCATAAATGATTGAAAATATTTTTTTAATAATAAAGCACCCCAGGGAGATGAGAAATAAACCTCACCGAGCATATGGTATTAATTACGGAAGGTAGACATTCTTTAAAATATTTTTTTATGGTGAACTCACCTGGTTATCTCAGAAATGTTCGCATTGTGCTTTTTTCCGTCATGTTTTTCTTGCTGCTTGAAAGCGTGTAATTGTTGTTACCGAACCTTTACCTCCTGATTCAGGAATTCAACTTAAGCCTGTTGGCGCCCTGCCTGGGCCTGGGCATGCGCGAAATCTCCGGAGGCCAGAGGAGTCCCCTTTTCGAAGCAGCTCGCCTGGCGACCCTGGACCGTATGGCTGGCCTGGTTCAGCAGCTCCCTGCCACCCACCACGTTTTCCAGCCGTTCCTGCCTGCGGAGCCCACCGCCTACTGGAACAAACTGAATGATCTATTTGGTAGTTAAAATAGAAACTTCTTTTATTTTGTAAACATGCTGCAGAACCAGTACCATGCTTTGCACTGAGTAAAAATACGGTAAATACCATTGATCTAATAACCTGAGAGCATGCACAGAGGTGACTTGAGAAACAGGGCTGGGGACCCTAGCTCTGGATGTCTCGGCACGGTTGCTCCCTGCCGATCCTTGACCCAGCCCCGAGGGGCACTGGGATGAGCTCTGAGGAAGGCGCGTCCTGAGTCACGCGCCGAGTCGGGTGTGGGTGCGGATGAGCTTCTGAGCCGCGGGTGCCTGGAGGTTCTCAGCGGCCTCACTGCCGTACACGGGTCACTAGCCTCTGCTAGAGGTGTGCTCACCCCCAGTCTTGTGTTTTAGGGGATGCTGTGTTGTATCGGTCCTTGACCACTCTGGCCCGGGCTCTGGCCCAGTACCTGCTGGTATTCTCCAAACTGCCCGGCCACTTGCACCTTCCTCCTGAGAAGGAGAGGGACACGGTGAAGTTTGTGGTCATGACCCTTGAGGTAAGAGGCAGCTGGGGAAGTCGGTGTTCCCGTGCTCAGGGACCATCCCTAGAGAAGCAAGAAGGCAGTTTTGTCTGTAACCTGGGAGCTGTGCAGTCGGGCAGGCTCCCCTCCTCACCGAGACACTAGCCACAGGCGGTCAGGCACCACGTCTGTCCCCTACGTAGAGCACATTCACATCCCCTGATCGTGCCGCTTCCTCACAGGTGCTTTGTGAGATTGACAACACGGCGCTTCCTATCCCTACGTTAGAGCTGGCCCCGGACAGCCAGGCCTGGGACCTGGGCTCCCGCCCACAGCTGTCTCGCCCTGCGTGTCTGGGGCGAGGGTGCAGGTCATAGAGGAGGGTCTGGGGGGGAGCAGCAAGGGTCACTGGAGAGACGGGCAGAGTCTTCTCGGGGACCTCCCGAACAGTGTTGGGCGTCATGTGCTTATGCCTAGATCTGTTTCCTTGACTCTAAGATGCATTTCATTTCACGACAGAAATCGGTTAAGTATTTTTTTCTAGGGCCAAGGAAGCACTGCTGATGTAGTGTGGATCCTAATTTTAGATAATTAAAGAAAAGTAGTCTGGGAAAATCATTATGTTTTAACTTGAGAAATGAACCTGGACATTTCAGCTGTGGGAAATTAAACACTCTGTGTAGAATCACCCCCGAAATGTGTGTGTGCCGTGGGCGTGTTACCTTTCCATACAACTTCTGGAAAGTAGTCTAGCCTGCACCCTTGCAGCCAGAGATCAGAGCGGAGTTTCTCAGCCAAAGCAGGACACGGCTGACCCAGCGTCGGCTCCGCCTGCCACTCACGGCAGGGAGGGAGGGAGGGAGGTGTCAGGAAGGCAGCGTGCAGCGTGAAGGGTTGGGCAAGCACCGACCTGGAGGCAGGCGAGTCCTCTGGCTGCAGTGTGGCAGGCAGGCTGACAGGCAGTCACCGTCACAGGACAGGGCGATTGCTGGCCACGGCTCTCCCGTGCCTGCCGCCTGCAGGGCGAGATGCTTCCACACGCCCTCTCGTTCAGGTCTCGCTGCAGTTCTGTGACCTGAGCTCTGTTATTCCCATTTTACAGATGAGGAAAGCAGGGCTTCGAGAGGTTCGGTGGCTTGCCCAGGCTCACCCGCTAGGAGGCAGCCAGTAGACCTCTGAACCCAAGCCTGGCCTGGGGGCCATGTGGCCGGCGAAGGATTTCTTTTTCTTTTTTTTTTTAATTTGTTGTTTTTTAACGTGTATTCATTTTTGAGAGAGAGAGAGAGAAAGCGAACACGAGTGGGGGAGGAAGACATAAAGGGAGACACAGAATCCGAAGCAGGCTCCAGGCTCCGAGCTGTCAGCACAGAGCCCGACACGGGGCTCGAACCCACGAACTGTGAGACGGTGACCTGAGCCAAAGTCGGACACTTAACCGAGTGAGCCACCCAGGCGCCCTGGCCGGGGAAGGATTCCTAGAGGAGCCTACAGAGCTGACGGAAAGAGTAGCAGCAAGATCAGGTGGCCATTCCTGCAGAGAGGGGAGCCCCGGGCACTTTTGGGAGCAGGTGGTCAGGCATGAATGTCAGGGCGACGGGGGCCATCCCTCTGGAAGGGGAGCCGGGACCTGCCAGCCTCTCGAGTTTTGGCCAGTTCCCCAAGGGCTGGGGGTTGTTTGCGCCCCCACAGCCCGGAGACAGGAAGGAAGCGGGTCTGAGCCGTCCGTAACACTGACCCTCCCCTATAGGCCCTGTCATGGCATTTGATCCATGAGCAGATCCCGCTGAGTCTGGACCTTCAGGCGGGCCTGGACTGCTGTTGCCTGGCCCTGCAGCTGCCCGGCCTGTGGAGCGCTCTCTCCTCCCCAGAGATGGTGACCCACGCCTGTTCCCTCATCCACTGTGTCCGC
Organism: Paguma larvata; assembly: GCA_030068075.1. Taxonomy (NCBI): domain Eukaryota; kingdom Metazoa; phylum Chordata; class Mammalia; order Carnivora; family Viverridae; genus Paguma; species Paguma larvata. The sequence goes on along the minus strand of CM057823.1, from coordinate 193,665,159 downwards.
TTCATCCTGGAAGCCAGTGAGTCCGTGACCGCAGGGGCTTTCTCTCCTTTCTCACTTGAACCAGTCATCAGCTCTGCAGGTCGAGTCACAGACGTTTATTTGGTGCCACCTGTTTACCAGGTGCTAAGCAAGGAGTTGGGGGTGGATTGGTGGATAAAATATGAGCCTTGTGTTAACCTCCAATGTCTTGGTTTCTGCACTAGAATCGAACTTGCATTAGCTTTTGTAGTCATTTTGTTTAGATTTTAGTGTTCCAGCTTTCATAAAAAATATTCCTAATTTTATGTTGCTTTGGTCTCTGGTCCTAGCTGAGTATTTCATGCTTTTAGTCCCAAATGACCATAAGATTTAATAAGATGACATGAGAAAGATTGTTTTCTGTTGTAGTCAAAATGCTTGTTTCTATAATGCATTGTAATACTAATATATTATAAAATAAAAGTGACTTATTCTTTTCAAGGAACAGTGTCCTTAACAAGGGTCATTAGCCAAAATTTCTTAAAAATTGGACATTATAGTTTACATGTTAGAGGGTGTTTTTGAAGTTTCATTGTTTAAATTGTTTTCATCTGTGCGTCTGTAGTCAACTTGAAACACGAAGGTCTGGGAAGCAGTTTGTCGAAGCCAGGCTTCCTGGGGCTGCAGCGATGCTTTAGGCAGTAAGGGGTCAGAGCTGTCTGGTAAAGACCCTCAGGGCGAGAGGTGCCGCCGCAGGCGTGGGCAGACTTAGAAACCTCCACGTAGAGGTCGAGTGCTGAGCTTTTCACGCTTAACCCAGAGACTGATGCCTGCGTCTGGTCTGTCCAAAACCTAGATCTCACCTGACTTAGTCTGTCACCTCGAAATCTTATAGAGCTACGTAAATGTGAAAATGTGAATTAAGAGAAATAGTAAAATGGCAATTCTGTTTGTTCTCTTGTGCTTGTAGTCGTGGTGCAGCCTGGGGACCAGCTTCTTAGTGCAGACAGAAGGATGAGCACCCCCAAGGCTGCCAGGGAGGATGAAGTCGATTCAGACACACAGAGTAAGTCTCAAGACCCATTTTTTTTCTTACCCTGTTTCTTTGGGGTCTTGAAATTCATTAATAAAAGAGACTTTTAAAACGGTGAGTGTGGACTCCCGAAAGCTTACTTAAATTTGGCTGCATTCTGTTCCTTATCTCTAGGCTGGAGCGCAGCTTGCGGGCCCCACCTCGCGTGTGCTCTCTCCCCTGCTTGTGCGCCGGCTCTCTCCATCTGGCTTTCTTTGGTCCCCTAAAACTCAGCTGGGGTACCCCCCACGCCCCGCCCAGGGAAGCCCTCCTGATGTCCCCACAGCCTCTCCTCCCCCGCAGCACTCTGCAGGACTTCCTGTGCTAGTCCCTCCCCAGGCTCTGAGCTCCCTGAGGGCAGGGACTCTGTCCCCTCTCTGTGTTCTCGCTCTTGTAAACACTTGGCAGATGTTTACTGAGTCATGAAGGAGTAAGTAGAACTGCCGAGGAGCCCGCAGTTAGTGGAAATGCCCACGTGAACGTTAGGGACCGGGTGTCTGTTTCAGCCGTGTGTTTTGGTGGCTTTGTAAATGAAAGTCACTGCTCTTCCCATGGAACACACATCCACGTCCCGCTCATTTACAGCTCTTCTTGGTTTAGACGGGACTGTTCTAATCTCCTGACTCAAGTCACTCACTCTTTAAACTGTGATGAGGCAGGTTGGGAGGAAAGCTCTTGGCCAAGTGACTGCTTGCGGCTGGGGGCCACGCCGGCTCTTCACCTGGAGGCTGTGCCTGGAATGCCGTCCCGCAGCCCGCCTGCAGCCCGTGCCCAGAGATGGGAAGCGGACGCCCCAGCTGGTGGTTCTTGGCTGCCTCTTATGTGGAGCACTCTTCCTTGGAGTACAAGAGTCTTAGCCATATTTCAGTGGCTTAAGAAACATGCTTTCTTCAAGCACCCGTGGGTGGCTCAAGTCAGTTAAGTGTCCGACTTCGGCTCAGGTCATGATCTTGTGGTTCTTGGGTTCAAGCCCTGTGTCGGGCTCTGTGCTGACAGCTCAGAGCCTGGAGCCTGCTTCAGATTCTTGTCCCCCTCTCTCTCTCTGCCCCTCCTTTGCTTGCGCTCTGTCTCTCTATCTTTCTCTCTCTGCTCAAAGAAAAATAAACATTAAAAAAAAATGCGTTTTTCAGAGCAAGTACATAAATCCTTTCTTTTTGCCAGCTTTTGCGCAATCCCAGGTAATGAAGGTATTTTCCTGTCATTAGTTTTGAGCATGGTGGTTTTCTGGTTACCTGTTCAAGGCTTTGTGATTGTCTAACCATCCAGAAGCAGTGATGTTTCAGTACACGGCCAAGCTCCTCTCCAGGTGTTTACCGCAGAAATCTACGGCTCTGTCAGCCGTTTGGGATTTCATGATTTCCTGTTGATACGAGAGGGAGCCGCAGAACTCACTGCCCCGCTCAGCCACTTCCTAGCCGAGTGGCCTCAGCCAGTTATTGCCCCGTGCTTCCGCGGTGAGGGTGCGGATGACACTACCCTCGGGCTTGGTGTGAGGATGAAAGGAGTGCATCAGCGCCAGAACGCGCGCCAGTCTTGTCATAAGTGCTCAGCAAGTGACACCACGATTTTCGGCACCTTGTGAATTTCGCCGGGGGTCGAGTCAGAGCACACAGGCCCACGGAGTGTGCTTAGTTTGCATTGATTGTGCCCATTCTCCATGGCCCTGTTTAGGCCGCTTACTGTCGTCCTGGCTAGAGGAAGAATGATAGGATGGTGTCTCTTAAGGCCTGCCGGTCAGCGGCACCCAGCCGGCTCAGTCAGCAGAGCAGGCGACTCTTGATCTCAAGATCGTGAGTTTGAGCCCCGTGTTGGGCATAGAGTTTACCTTTCTAAAATAGTATTGTTAAAGACAGCCTCGTCTGTCTTAGCTTGGTGCTTGACTCCATAAGCCCAGTAAGAATCCTTTCTCCATACGAGGAGGTCGCTCAGCCTGTCCAGCCTCAAAACCATGGGCTATATTCACGTACAACCCTAAACATTCATCAACTCAACAGATAATTTTTGGCACATACTCTGTGGCAGACTCAGAGCGAATGAGAAACATGCCTGCCCTCGAGGCGCTGTGGTCCTTACCTCAGGCTGCGAGGTCTTCCTCAGCGTTCTGCCTCAGGGGTTCTAGGGTGAGACTCAGGATCCCATCAAAACCCCACCACCTGCCCGGGAGAACCTCTGATGTTGTACATCACGATTTACAACATGGTTCCTTGCACGCCAACTGGGAAGGAGCGCCAGGTCCTGGGAGGGGGGTCCTCCCCGCATGGTAGCCGGCCAGCACGGCCGCACACTGCAGGGTGGGCGGGAGGGCCGGGACCGGGCTCGGGAGACAGGTTCAAGACGATAGTCCTGTTTAGATAGATTCGAAGAAGGTAGCCCCTGTAGGCCTTTGGCGAGCGACCGGAGGCCCAGTGGGCTCTGCGTCTGAGGCTCAAGCAGCCGCCCACCAGCTGTGCCTTCCGCGGTGGGCGGGTGGGAAGGTCAGGAGCGGAGGTGGCGGGTTCGGGATGGGTTCTGACAGAACAGCCCCCTGAACCATGGTGTTGGTTTAGACCCAGCGTACATCACCGCAGCCTGTGGGATGGTGGCAGAAATGGTGGAGGCTTTGCCGTCGGTGTTGGCCTTGGGCCACAAGAGGAACAGCAGCACGCCAGCCTTTCTCACGCCGGTGCTCAGGAACGTCGTCATCAGCCTGGCCCGCTTGCCCCTCGTCAACAGCTACACGCGCGTCCCCCCACTGGTGAGTCCGCTCACTCCTTGGGAGGAAACAAGTAAACAAGCCTCCGGCTGGGGGCCCCTGGGGGGGGGGGTGGCGAGAGCGGAAGTGGACCCTCGGGTGCTTCGTCCGCGGTGCAGAGCCTTCCGTGGCGTGTCGTCGAGGCACCTGTCTGCCGTCCTTGGGCGTGGTGTCCGGCAGTCGGTAGTAGAGATGCTGGGTCTTCCAACGTGGGGTGGGGCGCTGCATCCAGAAGGAAGGTTTCACCTCCTGCCAGTCGGTACTCCGCGTCGGATGTGGTTGGCGAGGACCTAGACTCCTTTGTTTAACGGTAGGCCGGAAGTCCTACCCCTCAGGTGCTTCCGTTTAAAAGCTATTTTAATAGCTTTTAATTTAGCTATTTTAATTTTAATTTTAATTTAATTTAATTTTAATTCAGCCATTTCAGAACAACCACTTCTGGAACTCCAAGTTGTCCTCAGAGTCAGTTTCAAGTCCGTTTTAACAGGGACTCTGTCCCACGTAACAGGAAGGGCTTAGCGTGAGCAGGTTGAGGGTTGGTGGTGGCTGCATGGCTTCTCCCTGGAGAAGCTACCTTGGTCCTCCACAGCCTGCCCAGATAAGGAATGGGGTGACGGGGTGAACACAGCAGGTCTAGGTGAGCCAGGACTGAGGCGGAAGGTGCTTGTCTCTGCCCAGAAAGGGCCTGTCCCAGTGGGGCGCAGCCTAGCGCGTGTGTGCAAGAGGGGGATTCTGGGCAGGCGGCAGTGAGCAGAGGGCGCCGCCGGGGCAGGGGAGCTGGTGTCCCTGGCAGTCTGTGCTCCACACGCAGGATGTCACTGTAGGTCTTGAGACAGCCGCACCTCTGGAGGGGAACGGGGGACGCTGTGGGAGGTGCAGTGTCGGAGGCCACCATGTCTGGAGTAGAAGCCACAGTACACCGGCGTGGGCCCGGTGCTGTAGGGGGCTCCTCGGACAGGGGCCTGAACCCGCAGGGAGCGGCCGTGAGGAGGGTGCGGTGAGCAACTTAGCGAGACCGGTGAAAGACCCGGCGTCTTCCTGAGGCGAACACGAGGCGCCAAAGCTGTCGAGGAGGGCCGGCCGTCTCCGAGGCCCCCACGGTGGGCCTGAGGAATCTGGAGCTGAGCCCCCGGCCTGGGCGCCCCGAGTCCTCTCAGGCTTTGCCGGAGCGGTCAACTCAGTTGGCGGGGGGCTCGGCCGCTCCCACTGCCAGGACCGCCTTCCGTTCACAGAGTTTAGAAGTGCAGATGGCACGGCTTTCTGTGCCTGCTCACCAGTGAGCCTTTCTACGTGAGCCGAACTTCTGCGTCTCACACACCAGCTCTGTGGGTGAGGGGCCCCTGCGTGTGATGACCTGGGCGCTGCCAACATGGACTCTCCGGAACCCGACCACCAAGCCGCCAGCCTGGAGGGTGGCGGGAGTTAGGGGTTAGGGGGAAGGGGCCGGGCCAGGTTGGAGAGCGGGCGGGTCGGGGAAGGGGAGGTCAGAGCGGGTCAGGGAGCACACGACAGGGAAGGAGACCCTTGGATGGAGCACGGAAGCTGTTTTCCGGGGAGGATGGTGCGTGCCCTCGCTTTCGGGAACGTGCGTGCACACAGGCGGGGGGCCGCTGGCCTCTGGAGGGAGACCATGCTTAGAGAGACGGCACTTTGTGGTGTCCTCGCAGCACGGCTGTCCAGACTCGACTGGGGTCACTTTGTTTTTCGTCTTTCAGGTTTGGAAACTTGGATGGTCACCCAAACCGGGAGGGGATTTTGGCACAGCGTTTCCTGAGATCCCGGTGGAGTTCCTCCAGGAGAAGGAGGTCTTCAAGGAGTTCGTCTACCGCATCAACACGCTAGGTAGTCCGGATCGCGCCTTCAGAAGCGTTAGCCCTTGAGGCGTGTTTGCCGGTTTCTTGTCAGTATTCCATAACAGAGTTCGGGCAGGGTGTGGTCGCGTGTGAGCAGTGCGTCCTGCAGTGTGTACAGACTGTTAAAATGGAACGTGCTCTCCAGGTCCGTGTGGCGGTGGGGGTGTGGGGGGGGTGTGGGGGTGGGGCAGAGCGGGAGAGAGAGGGCTTAGCCCCGAGTTTTCACACACCAGGCTTGTTTGGAGCCAGGACAGGCGCCTGGCGATAGAGAATGTGCAGCCCAGTGCAGTCTGCGCACCGGGCTCCTGTGCCACGTGGCGGGGGCGGTTTTCTCTCCGTGTGCTCTTGTGCCATCACGGACGCCCTTCTCTTGGGTGCAGGGGGAGCGGGGTGGAGGCAGCACGGCAGAGCGGGGGGAAAGTAGACTGAATTGGGTCAGGCGGCGCTGGACCCCGGGTGCGGGCAGCAGGTCGCCTCAACCTCTGGGAGCCCTGGTTTGGTGGCGGCGCAGCACCCTCCTGGGCTCAGACACGAGGAGACGCGGTAAACGGCATCAGTCGTTTTCCCGTCAGGATTCTTGCCCACTTTCCGCAGCACGGTGGAAGGTGCGTTTTTGTCCCCGTCGCCCGCCGGAGGTGCGGTCCGGTGGGAGAGTCGTAACTGGCAGATCGGTCTGCCTGCGCGTTGGGCCCACCCTTCACCTCCGGCATCTGCAGATTTTGTGCCGCTTTTGATCCCAGAAGTCTCGGTCAGCCGACACCCTCTCGACTCTACTTTTGCCTTGAGTGAAGCAGACACTTTGTGACCCTGTCCAGAGAGAAACCCAGCAGTGACCCAAGACCGGAGCCTCGGGAAGCTTGGTTTCTTCCCTCTCCTTGAAGGTGGTTCCCAGGCAGTCTGTCTCCTGGCCACCCTGTGTGACATCCGCTCCTTTTCTCAGGCATCTTCGTGCCTGGATCGTCACTCAGACCCCCGACAGCTCCACGGTCTCTTCCCGATGTGGCTTCGCTCGTGCCTTTTTCTTTGTACTTCCTGTTCTTTTCCCTAAATCGATGGCATAGGCCTCTGCTCGTAGCGTGCAGTTAGCGGTCTGGTGTCCGCACAGGGTCACGCAGCCCGTGGCCCAGTGCGGCGGTCTGGCTCTGTGGGAGCCTCGTCAGCCCTCTGTAAGCAGGGCAGAAGCGGTCCTGACCCCGTCCAGCGCAGCCTGCTGGGACGTCGCTTCCCTGCATCTCCACGGGGGAGAGGTTGAGAGGGGGCCTGGGCTGAACCCCTCCCATGCCCCGTGCTCGTGCGGCCTCGCTGGTGACGGTGAGCTGGCAATGTGGTGGCATTTTGGAATTGGCCTGCTCGGCTAGGGGGCTGCTGGATGTGGCGCCCTGGGGCCGCACCTGTTGAGGCCCAGCTGCCACTTCACATCTAGAAGCTTGGGGAGCGGGCGACCCTCTGCTCATGTGACATTTACATTCCTAGGGTGGACCAGTCGCACCCAGTTTGAGGAAACGTGGGCCACCCTCCTCGGTGTCCTGGTGACTCAGCCCCTCGTGATGGAGCAGGAGGAGAGCCCGCCGGAAGTAAGGCCGTGTGCAGGCCCGCGCGTCCATGGGTCGGCACACGGGCAGTTACGGCAGCTGGTGAAGTGGTGGTGGTGGCCTAAAGAAGGGCAGGAGCTCGTCGTCTTGGTCTTATTTGTAGAAGGGTAGCCGGTTCATACTAGACTGATGTTGCAGAACAGGAGCAAGCCGCCCCCCAGGGCCGAGTGGCCTAGACTCCCAGGGGGCGGAGGACGTGTCATCATCATCATAGCGCGTTATGTGATGAGGGTCAGTAAGGTTATACCGTTTCTTGAAAATATTTGTGAGTTCTGTGTACCGTATTCAGGTGCAGTGTGGAGGTTGAATCAACTGAAAAGGCTTGTTATAAAGGCCGTGTACGCGTGTACCTGTGTCATTTGACTTGTTATAAAGGCCGCGTACACGTGTACCTGTGTTATTTGCTTTGCAGAGACTTATCAGGTGTCTTGGGATGTTAGGGGATGTTATGTTACTAATGTATCAGCAGAAGCTGTGTTCTGATAAGGTAAAGCCTGAGACGTTGAAAGTCACAGATAGATATCAGTCCCTAATTCTGCTAGAAGGTGGTACACACTTGTAGAAATGAACGTTCAGAGTAGACATACGTCAGAAGTCCAGATTATCATTAAATTCATCTATAGAATTAATAGGTTGTCACATGCGAAGTTCCTAAAATTAGTGAGGACGGTTCAGGGCAATTTCTTAAAAAGTAATTTGTGTTCGGAGTTTTGTGTCTGTAAGAGACTTTGTTTTGAAAGGTGGACATTTGCCCATTAGATTTATTTCAAGTCACAGATGCGTGTAGGCTGCGGGGAACGGAGGCAGACAAAACAGGACGCTTGCCAGGAGGCGTATGCCCCTAGAGCTCAGGGCTCTTGCCCACAAGACCACGTGGCCTGAGAACCACGGCCTGCGGGCTCTGGCAGGTGGGAGCAGAGGGGGCTTTGGCGTCTGGCAGCTCATGACTTGGTAAAGCGCGGGCTCTCCTTCCAGGAAGACACGGAGAGGACCCAGATCAACGTCCTGGCCGTGCAGGCCATCACCTCCCTGGTGCTGAGCGCGATGACCGTGCCCGTGGCTGGCAACCCGGCCGTGAGCTGCCTGGAGCAGCAGCCCCGGAACAAGCCCCTGAAAGCTCTCGACACCAGGTGGGGACAGCAAGGCGCCTCACTCCCCGCCCGGAGTAACCGACACCCTCTCCCGGGGCCCTTGCCTTTGTTGCCAGAATTACAAACAAAAACCCTTGTGGGTGTTGCCTTGCTGCAGGAAGTGCAAATCCAGAGGTGCTTTGGTGACCCATGGCAGTGAGGCCTGAATGACGTGGGGCCCGCTGAGTGTTCAGGGTAGACTCCGGCACAGGGCTAGCCCGGGTCAATGGGCATGCGTCACCTCAAAGGGAGCATCGTTTGCTATTATAGGCGCCTGTGTTTCCTTTAGGCAAAGCCAGAGGAAGCCCTGAGGTGTTTTGTTTTAAGATTTTGAAGGAAGGAAAATATTCTTTTTAACCTTTGTTCTGGACTTTAGGTTTGGGAGGAAGCTGAGCATTATCAGAGGAATTGTGGAGCAAGAAATCCAAGCAATGGTTTCAAAGAGAGAGAATATCGCCACCCATCACTTGTACCAAGCGTGGGACCCTGTCCCTTCTCTCTCTCCAGCTACTACAGGTACCTGTGGGAGGACGGGCTCTTCGTCCCTGGGCCCGGTGAGAATGTGCCCAAAATACCAACACTGCTGGTTGGGCAGAAAGATGTGGCTCGTGGTTTTATTCGGAGGCCGTGGTACTAACCGTGCCGCCCCGATTCCCAACTGCGAGTCTCGCTCCGGGCCAGGGGGTTTTATCAGCCATGAGGGGCTCGAGTCTGGTACTAAACTGGAGTGCTGGCCCTCACTGGTCAGGCCAGGGGAAGCAGAACTGGTCACTTACGTGAAAAGTCAGAGTCCTTCAGTGAGTCACGTGAATCTCTAGCTTCTCGTGAGGGAGCGCCACGGCGAGGGCAGGCCTGCGCTCCCCGCTCCCCGAGAACCCCCTCGGGCGGGCGTCCCTGAGTCCGAGCTCCCGCCCCCAGCTGCCGTCCCCTCCCCCCGCCCTGTGCCTGCGTCTGGCCAGGTGCACCTGCTCTCTCTGGGCCTGCAGGCTGTGTGCCTGCCCTGAGGTGGGCGCTGGAGTTTGTCACCCTGGGTTAAAAAAGGAGACTTTTGTGGGCTTTTCTAATGCACATGTTTTCTCTTGAAAAACAGTTTTGTAGTCCAGCGTTTTTGTGACCCCCGAGCTTATTTTAGGGAGTGTTAGATCCTGCAATTTCAAGCAGCTCGAATGCTGTACCCAGAAGATGTTCTGTGTAGGAGTGTAGATATTTACCGCGCCATTGATTAAAGTCGGGATGGTGAACATGGATGGCCATAGGTCCCGTGAGGATTACGGCCCCCAGGAGAGAGAAGTGGCCTCACCCCGTGTCGCAGGGAGCAGGAGACAGTAGGTGTCAGGAGGGCTGCAGACGCCCCAGGCCTGAGCAGAGCACGTACTTCCAGGGCAAGGGGGATCAGAAGCCCCTCGGAATACGGTGTGTTGACCCTGGACCTGGCAGAGGGTTAGCTAGGGGCTAGCCGGGGGCAGGGTCATTTGGTCCGGAGTGTGGAGAGTGTGAAAGACATGACTGTGGAAAAGATGGGTTGGTCGATAGGGACATCCGCCCGCGCCCCACTCCGGTGGACGCAGCTGGACCCGGGTCCTGGGAATTGTCGCCCACCCACATGGCCCGGCCCCGAGTGCCCGCCTCCTGGGCCGTCCTCCCCCCCAGCCCATCTGCGGCTACCAACTCTCATTTTTGCAGCCCAGGCCTCAACCAGCTTCCCTGCGGAGTCGGCTGGTTTGTCACAGAGAAAAAGTGATCATTCAGCATCACCCCACTGGCTCTCCCAGCCTAACGGGGCATAAAGTGGTGGAGAAAACCCAGAGACCCTCCGGCCCCTACAGAGCCGGGCATCCTGCCAGCTGTCGCACGACGGCATTCACGGTGTTCTCGCCCGCAGGTGCCCTCATCAGCCACGACAAGCTTCTGCTGCAGGCCAACCCCGAGCGGGAGCTGGGGAGCATGGGCTACGAGCTGGGCCAGGTCAGTCACGCCCGCACGGCCGGCCACCTCCTCCGGCTCTCCTCGCCGCCTCTTGTCGGCCTTGAGTTCGGGCCGTTTAGTACATCCAGAAGGAAAATCACATGCAGATTTATTTGTTCTTATATTCATTCTTTTGTTTGTTCTGTTATTTGCTCTTATATTCTCTACTCCAAGGAGGCTCTAAGGTGCCTTGTGTACGTATTGGTGTAAGCATGTGCAAAGGTAGCAAGTTGGTGAGAGTTAGGCTTAGCTCTGGGGCATCATGGAGCCGAGAGCGGCTCAGGGGGGGTGAACACAGAGAGGGGCCCGTGCTCTGATGGGCCACGGATTTGGCCACGAGTGTCCCAGCTGCCAGCTCAGAGGGAAGTGTGGTCCCATAGCACAGTGTGGCGGATGGGCTGGCTCTGGGCGCCGGGTGACAGCTTACTGAGTGGGTCACCTTGAACTGCACTTCGGTTTTCTCATCAGAAAAACAGGTTAGTCACACAAATGCAGAGGTTGGAGGAGCTGGGGGACAGGGACGCGGTCCCTGGAGCCGTGATGGTGTGTGTGCTGGGCGGAGGGGACTCCTTGTGGCAGCCTGATGGCTGCTCTGTCCACGCTGTGCCTGGCCTCATTCTGGTCCAGTGACATCTGCCCAGCCGTGTCCTTTCTCTAGCATCTGTGTTCATGTCTAGCCGCCAGGAATTGAATGTAGTGCATTTACCTGGGGCTGAGCCCTGACTCCACCCTGCCTTGTTCCCAGCACTGCTGCCACCATCCCCAGGAGGGGCACAGGAGGGGCACAGGGTCCGCAGCTCAGGGGACCCGCACCTGTGCCCTGAGCACTGAGCCCAGTATCCTCGTCTCCTGAAGGTGTCCATTCACTCCGTGTGGCTGGGGAACAGCATCACGCCCCTGAGAGAGGAAGAGTGGGAGGAGGAGGAGGACGAGGAGGCCGACGCTCCCGCGCCCGCGTCGCCACCCACATCGCCAGTCAACTCCAGGTGTCCAATCTGCCGTGCATTTCAAGCGATTTGAAATTTCCTATCGGTCATTTGATTTGTTTGGGGAACCCCTCGAAATGAGCCTCCCATGCTGTGTGCTCTGCAGGAAGCACCGGGCTGGGGTCGATATCCACTCCTGCTCCCAGTTTTTGCTCGAGCTGTACAGTCGCTGGATCCTGCCATCTGGGTCAGCCCGAAGGACGCCCATCATCCTCATCAGCGAAGTGGTCCGATCTGTAAGTCCGCATGTGCGCGGGGCTCGCGGCGGTGCACACGCAGACGCGGGCCTTCGCCCGTACGCACCAGTGCGGGCCCTGCACACTCCCGCAGAGCTCCTAGTCTCTGGGAACCCGGGAAGGAGCGCTTAGGCTTTCACAGATGCAGGATGATCAAGTAGTAGTTCTCTCGCCAACGGAGGGGCCGTTTTGTGCTTTTCTGATCCGTGGCCCGTTGTTCCCCTTTCAGTAAAGTGAAAGTATTATAGGAGTGTCTCACCATACCACAGTTCTCAAGGCCGCCTTGCTGATCCACGTTTGTCTCCTCAAGGGCCCGTCTCTTCAGCGTCGGGTTTATTAGAAGAGAGTTGCATGGACAGTCCCCCCACCACACCCTCTTCGAGAAGCTGTGGCGTAGGGCTGTCGTAAACTGCAGGCTGAGGCTGCTGCACACTTGGGGACCCCAGAGAGTGGGTGGGGGTCAGACCCGTCAGTGTTCACGGTACCAGAGGTGAAATCTGTGGAGTTTACAGACGGTTCCTCATGAGACTCCACATTAGCATTGTCCAGCCAGAAGTGAGCGAGAGTTTGAAGCTAAAGACCCTGGGTCCCTGCTTCCTGCCCAGTGACCAGCTCCCGCTAACCGTCTGCTCCGTCTCTGCGGCATGGACCTTCCTTGCCTGTGCCTGGGCGGCCGTACGGGCAGGCGAGGTTTTGAGCCTGGCTGTGCTCCATACACAGCTTCTAAGGTTCTTAAGTCATTTGATATCTGGTTAAGTGGAGATTTTTAAGAGTTTCATATTTAACTTGTAATAAAATCTTACAGTTTGATTTTTTCAAAATTGATAAATTATAAGCACCTATAATAAAAGTCACAGTTTTTTAAATTACTTACTAATCCATTTAAGATAACAGTGATACTTTTTGAGGTTTTGGGTTTTGTGTTTTTTTTTACACGTTTATTTAATTTTGAGAGAGAGAGAGAGAGCGCGCACATGTGTGCGTGCACGCCAGGGTGGGACGGAGAATGAAGGAGACACAGAATCCGAAGCAGGCTCCAGGCTACCTGCTCTGCATTCAGCCTGCTAATATTAGTATCAAAGGACTTCGAGAAAACACCGTCCTATGGTAGGAGGACAACAGAGGCAAAAGGGCAGATAAGGGTCCTCCTGTTACCACGGAGGCACTTCTGACCTTGAGAAGCCCAGGAGGTCCTCCAGCGTCCGCCACGTCCGCCTTCAGAACGGCTGCTGCGGGCAGCTTGCTGAGCCCCGCGGGCTCTTCCCACGGGCCTCTGAGGAGGGGCAGTGTCCCTAAAGAGCAGACACTGACTCGCCTCGGTGGCGTTCATTTTCAGGTGCCGTGTGAAGAGGTGACTAGCAGAGAACTCCATTTTATGGAGACAGGGAGTCGTCCAAGCTTTTATTTCTGAAACATCTGCCACTCTCTCTGTCCACCCCTCTGCTGCCGGGAGGCCTAGTATCTTGCCGACGCTCCCCCCTCGGCGGGCTGCGCAGAGATGCAGGGGGATTTGAAGAAGATACGGGTGGCCAGCTCTTCACGCTCCCTGTCCCCACAGGAGTCTGCAGTTCCAGTCAGGGCCTCTGTCAGTTCCCGTGTGTAACTGTCTCGGGGATGTTGGAACACGCGTTTTGGACTTCGTGGCTTATTTCATGTCTGAATGCTGTGTCCTCAGCTCCTCGTGGTCTCAGACTTGTTCACCGAGCGCACCCAGTTCGAGATGCTGTACCTGGCGCTGACGGAGCTACGGAGGGTGCACCCTGCAGAAGATGAGATTCTCCTTCAGTACCTGGTGCCTGCCACCTGCAAGGCGGCCGCCGTCCTCGGAATGGTAAGCGACAGGCGGTGTGGAGGCCGCCTCGTGTCGGCTGAACGTTGTGGGCGTAGCCTCCGCCTTGGAAGGTCTGGCCCGGAAGGAGGGAGGGAGGACTCAGCATCCCTGCCTTTCCATAGGTCGCCACGAAGCGTGTCATGGTGGGCGAGCCTCGGTTTAGGGCTCTTGCACCCCTTTGCTCCGGCTCATCATGATGTGGGCAGCGGGAACACGACTGGCCGCCCCTGCAGTGGCCCACGACCTCCCCGCAGCCCTTCGCTGAAGCGCTGCCGACTCCCATGCTTCCGCCAATGGGCTCCCTCCCGGGACCGTCTTACCCCAGAAACCCTGCATTTCACCCCCAAATCCGGGCTCGCTAGTCCTCGCTAGCAGGAGGGCAGACCGCGCCTGCTTTCGCCTTCTTACTCTGCGCCCAGTTGATCAGAACTCAGCCGGTGCTGCACGCACCCATTTTCCTGTGCGTCCGTCACCTTGCGGTCCAGGCTAACCGGACGTGACGCGAGCACATGAAAGTGTTTGCACGGGCCCTGCCCTGGTCAGCGTAGTGAAGGACAGAAACCCCACCGTTAGAAGAAAATAGCTGGACCCCAGGCCGTGCGGGTGTGGCGTGTGCTTGCTCTTTGCGACATAGCGTTTACCCGGTAACTGTGGGGCCTCTGCTCGCTGTTTCCTGGAGTCCGTCTTCACGGCGGTAGAGACTCATTCCACCACGCACATGGGGACTGTCGCGGGCCTGGGGCTTGGGCCCCTGTGAGCGGCGCGGTGGTGCCTGCCCCGCTGCCTCCGCCGTGCTCCCGCGCAGTCCTGTGTGTCCTGGCAGTGACCACAAGAACAGGTCTCCTGCACCGGCCTTCGTGAAGGTGAACTCTCGTTTCGTCTGGGCCCCAGGAGGCCGAGACCAGGTCACATGGGACGTGGCAGAGGTCCGAGCCCACGTCTGTGGCCCAGAACCCTGACTCTCCCCCTTTCCCGGCTGTGCTCCCCGGTGGAATTCATCCCTTTGACCCGAAGTGCCCGGGCAGGTATCATCCATCCTGGGTGGCCAGAGCCCTGGTGCCACCATCGGGGAGCAGAAACAATGAGTCTGCTGGCCTCCCTTCTGTGAGCACGTCCCTTCAAAGTGTGCGCCCTCCGGGCATCAAAAGACATGTCAGAGCAGCTGGACTTGAAGGGGTCCTTTTGTCTTTGTGGGGGATTCAGCTGCTGGGTTCGTTTTCATTATAATTGTGTTTTTGTGCTCAGGCCCAGATCCCCCTAGACAAATGTTGTGTTGTCAATAAATCAAATAAGCAATCATCATTTTCTGAGAAGACCCTAAGGCAAGATGCTGCCTGGACATGGACTTCCCACCCTGACGGCGTGCGTTGGCCTCCATGCAGGCAGCTGCGCTCTGAAGCTTGTCTTTCCCACCAGACACTCACTCGGTGTCGGGAAATGCACGCCCCTCACTGCGGGTCCTGGTGGTGCTTTGAGGCGGGGACTGCATGCACGGCGGGATGGTCCTTAGGAAGGTGTTACGCCGCCCTCAGCCGGGCCTGCAGGGACCCTCAGGTGCTAGTAGCCCCCTTTCCAGAGTGGGGTGGCTCGTGGAGCACTGGGGGCACCCCCACCTCTGCAGTTTTCCATGCCCGCCTCTTCTCCAAGAGGAGCAAGTCTTGAGGGAGGACTGTGGCGCGGAGCATGTGGGTTCCACTGCGCCCCAGTGTGTCGAGGGTGCTAACGGCCACAGGTAATATTTTGGTTCAGACCCATACGGTTAGGGGTCCCCAAGACCCCTTTTTGCTGGGAGGATTTACATATACTCACAGCTGGGACTCACCCTAGTAAAAACAAAGCAAAATCAGCCCCGGGGAAATGTGGGGGGGGGCCAAGTCCGGAGGACACGGGCGCCAGCTGCCAGCACCCTCCCCCGGGGAGTCAGGCGGGATGTGCTCCGTCCCCTGGCAGCGCGTTGTGACGATGCGTGTAGGGTCTCGTCCGCCAGGGAAGCGCATTAGAGACCCAGAGCAGGGCTCCTGCTGGCAGCTGGTCCTGCAGGCGCCTCTCCCTGGTGCGGCCCAAACCGCAGACCCCGGGGGGAAGGTGTCTGAGAGGGCACGGCGTTGGCGTGAACGAGTGAGACGCCGGGGCTGCCCTGGTCAGCAGGGGACACTCCCGCCAGCCGGGCGCCCGCCTAGAGGGCTCTGGGAGGGCCAGCTGCCGGTGCTCCTGCACCCGGCCTTTCTCCGTAGTGTGAGGTCAGCCCCTCGTTGGCCTCTTTTCCATCATGGGCGAGCCTCTGCCCCTGTGCCTGTGTGTAGGACAAGGCTGTGGCGGAGCCCGTCAGCCGGCTGCTGGAGAGCACCCTGAGGAGCAGCCACCTGCCCAGCAAAATCGGGGCCCTGCATGGCGCCCTCTACGTGCTGGAGTGTGACCTCCTGGATGAGACAGCGAAGCAGCTGGTCCCAGTCATCAGCGACTACCTCCTGTCCAACCTCAAAGGGGCGGCCCAGTGAGTGGGAGCGGCTGCGTGGGGGTCTCAGCGTGGCCCGGGGGAAGAGCGGGGTCACACACCAGGGCCTGGAGCCCATGGGGACGGGGCTGAGGTCCCGGCGACACAGCACACACCGTCAATACTGGCCCGTGCCTCCCGTTTCAGCTGCGTGAACATTCATAGCCAACAGCACGTGCTGGTGATGTGCGCCACTGCCTTCTACCTGATCGAGAACTACCCCCTGGACGTGGGCCCAGAGTTCTCCGCGTCCATCATACAGGTGAGCGCCTCGGGCACCTTCCTCTGGAACAGAGACGTGTGTGTGCTCTGCCCCCCGCGGTTGGTACTGTCAGAGGAGCAGGCACGAGCGACCGAGGCCTGACCCAGAAGTCTTCCTTGTGTTCAGATGTGTGGGGTGATGCTGTCCGCGAGCGAGGAGTCCACCCCGTCCATCATTTACCACTGCGTGCTGCGGGGCCTGGAGCGCCTTCTGCTCTCCGAACAGCTGTGCCGGCTGGACGCGGAGTCCCTGGTCAAGCTGAGTGTGGACAGAGTGAGCGTGCACAGCCCGCACCGGGCCATGGCTGCCCTGGGCCTCATGCTCACCTGCATGTACACAGGTGAGCCACGGGGCCTTGGAGACTGGCCCACCACCACCAGCATCCCCCCCACCCCACCCCACCCCTGCCCCAGGCCTGCCAGGTCAGTGCCCCCGAGCTCCAGGCCATACGGATGTGCCGTCCAAGAGAGGGAAAAGCATGCTCATTCTTGGGACGCAGGCCACGAGACCCCACTGGGCGCTTCAGGGAGATTCTAGAGCGGGGGGCTTCAGGTCGCATTGCTGTGAGACTTCAGGGCCCAGCCCGGGGGGAGGTCTGCAGACTGACCGCTGCACCCCGTGTGCCCGAGTGGGGCCGCACCCGGGGCTGCTGAGAGCTCCTGTCACTTGCTTTCACATCGTGTCTCAGGCCTCGTCGAACTCCTGTGTGGGTTCAAGGTGCGGTCTTCAGCCCAAGTCATAGTACAAAATGGTTTGTTTCAGGGAAGGAGAAAATCAGTCCAGGCCGAACCTCAGACCCCAGCCCCGCCGCCCCAGACAGCGAGTCCGTGATCGTGGCGATGGAGCGTGTGTCCGTTCTTTTCGACAGGTAAGAAACGGCGCCCGCCTTTGCCCTGAGCCGCCCTGGACACTCCCTGGGAGCCGCTGCCCTCACACACACCTGCTCCTTTCTCGGCCTCACCCCTGCGGCCCCCGGCTTCCCGCTTACGCCCTGACCACACACACGCCTGGCTCGGCTCTGCGGGGGTGGGCAATCCTTGTGCTCCAGCACCTGAGAGTTTGGGGGGGTCCTTCTCCCTTGAAAGTAGGGGGCAGCTCCTGTCAGTGTGGAGGCATCGGGAGGGTCATGTTAACCAGACGGGTAGAGGCTTGCACGTGTTGTTCTGAGCCGTAACAGAGATGTCTGGGGGACACTGCTGCCTTTGGGTGGGGAGCCTCACCCCCTCATCAAAATAGCACGCCTCCCCCCCCACCCCCCCGGGGCCTGGGCAGCGCAGCCCATCAACACTGTTAGCAGCAGCTTTGGGAGTCGTGTTCAGTAGATGGGGGTGAAGGTTTAAACAGCAAACAAAAGTATCTCTGAGAGCTTGTAATGAACCCCGCCACCCCCCAGTGCATGCACTCGTGTCCAGAGTAGGCCCACCTTGCCAGTTCTGGAAAATGGGTCGGGCACCTTGTCAGGCTGTTTCCCCCAGAACCATGCCCCAGGTTTTGCCCCAGGTCTCCCAGTGCAGACTACATGATGTACCTGCGGCCTTGCGGGGCCTGTTCTGCACCACTCGGCCTGGCCTGTCCCTCTGGCCCAGTCAGCAGGAAGCATCTGGCTTTCTCTCCCAGGAGCATGCTGAGCCCAGGCTTTCCTTGCGTCTGCTCAGGCCCTGTGAGGGGTTCTAGAAAGCTCAGCATTGTGGTCTGTTTCTGTGTTGAAATTTAAAACGAGTGTTTATAGTCATCTTCCATCCCACACGGATCTGTCGAGCCCGACCACAGCTGGACAAAGGGCAGGGGAGCCCACACTCCAGTCCCCACCTTCACGGACCTTGCGTCCCAGTGCTAACAAAACATACCAGCATTTTAGCGAGTGCTGTGAGGCACGCAGCGTGGTCACTCGCCAGACGTCAGGTGGGGGACCCTGAGTTGACGGAAGGTAACTTTCGACCATGAGTGTCGTCCAGAGCAGCAGCTTCACACGTGCTGGGCCAGAGCTGGCATGCGGGCAGGGCGTCCGGGCACACTTAGGAGGCCCGGGCCCGGTTTCCGGGTCCGTTCTGGCACTACTCGGTGGTGTACGGCTCCTCTGCATGCACCGATCGAGGAGCCTGGCCCGAAGGCACTGCTCAGCGTGCAGACTGTGGTGTCTGGGGCGGCGGGGGGCACAGGGCATCAGCAGGAGAGCGTGCGGGTAGGGGTCAGGTAAGAAGGGTCATCGCTGACCGGGATGCTGCGGCATCAGAACGGGGTGCTGAGACGCCCACAGCGTTTGGGACGCAAACGGAACAGAACGTGGACGGTGTTCTCCTTATGAGTTTCTAAACCCTGATGTCACCATCTCAGACCCTTCTTGCTTATGACTTGACACGACTTTGAAACCCCTTTCTGAGACATCAGCCCACACACGGGGTGGGGGCCTCGAGCCGTGCCTTCCTCTGCAGGTGCCTGGTGAGGCCAGCAAGGGGGGTGGCTTATTCGCTCTTGTGGGTAACATTCTGGGACCCAGGGCGCCTCCCAGCTGGCATCAAACAGGAGGGGCTCTTGGGGCGGGGCCAGACTCTGACCTGCGTCCCCTCCTTTCAGGGTCAGGAAAGGATTCCCCTGTGAAGCCAGAGTGGTGGCACGGATCCTTCCTCAGTTTTTGGATGACTTCTTCCCACCCCAGGACGTCATGAACAAAGTCATTGGGGAATTTCTGTCCAACCAGCAGCCATACCCGCAGTTCATGGCCACCGTTGTGTACAAGGTGAGGGCACGGGGTCGCGGGCCAGGGGAAGCCCCAGCTTTCCAGAATGCCTTTTAGCATCTGGATGTGCTGACCCGGTGCAGGTGCCGCTGGGCCCCACCCCTCCCCCCGCAAATTGCAGCGCCCCTTCTCCAGCTCCCCTGCGTCGGGAGAGTTGTGGCCCCTGACCCTCCTGGCATCTCGTCCTTGTCAGGTGTTCCAGACTCTGCACAGCAGCGGGCAGTCGTCCATGGTCCGGGACTGGGTCATGCTGTCCCTCTCCAACTTCACACAGAGGAGCCCGGTGGCCATGGCCGTGTGGAGCCTCTCCTGCTTCTTCGTCAGTGCTTCCACCAGCCCCTGGGTGTCCGCCATGTATCCTTCCCGGGTCTGGGCCAGGGCGCAGCAGCCCCCACTTACCAGTCCTGTGTGCTCTCCTCTCGGTGTTTGGGTTGATATTTTCTATTAAAGTTTTTGAAACCTAACCTTTTCCAGAAAGTCAGACATCAAAACATTTGCTTTAAGCCTTAGGAGGGTGCAACGTTGATAAGGAAACGTTTGCCACACTGCCCAGGACCCCCCGGAGGGGCAGGAGGGGCAGCACCAGGTCCCGGCGGACGTCCCTCCCTCCCGCCCAGCCGCCAGGCTCGGCCCCGTGTAGCTGGGGATGTGGCTGATGCTGCTTCTCATTATTCCTTGTCATCGTGCCCTGTGTCGTCCTCTCGGGTAAAAGGCTTCAGTGAAGATCCAGTTCCCACCCCAAAAACACTGGCTGCCAAAAGGGGATGTTCTCCTGCGGTAGCCTTCCCCCAAGACAGACCAGAGCCTCTGAGCAGACATCCTTGCTCAGTGCCGTGCGCGAGAGGGCCCCGGGCAGGGGGGCCATGGCTCCGCCCTCGCTGGGCGGGAGCGGGGCCGGTGGGAGCAGCTGCGGCCGGTGCCATGCGAGGAGCCGGGCCAGGTAAGTGCCGTGGGGCGGAGCGCCCTCACCGGAGCAAGGCAGCAGCTGTCAGCCGTCCCGGTAGCTGGCGGGGACCGAGGGGAGAGGCGGCTCCTGCTGCTACTACACCACCCGGGGCTGCCGGCCGCTGCTCCAGGCGGCTGTCGGGCGAGGACAGCCTGGTGAGGACGGGGAGGCGTGCCTGGGAGACCACTCTTCCCTCACTCGAGCCTTGCTTCCTTAACTCGCTTGCCAGCCTTCCCCACGTCATCAGCAGGATGGGCAAGCTGGAGCGAGTGGACGTTAACGTCTTCTGCCTGGTGGCCACGGACTTTTACAGACAGCAGATCGAGGAGGAGCTGGACCGCCGGGCCTTCCAGTCTGTGTTCGAGGTGGTCGCGGCCCCGGGGAACCCGTACCACCGACTGTTGACTTGTTTGCGGAACGTCCACAGGGTCGCCTCGTGCTGAGCGCCCACGCGGGGCAGCAGCGGAGCCCGGGGGCCTGCCCGCGCCCGCCTGGCTCCCCACACAGGCCCCCTCGAGTCGCGCCGTGGCCGGGCAGGCAGTGTCCGGGCTCTGCCCCGTGGCAGAAGGGCTCTCTGGTGGCAAGGCTGCGTGCGGGGATCGCGTGCAGCAGCATGGGGCCGAGCCCGAGTCCTCCCGGGGAGCGGGAGCGGGAGCGGCTGCGTCACTAACCCTCTGTGCTGCGCTCGTGTTACATGCCAGCCGACCAGGTGTCCCCTTCCTCCCGCTGCCCGTG
The DNA here is from genome assembly GCA_030068075.1 of Paguma larvata. Classification (NCBI taxonomy): domain Eukaryota; kingdom Metazoa; phylum Chordata; class Mammalia; order Carnivora; family Viverridae; genus Paguma; species Paguma larvata. Next base: position 193,644,631 of record CM057823.1, on the reverse strand, counting down.
GTTACCGGGTTTCAGCTGCTCTGGCGTCTGGGACGAACGTCCTCCGTCTTGCAGGTCTTGGCTGTCGGCCTCTCTGCCGTTCCACGGGCAGAAGGTGGCGCCATCAGGCTTTCGAGAGCGCTCCCCGCAGCTCAGCCGGGTCGGGCCTCGCAGAGCGCTGGTGTGTGCGGGTGGGGGGCTGGGAGCTCGACACCCAGCACCGTGCTTCCCTTTCTCTGTTTTCTTCTCAGGATTGAAAATTTAATTATATCAGTAAAGAGATTAATTTTAAGGTAACTCTATGCCCGTGTAGAGTATGTGCATCGCAAGTCTGTGCTGCATGTGACAGCCCCGCGGAGCCGCCCCTGCCGGTCCGCGTCCTCCCTGTAGCGGCCGGCGGGCTCTGCGCGCACTCTGCCCTTCCTCACGCATTCACATCTGGTCAGAACGTGGAGACGTCTGCATCGTAATTCCCACAACCACACCCTGGGGGTTGGCAAGTGCCTGCTCCTCTGTCCTGCACACGCACAGCACCTCGGTGCCCGCCCGCAGCGCCCTCGTCCTTGGCACGGATGGCTCCAAAGTGCCCAGTCAGCAGTGAAGGATGGCTGTGCTGGCGCTTAGCGGGCAGGGCGGCCCGCCTGGGTGCGGGCAGGCTTTTGCATCCAGTGGCACCGGCCCTCATGCTCTCCAGATCCTGTCCCTGAGCCGAGTGTGGGCCGCTGCTGGGATCTGCTTCCCACGTGGCCCCTCCCGTGCTGTCAGGGCCCAGGCGTCTGGTGGCGTTACGTTTGTCTGGGAGACCCCTGTCGGTCAAGAGCAGAGCTTGGCTTCTTGGCAGCCGTTAGGGAAAGGCCCCAGCACCTCCTCGGCCCCATTTCCAGCTCAGCGCATCTGCTGGGCCTCCTTCCAGCCCAGGAGGGTGCAGATCTGTGCCCCTGGAGCCGTGGTGGGGCTCGTCCAGGGAAAGGGGCAGGAAGGAGACAAGGCGCGGCAGCAACCAGCCAGCCTATGGCCCCTCAGACCCAGGTCACTGGACCAGCTCTGTTTCCAGCCCCAAAGTAGCCAAACTGTTCAATGCAAACGAGGCCTGGGCATTTGGGTTGATCTTGGTGTAGGAGCTCGTGTGCCTACAAGCGGGGCCGTGCTTGCCATCGGCCCCCAGAGGCAGGCCAGTCATGTGGTGACCGCCATGCTGCTCGGTTTGGTCGTGAGTTTCAGTGCAGGCAGCGATCTGGGTATTTTGCGTGGTGAGTGAAGATAATTTGGAAGCTGTTTTCCAGAGTTTGCAGAGCAGGAGGAGGAGGAGTGGTATGTGGTTAGTGACCCTCACGTCTGTCTGGGTACGGGCCTGACGTCCCACTGAAGGACACACAGCCAGCTGCAGGGCTCACACTGAACTGCCCGGAGACTTCCAAGCTAACCCCCCTGCCCCAGAGCTGCTGGTTCCTTCCCACCCTTTCCTGCTGCAACAGGCTGGGCCCTACTGGGGTGGGGTTTTCCCACCCACCCCCAAAGAGGCCCCACTGAGCCAGGGCACGAGCGGTAGGATTGGGTCACATGTTTGATGAGTAGGACCTTAAGGGCACTTTAATGAGAAGTCCGTCAGCTCTGTCCCCCACCCCCTCTGGGCTCCCATCTCTCCTCCTGCCTTTTCCCATAAGAAAGTCCGCTGGAACGTGTGTGAGTGCAAGAAAGTTCTCAGAACCTGCTGTCTCCCATCCCTGTCGCCTCGGCGGCTTGGAGATGGGAGCACGCAGGCCTGATGCTGTTCCTGCTGTGTTCACGTCTGTAGGAAGTAACACTGAATGTAAAGTTTGGAACCACTCCCCTTAGGACCCAGACCACTGGGCTCACCTGAAGTTAATTGGCCTTTGGTTCTTACAGGGGGCCCGGAGCCCAGCTCTGGCCACAGGTGCCACCCCAGAGATGGGCTCGTGTGCTCGGGGGATGGGGAGGAGTCGATGAGTGAAGTTCTTTTAGCCACGGGTGGGTGTGCATGTGCGTGCGTGTGTGCAGATCTGTAATTCTGTGTATGATACACAAACACACAAGGCTACCCAGAATGGCGTGTAAGTTCTTTGTAGAAGTTGGCATTTCTTAGGCATGCCCCGTGGAGTCGGCTGCATGGCCAAGGTGTCTAGGAGCAGTGTCGTTGCTCATTGAAATCCTGCCGAGGAAAGGGTCCACCTGGCCAGCTCTCTACACGAGGAATTAGGACTCTGTCAGGACCCTAGAAGTCTACGGCAAGCAGCAATCGTATCCTCAATCCAAATTTTGTTGAAAATACTAATTTGGCAGGTTTGGGGCTGGGGGTGGGGATTGATTTTGTTTTCCTGCTGATAACATCAGGATGGACTTGAACGAAACCAGGGCGGAATTGTTGGCCATGCACTTACACGTGTCTTCTCCAGAGTCGTGCCTCCCTCCCCACCGCCCCGCCGAGGGCTGCAGGGGACCCCAGCTGCCGCGCCCGCTCCTCCTGCCCTTCCACGCTCTTGTCAGCCAGCGGCTCCTTCGCAGAGGATGAACGAAGCCAAGCCCTCCAGATGCCCAGAATGCAGTGTCTCAAGGCCTTGCCTCTTAAAGGACCCCCACCGCACCCGGGCACCCCTCCACTGCTGGCTGTCACTTCCAAGTCCCCAGGGCCGGGGGCGGCCTCTCCCGGGGAGCCGCAGTGAGCCCTGTTGCTGACTCCGTCGGAATGGACTCTGAACAGTGGTAACTGCTCTTGGCGGCTCTTCCTTCTTCTGCAGCGGCTGCAGGGGGCTCTGGGATTTGGGGGGAGCAGAATCCATTTCCTCTTGATACCACGAGCATCCTTCCTAGCGTACATCCTCACTTTGGTTTTTGTCCTTCCCTCTGCGGTGAGTCCTCGAAGCCATGGCTACCGACCAGGGGGACAGCAGGGCGGTTCTGTCTGTGGGGCGATGGGCAGGGCCCGGGGAGCGGTGTGAGAGCCGCCCAGCCTTGCCGGCAGGCTCAGGAGGGCTCTGCTGGTGCTGCCGGCCCGGGCACGGCCTCCGCGGGGAGCGGCCGGTTCAGACGGTGGTGACCAGTGAAGGTGGCCTAGAAGGGTCAGGGGTCCTTTCCCCCCGTGCACTTGTCACTTTTAATGGCGTCGAAGGAACCCCCTCCCCCCAAGCGCTTCTGGGAGCACCTGGCCCTGGACAGTCCCTGCCATTTCCCGGTGCAGACTGGGTGGCGGTCACCAGCGCTGGAGGACCGTGGCCTCGTGGACCTGCTGCAGGCGGTTTGACTCTGAGTGAAGTGGAGCCACCCGCCTGTACTCGCTGCCTTGTGCTCGTGGGTGCGAGCGCACGATTCGCCGCCACCGCCATCCCGTGTGCTGGGGGCCAGCCGAGGCTATGAGGGGCGCGTCCCGGAGCCCTGGCTGGACCTGGCTATCCACTCCCGAGAGGAGAGGGAGGGACTGACCAGCGATGTGTATTTAAGTTTTTTTAAACTACTGCGAACGTGTGTATCTGAATTAAAGGGAGATGACACCACGCACTGCTGTACGAGGCGTGCTTGCTTGCGGAGAGCCTCTCCGGGGGGCGGGGCGGCGGCCACTCTGGCCCACGCCCGGGGACGGGGGTGGGCCGGGCGCGTCCCACGAGGTCCCCGAAGACGTGAGCCGCTGGGGTGCGGTGGTTCCGGGGCCCTGGAGGGTGGTGGGGGCAGCACGGGGCCGCAGTGCTCACAGGGGCCGTGACCGGGCCTCCGCGCTCCCGAGGGCTCCTGGGCTCCTGGCCCGCCCATTTGAGTGTACGTCGTTCCCGCTTCAAGTACTCGCTGCCCCCCCAAAGTCTCCTGCCGGCCTCCTCGGCTCTGGTTCGGCCCTTCCTTGGGAGCCATGGCAGTCGGTGTCTGGTAATGTTGGGGTGCGGGGGTTTTACCCTGCACAGACAGTACCCCTAGATGCCATGGGTTCCTGTCATTTAGGAGGAGTTGCCCGCCCGGTCCCTCAGCAGGGCGGCCCCAGAGCCCACGCCATGGCGAGTGCCAGATAGGTGAACGCGGCAGCCCGGCCTCTGCTCCCAGGCTGTAGCACTGTGACCGGGCACACGGGCTTCCCGAGGTTCCACGGCAGCTCTGTGCACCTGCCCTCGGGAGCCGCAGGACCCCTGTCCCTGCACAGGGTTGGTGGCTGAGCCTTTGGCTACTGGGGCTCCGTCACACTTGATGGGGGTGACTTCATCTCCCCAAACTTGTCTCCTCTGTGATACAATTCCAGGGCCTCCGATGGTACCTCGGAGCGACCAAAGCTGTATCCCCCTTCCTGGTCCAAGCATGGACAGCCAGACCCTGCCTGGCGCACCTGAGCACACCTGGCCATTACTTCCAGAAAGAAAAGGGCCCAGAGCCCCTAGTGTGAGTGGGCTCTGCTGCTGCGTGTCCCCCGCTCGCCCTCCTGCTGCTATGGCAGGGGGACCCTCAGTGGAGGGGGGACCCTCAGTGGAGGGGGGGACCCTGCTCTTCTTCAGAAGCCCTTCTAGGTGTGGGTGGGGGGCTGCGCCCTGCCCCCTAGGAAGCCTGGTGGTAGTCGGAGCACCACTGGATGAAGTGCTCTGCCAGTGCCCGTGGGCACAGAGGTGGGCCTGCTTGGTGGTGTCCCCAGGGTCCGTTTGGGAAGCCGTGAGCATCTCCTGCAGTGCCCCCTGATTTGGGTGCCTTACCAGCCCAGCCCTTCCACCTGGGTGGATGGCCCTTCCCCACCAGCCTCCCAAGCAGGAAACCCAGAGGCCACTCGTGGCCATGTGCTCTAGGGGCCCTGGGGTCCTCAGGCCTTCATCCCCACAGACCTGAGGGTCTCTTGCGGTGCAGGTGGGCCCCGGGGAGCCATCGGGGGTGGGGCCTGTCCACTTAGGCAGAGGCCGAAAGCTACAGGTCGGGGCTCCCCGCAGATGTAGGGACAAGGACAGTGGTGCCGGCACGGTGAGCTGGGCCCCACAGCCCCTACCACCCCTGCAACGCTGGCCACCTCTTGAAGCCTCCTGTTGTCAGCCAGGCCACGCTGGGGTGACCACTGCCCCCTTCCATGGAAAGAGCCCTCCCTGTGACCCCACCACGCTCCATGTGCTTCCACTGCTCAGCTTTGCCGCCCACTGCGATAGGCTTGCTCACTGGTGTCTGCCCCTGGAAGGTGCCAGAGGCTCCTCGCGGGGATCCCCGCTCCCCACCTGGGGCTCCGCGTCGGCCCGCCTGGCCGGGGCAGGGCCAGCACCTCTGAGTATCTTGGACCAACGTTAGATCCCAGGGGAGACAGGTCTACGGGGCATAGCCTCACAGGTGTCCCCTGTCCTCCTGCTGGGCTTAACCACCCCTTTTCCCTGCAGGTACTGCTGGACACCCAGCCCCCCGGCCCTCTGCCTCCCCTTCCCACAGAGACCGAGGGTCCCTGCAGGCCATGCAGCTGTGCCAAGGTATGGAGCCCCTCCCCAGCAAGGACAGACAGGGCCCGCCCACCTAGCTGTGCTTGTCCCGGGAGGCCCGGCGTCAGGGCTCTGTTTCTGGGAGCTCGGGGGGTTTCCAATGCCCCCCTGAGAAGGCGTTTGGAGTCCAGTCTTACCCCGCCTCCCCTGGACGTGCTGGCTGCAGGGGAAGCAAGAGGTGTAGACGCCTCCTCCGAGGCCAGCAGTTTGCCGGGACCCTGAGCACAGAGTGATGCCCACAGGCCAGCGGCTGCCCCCTGGAGGCAGGGGCCCCAGCTAGCCTGGTGGTCCCCAGGCCGGGGACCCTGGGGCAGCGGCTCTTCCTGACGAGTGTTCACTGTCACCAGCCAGTCTCTGCCCTCTCTAGAGGCTCCAAGGCCACGCTTTTGGTGGGGAGAATTCTCCAGGCACACGGTGGTTTGCGTTGGCCACGTCCTGTGTGCCCCGCCGAGGACCATAGGCGCAGGAGGGGTGACCGGTGTCCTTTACCTCTTCCTTGGGCCTCCTCCCATATGCTGGGAAGTGCCAGGGGCAGCCCTGCTCAGCCCTTGGAGCTGCGGCTGCAGAAAAGGCCCTCTGGTGGGGCCGAGAGCCGGCACTAGGGCCCTGGGGTCAGCTCCTTTGCCTGAGGACTGTGGACTTTCTGGGGGACTCTAGAAACATCCCGAGCGCTCTGTGCCAGGTGCCCGGGACCGGAAAAGTGCAGCAGTCCAGAGCCTTCCTGGGGGGTGCTTTGTGGCCGCTTGGCCTCTACGGCCCAGAGGGGAAGGGGCTCCTACCGGGAGCTGATGGAGGGCCAGGCCTTGAACCAAGAACCCGCTGAAGGGACAAGGGGCCCTTCTGAGTGCCCACACGTGCCCCTGCTGCCCCTCCACCTGAGGGCCGGGCGGAGATTCAGGGACACCTCCCCCCACCCCTTCACCCTCCCCCCCCCCACCCCTGCCCTCCAGGCTCAGCTCTTCTGCTCTGGGGTAGCTCGGAGCAAGACTCTTCTCTCCGTGCTCAGGTCAGAGGAGGGCCCTCTGTTAGCTGTGCTGATTTCCAGCCTGAACTCCATGAGCCCCTCCCCCGGTTCAGGCCGCCATCAGAGCCCCACGAAGGCCAGGCAGGCTCACTGACGGCCCGTGGATGCCAGAGCCGGGCTGGGCACCTGGGCCCAGCGGGCAGACGGGGCTGGGGCCTGTCCAGCAGCTGCGATGGGCTGTTACCGATACATCGCGTGAGTTCTATCTTTTAATTTTGAACGTGGACGCCGTCAGTGGTGCTTTCTCTCCATAGTCCTTACGACTTCCAAGGCCCTGGCCTCCGGCCCTGGGTGCCCCTCCTGCCGACGTCCACCGGCCAGCCCCAGCGGGGCACCGCAGCCCAGCCCCAGCCTGCCACTCAAGCCCACCCTTCTGACCACCCTTCAGGGACAGTCACTCTGTCACTGCCCGGTCCCCTGTGCGCTCCGGCCCTGCCGGCCTTGCTGCCGCTGCAGGCCTGCTTCTTTCCGGCAGCCCTCCTGCCTTCCTGGTGAGCCAGGCCGATTCCCCTCGTGTCTGGGGTCAGAGCTCACTGTGGTCCTGTGGTGCCTTCCCAGCCCTGCCCGCGATCCGAGGCCTGGGCTGGATGAGCCTCCGTCACGCCCTGGTGAAGACCCACTGAGAGAGGGTGAGGGTCCCACAGCCAAGGACCCCAGCTGCTGCCGGCAGCCATCTTGTCCGGGGTCAGTGTCGGGGGCCTGCCGGGAGACCCCGGGAAATGGCGGGGAGCATTTCCAGGCACACGGCAGCTTGCATCGGCTATGTCACGTGTGCCCCGCCAAGGACCGTAGGCACAGGAGGGGTGACAGGCGTCCTTTACCGGGAGCCTGCCAGCCAGTGCTCCTTCCAGAGGCAGCACAGCGTGCGGTCAGACTCAGCTTCAAGCCGCTGGCTTTCAAAGCCTGGCCCAGCCCCTTGCCCACAGGGTGACCCGGCCTCTCCACCCCTTGGCCTTTTTCATTTGTAAAGTGCGAGTAACCGTACTAGCTTCTTTTACGAGAGTTTCGTGAGGATCAAAGCAGAAAACACTCGTGCATAGTCCTTAAAACGGGGCCTGGCTTGCCGAGAATACTCCAATTATTCTCTCACTTTTGCCAGTGTTCTTAACCCAGGGTCACGTGGGTCCAACTGACGTGAAGGAAAGAGGGAAGAAGGACCAAAGTGGAATAGGAAGACTTCAGAGAGGAGGCGATGTCAGAATAGGGCTTTGAAGAATGAATAGGAGTTTGCCAGTGAGTCCAAAGGCAACGTCCAGGTGATCTATTGGGAAGAGAGAGGGGCTACTTACGATCGGTCCCTTCATTTGTTCATTTCTTTATTCAGCAAGCCTTTAGCAAACCCTTTCCTGTGGGGTTCTGGGGATACAAAGAGCACCCCACCAGCGGGGTGGAAGCAGGTCCAGGTACAGATGGTGTGAGCAGGTGGTTAGGGCTGTGGCGGGGCTGCCCAGGGCGGGCGGGAGGGACACACACACTGCCCGCCTGCCACCCATTGTGCTCTGGCCTTGAGAACCGCCCTGGCTTCTCCGCTCAGCCCTCATCAGCCAGGCCGGCAACCAGTCCCACCGCCAAGGAGGGAGACAGGCTGTCAGACGGGGGCAGCGCCCCGCTCCTGCCCAGTCTGTACCGGTGCATTTATATTTCTCCTCCTACAACGTGAGCACGTTGGCCAGGGGCACACTGCGTGTGGAGCACATCACGGGGAGGCGAGTGTTGGCATGCCTGCCGTTGCTGCGGGTCCTCAAGGGCACCTGCTCCTCTAGCCATGTCCCCCTCTGCGTGCGCCTCTGCACTCTCCCCCTTCGCTGTCCACCCCCCCCCCCAGTGTCCCCGGGCCCTCGTTCTGCCCCACGCTGACTCCCTATCTGGGGCTCTGCGTGGGCCCCCGGCCCGGCTGCGTGGGGCGGGGCTGAGGTGGGGGCTGAGGCCTGGGCCCCAGGGGAGCGCGGTCAGCCCCGTCAGCCCGCCACACACCGGGCTTCCGACAGCAGGATCCGCTGGCTGGGCTGGGGTGGGAGGCACAGCCGGCGCCTGGGCCGCCAGGTTTGGGTCTGGCCTGCTCGCTGCAATATTGATGGCCCGTCAGGGCAGCCCTGATTCCTGCGCTTTCAGTTAAAAGGTTTCTGTTGTTGTAGCTTATGCAGTTGCTCTGTTGCTATGGAAACGTGACATCAAAATGACGTTTCCCGTTTAAAAGCTTTTAACTAAATTCCTGCCTGTCAGATGTAGGCCCCATTTTGAGCTCAGAGCTGCCTTCCAGGAGTGGGGCTCCCGCCCTGTGCGCAGGCCCCAGGCCCCGCCTGAGATCTTTTAACCCCGCAGGTGCCTCCAGCATGGCGGCCGCCGAGGGGCCCGGCTACCTCGTGTCCCCGCAGACGGAGAAGCACCGGCGAGCCCGCAACTGGACGGACGCCGAGATGCGCGGCCTCATGCTCGTCTGGGAGGAGTTCTTCGACGAGCTGAAGCAGACCAAGCGCAACGCCAAGGTGTACGAGAAGATGGCCAGCAAGCTGCTGGAGATGACGGGAGAGCGCCGGCTGGGCGAGGAGATCAAGATCAAGATCACCAACATGACCTTCCAGTACAGGTGGGCCCCGCGCGCCGCACGCCCGCCCGCGCACCCGCCGCGCCCCCTGCCGGCCGCTGCGCCCAGGCCGCCGGGGCCGCAGGGGCCCCTGGAGCCGAGTCAGGGAGGCCTTGTGTGGGCAGAGCCCGGCAGGCGTGACGGGGCCCGCACAAACTGTGCGTGTGGCCTCCCGTCCGAGAGGCGGGAAACCGAGGCCCAGGGAGGGCAGGGCCGGCGCGATCCGCACCACATCCCAGGCCCCGGCCTTGGGCGCCGCGTGCAGGCAGCTCCTGCTGGGCCCGCACGCACCCTCCCGCCAGCAGGGAGAATGCAGGCCGGCCGCCCAGGCATGGCTCTGCTAAGTAGGGTGCCTGCTGTACAGGCCGAGAAACCAAGGCCAGAGGTGAGAAGGAGGCTCAGCTCCCAGGCCTGCAAGTCCTGTTTGTGCTGACGCTCTGTCGTTTCCAGCGGCCAGTGCTGGCCACGGTCAGGGAGCAGGGCGCGTAGTAGGGCTGACGTTGGAGCCCTGGAGCTCCCAGAAGGGCCTCACTCACGGGAGGGGCCTTATTTGTGGAAGGAAGCAGTGGGGACCCAGGCCTGGCCCTACCCCACCGTAGCCACCTTGCCTTGGCAGCCGGAAGGGAGCTGCTGAGTCAGGGCCGCAGACGGGGTTCCCCGGGCCGGGGGGCTCTGGCATCTGGGTGGGAGCAGGTCAGGTGCACAGGAGCCAGGCCTGCTGCAGCCACTGTGCACAGAGGGCCACGGGCAGGGCAGAGGTCACCACTGTGCAGAGGGTCTTCTTGGGTGCGGCCAAGGTCACAGGTGTGGAGTGGGTCACGGGCAGGACGAGGGTCATGGCAGTCTAGGGTCTCTGGGATGAAGGCCCACCTGGAGCTGGGGCCGTGGGTGGAGAGCAGCAGTTGGGAGGCATCGGGCATATTCGGCAGGGGTGGGCCCTGGCAGTGACCCCAGAAGGGGCGCTGTCCGGGAGGACTTGGAGGTGCCCACTGTCCCCAGCCTTGGCCGCCTCCTGGAGCTCCTTGTGGCTGCTGTGAGCAGGGGACAGAGGTGCAGGCTGTGCTGGGTCTACACGGGGCCTGGGTTTGCCTCAGGGCACCTTGAGAGGATCCTCACTCCCAACCGTCGGCAAGGAGCCAACCCCTGCCCTCCTGGCCTGCAGCTCCCAGCCCGTGTGGAGCCGGGGGATGTGCACAGGGCCCACAAGGCCCCCCACAACTTCTCATGGCCCTTGGAGGAGGAGGTCCAGAGCCCGGGTCTGTCTGCAGGCCCATTCCTGCCCGCAGCCCCAGCTCCTGGGCAGGCCCAGGGGCCAGAAACAAGGCAGCTGCTAAGGTCTAAAGGCATCAGTCACAACATAAACAATGTTAAATTCCAGCCACCGGCGCGCGGTGTGAGGGACGAGTTGTCTGTAGACGTGTGTGTGTGTGTGTGTGTGTGTGTGTGTGTGTGTCCGTCTGTCCGTCATCCCCGCCGCCTCCATTCACACGGCGCAGCCCTGCGTGCCTGGTGAGGGGCTGCAGAGGCGAGGCGGCTGCTTTCCCAGCTTCCCGGCTGACTCAGGGATCCGCGGGCTCTGATCGGCGTCTGGCCGACTTAGTCATCATTTATCCCGAAAGCCCTCAGAGTGCCGGGGGAGGCATTCTTTCCCATCCCTGGAGGTGGGGGTGGGGCCCAGAGCGGCCGCAGGGGACGAGGGTGCAGCGGAGCAGAGCCTGGGCCCTCCAGCGCGGGGCTCCGCTCCAGGCGCTGCACTCTGTCACTGAGGGGGAGGGCTGCCCATATACAACACCAGTCTCCCGTTCCCTGAGGGCGAAACTGAGGCCTAGAGCAGAGAAGGGACTTGCCCAAGGCCACGCAGCCTTTGCTAGGCTGACGCACTGATTGGTTGACTAGTTATTTGTCTCCTCTTACCCCCACCCAAAGAGCCTACCACAGCAAAGTCTTTTTTTATTTTTTCACTGTAGCTCTTTATATATTGAGGTTGTCAGGTTAAGGAAACCTGAGGGGGTGCCTGGGTTCCACGGAGCATGGTCTCTCGGAATACTTTTCAGGGGCCTCCTGTGCTGGGGGCAGGCCTTCCCTCGTTTCTCCAAGGAGTAGCCTGGCTTGAGTGGTCACAACAAGCACAGGGGGACCTCCAGATGGGCTCGAGGGGAGCCTAGGCAGAGGCTGGGTGTGGGCCCAGGCACAGTTCTCCACTTCCTGCACGTGGAGTCTGTGCAGGTCTCCAGGGTGACGCATGGTAGTCCTGGGGCTGGGAGACGGAGCAGCCACGCCTCCCTCCTCCCTCAGTGGCCTGTCCCTGGCTTTCTACCGGAGACATTCTGCGTGCTGCTCCCAAGGCCACCTCCTGTGGCCGGCCTCCGCTTGCTGCCCTGAGCCACAGACCCCCTCGCCATGTGCCGTCGTGCCTGTTTGTCACGGCGTAGCTCGTGCAAATGGTCAGCTCTATTTCCAAAGACGAGTGTGACCAGGGGCCACACCCTGGCAGGAATCCCATGTCAGGATCTGGCCGCAGAGGTCTCTGTAGCTGGAGGCGGAGCACGGGGCAGGAACGTGGGGGCCACAGACTAAGGCTGGGTCTGACGGGGCAGACGGCACCCTCCGGCCCAGCAGCGGACTCCCCCCCGGCCTGCCCGGGGCTGCCCAGCTCTCCTGCAGCGTCTCCATCCCCGAGTTCCAGAATCCAGCCAGGGTCTGGGGCCCCGCTCTGGGATGGGAGCAGGGCTGGGCAGGGCTCCCGCCCATGGAGGGCAGAGCTGTGCTGTGCACACCCGTGGCCCCGGGGGTCTACGTGGGACTGGGGGGCGTGGGGCCGGGGGTGTCAGGCCCATCCCGACTGCGCCCTGATACCTTCAGCCAAGAATGGTATCTGGTTTCTGGTCGGCTTGCCGTTTGCCAGGAACTGGGCGTTTCCTTATTAAATCCTCCCTAGTCCTGTGAGGAGCTGACTTCGCTCATCCCCACTTTACCGGTGTGAAGATGGAGGCCCAGAGAGGTTAACGAGGCTGCCAAGGCCGCACTGTGCAGGGTGGAGGCGAGCCGCGGCTCAGGTCTACTGCCGCCCGTGCTCCTCGGTTCTCGCTGCTGAGGCGTTCTCTCTAGAGAAACACACGTCTCGTGTCACGATATTTTACGTATATGTTATATAATACTTGTGACCCTCAATCGCCGTGTCCGTGTGTTTTATCACTGCAGGCCACCTGCTCAAGAACAGTGTTCGTTCGTTGCAGGGAGCTTAGAAACTACAGAAAAGCAGGGAGAGGAACGGCCCAAAGCAGCCCGAGGCCCCAGCGCTCACAGAGGACCTTTGTTTACCTTTGGGGGCGCGTGCTTCTTGTTAGCGCCCACGGTAGTCCCCCAACCTGCCTTCTTTCCAAGTCCAGTGTCACCTTGGCCCCGGAGACTGGCCAGTTTTTCTGGGGAGGCCGTCTGGCCAAGAGCGGCTCCCGCTCATGCCACGCGGCCCCCGGGGCCCCAGCGCCCCCCGAGCACCCATCTGCCGAGGGCCGGGCCGGACGGGCCGGGAGCAGCTCCGTTTCTCACCCTTGGCTCTTGTGTCTCTCGTTTCAGGAAATTAAAATGCATGACAGATAGCGAGTCCGTCCCGCCCGACTGGCCCTATTACCTAGCCATTGATAGGATTCTGGCCAAGGTCCCCGAGTCCTGTGATGGCAAACTGCCCGACAGCCAGCAGCCGGGGCCCTCCACGTCCCAGACCGAGGCATCCCTGTCGCCGTCCGCTAAGTCCACCCCTCTGTACTTACCGTATAACCAGTGCTCCTACGAAGGCCGCTTCCAGGACGATCGCTCCGACACCTCCTCCAGCTTACTGTCCCTTAAGTTCAGGTAGAGTGTGTCTTCCTTCCCTGCCCCCACCACCAGCAGGGGCCAGGGGCCTGGCCGGCCGGAGACGGGGCTGGGTGCCGCGAGGGCCAGCAGGTACCCTCCCGTCCCTGGCTGGCTGCAGAGGGCTAGGTGGTATGCAAGTGCCTCCAGGGCCAGAGAGGCCTCAGACGGGGAGGCCGGCCTCAGACAAGGGAGGCTGGCCTCAGACGGGGAAGCCTCAGATAGGGAGGCCGGCCTCAGATGGGGAGGCCTCACACAGGAAAGTGTCAGACAGGGAGGCAGGCGGTTCTGAAGCACAGGCCGTCCTGTCCGTAGTCTGGGTTCATCTGGCTCCATCAATTTCTAGCTGTGTGGAAAGTCCTTGATCTCTCTGGGCCTCAGTCTCCCTCTATAAAATGGGGATAAATCAGTACTTTCTCCGAGGATGACTGTGAGTGTCAGAAGGGAGAACAGACTCAGGTGTGGGGCCTGGCACATGGAGGGAGACCAAGTGTCCCCCAGTTTCTGGCTTCCGGGCTTTCCCTCCCCCCAAGCAGACCCTGCCCTGGGGTCTCCCCCCTACCCTTGCTAGGCTGGCTGATCTTCTCAGCACCAGGGAGGGGTATTGGGCTGAGCCTCCAGAGTGTGCTCAGAAGCTGGTTCAGCGGGGGTGCCTGTCCCCTCTGCTGTCTGTCACAGACTTCCCGCTAGGCCAGCACTGGCCACGCGAGCCTGCCCTCAAGATGCCCACGGACAGGAGACACGCCCCTGTGATGTGGAGGCCGGGGGACCAGAGGAGGGGACGTTTGGGGGGGCCCTCAAAAGTGGATAGGAATTGGCCAGTTGGGGAAGAAAACAGGAGGGTAGGTTTGACTCCTGGCCCTGCCTCTCCCCTCAGCCCTGGCCTTGGCCTTCAGGTCTGCCCAACAGGGGTGACAGGAGGAGGTATCTGTTCAGTTTGTCCAGCACCCCTTCCCTGGAGGGAACTTCTCAGCAAAGACCCCAAAAATGCCTTTGTGGATGGCCAGATGGAATTAGCTGGGAAACCTGAGACTTTTGGCCCGTGTTTCCACGGAATGACCCCGGTTCCCAGACACCCCGCTGCCGAGGACACAGCGCCGTTGCGGGGGCGTGTGAGCCGCTCCCTTGCCCCTGAGGGCCGCTAGGGCATCGCTGTGCTGAGAGGCATGGGGCCCGGGCCAGGGGACCGGCAAGGCCTTGGGGGCTGGTGGGGTTGGGCCGGTTAGGCCAGGGATGCTCGCCGCCCCCACAGTGGAGGGCGCAGAGCGTGGCTGTGGCCACCGTCACCTCCCTGTGCACCAGAGGCTCCAGTGCCGTGGAAGGAGCCCGGGCTTCCCGGGAGAAGCCACACTGCCCGCACCCCCTCCCACCCTGCCTTCCTCGTGTCTCCCCCTGTGTGGCCTCTACCCCCGAGCCCCACACTGGGCCCGTGCCCCCCGCCCACCCAGGCTGCGGGGGTTTGGATTGTCCCATGACTCAGATCATCGGCAGTGCCCGCGGTCCCCTCGGCCCCCTTGCTGTCCCGGCGGGAGGGCTCCGGCGCCTCCGCATGCGCTGGACGGGGCAGCCCCGGGCGAGCGGCTCGGCCCCCCAGGGTCTCCGCGTCCCGCTCGCTCGTCCGGGAGGCGGGCGGGAGGGGCGGGTGGGGCCCCCCCCCCCGGTGCCTGGAGGGCGCGTGGCCCGCCATCCACACGCCGGCACTGTCATTCCAGGTCGGCCGCGCGGCCCGCGAAGAAGCGCAAGGCGCAGAGCTGCCAGCTGCAGAAGAAGCAGCTGCGGCTGCTGGAGGCCATGCTGGAGGAGCAGCGCAGGCTGAGCCGCGCCGTGGAGGACGCGTGCCGGGAGGTGCGGCGCGTGCTGGACCGCCAGAACCTGCTGCAGGTGCAGGGCCTGCAGCTGCAGGAGCGCATGATGAGCCTGCTGGAGAAGATGGTCGCCAAGTCCAACGGCTAGGCCGCCGGGCGCCGCGGGGAGCGTCCCGGGGCCGCCGCCGGCTGGGACACGGGCCGGGCCGATCCCCGAGCGAGACCCTCCCGGAGCCTGTCCTCCCGTACGGTCACTCTCGATGGTACTTGAAATGGCTTTTGATATTGAACGCGTGGTTTCTCGTTCCTCCCGGAAGTCACTTTCACAGCTCAGACGGAGCGCACCAGGCCGGGCGATTCCGAACGCAGGAGCACTTGGAAGCGGGTTAGTGGCGGGGTTTGTGCCCGCGACAGAAACTCTCAAAGGGGGGACGGCTGTCCTCGCCCTCACCGGGGTCCGCTGCCTGCCTCCTAAGATGAGCGCCTCTTCCCGGGGCGTGGGCCTCCCCGCCAGGACACCGACGAAGCAACGACGGCTGTCCACGAGCTCCACGCTGCTCCACACGCAGCACGCCGCTCGGTTTTCCCGGCCCAGGGATGTCGGGCCGACGGGACAGAGCCCGGGCCTCGGGCGCTCGCACTCCAGTCGGAGAGGCAAAGGGGCGAAGAGGGAAATGACCTGGTGGCAGGTGGTGGTCAGTGCCAGGCGGGAAGGGCCGGCCCCGAGCGTGGGGAGAGGCCGCGCACCAACGGCCAGCAGGAGCGACCGGACCCCAGGAAGCCCCGGACAGCGCGGCCGGGCCGCGGAGGCACAGGGAGCTTTGGGGTGCCGCGCTGGCTGTGGAGCTCTGGGTCTGGACCCTCGGCGCAGGGACGAGCCGGGGGAGGCAGAGGGCAGAGCTGCAAGATGGAGCTCGCCTCCCTGCCGCTGCCCTCCACCAGCCAGAACGCCGTCCAGACGCTTCTCTGCTGAACTGCTTCCAAGTCTTTTGGCTGCTTGGGCTGTCGCTCCCTAGCTGCACAGGGTGCTGGGCGCAGGACTGTCTGGTTCGCCCCTGCAGCCAGCAGGGTCCTGAGGAGACACGGTGGGTGGGTTAGCGCCAGGTGCCGGGATTTCACTCACGGTCTAGGAAAGCTCCTTCTGCCTGCCCCTGGGCAGACTGGTGGGGGTGGGCAGTGAAAGCAGAGGTCCCGCCAGGAGGCTGTTGCCGTCATTTCGGTGTGACGGCGACTAGCTCATCTGAAGTCAGCCACCCGGGGTCGCCCAGGTGGTGCAGAGGACAGCCCTCGGCCTCGCTGCGGTGAGGGAGACGCTGGGTGCTCCGTGGAGCCCAGAGGGCAGAGCCAGATGGGCGGGACGCCCCCTGCTCAGCCACCTCGGGGACCTCCCCAGCGTGCGCGTGCTGTGGCCTCTAGCCGTACTGCTTTGGGACTGAAGGCAGCGGTCCGTACGGCGAACATTTAACAGGCGGCTCTGCTGAAGTGCGAACTTGCTAGTTTCCGCAGTGTCTGTGTTCCCACCAAGGCCAGCTCAGCTACCAGCATGAAGTCCCCAGGCCCGCGTGGGGGAGACCTGCACGGAACAGGCCCCAGCACCCCACGGCAGAGGAGAGCCTGGGGGGTCTCAGGCCGGAGACCTGAGCGGGGGGCTTGCCCACAGGAGACAGGAACCCACCTGTCTCTGAGACCAGATCCCGCCGTGAGAACTCAGCTGTTTCACACACACGGAGGATGGACCCCGTCAGGGCGGCCGTGCCAGAGCGGTGCCCGAGGTAGCCACAGAGTTAGGCGGGAGATCCCTCCCTTTCCCCGTCTTTGCGTTCCGGGAGCCGTGGCGGTGGCGCGTCAGTGTGTCGGTAACTGCAGGGCACTAGGCACGGTGTGTCGTGTAGCATTTTTGGATTTGTACTTAGAGGTTTTGTGCTAGTTTCCTAGCTGCCTCCCTGAGTGGGGGTGTCAGTGCTGTTTCTGCGTCTTGCTGAGAGGGCACCGCCCACCCGCCCCCAAGGGCTGGAGCAGAAGCCGGACGCTCAGCAGACTCAGCTGTAGGGCGCCTCGGCCGCGCCCTTCCCGGACAGCGGGCCTGCAGCCGCTCTCTGATTCCTTCTGTGGTGGCTGGTCCGTGAGCGGGGGAGAGTGGCTGTATCCGTAAATGCTACGCTATTTGATAAGATTGAACAAAACAACAGGCAACTCTGAAAACGAGGCGGGAACCAGGTGAACGTGCTTGCTTTCACCGTTCGTCTGTAACGTGGACGTCTCCAGCTGATGCTTTGTTAAGACAAAGTGAGCAGGACAAAGGGTGAAATGAAGAAATGAAAATTACCTTTATTTTCAGATGATATTTTTATATACCCAGAAAGCCAAATAATACGGAAGACAAGAACTTTCTCTGTAAACCACCTTGAACCCGTGGCATCCGAGACTGGAGAATTCCACGCACGGGCATGATCGAGAACTCCGGGGAATCCGTGAGTGGGTTTCGCCAGAAAGGTGCAGGGCAGACAGGAGGAGAACCGCGGTTTCTCTGTTAGCTCTAAAACAGTTCCCGAGCACGTGGAGAAACAGCATACTCCTCAAAGCTCCAAAATAAAGTGTCCTCATTTTATTAGTATAATCTCAGCTGTGTTTTCAATGACCTTGTGGTTTTTCTGTTGGTTCTGAAATGGAAGAAAGTAGTTTTAAGTTCATATGAAAACAGAGAGGGGCAAAGGGTCTGTGGCCAGAGACTGTGAGGAGACACACTCAGCCTCAGGTGGCGCAGGGTAACGCGGAATGAAACCGGAGCGTGCCTGCCGTCAGTGGTCGAAGCGGAAAAACATGGGGAGACGGAAACTCCGACCCCAGAGGGGCAGTGGGAACTGGTACAAGCCCCGCAGTGCGGCCGCGGCCCCAGCGCCCTCGGGGGCCCTCCGCACGCACGAGCGATTGAAGGCGTCAGAACTCTGTCCCTCTGTCTTCCAAGCGCCAGCATTAGCCCCTCACAGATTACCTTACTAGAAATTAGACCCGAGACTTAAAAGGTTTTAGTCCTTTCAAAAGAACAATACACCCAGTACATCTAACATAAATAACAACTGTGTGAAAAATGTATTTTCCGAAACAAAAGGTTTTAGCGAGAAGAGTGGCGTTGTGTGTCATAACCTTCAAATCTCTGTCCTGAGGGAAGCCGGCTCTGCCCTCCGTCTGCTGCGGGACGCGGCTCGGCCGTGCGTGCACCAGAGTCTGAGGAAAACCCAGCACCACGCCACTGGGTGTTTCAAAAAGAAAGGCATCTTCTTTTTTTTTTTTTTTAAGGTTCATTTATTTATTTTGAGGGAGAGAAAGAGCATGAGCGGAGGAGGGGCAGAGAGAGAACCCCAAGCAGGCGCCACGCTGTCAGTGCGGAGCCTGACGCGGGGCTTGAACCCACAAACCGCGAGATCATGACCTGAGCCGAAATCAAGAGCCAGACACTCAACCAGCCGAGCCCCGCAGGTGGCCAGTAAGAAAGAGGGATCACTGCTCACACTCTGTCTCTATGTCTCTCAAAAATAAATAAACGTTAAAAAATGTTTAAAAAAAAAAAAGAAAGGGATCTTCTAATAGTGTGTGTGGGTCACGGCGACATTCTTCCCCAGCAGGACCAGGCTGGTGGCGCCGCGGAAGCAGCCCTCCCTGGAGCTGGCAGAGCTGTGGCTCGGCGGCAGCCGTCCGTGCGCCTCGGGCGGGTCGCCGTTCGCCGTGCTTCTGCAGCGCCACACGTGAGGCGTTGGGAAAATACCGGCTCACCGAGTCCCGCCTGTCCTCTCAGCCGACCTCGTGCACAAAACACTCGAAAACTCCCGTCACTGTCGCGGTCACGCTCACAGCGGGGCCGCTCCTGTGAGAAGGTAAGCTCGTGGCGGTGGACGCGAGTCTTCCAGCGTTCTGGCAGTGGCGTGAAAGCCGGGCGTTTCCGTCGGTCAGCGCGGGCGTTGGGTTCCTTCTGAAGGGACAGCTCCCTCGTTCAGTCCTGAGAGACTGCCCGCCAGGCGCGCCTGTCCTCCTAAGCGAGAGTGGGGGCCCAGCGAGACACGTTTGCAGCCGCATCTCAGCGGGCAGCCGGAACGCTCCACAGGCGCTCCTCCCGGACGTCGTCACACGAGGGGCCGGCGGGCGTGCCACGCGGGCCGTACGTGTGTCCCGAGCAATAGCAGGAGAGTCCGGACTTAGTAAAATGGAGTAATTTTTTGCTGCCTCATCAGGGTCACTCTTCAGGGAAACGCGTTTTCCGAGGAGAGCGTGTGGCGGGAGGGACACAGGACCGCCCCCAGGGGTGTGGTGCCCGCCCCGATTCTTGCCGGGGACCCGGCCGCTGGACCCACGCTGCAAATGCCGACACGCTGGGAGACGGCAGGGGGCGTTTTTCCTTTGTGACAGTGGAGGGTAGTCTGGGCCTCAGGACACTCGGGGGTCCGCAGACCACGGTCCGGGAACTGCCCCCGGAGGCCGGCGTGGAGGCGAGGCCGCCGGACAAGAATACGCAGCAGGGCCCTGTCCGTGGCTGCGCGTCCCGGGAAGCTCCTGAGCGTCGCGAGGTGGGGGCAGGGGTGAGGAGGTGGGCCTTGGGAGGTCCCCGACGTCCCCGAGGGCTGTGTCATCCTAGAGGCCCCACTCCCCTCCTCCTACGAGCGGCTCTGTGCGCTGTGTGTGGGAGCAGGGGAGTCGTCGGGTGCAAATCAGATTGAGGTCCCTGTTTTCACGGGCTTTCTGGCGGCTGGGGGGGGGATGGGCAGACGCCCCGACAGAGAAAATGATCAGCGCCTCGGAGAGGTCGTGCCCGAGGGGCTTCGGGACCCGGGACGCACCGGAGAGAAGGCCTCCCGCGTGCAGCCAAGCCAGGAGCCAGGCCGGGCGCTGGGGCGGTGTTCTACCCGGGCCGGCCCAGTGGGACCCCGCACCCACCCGAGGTCACCTCCCACTTCCTGAAGGTTCTTGGACCAGAGAACAGGCCCAAGCCCCCAGTAGCCCCAGAACCACCTTACCTTCCGAAACGGAAGCCCCAGCAAGTGCCGGGCTGTGGACTCTGGGTGCGTCTCCGTTCAGACAGGCGAGTCTCTGCGAGCAACAGCGGGTCCCATCGGCTCTGTCACGTGGAGACCCCGTTCGCGGCTGCTGTCGTACATGAGGCCTGTTGACGAGCTGGCCACAGCCAGCACTTTCCTCCCAGGCATATCTGTCCCCTGCTCCGTGCCACTGAGGGTCTTCAGGGACCTCCGCCATCTGGCCATCCACGAGAGCCGGTGGTGGCCGCCACCGTCAGAGCAGGGGGAGAGGGGGGAGTGGGCGCGCCGGCCTCATGGGGAACCACACGTGCATGTCAGAGGAAGAGGGGGGAGAGAATCTGGGAGGATGCGGGGCCACCTCCCCAGGGGGCTTGCAGGGCATCCGTGGGCCCGGCCATGTCAGGAGGGCCCTCCAGAGCAACGGCCACTCGCTGGGGCAAGGGCACAGGGTGTGTTGACCCTCTGCGGGGTTGGGTAGCCACACGCACCTCGTGATACATGCTTCGGACACTCCAACCACAGCTGGGGAGTCATGGCCGACCCACGCCGGGACGCGGCAGAGGAGGCCGCATGCTTTGGGAACTGGCCACGCCGTCCCCGGTAGGTTACTGTTCTTTGGACGACAGCTTTAGTGCCTGTCCCTCTGAGCCGGAGTTTCTGACCCTCCGTAGTGCTCAGAACTACTACTGGTTTCCAGCGAGGCTGTTCTGGTCACCTGGGGTTTGTGTGTGTGTGTGTGTGTGTGCGTGTGTGTGTGCGTGTGTGTGTGTGTGAGATGTAGTCGGAGTGAGGGGCCCGCCTGCACAGGCGCGTGTCTCTCTCCACCCAGCCTTTGTCCCTCGAACACAGCTCCGAGCTGTCCTGTCCGAGGTCACCGCACACCCTCACGGGAGCTCCGTGTTTCTGCAGACGAGCGCCCTCCTCCCCCGTGAGGGCAGCCACCACGGTCTGTGCGTGGCGGCCATGGCCTCACGGGTCACCACTGATGGTAGCGTCCAGGCTTTCTCTGGACGGTGGCAGGGTGGGTATCCCCGTGTGCGCATGTGCACACTAGCAGGTAGCTTTTAAATCAGACAAGATAGTTAACTTGAGGAACTGGAGGGGGACAAAAAGTTGAGCACAAAGGCCTCCACATTCTGCGCCGTGGCTCCCGTGGGAGCGAGGGGCCCTGGTTCGTGTTACCACACAGATCCGCGGCGCAGCGCCGTGCGTGGGCAGGCCTGTCCCTCCACTGCTGAATGGTCTTGGAATCTTTCTTAATAAATTGCCCAGGGGCTCCTGGCCGGCTCAGTCGGTATGGTGTGTGACTCTTGGTCCCGGGTTGTGAGTTCAAGCCCTAGGTTGGGTGTCGAGACTGTTAAAAATAAATAAATAAACAAACTTTAAAAACAAACATAAATAAACTGCCCCGGAACTCGTGTGTCTCCATCTATGGTCTGTGTTCCGTCCACTCTCTGTGGTTTCTATTCTCGTGGCAACATGCACTGTCTTAGCTACTCTAAGTCTCGAAACCCGATATAATAAACCTCTCAGCTGTGCTATTCTTTTTATAAATTATTTGGATATTTTGAGTCCTTACCATCTCCACGTGGTTTTTAAAGTGTAGTAGAACGCACACAAGACGAGACCTACTGTTTTGGCCACGTCGAGTGTCCGGCTCAGTGGCACCAAGCACGTGCCCATTGCCGTGAGCGTCCCCAGCCTCGGCCACGGAACCTTCCCAACTGGCACCCCGTCCCCATCGAACGACACCTGCCCCTTCTCGGCTCCCGGCCCCTGACACCCCGCGCCCCACTTCCTGTCTGGGAATCGGACTCCTCCGGGGGCGTCGTGCGAGCGCAGTCGTGCGGCGTCTATGCTTTCGTGGCTGGCTGGCTTCGCTCGGAGGGTGCGCCCGTCTGCCTCTCCCCCACGGGGCACGAGGCTGCCTCTTCCCGGAATCCTCTCCGACGCCGGCTCTCGTCTGTTTGCTGCTGGCCATCCTGACGGGTGAGGTGGTATCTCGTTGTGGCTTTGACTGGCGTTTCCCCGAGATTAGTGATGTGGACCATCTTTTCGTGTTGGCCATCTGTGAGTCTTCTTTGGAAAAATACTCATATTTTCTGCCCATTTTTTAGTTGGATTGGTTTTTTTTCCATTGAGCTGTCGCTAGCAAGTATTTTTATGCAATAAATTCCTATGTGAGGCATCGCAGGACCAAAAGGATAGGAATCGTCCAAACGCCTTTCACAAGATGCTACCTGAACTCTGTCAAATCCTAAGAAAGATGAAAATGTCCCCGTTCGTGTCTGACCCAACCAAAGCCCCAACACCAACCTGATTAAAAAAAAATACAAAACAAGAAATTAAAGTGAGAATTCTAAATAAAATGTTAGCAAACATAAGACACCCACAACCGAGTCTGCCTTCTTTCAGTAAAGTGGGGGACTTCCCTGTCAGAGAACCACCCACAAAATTCACCAAATCACCAAAATTCACCAAGTCAGCATGGGGGAGGTCAGCAGAGTGCGTCACAGCCCCTCGAAAAGCTCCCCACGTAAGAGGACTTGCAGGTTAAGGGACACAGATGACAGATCCACCCCAACCAGCGAACGAGGGACAGCTACGCCCAGTAGGACTGTCACCGTGGGTCAGCACCAGCCAAGGACAGAGGCACGGTGCACATACTGGAGAAGGAGAGGCAACGGTTCTCTGTTTGCTGATGACAGGCTTGTAAAACCAAGAAACCTGAAAGAAAAGCTGGAAAAAAAAAGAACGCTACTAGGTTAATAAGAGACAAGTGTATAAAATTAATACGTAAAATTCCTTTTCTCTATATTGTTAATAACCAGTTAGAAATGGGAAAACTCCCCTTCGTGACGACAAAGGCTATGAAATGCTCGTGAAGAAGTGAAGCCGGAGGGACTCTAGTCACATAAAGAACAGAAAGGGACACCTGAACAAAGGTGTGAAGCTGTGTCGCTGGGGGGAGGGGAGGGGGAACGTCCCTGGGGGAAAGGACGTCCCTGAGGGGGGTGTCCCTTGGGGGGGAGGATGTCCCTTGGGGGGACTGTCCCTGGGGGTGCTGGGAGGGGATGTTCCTGGGGAAAAGGACGTCTCTGGTACCGAGGACGACTGGGGGGGAGGACATCTCTGCGGGGAGGACATCTCTGCGGGGAGGACATTCTCGGGCTGAGGATGTCCCTGGCAGGATGTCCCTGGGGGAGAAGATGTCCCTGCGGAGGTAGGACGTCCCTATTGGGGGGACGTCCCTAGGGGGTAAGACATCCTTGGGGGGGACAGTCCTGGAGGGAGGACATTGGAGGGGACCTCGCCTGAAACGGCACGTTCTGCCTCCCCACTTCTGCACACGGACGTCTCCCGTCTCGTGCAGTCCCTCGGACTCCTTTCTGGGACGGGACGCTGCCGATTGCGGATGGTCCCGTGAAGCCAAGTAGCTCTTCAGATGTGCTCAGTTGGGTTTTGTTTTTTCATAGATAGCACCAAGCACGAGGGGCCACGTGGACTTGCCTCGGGGGGAGACCCGCCTTGGTGGGCAGACATCCAGAAGAGGCCAGCTCCCCCAGGACCTGGGGTCTGACCGACGGAGACCCGCGCGTCCGACGCTCGGTGATGAGTGGTGGCATGTAACTGGCCGGGGACCAGGGACAAATCTCTCGTAACCTTCTACCGGGTTGATTTCAGACGGATTGAAGATTTAAATGTGAGAAGTGGAGAACTTCTAGAAGAAATTTCGGAAGAACACAGGACCGTGGAGCCAAGACCTCTCTGAGACAAAGGAAGAAGTGGCCTAATTTGTGGTGGATGACAAAGAGCCTTAAAAACTCCAGAAGTGCGCAGCCCGTGGGAAGCGGAGTGGACGAAAGAGCTCCCTCCCTGTGAGCTCGAGTGTGCAGGGGGCTGGGCGCAGGGGGCCGGCCGTCACGGGGGCAGGGGGGTGCTGGGGAGAGGGCCGTGGGGTGGGCCGGTGGGTTGTGGGGGGTGTCGGCTGCGCCCCTGAAGCCCCGCCCACTACATGCAAGGCTGGACTTCCTCCCCAGCCCCCCGGGGCTGCCTCTGCCCCTCCCCCCCCCCCCCCCCGAGAGCGGCTGGCACCACCTCTCCCAGGCCCCCCCCACCTCCCGCAGGAGGGCCCTCTAAGGCCCGAGGTGGATTTCTGACACTGTGTTCTGGCGTATTCTATCCATGCTCTCTGTGCTGGGAGCCGCCATTCCCGGGATCCTTCCCCTGCACAGTTCCGGGGCAGATGGAGTCGAAGGTGAGGTTGTGTGAAGCTTGGGAGGCAGAAGTGATGGAGACGCCACGGTGCTCTGAAGGCTGTGCATAGTTGGAGTGGGGGGGGGCAGGGCTGTGGGGGGGCAGGGCTGTGGGGGGCAGGCTGGAAGTCAGGGGTGTGAGGTTAGGGGTGTCAGTCAATGTACGATTCCACGCCCAATTCTTTTTTTAGAAAAAGTTTAATATCTATTTATTTTAGACAGAGCGAGCAGGGGAGGGACAAAGGGAGAGGGAGACAGGATCGGAAGAGGGCTCCTCGCTGTCAGCACAGAGCCCGACTCGGGGCTTGAACTCATGAACTGTGAGACCATGATCTGAGCTGAAGTCAGACACTTAATCGACTGAGCCTCCCAGGCGTCCCAGGACCCAACGCTGATGGGTGTGTTTCCCCGTTGACGTCGTCGAACAGTTGTCACACCAGCTGAGTGTCCCCGAGATCCGACTCGGTCCCCACTGTCGCTCCCTGGAGATGGCGTCAGACCCCGGGCGAGGGCTCCGTCCCACAGGGCTGCCGCCTCCACTTCAGACTCCAGGTCGTCGCCTGGGCTTCTGACGCCTGGCTGGGGGCAGAGGGTCCCGCAGCCCCCTCCTCGGGGTGGGAGGGTCAGCAGCTGGAGCGGCTCGCAGAACCCGGTGACCGTGTCGCACACCGGGTCGCTGGTTTACCATGAAAAGACGTCCCTGGGACAGCAGACGGGAATGACGCATGGGGCAGGTCCTCGGGAGGCACGGATGTCCCCACCCTCCCCGGGCATGCGTCCCGATGTTCGCCGACCTGGAAGCCCTCCCACGTGGCCTCCAGGGGTTCCCAGAGGCCTCATTACGCTGGCCCGACTGGCGGGTCACCGGCCCTTGCCTACGGGTCTCCGTCTCCAGCCCCCTGTTCCCTCCGGAGTTTGGGGGGGAGGGGGAGCCCCTCCAACCACACGGTCGGTTCCTGCCCCCCAGCCCCATCCTCAGGGGCTTTCCAAAGGCCACCTCATTAACTCAAGACACTGGTGGCAGTTGGACGCAGAATCTGGGAATCCTCCTTAAGAAAGGGGCAGGCAGGCATATGGGGTTTTTTTGACATCCTCCTGCTCTTTCCTGCTTCCTGCCCAGCAACAGAGGAGAGGGAGGAGATGTCTGGCTCCCCAGCAGCTCCCCAGGGCTATGAGGCAAGGCTGAGGATGAAGGGTGCAGCCCGCCAGGGCAGAAGCACAGCAGCTCCCCGGTCTGACTGCTCCCCGGGGCTGCCGCGTGGGCCCGGCTCCTGGTGTATGAGGGAGAAATAAAATCCCATCCATGCCGGTGTTCTTTCCAGCCTCTGTTATTTGCAGCCAAGCTCAGTTTTCCACAGAGAATCTAGTACCAGGAAGGCAGGGGTGCTAAGTGGAGGCAGATGAGTGGGGGGGGGGGGGCAGGGGGATGGTGAGGACCTGCCCGTCGCGGACTGGGGAGCTGGTGGCCTCTGTCATGTCGTGGGCGCTGTGCGGTCAAACCCCACCTCGGCAGGCCGACCGGCCGGATCAGGGCTGTGGCGCTTGGGGAGGTGGCCGGGGAACATTCTCGAGTCTGATGGCGCCGGCTCGGGAGGGGCCGGGCGGCGGGGACGCCGGGCGTGTTGGGAGGCGGCGAGTGTGAGCCCAAGCCCCTGGCCTTCCCTGCACCTCCAGCTCGCGACTCCCTGAGGTGCTCGGCAGAGGTCGGACCGACGGGGGAACAGGAGCCGGGAGGTGTGCAGGGCGTGATGGCTGACGCCCCTCCCCCAGCCCGTGTGCAGGGCCCCTGAATCCAAGGAGGCGAGAAACCAGGGCGCCCAGGGCTCCAGGTTAGCTCCGTGCCGGCCGGGATGTGTGTGTGTGTGTGGGGGGGGGGGGGGCACAGTCAGCCCTGCCCCCTCCCGGGCTCTGTCCTTCTGGGGCCGGGGCTAGGGGCAGCGGCCACGCTCAGTGACAGCACATCCCAAGGCCTCGTTCCAGGAGAGGGCAGAGGCGGTGCCGGCCCCCACCTGTACAGGGGAGCAGTGTGAGGGGTGAGCCTGGGCATGCAGACGTCCGCCCCTCCTGTTCCCGCTGCCACCTCACCCACCAGGGTCTGCCAGCCCCAGACTTGTGTTCCTTAACCCCCAGGGTCGGGGTCCATACTAATCCAGGGTCTAGAGCCTCCTTCTTCGGGGGGCCACAGCTCAGGTCTGGGAGCAGCCTGCCTGGCGCAGGGCGGGTGGGGCGGGGGCGCCCAGGTCACCAGAACCCCGTTAACGTTGAAATTCAGAGTCCAACTATGTGC
This sequence comes from Paguma larvata, assembly GCA_030068075.1. Taxonomy (NCBI): domain Eukaryota; kingdom Metazoa; phylum Chordata; class Mammalia; order Carnivora; family Viverridae; genus Paguma; species Paguma larvata. The sequence continues at coordinate 193,618,382 of CM057823.1, read as the reverse complement.
CTAACCCGACCCCACCCCCACCTCCCTTGTTTTCAGAAACGCCTTCATGTTTTCCTGTTCAGAGAACTTTCCAGAGACTGTCCAAGTTCTGCTCGGGAACAGTGTGGCTCCCCGGGGTGCCAGCTGGCACTGCCTGCAATTATCCTTAAATTACAGGGACGATTTTAATTTCACAATAATTAGAAATATCAACTGCAGCTCAAGCCTTCGAAACTAATGGAATTTTAATGGGCAGCTGCTTAGGTTACAGCCAAGAATAGTAACACTGCGCCCAGCCTGGGCCCAGGAGCCCCGCGCAGCACCGGCCTCTGGGAGGAGCGGGGGTGCTGGTGGGGGACAGGCCCCAGCTGAACATTCTGTGGTGCCCGGTTTGGGGGGGGAGTGAGATTTGGGGGCCTTGGGACTCATCAGTCCCGTGGAACAGGACCTACATCCCAGGCTCTGGAGCCCAAGTTCAGGCATCTCCCCTGGAACTGCAGCCCGGGCCCACGTCCGCCCTTGCCCACGGCCTCCCCGCTTGGGTCTGAGATCTCCCCTTCCCAGCTGGAGCCCCCCGCCCCGTCCCCACAGCCCGCACCCACAGAAGGCTTCCTCTGAGCGGGGTGGCCGGCCCGGCCGAGAGCCAGGGGCTCACAAGGCTCACTGCCCTCCCGCCTCCCCTCTCAGACGAACAGTCCCGCGTCCGAAAACAGCCCTTTCACACGTTTCGTCTGGTTTCCGGTTCGAAGCCGCCAGGGCGGTGAGTCTGTCCAGGACCGGCGAAGCCACCATGGCGGAACGTGGCCATTGATGGTGCCTTTGGTGGGTGGAGAGTTGGCTTTCGAGAAAATCAAAATGATCTAGTTTATTTCTCCTCTGTGGCCAGAGCTTCCCGTATCCTGAGAAATCTTGACAAGGTCCAGAAGGTGTTTTCATGTCGGATTCTGGAGGCTGTGCTTCTGTCTGGGTCTTTGATCCATCTCGACCTAAGGTTGTGCACGATGTGAGCTCGGCATCCAGGGCCCTTGTTTCCCCATGATTCCCTGCTTATTCTGGCGCCATTTGTTACAAGTCTTTCCCTTCCCTCGTTGAGTTTTTCTGGGGCTGTTGTCAAAAATCAGTTCACGGAGGGGCGCCTGGGCGGCTCACTCCCTTAGGCGTCTGACTCTTGATTTCAGCCCACGTCATGGGTTTGAGCCCCGTGCTGGGCTCTGTGCACCGACCTCTCAGAGCCTGCTTGGGATTCTCCCTCTCTCCTTCTCTCTGCCCCTCCCACATTCGTGCTCTGTCTCTCAAAATAAGTAAACTTAAAAATTCAATTTGCTGAGGGCACTGGGGTGCTCAGTTGGTTAAGTGTCCGACTCTGGCTCAGGTCATGATCTTGCAGTTCATGGGTTTGAGCCCCTCGTCAGGCTTTTTCTATCCTTTTACTTTCTTCTTGTTTTAAATGTTTATTTATTTGTTATTGACAGAGAGAGACAGAGAAAGGCAGAGAGAGGGAGAAAGAGAATCCCAGGCTGACTCCACACTGTCAGCACTGTCAGCACAGAACCCGATGTGGGGCTCAAACTCATGAACAGTGAGATCGTGACCTGAGCCAAAGTCAAGAGTCAGAGGCCCAACCAACTGAGCCACCTAGGTGCCCCTCTATCCTTTTACTTTCAATATAAATGTGTTTTTATATTTAAAGTGTGTCTCTGTTGAACAAATTACAGCATTTTTTTTTAATCCAGCCTGACATGCTCTGTCTTTTAATGAGTGTTAGGTCATTTATATTTAATGTAATAATTGATATGGTTAGGTTTATGTCTACCTATAATTTTGCTAATTGTGTTCTACTTGTCCTGTTCGCTCTTTGCTCTTTTGTTCCTTCTTTCCTGTTTCTTTTGGATTAACTGATTTTGAAGTTTAAAAGTTTATCTCCTCTGTTGTGTTTTTAGCTACAATATCCTTTTATTATTTTCTAGAGTTTGCTCTGGGGATTCCAATATGGATCTTCCTTTACCTCAAAAGACTTTGAAATCACATTATACTACTTCATGGATAAGGTAAAAAGATCTTTCAACATATAGTTCCATTTCCTTCTATCTTTTGTGCTATTGTTGCATATAATTTACATGTACATATAAAATAAACCTCAAATACATTAAGTTTTTATTTATTTTGAGAGGGGGAGGGGCATAAAGAGAGGGCGAGAGAGAATCCCAAGCAGGCTCCACACTGTCAGCACAGGACTTGATCTCACAGTTTGTGAGATCATGACCTGAGCTGAAGTCAAGAGTCGGACACTTAACTGACTGAGCCACCCGGGCACCCCAGCCTCAAATACATTGTTTTTATCTTTGCTTTAAATGTTCAATTGTCTTTAAAGAAATAAAGAAAATAGAGGTGTGGTCTTCCGTATTTACAGACGCTTACCGTTTCTAGTGTTCTTCGTTCCTTTGTGTGGATCCAAGTTTCCATCTGGCATCCTTTCCCTTCAGCCTCAACAACTCCTCTTAGAGTTTCTTGAGCCCGAGTGTACTAGCAGTGGATTCACCAAGCTTTTGTTCATCTGTAAATACCTTTATTGTAATGCCTTCCTTTTCAAGCATATTTTCACTGGGTATAAAATTCTCAGTTGACGGTTTTTCTTCCCCGTTCTTCAGCGACGTTGTTCTTTTGTCTTTGGCTCTCCATGATTTCTGATAAAAACTCAGCCATTTTTATTATTGTACTAACGCATGTAATGCATCTTTCTCCTCTGGATGCTTCTAAGTTTTTTCGACAATTTGTGCCCGAGTGTGTTTCCTTTGTCTTTATCCTGCTTGGGTTTGTTGAATTTGGGGACCTGGGGGTTATTTTTTAAATAAAATTTGAGAAAACTTTGGCCACTATTTCTTCAATATATTTTCCCCACGTTACCTTTCCAGGGCTCCGGTCACACACATGTCACGTTACTTGATGATATCCTACAGGTCACAAGCACTCTTTTTACTTTATTCAATCTTTTCTTCTTCTCTGTAATTTAGTTTGGATTATTCATGTTGATCTGTCTTCAGGTTCACTAGAAGTTTCTTTTGCAGTGACCAGAAGCCAGGCCGATACATTTTTATTTCAGATACCATAATATTGTAATTTTCAGTTCTTGGGCTGCCTTTGAGATTTTAAGGTTTCCGTTTATCTTTATGAATACCACATCTCTTGATCCGTTATATCTATCCTCATCTGCAAATTCTTCTACGTATTCATATTATTCTTTTTCCGTTATGTGTCTGTTAATTTCAATTACTGGACATCTAGGGTCTACAGCTTTTGATTGTGTTTTCTCCTGACATGTGTCACATTTCTCTACTTCTTCACGTGTCTTGTAATTTTTTATTCCATTCCAGACATTGTGTGTAAATGAACCGCGGAGACCGCTGGGTAATGTTTTGTTTTTATTTTGTTCTTCTTATGGCCCCCCAAATGCAAGCCATTTCCTCAGTTTGGGTGAGGGACTTACTAATTAGATTCCTCCAAGAGTCAAGTTGAATCCAGAGCTGTGACACAGCTCTCACTGTACCGAGTTCACCTGTGTGCATCCCACCCCTCTGCCTCCATTCCACCGCAGCCTTTTCCATCTGGTCAGAGTTTGATCTAGGAGCCCAGCTACAGCTTCGGATACGTGTAGTTCATCTTAGATTTAACGCTGGCACGGCCCCGGGATCCCAGCGCTGTGGGAATGTGGAAGGCTAAGTGATTTCCCTTTGCTTTCCACATTCACTTATCACTTTCTTTGCAAAATTTGAGTCGGGGTGGGAAAGGGTAGACTTCTGGGCTGGCTCGTCAGCCGGCACTGTTTGTTTCTCTTCATCCCCGCCCCTCCTTCCGCCAGAATGAGAACCAGACTTCTGTTCCAGGCATGGGCATTGCTACCACATTCTGTTCCCTACGAAGAGCTCATCTTTCTCAGGAATTCAGTTCACTAAAATTTCCTTGCGTGTTCTGCCTACTCACCTGCTAGAAAAGTACAATAATTTTGTTTTTTCCTGGCGTTTTCATCGTCCCGCAGGAGTGAAAGTCTTTTGCGTCCTGCTACACTCCCGGGGCGGGGCGGGGTGGGGGGGGAGAAGAAGTCCCATTTTCTTTCATTTATTGCTCCCCACATTGAAAGTGCCGAGGCTGATGGAAAAGAGTAGGAACTGTTAAGTCACTCCTCTCAGGTGGAGTAAATGCCATGGATTCTCACATCCTAAAATACTCTTTCCCCACATGCCATTTGTCTTGTCTTCTTCATATTTGTATTTGGGATTGTTTCCAGAGGTTCTCAGAAATTAGCAGAACTCTTGTTGTCCCTTCACACGGCAGCCAAGGAAGAAACTGAGCCTTCATGCTCCTTGTAAGTTTCCGTGCCTATTGCGTTAGACCGAATGGGAAGTGGCTTACCTCCACTGAACGTAGACAGCAAAACGGACATTGGGCGTGGAAGCTGTGAATCATTTCGCCTAAGAAGAGTCCGTTAAATTTTTAAAAATCAAATAAAACGATTTTACCTTTATTTAATAAAGATTATCGAGGGACGACTCTAATACCGATGCCATCACAATGGGTAAAGGAAAAGGTAAACAAGCCGGAATTTTGGCCAGAAACCCAGGAGCCTTCTTCGTGCCAACGATGGCACAGAGTCTGAATTTGTTATCGAGAGACGTGGCTTTGAGGACGCCAGCAGCGATGATATGCTTTGGAATAATTCGAGGATGAAATTTGATATTTTCTGCATCTGCCCAAAGATAGAGCATCTTGATGAAACACGTATCATATCTGACCTTACGATCACCCTCAGAAATGCAAAAAGAATGTCAACTAGATGTTGTTAAAACAATTCGGTTTAATTTATACAAGATTCAAGCCGCATAGAAAAGTGAAATAGCAGAATATCCTCAGACAAAGAGGAATCGTGGTCTTCGGAGGAGAGTGAAACCGATTTCCTGTTTGCTCCGTTGCAGCCAAATGGTGTGTTGATTGCTGTTGAGAAAGTTAGGAAAGCTTGCTAAAAAAGAAAAAAATAAACAAGATTGACTATATTTTTTTTCAGGTTTTATGTTTAAGTAGTCTCTACACCCAACGTGAGACTCGAAATCACAGCCCTGAGGTCAGGAGTCGCGTGCTGTCCCACCCGAGCCGGCCTGGAAGCCCCACAAGGCTGGCTACGTAATGTTTAAAAAATTAAGCCTTTTTTTTTTTAATTGAAGAGAAGGTAGCTTTTCTCCGTAACAAAAAACACTTGCATGTAAAATAAGCAACGACAATAACATTCTAGTAAATGTAAGGAAATCAGAACAAGGAAATGAAAACATTTGCACGAAGATAAAGAAGATTCACATAAAAATAACGTGAATTCCGTAGAGATGAGTTCCTGTCAGTTTAGGTGAAGATGTGACCTCGTTTGAAGAGAAATTTGAATAAACTGAAAAACATTTTGGTATTTCTGAATGTCTCAGTATTAACAAATTTGGAAGAAGAACTTTAGAAATACTGTATGAATTTAGCTATTGCTTTAAGAGATGGTGAAAATCTTGCTCTTTTTTTAAACTTAAAAATTTTTTTAATAACTTATTTATTTTGAGAGAGAGAGGGAATCCGGAGGGGCAGAGAGAGACAATGAGAATCCCAAGCAGGCTCCACGCTGTCAGCACAGAGCCTCACATGGGGCTCGAACTCTTGAACCGTGAGATCACGACCTGCGCCGAGATCAAGAGTCGGACGCTTAACCGACTGAGCCGCCCAGGCGCCCCGAAAATCTTACTCTTACGGCGATTTCTATAATGAAATTAAAGGAGTGGGCCATGTTTTCTGGGATAATGTTCCACGTGCAACCCCATAGCAATGTTCGGACACGATACGTGAAACCTGGCGTTCTTTCCCCCAGATAAATATTTGCTCTAAGAATTTTATCGGTGGCCCTGGCTGCTTCTGCCTCTGCAGAAGAAAGTTTCTCCAAGTTGAAAATGCAGCACAGATTATGTGGCAACTGGCTTATAACAACCTAATCATAGATTTTGCAGAAACGAACGCAAGAAAAGGTATTTTCCAGAATAAGCACGTAAGCAGTTACGAACGGTGCATGTTACTCATCCGGTCACGGTTGGCCACTAACAGTCTCTCGACGTAAGCAACAAAACAGTTTTGGGATTCTGCTGTTGCGTGGTCACCTCCAAACCGTAGCTTTAGAAGGTGTGCAGATGGCCAGTACGTACACAAAACATCAGGGAAATGCAAGTCGAAACCACGATAGGTCACCTCACACCACATAGGATGGGGTCTTTCAAAAAAAAAACAAACAAACAAACAAAAAACAGAAAATAACACGTGTCGGCGAGGACGTGGGGAAGCCAGGAGCCCGTGCCCCGTTGGTGGGGTCGTAACTAGTGCAGCCGCTGCGGAAGACAGTGTGGAGGCTTCTTAAAAAATCGAACACGGAGCTACCGTCCGCCCCGGCAATTCCGCGTCTGGGCGTGTGCACAAAGAGTTGAGGGCAGGGGCCAGAGCGGACGCAGGGGCCCCTGTGTTCACAGCCGCACTTTTCGCGATGGCGAAGACGTGGAGGCTGCCGGTGTCCCCGGACAGATGGACGAATAGGCCGAATGTGGGCCGGCCGCACGACGGAACATTCCTCAGCCCTGAAAGAGAAAAGCAATCCTACCACCCGCCACCACACGGATGAATCCTGAGCGCGTCAGGATGGGTGAAGGACGCCAGACACCGGGGCACAAACGCAGGGCGGCCCACTCGCGGGAGGCCTCCGGCAGCGAAGCCGCAGACAGGAAGTGGATGGGGGCGCCGGGGGCGGGCGAGGCGGGGAGTCTGCGTTCGTGGGGACGGAGGCTCAGCCGTGGGGAGGAAGAATTCGGGGGGGGAGGGCGGGCTGGGTGCATGTTAGGAACGTGCTTAAAGCCGCCGATGCCCCGAACTGGGCACTTACCCACGGTTAGGACGGTGCATCGTGTGTGTCTACTGTATTATGTTAAACAAAATTGGGGAAAAGACCTCATAGCTTTGCCTCTGCTTTTCAATTCTGTTGTTTGATAGGAATTTTTGTCTGGAAGACATTTTACTGGAAACTTTCTTCGACTTGGGACCGGACCTCGGAGGAGTGGGGACCCCCTGGGAGGAGCTGTGGGTGGGTGGGTGGTGGGTGGGTTCTGAGCAGCAGCGCCCTCCCCACGAGGCCTCACCCCTCCTGTGGCGCAGGCCCCAGCGTCGCCCTGCTGGCCGGGGGAGACCCCTGGAAGCCCAGCTGTCACAGGGGAACTGAAGGGGGCGACTTAGAAACCAAGAGGTGTGCTCTCGGGAGCTCCCAGGGCCGGGGCAGGGCTCCGTGGAATTCTCCGTTCTCTCAGGAGGCGGAAGGGGGTGTCCCTGCACGGGACCGTGTGTGCCTGTCTGGGAACGGTCGTCAGGCCCTTCCCCTGTCCAGGCCACTGTCAGCGCCCCAGCGCCCGTGTCGGGGGCACGCTGGGGCGAGCAGGAGAACCGGGGGTGTGGAGAGGCATCCGGCTTCTGTCAGGTGTGGACGCGGGCGTCCTGCTTACGCATGGGAGGACCCCCGGAGGCGGGGGACCTGGAGCTGGGTTCCCAGGGATGCAGGACTTATGATGCCAAAACCCAGCAAGGCCCAGCCACACTGGGTTGGTTGGTGCCCCCAAAAGGGACAGGTCACACTTGCACCCCAGTATCTCCCAAACCCTCCTCCGCCCTCTGCAGCAAGTGAGCGAGTGAGCGGGCGGGGGCCGTGCAAGCCCGCTGCCCACCTGCTCGCCTCCTGCCGCCGTCGGCTGGCGGGGGGGGGGGGGAGGGGCGGGGGGAGGCCCGGCTCTTCTGGCAGCCAGCGGGCTGTCGGGGGCGCTTTGCTCCTGAATCTGTGTCACCATTTAATATCGGGGGCATACCGGTCCTGCCCACTTTCTGAGGCCAGCCGACTAGGGTTTCCCCACGCAGCACCCCAGGGATCACCACAGAAAGTGCCGGAAGCACGTGGGAAGGGCCCCCTGGTCCCCATGGAGGGCCCCCCCCCAGCCCCGCTCTGTCAGCCACTGGGGGGGGGGGTGTGGGGGCTCCTTCCTCCTTCCAGGCTGTCTCTGTCTGATGCTGCTGCCAGGGCCCCCGAGCCCCAGTGTCACCCCTGTCAATCTGTGTGCCCCCCCCCGTGGTGGGAGGGAAGGTGACCCTCCAGAGGCCACCGTCCCCCCTCCTGCCCTCCGGTGCTCGCCCACCCGCCCCTGACTCGGCGCTCCTCGGGTCCCAGGCAGAGGGGGACACACACGAGACCAGGTGGCCCCTCCAGCAGCTCCACCGGCCCTCTGCCCACACGGCTTGGCCGGGCCGCTCCTCTGGGGACACCGCAGGCCTGTGGTGGGTCCACAGTGTCCTCGGAGCCCAGAGCCAGCTGGGGGGGCAGGGGAGGGGGCAAGAGGGGCCGCAGGGAGGGCTGGAGGCCGGGCTGGGGCGCCGCAGTCTCGGGGAGGCTGGGCAGGGCTAGGTCGGAGGCTGCCGCCTGTCTCCCGGCTCAGTCCCCGCACCGTAAGTGGGCACATGCGGCCGTGTGAGGATTCGAGGCTGGGGAGGCCTAGGACGCTGTCGTTTTCCTGCCCGGAGACGGCGCTTTCCGGTCCGTCTCACGTCTGCTTCCCCAGACGGAGACACTCCGCTGAGCTTCATCTCCCCCAGAGAGGAAGGGACATTTCCAAGTCGGGTCTGTTCACACCACGTGGGGGACCCCGTTTCCTGCTTCGTGGACTTGCCCGAGGCCGGCCCGCCTGCGGGGCCTCCCTGTCCCCGGGCCCGGGGAGAACCAAGTCCGTCTCTCGCAGGCACAGTGCTCCGCTCGGTAACGATGTGGTCTGTTTAACTAATGCGAGTTCTATTTGGTAACAACGCCCCTAATTAATACGAGTTCTATTTAGTACCGACGTCCTCTATTTAATTAAGTTCATGTGTTCTGGGTAAAAACAACATCATGCTTCATCCGACTTATTTCCCCTGTGCACTGACCCTCATGAATTGCAAAGCACGGAGGTGCAGCCGGTCGGGTTTGCGGGCAGTCAGGGAAGGGGTGGCTTGCCCCGCCGCAGGAGGTCAGGGAGGAACTCAGCAGGGGGCCTGGAGCCGGAGCGTTTCAGGCGGGGGTGGGGGTGAGTCGGGCTGGGTTGGGGGCCCGGAGCCTCACGTCCGTCTCCCTGGCGTCCCCTCAGCTGCCCACACCCTCTGGGTTCCGCATGGGTCTGTCCGTCTCTGGTCCTGCCCGTCCCCTGGTCTTGTTCTGGGGTCCCGCCCCTCCCCGGCCCCCGGCGCTGACCCCGGCTGCCCAGACCCACCGTCCTCGCTTCCCCGCGTGACCGCCACCACCCTCCTTTGTCGTCCCTTCCGCCATGCAGCCCAGGGTTCTTCTGGACCGGGTCTGCCCAGCCTCCCGGGTGTGGTTCCCAAAGCGGCCCTGCGGGTCACCGCACCTGCTGGGCGGGTCCACCTCGACTTCCTGGAGCCTCCTCTCTCCGGCTCGGACATCGCGTCCCCAGGCTAGCACGTGCCCGGCGCTGGGGGCGACGGCCAGTATCTCCTGTCCAGGAGCTCCGGGGAGGGGGTCGAGGCACAGGCGTGACGGGATGGAGACAGGTGTGTACGGGTCTGCGGGTGCATGGAGGGCCTCCCCTCCACCTGGGCGGTGTGTAGGGGGAGTTGAGCCCCGGCAGGTGGGGAGTAGCCCCCGGGGCGGGGGGAGGCTCGCCAGAGGCCCACTAAGGACAGGAAAGCAGGAGGAGCACGGACCGGGCACAGGGAGGGGACCTCGGGCCCAGCCTCAGTCCGTCCACTAGACGCTTGACCACGAGAACCCGGTCGGGCTCCTCTCTCCTGGCGCCGAGGGCTTCTGGCCGCGAGGCCCCCGGGCCCCGTCGTGACCTCGCAGAGGGCACAAAGGGGCCAGCGGAGGGGAGCCCGCAACGCCGGCCTCGGGAATCGGACTCTCAGCTTCCCCCCTGCAGAATGGGCTCAGGGTGGTGGGTGCAGGGGGGGCGGGGAACAGATGTCACCGGGGGCGGGGGCAGGGCGGGAGCCGGGGAAGCTGACCCGGTGACATCCTGGTGGCAGGGAGAGAGGGCACCAGAGGGGTGTGTGTGCGGGGCGGGGGGGTCACGTGGCCAGGCCTTTCTAGGTCAAGGACAGAACACCCCCATCTGGGAGCCGGGCTGCATGGGGTGCTGGGAAGACCAGCAGAACCACACCGACCGGATGTACAGACGGACGCGGAGGGCAGCATGGGACAGCGAGGGGCACATCGAGGAAGACAGTGAGGGGACAGTGAAAGGACAGTAGGGGGACACTGAGGGGACAGCGTGGGGACAGTGGGGGAAGGCAGTGAGGGGTTTCCAGTGACTCCGTCCTGCTCTCAGCGCGGGTGAGGTACGCGTGCCCACCTGGCTCCAGACAGCGTGACCCAGAGCGCCACGTCCCCTCCTCTGGGGCGCCCAGCTCCGCCTGCATCCCAGGGGACAGCGGGAAGGTGAGTGAGGTGACAGCACGCCTGGGGCGCAGGCAGGGGTCCCTCCTGGCACGCAGCTACGGTGACTGTCCCCGCGGAGAGGAGCGGACCGGTGCGGAGGGGACAGGCACCCCGCCCCCCGGGGGAACCACCCACGGGGCCTCTGTGTCTGTGCGAGGGGTGGGGGGGACACCAGAGACCGCAGGCTGCGGGCAGTCACTCCCAGCGGGAGCCGCCTGGGGCAGGGGATGGCACTCAGCCGCCTGGAGCCGCCGTCCCCCACCCCCACCCCGGGTGTCCACGGAGCCCCAGGAGCACAGCAAACCCAGCGCCGGCGGCCTCGGGGCCTCCTCCCCAGCCGCATGTGCCCCTGGCGTGAGCGAGCTCTGGGCCTGTCCAGCTGGGGAGGGGGGGCGGCCTCTGAGCCTTTTCTAGGTCGGGGTTCCTGGTGGCGGAGAAGCTGCTTTGTGCGGGAGCCCCCCAGTTTAACGCCCCGGGGAAATTAGAGACTGTCTGGACGGAGCAGGGAGCAGGGGCGGAGTGTGACACACGGCCGCTGCGACCCCGCCGGGACCGCGGATCGCATCGCCGTCCTTCGGAGCGAGGCTTGGCTTCGGCCGGATGGTGCGTCTGCGGGGGCAGCCGTGGGATCCCGGACCCCGTGGGGCCGGGGGCTGCTGGGGGGGGGGTCCCGCCAGCTGCGGGTAGCTTCTGTCCGATTTTACACTTAGGGGCCAGGGGAGCGCCCACGGGGGGCTGCGGGCTCACTGGGCGGGCACTACGGACCGGGCCCATCTGCGCCAGCCCGGCTCTAACCGCAGGGCCGGACGGAGTTCGGGCTGGCCCAGAGCCAGTGTCGGCTCAAACCCTAAAAGGGACAGTTCTCCTAAAGTCTGGGCGGTCCCCTTTGTGGGACCGAGCGACCCCAGAGGCGGGAGACACGTCTACAGTAGAGGTCGGCAGTGGTGTGGGAGGGGAGTCCCACCAAAGGGTCCCGCCCCCCCCCCCAGGCCGGCTCTGGGCCCTGGGACGGAAGGAAATGGCCGTGACTTTCCACGGGGCGCCCACGGCAGCCTCCTGCCCATCAGGGTCCCTCCTCTTCCATCGTGGGAACCGACGGGCCTCCAGTGCTCGGCCCTCCTCGCCGCAGGCCGGCCCCTGCCCGGCTGCTCACTCAGGTGCCCCCCACTTTCCCCCCTCGCACCCCCGGGGCCTCACCATAGCGGGCAGCAGCCACCATGGCCCGTGGCAGGCGCTTCCCAGAAGACATTTCTTAGGCTGGGTGACCACATGCTTTGTCGCCCCAAAAGGACTCCTAGAGAGAAAGGGGGAGCCATTTATAAGCCCACTTCGGATCCTCTGTCCCCCCCCCGCTCTCTCCCCCCACCGGCATTCTTTCTCTCTCTCTCTCTCAAAAATAAAATAAACATTAAAAAAATAGGGGCGGGGCGCCTGGGTGGCTCAGTTGGTTGAGTGTCAGACTTCAGCTTGCCTCATGATCTCATGGTCCGTGAGTTCGAGCCCCATGTGGGGCTCTGTGCTGACAACTCAGAGCCTGGAGCCTGCTTTCAATTCTGTGTCTCCCTCTCTCTCTGCCTCTCCACTGCTTGCACTCTCTCTCTCACTCTCGAAAATAAATAAACATTAAAAAAATAAAAAAAAATAGGGGCGCCTGGGCGGCTCAGTCGGTTGAGCATCTGACTCGGTTTCAGCTCAGGTCCTGATCTCACAGGGGGGGGGGGGGCGGGTCAAGCCCTACGCTGAGCTCTGTGCTGATGGCGTGGAGCCTGCTTGGGCTCTCGGTCTTCCTCTCTCTCTCTTTCTCTCTCTGTCCTTCCCCCCACTCCTCCCCCTCTCTCTCAGAAATAAATAAAAACAAACATTAAAAAAAATAACACAGATATCCTCCCTGCTCCGGAGCTCCTGGAGGCTGGCCTGCCATGCCTCCAGAAGGTTCCACTGGTGGGACTCAGCAGGAGCCGAGAGGGTGGGAGGAGGGTGGGGGTGGGGTGGCTATTTCCCAGCTTTCCCTGTTTGGGGCCATTAGGGCTGGCTGTGCCCCCCGCCCCTGGGTCCTGTTAAGTGGCTCTGTCTCTCCCGGTCTCTCCAGGTTGTGCCCGTGCTCCCTCAGCCCTGGAGGTGGCACCTGGTCCCTCCGCACTGTCGCGGGTCCTGGCTCTGCACTCCTTCTCTGCCTTTCCTACCACCTGGGGCTTTATTAGACTCTTCTCAAATTTCCTCCTGGGACCAAAACGAATAATACGAGACCCAGTGAGGACAGTGAGGAGGAGCTCCCAACGAGAAAAACTTGGTGGGGAGGCATGCAGAGGGGAGAGAAGTATTTTTGAAGCCAAACAAAACAGGTGGTACATTCAGGAGAGAGGGAGACGGGAGAGGGGAGGGGGCCGCAGAGTCCAGGGCATGGAGCGAGTGGAGGGTGGACAGGCAGTGAGTGACCTGTTTAACGGGGACAGGAGGCAGGGGAGGAGGAGTCAAGGGCCAGCGGGAAGGAGCAGGGGCCCCAGCGCTGGGGGAAGGACACAGGAGGAGGGAAAAGGAATCCCGGCTGAAGCAGCTGAGACAAGGCAGGGAAGACGGAGTCTCCGGAGGTGGGAGGGATACGAGATACGATCAGAAGGGGCTGAGGCCCGTGACTGGCGGGACGCCGCCCGCCTGCGCTCCTGCACCTGTCCCTGTCCCTACCGCAGAGGCAGGCTTGGGTGCTTGTCTCAGTCCACCTGGGTTGCCATGACAAAAATACTACAGACTGGAGGGCGGGGAGGGGGGGGTGCTTACCAACAGCGGAGCTCTGAGGCACCAGCAGATTCAGTGCCTGGCGAGGGCTTCACCTGTTCAGAGCCGGCGGTGGAAGGACAGGGAGCTCCGTGGGGTCTCTTTTATCCGGCACGGGTCCCCTTTGTGGGGGCTCCACCCTCACGACCTCATCACCTCCCAGAGGCCTCACCCCCAACACCACCGCATTGGGGATGAGGCCTCAACGTGAGTTTCCGGGGTACCCAGTGCTGCCGGGGAGACAGTGGGCCCCAGTGCCTCAGAGCTCCCCACTTCTGGCCTCTGCTGCACGGTGTGGCAGCTCTCCTGATGGCCCACCAGTGGCCACCACCCCCCCCCCAGGGGACAATACACTGACAATATGCTGTAGGGGAAGAATCGCCCTTGCTAGCCTTCTGGGAGCTCTGGAGGGAATGCGAAACCTAACTTCCTTCTCCGATTTTTCCGTTCAACCGATTTTTCCGTTCAACCGAGGGACTGGAGGGGTGAGGGCTGGTGTATTTGTCGTGATGATTTAATAGACAACCCAGCAGGCTTCCGCCAGGTCTGAGAGCTGGCCGTGTAACTGAAAGCCAGGAGCCGAGTGGTCAGGAGTCCTGCACTTGATTTTTTCCCCTACTTAGGTTGCAGGGCAAATGCCCAGGGGACTCTTTCCCCAAAATACTCTAGCTGGCCATTATGACTACAAGAGAAAGTAATTTCCAAAGACACAGTGATTGCTGAGGAAGAAGACAACAGGAGGCAGGGGGTCTCCTGCGGGGCTCAGGCAGGAGGGGAGGGGAGGAGCAGGGTACCTAGCGACCTCCAGGGCAGCTGGGCAAAGCCCGCCTGGTTCTGGCAGCCATAGGAAGGACTGGGGGATGATTGTGCTGGGGCGGGGGGACGGACACCACACTTCCCATCTGCTCTCCTCCCTTATTTCCGGGTGGAATGCGGTCTAGATGCACACCGAGGTCTTCTGGAGAGGGTGCGGGATCCCCGACTCTGGGCGGGGGCGTGGAGGAAGCGTCAGCTCGCCTTTCGCGACCGGGCTGGAGAGGAATCCGGGCCAGAGTGGGGGTGTCGTGAGGGGACCCGGGCTGGGGGGGGATAGGGGACCCAGGAGACAAGAGGGAACCCTGAGGGAGTAACTGGGGAGTCGGGAGAGGCCCGGGTGGTGGGGGGTCAGGAGGGGACCCGGGGCGGGGGGCGCAGGAGGGAACCTGGGATGTGTGGGGGCGGGGAGACGCAAGGGAACCCGGGCCGGGAGGAGACCTGGAGCGGGGGCGCGGGAGGGGGCTCGCGCTGGGAAGGAATCGGAGCCGGGGAGACAGGAGGGGACTCGCGGCGAGGGCGCAGGAGGGGCGGAGGAGACGGGAGGAGACCTGGGCAGGGGTGTGAGGCGGTGCCCGGGGCGAGGGCGCAGCAAAAGCCCCAGAATGGGAGGGGATCGGGGTCTGCAGAAAGGAGAGGAATGGGCGGGGTATCTGGAAGGATTCCACCGCTGGGGTCTTTAGCCGCCTAGGCGCGGGCAGCGGAAGTCTTGTCCCTGTCCGGGGGCCCGCCCCCCCATATCCGCCTCGCAGGCTCCGCCCCCCCGGCTAAGTCCCCGCCCCTCGTTTCTTTCTACCCTCCTCCCCTGGAAGCCAGGTCGCGCGCCTAGTCTCCTACCCTTGTAGGCCCCACCCCTGTAGGCCCGGCCCGCACCTGGCGGCTCCGCCCCGCCACCGAGGCCCCGCCCCACAGACCAAGCATTCTAGCTCGGTCCTGAGACCCGCCCACGTCCCTAGAGGCCACGCCCTCTACCCGCCCCGGCCCCGCACAGACCACGCCCTTCCAGCCCCACCCCCCCAGGTCCCCCGCCCCCCGGGCGGGCGGCGGCGGTCCAGCGACCGTTGCGCGCGCGGGCGGAGCGGATCGCGGCCGGCGGAGCGAGCGGCCGGTAGGTTGCGGGCCGGGCGCAGGGTCGCCCCGCCTCCGTTTCTTTCTTCTCTCGGCGCGCGCTCGCGCCCTCCGCGGCCCGACCGCCGGCCCCGCCCAGCCAGGCCGAGGGGGCGAGGGGGCCCGGGGGCGGCCGGCGTCCCGCCCGTCTGGGTCCCCGCGCCCCCGGGCCGCCCGGCCGTCGGCCGCTCTCCTTTTGTTCCTGGGCCCTCCGCCGGGGACTTTGTCGTGGGCCCGGCGCGGGGGCCTGAGTTGTGCCGTGGGGTCGCCGTGGGGTCGCCGTGGGGTCGACCGGTCTTTGGCGAGACTCGAGGGCCCTGGGCCGGGGTCGGGGGCGGGGGCGGCGGACGGGCCGAGAACCCCGGCCCGCAGTGCCCACCGCGCTCGTCCAGACCTGGGCCGGAGCCCGGGCGCCCTGGGGCCCGTGTCTGTGTCCGGTCTGGAGTTTCCTGGTCGCCCCCAGCAGGCGGCCGCATTGTTTGGGTCGAGGTGTCTCCAGGGACCCTAACTCCAGCGATTTGATTAACTGTGGCAACGTCAGTGCAGCGGCCGAGCCGGTTTCCCGGTTGTGGGGTGTGCACAGAGCGGCCCAGAGTTGTGGGGGTGTAGACAGAGAGTGGCCCGGAGTTGTGAGGTGTAGACAGAGAGTGCCCCAGAGTTGTGGGGTGTAGACAGAGAGTGCCCCAGGGTTGTGGGGTGTAGACAGAGAGTGCCCCAGAGTTGTGGGGTGTAGACAGAGAGTTGTTTAGAGTTGTGGGGTACAGACAGAGAGCAGCCCTGGTGTAGACAGAGTGGCCGGAGTTGTGGGGTATAGACAGAGCCCCAGAGTTGCGGGGTGCGGGCGGAGAGCAGCCCCGGAGTTGCGGGGTGCGGGCGGAGGCTCCGGAGTACACCGCCTGGCCCCCTTCCTGGGGTAGGGCCTTGGGCAGGTGACCGCTGCTCTGCGCCGCAGCTCCTCTGGGAGGATTGGCTTGGGGACGGTGCCTGCAAGGGGGCCCCTCGCGGCTATGAGGGGTCTGTCCGAGGCCCCGGGAAGTGGCCCGCGTCAGCGATGCCGTGGTCACAGCGTGCTGTGGGAGGGGCCCGTGGGAGGCCGGTGGTCCCGAGGGGCGCCTGCTGTGGAGAGGAGGGGTGCGGCCGCAGCCGAGGGGGCAGCACCCCCACCCTGGCCGTGGGGCGAAGCGTGGGGCGGAGTCCTGGGGTCTGGAAGAGGCAGTGGGGGGAGGGGAGGAGTAGGAGCGTGTGGCTAAGGTTTTACTGTGGAAACATAATTGTCACCGTGTGAAGCTTCATAAAAATGCCACCCCACCCAGTGGGTTTGAGGGACCAGAGAGCACAGCCCGCAGGGCTCGGCACAGGCCCTGGCTTGAGGGACACTCCTCAGGTGGGTGGCCCAGTGCTTGGGGGCCCACAGCCAGGGCACCGGCTGACTGGCGATGAGGGACACGGACACCTCTGGGACCATGGGGACGGGGGCGGGGGAGGCCGTGTTGGTGAGAGGGAAGGCCACGGACTTGGGCGGGACTGCAGGATGACCGCGGTGGCTGTGTTGGGGGCTGGGTCGGGGTGAGGAGAGGGGCACCCAGCAGGCCTGCGTGGCACAGAGAGGGCAGCTGCCAGGGCCGGCAGCCCCAGGGTCAAGGGCAGGTCTCCCTCCCACTTTCTAGAGTGAAGGCTGCTGGGAGGGAGGGGCGGGGAGCCGGGAGCAGAGGAGGCTGCAGGGCCGGGACTGGGCTCTGGCTGCAGGGGAGGCTGTGGGAGGGCAGGGGAGGCTGAGGGGTGGGGGGGGCGGGGAGGCTGTGGGGCTTGGGGTGCGGGGTGGGGGTTGGGGAGGCTGCGGGGGAGGCTGTGGGAGGGCAGGGGAGGCTGCGGGGCTTGGGGCTTGGGGTGGGGGTTGGGGAGGCTGCGGGGGAGGCTGTGGGAGGGAAGGGGAGGCTGCAGGGTGGGGGGGTGGGGAGACTTCGGGGCGCGGGGGAGGCCGCGGGGCAAGGGAGGGCAGCGGGTGGAAGCCCTGGCGGCCGCCCCTCCCATGGAAGACCTGTGTTGCCTCCTGCCTCCTGCCCGAGTCTCTGTCGCAAAGGCGCCTCGCAGCCTCGGAACGCAGGAGAAAACAGGGTGTCCGGGCGGCCCGCGGTGGGCGCAGCAAGTTCCTCCGACATTTCCGTCTCCCGAGCCGTGGGTGGGATTCCTGTGAACGGTTGAGCCTTGGCTGTGACAGGTCACCACGAATTCGGGGCTTCAGCACAGGAGGCCAGAGGTCCGAAATGGGTGTCCCTGGGCTGCAACCAAGTGACGCCTCGCTCTGGGAGAGCCCATTCCATCCCCTTTGAGCTTCCCGGGGCTGTCCTCAGGCCTCGTGTCCTTCCTTGACCCCGGCTCCCCGCTCCCTCCCTCCCACAAGGACCCCAGCGGTTGCAGACCCAGGGCCTCTCCCATCTCGGTCCTTCGTCCTTCGTGTCATCACACCTCCAAGTCCCTGTTGCCAACTGGGTGACGTTCAGTCCAGGAGCCAGGGGCCGAGTCTCAGGGGACCACTGTCCAGCCTCCTGCCGAGCTCCTGGTGTCTGGGAGGACCAGCCTTCCATCCGGCACCCCTTCCTCGGTGGGGCCGGTGGCCCGGGCAGAGGGTCGGCCTGAGATGACGCGTTCTTACCCTTGACCGCCCGACGAAAACGAGTCTGTCCTCAGAAGCGCACTCTACACGGGCACCTGCCACCTTTACCTGTGACTCTGGGGTGCGCCCGCCAGAAGGTCGCCGGATTCGTTGGTCCGTGCGCTCCAGCAGAGAGCCGTTGTGTTGGAGCCTTTCCCACAGGCGACTGGTGCCTTGTCCTTTCCGGTCATCTTCCGACTCCCGTCCCTTGGCTTGGCTGTCCCCAGCCTTTTAATCACAGTGATGCCTGGTGTATACCCTTCCCCGTCTGTGTTCTTGTCCACACAGTCGTTTCTAGGTAAACAGACATACACGCACGCGCGCACACACAGGCACCCCTGCCAGACACACACAGGCGCACACACACACAGATACACAAGCACACAGACACAGGCACACACACAGACACACACACACACAGATGTGCACACACACAGAGACACACATAGACACAGACACACACACACACAGACACACACACACACGGACACATAGATACACGTAGACAACCCCCCCCACAGACACACTCACACACAGACACACACACAGACACACACAGATGCATACACAGGCAGACACACACACAGAGGTATGCCTCCACACAGACACAAGACACACACACCCACACAAATACTGAGAGATCCCCACCCACACACAGATCCCCACACAGACACCTCCCCACACATAGACGCCCCCCACAGACCCAGACCCACACATGGAGACACACATAGACGCCCACAGACAGACAGACAGACACACACACACACACCCCCATGCTACTTAGCTGTTTCTACCTCTTGCTGCCCCTTAACCGAGGCCGCGACCATCCCTCCAGGATGCTGGGTGAGCGGGACTGGGACATCGGGCAGTAGCGCCCCCGTCCCGCTCGTCCACCTCCCGTAGCTGTGGCTGAGCTTTCTGTTTTCCCGGCTAAGCTCGGCTCTCCCGCTGCCCCCCACCCCTCCTCTCCTCCACCTCCCACCCCATCATAGCTTACGGTGAAACCCGCAGTCCTTGCCCGCCTCTCTGACCCTCGGCGCTGTCTGTCACCCTCCGGCTCAGGCCGCCGTGCAGCCGCTTTCCCACCTGGCCCTGCCACCCGCCTGTTCCAGAACTCTCTTCTGCCTTCTACTCCCGTCCTGGTGGTGCCTGTTGTTGGGGGATTTTCTCCGGGGTCCCGCATCCCGCCCCAGTCTGTCCTGGTCCCGGGCAGGCCCCTGCACAGCTGCCACCCAGCGTTCCCTGTGCCGCTGTCCCTCTGTGTCGGTGCCCGTGCTCTGGGCCCCTCTCTTCGCCACCTGGGCTCGCTCCTCGTTTTGTTGAAGGAAGTACTCTGGAAAGCTTAAGGGACATTACATAGATACTATTCTCGTCTTCAGTTTTGAAAATGTCTTTACTCCTCAGTTGCTTTCAGTTTAGCTGGGTATAGAATACTTTCTCAGGTTTTTGAAGATGTTGCTTCACGGTCTTTGGTTTCCAGCATGGGCAGCGTTCTGATGTCAGTTGTCCGTCTGCGATCTGGCCCCGGGAAGCTCACGGGGGCTCCCCCGTGCCCTGCCACCCGCCTATTCCAGAACTCTCTTCTGCCCTTCCCCCGTGCCCTGAACTAGCCCGTGACGGCGTTTGTTCTCATCGCTGTGCCGGGCACGGGGTGGGACCCTTCAGCCTGAGGACTGACTTCCCTATTACTCATGTGAGAATTTGCTGCTCTCAATCGTGAGTTCCTTCTGGAACTCCTATCTGGAATTTGGGTCTCCTGGCTGACCTGCGAACCCCCTGATCTCTGGTCTCTGGTTGATCCCGGAGATGTTTGCCCGCTCGTGGGAGACTGCGTCTCGCCGTCGTCCAGCCCTTCCCTTAGTCCCGTCGTCTCCAGTATCCTCTTCCGTTTTCAAGAGTTCTTTTTTGGTTTCCCTTTTCTTTTTAAAAAAATATCATCTTGTTTTTTATTCACAGAATCGAGACCTTGTTTTTGGAATCTAATCAACGTGCTTTGAGTTTTTATTCTGTTTTCTTAGTTTCCTTCTCCCCACCCTTCATAAGACCGTATCTTCCGTGAGACTGGGGTTTTTTGCTCAATACCATTCACGGCTGGTCTCAAACCCCTAAAACTGGTTCCCGTGTTTGAAGCTGTCACTAAGTTGGCACGCGTCGTGGTGAGGATTCTGCTGTTGACTGGGGCTTGAAGTCCGCTAGGAAGCCAGCCCTCCGGCTTCCTCAGGCTCACCGTTTGCACGGCGCGGCTCTTCCGCCGTTCTGTCTCAGCCCGTGTGCGTCCTTGTGGTCAAAGTCAGCTTCTTCTCAAACATATGGTGGAGTCCCGATCATCTATCCAGTCCTTGCGCTGGCCTTTGAATGCGAACGTTTTATCCATTTACATGTTTTAGTGTTTAAGTATCCCCCAAATAAGTAATTTTTTATTAGCTAATAAGTAATAAACACAAAGTTTTCCAAAGCAACTTGCGGGTGGGGAATAAAAAATATTTGAAATGCTCTTTTTTTTTTTTTTGTAAAATGTTTGTTTATTTTGAGAGAGAGGGAGTGTGTGAACACGCGGGTCTGAGGCGGGGTGGGGTGGGGTGGAGAGAGAGAATCTCAAGCAGGATACGGAGCTCAAACCCACAAACTGTGAGATCGTGCCCTGAGCTGAAATCAAGAGTCGGACACGTAACTGATTGAGCCACTCAGGAGCCCTAGAATATTCTTTTTTTTTTCAAGTAGGTTTCACACCCAGTGCGGAGCCCAACGTGGGGCTTGAACTCACAGCCCCGAGAGCAAGCCCTGCGGTGTGATCAAGAGTCAAACGCTTAATCGACAGAGTCCCCCAGGCAGCCCTATTTGGAGTACCTTTAAAAATTTTTTTAAGTTTATATCTTTTGAGAGAGAACGAGAGAGAGAGAGAATCCCAAGCAGGCCCTGTGCTGTCAGCTCAGAGCCCAGTGCGGGGCTCGAACTCATGAACCGTGAGATCATGACCTGAGCAGAAATCAAGAGTTGGATGCTCGACCGAGCGAGGCACCCAGGCGCCCATAATTTTTGTTCTTCAAACTCATGTATTTTGAAGAAATTAAGAGGGGAAAACCAATATTTTAAAATATTTACTTACACACCCGCCGTTCCTGGTGTGCTTCGTTCCCTCTGGCAGATTCGTGTCTCCATCTGGTATCATTTCTCTTCCTCTTGAAACACGTTCGCGTTTCTTGCCTGGAAAGGACACATCCTCCCGGCTTTCATTTATCGGAAATGTCTTTATTTTCTCTCGGCGCTACGGGATCTCTTTGCTGGACGTAGAATTCCAGGTAGCCGGTGTCTTCTGGCTGCTCCCATTCGCACGAAACACTGTCGTCGCCGTGGCATCCCCGTGTGCCCGGCGGTGACGCTGCTTTCCAGCCCTTGTCTTTGTCTTTCAGCGCTTCTGGTTTGTTGGTTTTCAGTTTCTTTCTTTCTTTCTTTCTTTCTTTCTTTCTTTCTTTCTTTCTTTCTTTCTTTCTTTCTTTCTTTCTTTCTTTCTTTCTTTATTTTTATTTTTTTTTAACGTTTATTTATTTTTGAGAGACATAGAGGCACAGTGTGAACAGGGGAAGGGCAGAGAGAGAGGGAGACACAGAATGTGAAGCAGGCTCCAGGCTCTGAGCCGTCAGCACAGACCCGACGCGGGGCTCGAACTCACAGACGAGATCATGACCTGAGCTGAAGTTGGCCGCCCAACCGACTGAGCCACCCAGGCGCCCCATCTTTATTTTGAGAGGGAGAGAGAATCCCAAGCGGGCCCTGCACTGTCAGTGCTGAGCCCGATGCAGGGCTTGAACCCGTGAACCGTGAGACTGTGACCTGAGCCAAAACCAAAAGCCTGACGCTTAACCAGCCGAGTCCCCCAGGCGCCCCGTCTTCCAGCACTCTGCCTGCGATCCGCGTAGGACGGTTTTCTTGGCATTCATCCTTCTCAGGCTTGCTTGAGCTTGGATCATAAGTTTGTAATTTTTCACCGAGTTTGGGGAGAATTTGTTCGTGGTTTCTTCGAGTATTTTTTCTAGCTTTATTTATTCTCTCCATTTATTGTTGCCGCCTGATACTGCCTCCCTGGACATTCAGGCTCTGTCCATTTTAAAAATCATGTTTGTCAGTTTTCGTATTGGGTAGTTTCTGTTACTCTGGCTTCAAGTTAATTCACCCTTTCTTCTGCCTCCGGTTTGTTCTTAAGTCCATTTGGTGAATTTTCACATTTCAGTTACTGCGGTTTTTATTTCTAGATTTTCCAATTGCTTTTTAAAAAGGTTTTTAAATTTAAAAAAAATTTTTTTAATGTTTATTTTTGAGAGACAGAATGAGCAGGGGAAGGAAAGTGAGAGAGGCAGACACAGAATCCAAAGCAGGCTCCAGGCTATGAGCTGTCAGCACAGAGCCCGACGCGGGGCCCGAACTCACAGACCATGAGATCATGACCTGAGCTGAAGTCGGCTGCTTCACCGACTGAGCCACCCAGGCGCCCCAAGGTTTTTAAATTTTTTAAAGTAAGCTTTGCAGCCAGCGCGGGGCTTGAACTCACGACCCTGAGATCAAGTCTCGTGCTGTACTGACTCAGCCTGGTGCCCTACTGCTCTTTTATGGTTTCTCTTTCTCTCCTGAGCTATGCCATCTGTTTATTGTGACCATTTTTTGCACTAAAAATTTGAACACTTTGCGTCAGCCGCCTCAAGTTCTCGTCTGCCAATTTCAACCCCTGGGTTTCTCGGGATCAATTTCTGTTGATTCCTTTTTCTCCTGACCGCGGGTCACACGTTCCTGTTTCTTTGAGCACCTGGTGATACGTGATCGGGCGCTGAGCATTAGGGCCGGTCCACTGTGGTGACTCTCTCTGCCGGAGAGTTTTGGTTTTTGTTCTGGAAGTTAATTTGTCTGGACTCAAACCGAGATCTCTGCCGCAGTCTCTGCTTGGTGCACTCGGCCCACCGGCTGCCCGCCTCCGCTCCCTGGAGCAGCTCAGGGGCTGGCCTGGGGCCCGGGCGGAGTTTCCAGACTCATCTCGGGCCTTTCCGTCTTCCAGGCCGCCGCCCCTCTGCGATACCGATGTGCCCCCCTCACTTCCGGCCACGCCCGAGCTCCGTTCTCTGACTCGGAGCCAGGAGGCCGCTGCCTGCCACCCACCGGAGCTCCGGCCGCCTGTACGAGCACGTGCCTTACCCCCGCAGCCCCTGCTTCTCGGGGGTGACGCGCCTCTGCGTCCCGCCTGCCCTTCATGTTCTCAGGGGCCTCGCGTGGTCGGCGCTCCCCTCTTGTACCGGGCCGGACCTTGATCTAGCCGCACAGGGGACACGGGAGGCTTTGCGCCTCACCGCTGGGCCTCCTGGCGCTCCGCGTAGTCGCCAAGCATCGATCTTTGGGGTTCACGTGTTTCTCATCAGGAGACTCGAGTAATCAGGGAGTGAGCGCCTCTCGTCTGGAAGCTTTTCCGTGACAAACCCCTTCGAGGGGTTCCCCTGCGCGGATGGCTCTTTTAGGTCAGAAAAGGAACTGGACCAGCTCGGTGGCCGTGGAGGCGGTGTGTTGTTCGTCGTGCGCCTCTGGCAGGCAGCCACGTGGGGTAAGCACCAGGGGGCTGACCTCTGACCTCTCTGAGGCTGGCGTCAGGTGACCAGGCGCGGGGCTCCACCAGAGGCCAAGAGGAAAGACTCACACCCTCGGCTTTGGTACCGTGTCTGCACCCCGACCCCCGCTCCCCCACCGTCAGCTTCCGTCGGTAAGGTCAGGTCGAGGCTAAGGCCCCTGTGAGGTTAGCTGGGATGGTGTGTGTAACAGGGGGACCGCGTCTCACACGCAGGACTTTGGTCGGCGACCATTAGCGATGGCGCTAGTGACGCAGCATCCAGGCTTGCTGTGTCGTTGCCTGAACGTACGTGCCCCGGAGGTGCCCGGGTGGGCGGCTTAGACCTTTGGGGAGCTCATCTTTTTTTTTAATGTTCATTTATTTTTGAGAGAGAGAGAGAGAGAGCGAGAACAAGCGAGCTTGAGCGGGGGAGGGGCAGAGTGAAAGTGGAACAGAGGGCCTGAAGCGGGCTCCGAGCCGTCAGCACAGAGTCCACTGCGGGGCTCACGCTCTCGAACCGTGAGACCGTGACCTGAGCCGAAGCTGGACGCCGAACCGACGGAGCCCCCAGGCGCCCCTGAAGCACGTCTTTGTCAAGCTCCCATCGTGGGCAAGGCTGTGGGCTGTGGCCTCTCTTTTCTTTTTTTAATGTTTATTTATTTATTTTGAGAGAGAGGGAAAGAGACAGAGAGAGCAGGGGAGAGGCAGAGAGAGAGAGGGAGAGACAGAATCCCGAGCAGGCTCCGTGCTGTGCGCGCAGAGCCCGATGCGGGGATCGAGCTCATGAACCTGAGATCATGGCCCGAGCCAACAGCAAGAGTCAGACGCTCTCCTGACGGCGCCGCCCGGCCGCCCGGGGCTCCTCTCCATGCGGTCCGGAGAGGCTGAGCCCAGGACACCTTGTCCCCAGGGGGTGCTTGGGCAGAGTGAGGCGCCCAGACCAGCCCGCTCCCCAGACCCCGCGTCCCTAGTTGCCTGGAGGCCAGCCCGGAAGGCCGGCTCTGTGGAGCTCAGCACTACCAACCAGACGGCTTCCTCCCGGAGAGGCGGGGGCAGGGGGGCCGCGGGGGGAGGGGGGTCCCCTGGGCCTACCTGTCCTGTTAGTTCTCTGTGGCTGTTGTAACAAAGCACCACACCTGGGGGGCTTCAAGTAGCAGAAGTGTATTCTCTTGCCGTTCTGGGGGCCAGAAGGCCAACTCCAGGTGTGGGCAGGGCTGCGCTCCCTCAGGGACTCTAGGGAAGGGTCCCTCCTGCCTCTTTCAGCTTCCGGGGGCTGCTCGGGGTCACAGGCTTGTGGCCGCACCTGCCGTCTCTGCCTCCGTCTTCCCGCGCCCTCTCCCCTGCCCGCGTCGGATCTTCCCTCTGCCTCCCTCTCGAGACACTTGGGACGGTGTCCGGGGCCCACCCAGGTCATCCAGAACCATCTCCTGTCTCAGAATCCCTAACGTAAGCCCACGCGCAAAGGCCCTGTTTCCAGAGGAGGTCACGTTTCCAGGTTCTGTGGATTAGGGCCTGACGTCTCTGGGGCCACCATCTGGCCCACAACGCCCTGCCTGGACCTGGGAGGTGAGGCGCCATGTGGGGGGGCAGGGGCCAGGGGGCGGGGCCTCCCGCCCACGGGACCCCCTCTGGCCACGCCTCCTCCATCCTTCCCCGTGGGCAGGGCCCAGGGGCGCAGCTCCTTCCTCACGCCCTGCACGCCGACGTGGGCACCGGGACTGGTGTGTTCGCGGCCCATCCTGTCCTCCCGGGAGTAACAGAGAGAGACACGGAGGGCAGAGGGCTGTCCATCGACCCTGCCTGTCCCTCTGGGATCCGGTAGGGAATGACCACGATGGTTCATGGGCCGGAGAATGTCACGTGGGAGCCTGAAATAAGGCCCATTAGTTGACGAGGAAAATTGTTCTCGGTCTTTCGTAGGCATTCAGGGGTGAGGCAAGGAGGTAGGCGAGGGCAGGGGATTGAGCGAGGGGGGTCGGCGGGGCAGGTGGACGCAGGGCTCGGCCCGTCCCCTCCTGTCCTTGGCCTGCTGCCGTCCGCTCTGCCCAAGGAAGCGGCCGTGAGGGGTCGGGAGAGGTGTGGGAGGGGACGGTCCAGGTGCAGGTCATGGGAGACAGCCGGGCTCCAGCAGAGGAGCTGAGGGGTACTGAGTCACCAGCGTGCTGCGGCCTCTGTCCCTTCGGTTAGACTTGTCAGACGAAACACCGCGTGGCATTCGGGACATACTTAGACTAAAAGTTGTTCATCTTTTATCTGAAATTCGCATTTCCCTAGGTGTTCTGTGTTTACTCATTAAACCCGACAACTCCGGAGTCCTGCGGCGCCCAGGCTGAAAAACCCCCAGCAGAAATAACTGTGGACTAGAGATGGGAAAGGAAAGTCAAGGGGCGCCTGGGGGGCTCAGTCGGTTAAGCGGCCGACTTCGGCTCAAGTCATGATCCCACAGTTCGTGAGTTCGAGCCCCGCGTCCGGCTCTGTGCTGACGGCTCAGAGCCTGGAGCCTGCTTCACATTCTGTGTCTCCCTCTCTCTCTCTGCCCCTCCCCTGCTCATGCTCTGTCTTTCTCTCAAAAATAAATAAAACCATGAAAAATTATTAAAAGAAAGGAATGTCAAATAATAACAGGAAGGGAAAGTCGAGACGGTTTAGCCTCCTGTATTTCAAGATACTGAGCTAGGATTTGTTTCTGGGACGGGAAAGAGCCCCCCAGGTCCGTCAGCCACAGATCCTGAAGGCTTGCAGCTTCCGCTTGTCTTGCTCCGGACACTCGACAGTGGCCAGGCCGGTGCCCAGAGCAAGCCGGGCTCCCGGGAGGTCTGCCCGCTGGCTGCCGGGGCAGGTGGGCCTCCGCCCTTTGGGTCCCAGCCAGGTCCTGGCCGTGGGGGCTGGGCGGGGGCGGGCTGCGGCCCCCGGCCCTCGTCTGAGCTCCTGGGCGGCGTGGTGCTTCCGCTCCATTAGGATTTCTGGAGTTCATGGCCTCCGTGTGTCCTCACCTCCGGCAGGCGGCCCGAGCGGATCGCTCCTCCCAGCTGCTTGTATCTGCCAGGCCCCGCCTCCCGCCACCTGCAGCCTGGGTCCCCAGAGAAGCGGCCAGGCCAGCGTTCCCTGTTGGAGACGAGCCCGAGGGAAGGTGCGGGCAGGTGTAGGCAGGCGGGGGGGGGGGGGGGGGGAGCTTCTCCAGTGAGCGGGAGAAGGAGCGGGAGGCTGGGTGACAGCGGGCTGCAGCGGGGTGCTGGGTGTCTGGCTGGCCTTCCTTCCGCCGAGCTTCTTTCTGTAATCGAGATCCTTCTTAAATTCCTTCTTGTGTAGGAAACGTTCTTAATGCGATGTGAATAAAAGAAGTTCCACACCGTGCGCCTGCCTCGGTGGCTTCGTGCGGTCCGGCACAGCGGAGGGCGTGCAGGGTGACAGGGGAGAGTCCGTGGGGCCGGCCAGTGACAGGGCCCCGCGTGTGCTCGGGGGACGGTTGTCGTGGGCGTGGACGCCCGAGTCACAGCACGTGCGTCTCGTGCCGTCCAGGGCTGCAGACCGCCCCGTCCTCCGTGCGCCGCGAGCGCCCAGTGTTAACGAGCTCATCGTCCCCGTCGCCGGAGGTCTAACGTTTTTCTTTCTCTCTGAGATGCGTCAGCGTGTGGCATGTGCTCCTCCTGCTGCTTCGCCTACAGGTTTCGCTCCATGTAAACTTTGTCCCCAGAGAGGAGAATCACTCAGAAAGATATATTAGTATTTTTGAACCCGTAAAACGGACCTTCGTAATTTAAATGACAGCCTTTCTGCCACATGTAGACTTTGTCCTCCACACGCTAGAGGAAAGGCAAGCGCCCGGTTCGAGGCGCCGCTGGGAGCCGGCGGGACACGCGCGTGCCGCCGGGCGCTATCCTGGCCCGCAGGCCCTCGTGTGTCTGGAGGGCTTTGGGCACTTGCGGTGGGGGCGGGCCTCCCTGTGTGGCCGCTGAGCCGTGACCGGGGCCTGTGACACGCTGGTGTCGTGTCCTGAAGGAGGAGGCTGGGGAAGTTAGAGCTAGTGCTTCGGGCTCGCTTTAGGTAGTAAGGGTGACGTTAACGTCACTATTTCTTCAACCCCACGGTATTTGCAGAATTCCTAACACGGTCAGGCCGCGCGCAGTAACCGTACGTACGGTTTTCTGGTGTGTTCCAAGAGACGAGACCTTCAGGTTGCCAGTACTTAAGCTCTTCTCTCTTTTCTTATTTCTTTCTCCTCTTTCCTGATCGCCGATAATCGCCCTATTTCCTGACTCCGAGCTGCGTTGCTGTTGGAGCGAGTCCTTGTGTCCCCGCGGGGCTGCTGCTTCCCGAGGAGCCCGGCCGGGGGAGGGGCGGGGGGCGGACGACCCGTGGGCAGATGGGACGCGTGCTCGGAACCGAGGCCCCGTAGCTTCACCTCCCGGTTTCTGTGGACATCGAGTGTTCAGACCTTAGGAACTGACATTAAAAAAAGCCCCGAGCGCAAACCGCGCGATCAGAAGACGTCGGACTGGGGCATTTTCCGTGTCGTCTTCGGCGCAGCCTTTTCTAAGTGGGTCAGCAGGCCTGCACCCTGACCACCTCCGTGGCCGCCGAGCTCAGATTGGTGTCAGACCGCGGGGAGGAAGCCACCAAGGGACCGAGGTAGGCTTTTTGGGAGCCGGGTAAATAGTTTTGTCAGGAGGCAAACCTCAAGGCCGGTCGGTGGCTCACACGCGGGAAGGAGAGCGAGAGGCGCCAGGAAATCGGAGTGCGTTCAGTCACGACCGTGGGCCGCGTCCTCGGGCCTCGGTTTCCCCGTTGGCGAGATGGGATCCTCGCGCTCAGCTGCGAGGTCACGGCGCGGAGGCGGTGGTCCCGTGGCGGCCTTTCCCTTCCCCGGCGGGTTCCGTTCCGACGTCCGTTTATCTCAGGTGCGCGGCGCGGTTTCCCGACTCCCCTCCTCGCGGGTTAGGTTTGAGGGCACGTTTCACGAAGTTCGTCCTGCGTCGCTGCCCAGAGATGAACACGGCGCCGCTCTGTCCGTCCTGATGGCGGGAGCGATCGCACGTCGGGTGCCACAGCTTGGAGTTTGCAGGACGCGGGGGCGCAAGGCACCACTGCTGCGCGACAGGCAGTCCCCGAACGTGGCAGTGGAGGCGACCCGCACTTAGCACCTCGCCGGTCCCCGGGTCGGGAACGTGAGGCTTAGCTGGGGCCTCCGTCCCAGGTCCCCCCCGGGGCCATGCCCGAGGTGGCGGCCAGGCTGCAGTGGGGGACGGTCCGCCTCCGGGCTCGGCCCTCGCGGTAGAGGTGGCCCCGGAAGATCCCACGCGGCTGCTGGCAGGCCCCGTGATCCGGCCGGCCGGCGGCAGCGTTCTTTGCCACGGGGGCTGCTGCCTAGCGGTGCTCGCGGCCTCAGCCGAGTCCCCGCGGAGCGAGTGGGGGACAAGGTGAGAAAGACAGGAGCAGGCTCCGCGGTTCTCTGGGAAGCGACCTCTCCTCGCTTCCGCCCTGGTTACCAGCCCGGGGCCCAGGGGAGGGGCCGCCCAGGGCAGGACGGCCAGGGGGGTGTCATCGGCTTGTGTCATAAACGTAAGGGGGCGGCAGTCGGCTCTCCCACCGTCCAGCCTCCGGCCCCCAGGGAACACCCCACCCAAGGACCTCCCCCGGCCTCGTGGGCTCCAAATCCGGAACCCTGCCACGCAGATGGGCTCCGGGAGCGGGTCGGCGGCCCGGGTGTTGCTGCCAGGTATAGTCCCTGAGTGCACCTGCTCCCGTATCCCGGACGGGGGAGGGCGGCCCTTGGCCGCTCTGCCCACAGCAGAGCGCACCGTTGGCACAGGCGGCGGGGGACAGCCGCTGGGGACACGCCAGCCGAAGACGGGGGCACGAGGGCACGAGGAGTCCTCGGTGCATCAGTGCGGCCTGGCGGGGGTGGCGGTGCCTCAGCTGGGTCCCCCGGTCTGGAGACGGCAGCTCTCGCTCTGTGTTCCGGGCCACTGAGCCCCGCCTGTGAGCCAGTTTTGCCTCTTCGTGGAAGACGGCGAGTGGTCCCGGCGGGCCGTTTTCTGTGCCTGCATCCTGCCGGTTGAGTTTTTGGGGTCCGACCTCCAGCGTCTCTGGTGCGCGGCCTCCGGCCCTTTCCGGCCAGCCTGGTGGTGTCTCTGTTGATGACTATTTCTCAAAGACCGCGTGGGCCTCCTGCGAACCGCACTGGTGTTCGCTGCATCCAGCGACTCTGAGATGCGCCCTCCCGGCCTCGGGCTCCTGCAGCGAGGAGGACGCGGCCCCCCGGCAGCCCCCCAGAGGTGCACCCTCCGTCTCCGAGGCGCTGTGTCTGCCGCGTCCTCGCACAGCAGTGGCCGCTGATCCCCGACGCGCTGGGACTTGGCCTTGCACGGGGGCGGAAGGGGAGGGAGGAGGTGGCTTCCGGGAAGGTCAGGGTCCTCGTGGGCGATGGGTCGCTGGCCGGAGGTGCAACAGTGGCGACGAGAGTTTGGAGGAGGCGTGGAGAGGAGGAGAAGGCGCGGGCGAGCGCTTCCCGTGAGAGGTGAGCTCGGATGGCAGTGTCAGGCCCCTCCTGTGCCATCGGATCCCCCTCAGGTGACGGGGTTTGCGTGCTCGGCCTTGCGTCCTGGTCACTTGTCAGCCTGTGAGGACGTGCCCCTCGGGCAGGTCCCGGCCTGTCTAAAGCTCTCGGCGATCGTGTCCTTCCTTCGACGTCGAGGTGCTCTGGCGGCCACCCCGGAGAGGCAGGCGGGCTGAGTGGGGAGCCGCATGGGGTCCTGGCCACCCGGCCCCGCCTCTCCAGGCTGGGACTTTGGTGGAGAGAGGTCTGTGCCTGCGCGGTGAGGCTGGCAGCCCTCGCTGGAGGGGTCGGGTCCAGGGGCTCCGAGACAGACGGGGCGGGGTCTGGGGAGAGGGAAGGAGGGTTCTAGTTTCACCTTCGGGAACTCAGAAACGGCCTGAGCGGGTGTCTGTCGGTGTCTGATGTTGGCCACTTTCATGACTTGACTCTTTTCTGGGTTGGTGCTCATCAGGCTCTTGCTGCTTGATGGGGCAGGAGGGAGGGGGGAGGAGGGAAGGGGAGGACGGAGGTGCCAGGCCCTGGGCCCACCCCCTGGCCTATCAGGCACCCCCGGCTGGCGGGCCGTACCCCCGCCCTGCGCCTGCAGCCCTTGCTGCGTGGGGCTTCAGGGGCACCGTGCCCTCACCCAGCCCGTTGTGGCTCGGGCCCAGCGTCCTGCGTGGGAACCGGCCACGGTCGGGGCGCGCCGTGGGACACCGGTGTCCGCCCTCGAGTTCTGGCCGGGCCCGTGGCGGGCAGGATTGATGGGGGTCTGTGGAGAGCGGGCCGCCTCCATTTTTGTGCAACGAGGGATCAGGCGTCTTGTCATGATTATGACCGCCTACGTGTGCAACTCATCACACACTTCAGTCAACTTAGTTTTTTCTTAATACAAAGTCATGTTTGCTCTTTTTTGAAATTTTCGATGCTATGGACAAAAATAAGTAAATTCTAACCCTTAGAGAGAGCTAGGACTGTTTCGTTAGTGGCTCAGCAGGTGCTCACTGAACACCTTCTTACCCTCCGGGGGCCCACAGAGGGGACACGGAGACCCCCGCGTAGCCGCTCGGCAGGCAGGGAGGCGGGCGGATGGGAGGGCTCTGCGTGGGCCCCGTGGAGAGCGGGCGGTCTGGGAAGGGGTGCTGCGGCGGGCAGGGCGCCCTGCTGGGTGCAGGCGACGAGGGGCGGGAGCCGGCACGCTCTTGCGCTCGCGGGATGGCGCGGGGTCCTTCCTGCGCCGTCGGGGTCCTGCTGCGGCTCCTCGCATGCGCCGGGGAGTGTCAGCAGGGACGGGCCGAAAGCCTGGCCTCCGCCCCACTTCTGACGTGTGACTTCCTCTGACCCTCCTCACCTCAGCTGGCGGCTCTGGGGTCTCTGTCGTCACTTGGCCAAGGTCACATGAGTGGCAGGGCTGGGCCTTGAAGGTCCAGCTCCTCAGTCCAAGGCCCCTGACTGGAAGAGCCTGCTGAGTTCTGTCTTAACTACTGCCATGTGGCCAGAGGTGGGCTCCCCAGGACGGACTCCCCCGGAATGGGGTCCCCCAGACATCATCCCCAGGACGGGCTCCCCAGGACGGGCTCCCCCGGGATGGGGTCCCCCAGACATCATCCCCAGGATGGGATCCCTGGGACGGGCTCCCCCGGGACAGGCTCCCCCAGGACGGGCTCCCCCGGGACAGGCTCCCCCGGGACAGGTGCCCCTGGGTGGGCCCTGTGGTCTCTGTTCCCTCTTCCTGGGACGGCGCCTGCAGGGAGAAGGGCTCATGGGGTTTGTGGAACGGATGGACAGGCAGCAACTTGCTCTCCTGTGTCAGCGGAGCTGTGTTAGTGCCTCTGGTATTTGGGGGAAAGTGTGAAATTCTACGTACAGAAGGTACTGCCTGTCCAGCAGCCTCTTTAGAAGAATTTCCTTCTTTCGTCCCCAATCCCAGAAGCCGTTCAGGGAGAGCGGGAAATCGTCGCCGCCTGGCCCGTTTGGGGTGTGAGCCCAGCCCTCTGGGACGTCCGGGGCTCGTTTCCGCGTCGTTGGCGTTTATTGGGTTCTTCGTGTTCAGGACCGCTCATCGTAGATTCCGGCGGGTCGTTCTGGGAGCGTCGCCTGCCGTGCGCCTGGCCGGCTGCTTAGGGTGAGTCCCGTCTGCCCTGCGCCGATGTGGGCGTGTGTCCCCCCCGGGGCAGCCCCACGCCGGGCTCGCTTGCCCCACAGGCGAACAGAAAGAAACAGCACCCAGGGAGTCCAGGAAACGGTGCGAACGGGAGACTGTCATCCTGACAGCAGTCGCCACGGCAGACTCACACACCGAACGCCCCGTTTCAGCGCCTCCCTTGCTCCCCGGTGACCATCCCACGTACGGGACACGTGGGGACATCTCCTTTTTCTGGCCACCCTTACCTTTTAGAGCTGCCACAGGTTTGGAGCCTTGGGGGTGGGTTTGGCGGTGCGGCTGACTCGCACGAGCACCGGAGGGGCCGGCTGCACCCGGGTGACCGCCGGGACCCTGCCGCGACACCCCCCCCCCCCCCCCGCGGGCCTGCCGCCCAGTTGCCTTCTCCCTGCTCGCGTGTTTGTTCTTCCGCAGGCCTGCGGGGCGCTGCAGGGGCCCCCGGGCTCTGCTGTCCTCTGATGTTTTCTGGCAGATTCTGTCCCTTCACACGGACCTGTCTTCTCTCTCTGAAAGTTGGATGGGACTTCTTTCACTTTCCCTGCTCAGCATTCGGGGGCATTTGTTTAAAGGTTCCTGCTTTTCTGTAGCTCGGGAAAAGGGTCTGTGAATTTTTGGACCAACTGACTAACCAAGTTTTATTGGGTAAACATTGACTATCACTAATGAATTCAGTCAGTCTGTCC
Organism: Paguma larvata; assembly: GCA_030068075.1. NCBI lineage: Eukaryota > Metazoa > Chordata > Mammalia > Carnivora > Viverridae > Paguma > Paguma larvata. Next base: position 193,585,573 of record CM057823.1, on the reverse strand, counting down.
ATCTACTCAGCCATCCATCTGTCCACCCCTCCCTCCATCCCCCATCCATCTGTGCATCTATCCATCCATCTGTCCATTCATCCCTCCCTTCTCCCCACTCCCTCCCTCCCACCCTCCATCCTTCCCTCGCTTTCTCCCCATCCATCCATCCATCCATCCATCCATCTATCCATCCATCCATCTATCCATTCATCTCTCTCTCCCTCCCCCTCCCACCCTCCATCCTTCCCTCGCTTTCTCCCCATCCATCCACCCACCCACCCATCCATCCACCCATCCATCTTTCTATCTATTCATCCATCCATCCATCCCTCCTTCTCTCCCCATCCCCCATCTCTCCGTCCATCCACCAATTCCACGCCCCCCATCACTGGAGCTGTGTGATTGGGTTGTGATAACCAGTTGCTCTTGCGGAAGCAGCCGGGTTGCAGAGCACTCCCTGAGCATAACTGTGACTTGGGGCTTGCAGTGAAACTCGTGCTTTTCTGTGTCCACAGGGCCTGAGAAGGCGGGGCTGGGGCTGGGGAGTGGCCCCTCTGCCCTGGCGCCTGCAGGGCCCCTCTGCTCTTTTTTCCAGTTTTCTTCTCTCAGTCTTCTTTTCCCACCTTTTTTTTAAGTCAAATGAGGGCATGTACAGTTTAAGTCCTACAACCTAAATGCACCCTACAAATTTGGGGAACCCTTTCTGGCTGCCCTGTGTGGGTGGTGTAGTGACAGACGGACAGAGAGACTTGTCACTGAATTATCCATGTGTTTTCTCCCCCCCCCCGAGTCTCGCTTGTCCCCTCAGCCGCTCCTGCTCCACCCTCTTCTGTGCCGTTCCCACCCCCTGGGTCCCCGGTCCCCCTGGGCCCCCTGGTCCGTCTGCTCCGTCTGGAGGCTGCCCTGTGTTTGGGGTTTTGTAGACTGTGTTCACATGGTTCTTCCGTTCTTCTGTTCACATTCTGTGAATGTGTGTGTGTCCCGGTTGGGGTTTGGGGAGTCTTGGGAGCCCCCGCTTGTGTCCGCCCCTGCCTGTGTGTCTGGGGAAGGTGGCGGGCTGGTCCCTGAGGCAGAAGCAGCTTCGAGGAAGAGTTCGTTTTGACTGTTGAGTTTGAGGCGGCCTCAAACTCGCAGGAGGGGTGTGCATGGGAGATCAGCATGTGGGGGGCCGTGGCCTCGAGGGGTCCGACCGCTCGGGGCACAGGGGAGAGAGCCGGGGCCCCCGCACTCGAGGCCAAGCAGAGGGGGACCCGGAAGTCCACAGCGCGCTGAGTTTGCCAGAAGTCGGGGAGCGAAGCCGGAGTGGGGTGTGTGGGACGCAGCTCCGTGGGCTCGTTGGTGGCCGGGTGAGAGCGTGTGCAGGCCCGAGGGGCCGGGCCGGAGGCCGGGCTGGGGAGGGAGGGCAAGGGTGGGAGATGGGGTGCAGAGAGCCCGGGAGGGCGCGCCTTGGGGAGGCTGCTGAGGGCAGGAGAGCCGCTCTGGGAGGAGGGGTCCGGCGAGAGCCTTTTTTCCTCTGAGTTCGGAGGGGCCTGGGGACTGTGAGAGGTGGTGGGGTGGCCGTCTTGAGAGGGAGCCATGTCACAGTGGCAGAGAAGGGCAGCGGGCGGTGGCGGAGAAGCCGCCCGGAGCTCGAGGGGTGTGCATGCCAGCCGTGTGGCCCCTGGGCCGGTGGGACGCGTCCCTTCTCTAGAAGGGGAGCGGGAGGGGCCGGAGGCGGGCGGGTTCGGGTGGTCACGACTGGAGCTCAGGGGCCCTCACGGGCTGAGGAGCGTGACTTTGGGGAGGGACCCAGGCCCCCTGGGCAACGGGGGCCCCACAGCACGTGCTGTGGAGAAAGCCCCCCGCCAGTTCCTCTGGGGTGGGGTGGCCCCACGTGGCCGCAGAGGACGTGAGGGACGAGGACCTGATGGGGGCCTTTCCTGGTGGACTGGAGGCCGAGGGGGGAGGGCAGGGGTCCCCCGGGAGTGGGGGTCAGGCCGTGGTCAGAGAGGAGCTGGCGGGACACAGGTGGCCCCGAGTGGGAGTGAGGAGGATGAGGCTTCTGGGGTGAGGAGGTGGAGGCGCGGAGTGGGCTGGGGTGGCACCGCCGGTGGACCGGGAGGGGGGCGGGTACGGCCTGGGGCGGGGGAGGTGTGCTGTCCTGGGTGCAGGGAAGGATGGGGTGGGTTAGGTGGGAGTCAGGGCCAAGGAGGAGGAGAGGGAGGGGCAGAGGGAGGAGGGGGAGGAGGGACGTCCAGCAAAAGGTGTGTTTGTTGTGCGGAGTGAGGCGATGGGCGACTGAGGGAGCGTGGGAAATGGGTTTGTAGCTGCGGGGAGAGCTCTCAGCTGGCTGCTAGGTGTTGGGGTCACCCGTGAGGAGGCCTGAGAGGAGGACTTTGAAGTCTAGAGAGGAAAGGGGTCCTGGAGGGGGGAGCAATGGGGACATGGGGGAGGAGGGGGGCGTGACGGAGGGACGGAGGGACGGGGCGTGGAGCTGGCGGCACCATTTTGTGGAGCACAGCGGGTGGGAGCCGAGACCGCTGGAGGGTCCCTTCTGGGTGTGCTGTGCCCTCGGGTCCCTTGGGAGCCGCTCACCGAGCAGCAGGTGTGCAGCCGGGGAGCCCTCGGGAGCCTCCCAGTGCCCTTGTCCCTGAGCCGTGGGGTCCTCAAAGGAGGGGCCTGTGCCCTCCCGTGGCAGCCCCGCGCTTGGCCAGGTCCCACACACGGTCCGCCCGGTGCCCCCGCTGGCCACCTGTAAAGGAGGTGCACAGACACGGGGCGGGTGGTGGGCGGGTGGTGGGCCAGGTCAAGGGCGGGAGTGAAAGCTCAGCGGGGACATTGGGTGTTGGTGGCTGCTAACGGCCGAAGGGGTCTTGGTGAGCCAAGAACCCACCGGCTCAACCTCTGGTGTTTTGGGGACCCGCTGCGCTGGGGAGGGCAGACCCCGGGTTGGTTTAGGTTTCGGGGACAGCAGGAAGCGTGTCCCAGATTCTAGAGAGCTGGGCGGCGGGCCGTCAGTGGACAGGGCGAGGCGGCGGGTGGGGACGGCCAGCGTGCGTCCTGGTGTGTGTGACCGTGCGGGGGCATGCCTTGGGTCTTCTGTGCATGTTGGGGGAGGTGGTGCCTGCGGGGTGTCTGGTGCCGGGGCAGTGCCCAGGTGGTGGCTGCAGGTAGCCCCCCACCCCACACACGGTGGCTTAGGGGGAGGGCACGAGGGTCGGGGTCTGCTGGCGGGTGGGTCCCGGTCCGAGAAGGCGGGAGGGGGCTGTCAGAGGCGCTGTGGAGGCGGACAGCGCCCGCTCGCCCAGCCCCACGCTGTCTCTGCCTCTTCTCAGGACCCCTCTGTGTGCAGACCGAGAGAGCTGGGTTCAAATCCACCCGTGACACTCATTAGCTGTGCGGCCATTGGCAAGTTACTCGGCTTCTCTGTGCGTCCATCTGCTCATCGGCAAGATGGGCGTAATCGTCCTCACCTCATGGCGACGTCGCGTGGGGACCTTACTACGTGTCGAGTCCCGAGAACAGCGCCGGCCACGCCGAGGACCCTGCGAGGCTCCCCGCCGCCAGGGCTCCCGCGGCCGCCCCGTCTGGCGCTCTTCCCGGACTTGCCGCTCCCGCCCCCAAGTCCCCGTCTCTCCTCCCGTCGCCGTTGTGCACTGCGGGGGCCGTTCCACGTGGCAGCGCGCGTGTCTGTGACCTCGGTGGCGTACCCGTGGTGAGCTGGAGCGACGCCCCCAGCGTGGGTAGGGACGGAGGCCGGGCGTGCGGCGGGCCGACTTCTCCTCCTGCGGGCCCCGAGCGCCGCTCCCTGCCCCTCCCTCCTCGGGGCCTCTGGGCTGCTCGGGGCGGGCCCCTCTCCGTGGCCTCTGAGTCCGGGTCGCTGCCGGACACGGGGTAGGCACTCACCCGGCGGCTGTGAGAGAAGTTTCTCAGTTCGTTCTACCCCGATCTGAACGTTGGGGAGCAGTAGGGGAGGCCTCGGGGCACCCGATGTGTGTTTCTAGGTCCCGCCAGTCCGCACGAAGAGTCAAGGAATGACCGTGTCCCTAGTGGTGAGGGACTGATCCCGGTCGTGGGCGTGGCGAGAAGGGGACCGTGTGTCCCGCTGTCCGTGCTGTTGGGAAGCCGTCCCTCCTTTCTGACCTCGCTCGCCTTCTCCGCACGACGAGGAGGCTGGGCCGGGTGGTGTCCTGTCTGCTCTGGCTGCCGCAGGCCGCCGCACGCCCGGCAGCTTAAACCGCAGCCCGTTTGTCACCGAGGCCCGGTGCTCACAGATCCAGTGCCTGGCGGGGACGCTTCCTGGCTCCGGACGGCCACCTCTGTCTTCGCGAGGCCGAGAGCAGGGAGCGCGGGTGCGGGGGGTGGCGGGCGAGGTCCCTCTCTCTATTTTATAAGGACACTAGTCCCTTTCTGATGGCCCCCAGAGGCTCCCCTCCACATACCGTCGGGCCAGGGGTAGCATCTCAACGCCCCATGACCGGGGGCCACATACGTGCAGCCGTCGCAGCCGAACTCAAGCCAGGGCGGTCCAGGTACTGCTGCCCATCAGAACCACCTGGAAGGGCTGTGGGCTGGGGGTGGGATTTGTCAAAGCAGGCACCGCAGACTCACTAACCAAGTCTCCCGGTGGGGGAAGGGGACCCCGGCACAGGCACCTCGGTGGCCCGGGCGGCAGAAATGCGCGCGGGAGTCGGAAACCGTGCCCCGTGGTTTCTTCTGACTCTCGCCGTCTGCTCTGCTCATTCCACCGCGAGCGGATGCGGCTCAGCTGGTGGGCCGAGCCCGGACGTGTGCTTACGAGCATTAAGACCTCGCTTAGACCGGGTAGAGAGAGTTAGCGGGACATGGCAGCACGAGTCTCCTAGAGATATCGGGGCGAGCCTCGGAGAGGACCGCTACCTGGTGCCACTTTGCACGGCCCCCGACTCCGGGGTGTGGACGGGTTACAGAGAGGCGGCCGGCAGGCCTTCTGTCCCCGAGGAGGGCAGCGGGGGCTCGCTGACCCCTGTCCCTGGAGGGGTCACCCCCCTCCCTCCCAGCACTCAGGCGATGGCCCTGGCGAAGGTTCTGGGGCTGCGGAAACAATTACCAAAGACGCAGAGGCTTAACCCAACTCTGCTCCCTCTGTTCCCTCACGGTCCTGGGGCGGCGAGTCCAGCGTCGCCTGCTCCAGTCACGGTGTGGGCAGGGCCCTTCCCCTGGAGGCCGCAGGGGAGAGCTGTCCCGCACCCCTTGTGGCTTCTAGAGGCGCTCCGTTTGTGAGCTGCAGGGCGCTCCGTCCGCCTTCGCTGCCTGCCACTCCGACTGCGCCTCTCTCCGACTCGGACCCTCCTGCCTCCCTCTGGGGAGGACCCTTAGGTCCTAAATAATGTTCTCTCATCACTCTTTCTCCTCTGGATGGTTTTATGGAAACCCGCGCCCCGCACAGCTCGCCCTCTGTGTCCCCACGTCAGACTGCGGGGCCGCCTCGGAGCATACCTTTCTGTTCCCCCAGCTCCGTCTCTAACGCGCTTCCCTGGAGGACGAGACCCCACATGCGTCGTCACAACGTGCTGCCGGGGGACGGAGCGCGTCCCGCCTGACTCCCCAGGGGAGGGTGCTGGCAGCTGGCGCCCGTGTCCTGCGGACTTGGCCCCCCCGCATTTCCCCGGGGCTGATTTTGCTTTGTTGTCCCTGGGGTGAGTCCCAGCCGCGAGCACGACTGCACGCCACGTCCCGGGTGTCCTCCTCGCGAGCCGTCGAATCTGGGCTCGTCCGGGGACCCTGACACAGGTTCGTTTCTGGGACGAACAGTCCTTTTCATGACGAAGCCGTGCCCTGAAACAGTTGGGTTTCCTGTTCGCTTTTCTGTTGGTTTCTCCGTTCTGTCCGGTGGCCTCTGTAGTTGACCGAGGTGGTTTCAGACTAAGCGCCTTTTCCCCACGTGGTACCTTGTTCAAAAGCAATTAATTGAGGGAGGTGGTGGGATACGAGGGGTGCAAGCTGGCTCTTTCCCGACAGAGGACTGTTCACGACGTGGGGGGAGGCTGGGTCGCCCAAGCCCCGCCTTTCGCTCTGGCTCTGCCCCTCCGGTTAAAATGCAGATTGGGGTGCCGGGGTCTGCGGAGGCGAGAGCCTCGCGACCCTGCGGCGGTTCCGGGGGCGCCGGGCTGCTGGCCTCGACCACACCGTGAACGGTCGGGGCCCCCGAGGCGTCGTCTCCTCCCCCCCAGGCAGGCGGGACGGCTGCAGTCCTGCATTCCTCCGACCTAAACCCTCGTACGGGGCGTCCCTTCCGGGAGACACGCTGTCTGCCTGCAGGAAATGCCTTAGTCCGACTTGAAGGTTTACTGTGTACGAAGCTGCTTCTCTCCCATCCGACATTTGCGTCGTGACCAGACTCTGCCACGGTTTTTGTCACGTTTCTATGGTCAGGAAATACCAGTGAGCAACAGGAACGCGGGATGTGTAGTAACGAGCCGTTTATTTTCTTCCTCAGGGCGTTATCTCGAGAAAACCCGGTAGCATCAGGCACGCCCTGAACCGCGGAGGCCCTGGAGTGACGAGCTATGCCCCCCGTCTTGCGAGCACCCCGAGATGTATAGAGCAGGGGACGCGGCGGAGCGGCCGCTCCACGGGCCGGCGCCCCCTCGCCTGCGGAGCGTGGAGGTGGCGAGAGGGAGAGCGGGGTACGGATTCGCGCTGTCCGGCCAGGCGCCGTGCGTGCTCAGCCGCGTCATGCGAGGGAGCCCCGCGGACTTCGTGGGCCTCCGCGCCGGGGATCAGATCCTCGCCGTCAACGAAATCAGCGTGAAGAAGGCGTCCCACGAGGACGTGGTGAAGCTGATCGGGAAATGTTCCGGCGTCCTCCGCATGGTGGTCGGCGAGGGCGTCGGCCACGTGGAGTCCTGTTCCAGCGACGAAGAGGTTGGATTTTACGAAGGCAAAGGCTGGCTGAAGCCCAAGCTTGACTCGAAGGCGTTAGGCATCAGCAGGGCGGAGAGAGTCGTGGAGGAAGTGCGGTCGGGCGGGATCTTCAGTACGATCTGTGACAACCCCAGTCTCCGCGCGGGCGGCGCCGAGCCCTCGAGACTGAAACAGAGGTCCCTCTCGGAGTCGGCCGCCGGGCGATTTGACCTGGGCCGCGAAAGCGTGGGCCACCCGCATCCCAACCTGCTTTCCAAGGAGGAAATCGCCAAAGTTCTCAACGACGACTCGGTTTTCGGCCTCGGCCCTGAGACTCCGGAGGACTTGACCCTGGACGGGAGTGTCTTGAGTGCGGCCATGGTCGTCGGCTACCTGGGCTCCATCGAGCTGCCTTCCACGAGCTGCAGCCTGGAGGCCGACAGCCTGCAGGCCATCCGCGGCTGCCTGCGGCGCCTGCGGGCGGAGCAGAAGATCCACTCCCTGGTGACCGTGCGCGTCCTGCACGACCGCGTGCAGCTCTGCACCGACCAGGCCGCCGTCCTGGCCGAGTACCCGGCCGAGAAGCTGGCCTTCAGCGCCGTGTGCCCGGACGACCGGCGGCTCTTCGGGCTCGTGACCATGCAGACGAGCGACGACGGGAGCCTGGCGCGCGAGGACGAGGGCGCCCTGCGGACCTCCTGCCACGTGTTCATGGTGGACCCGGACCTGTTCAGCCACCGGATCCACCAGGGCATCGCGCGGCGCTTCGGGCTGGAGTGCACGGCCGACCCCGACACCGGCGGCTGCCTCGAGTTCCCCGCGTCCTGCCTGCCCGCCCTCCAGTTCATCTCGGTGCTGTACAGGGACATGGGCGAGCTGATCGAGGGCGTGCGGGCCCGGGCCTTCGCGGACGGCGACGCGGACGCCCACCAGAACACCAGCACCAGCAGCAACAGCGACAGCGGCATCGGCAACTTCCACCAGGAGGAGAGGAGCAGCCGGGTGCTGGTGGTCGACCTGGGCGCCGGCTCCGGCAGGCACGGCCCGGGCGGCGGCGGCTGGGAGGGTGTGGGCGGGCGGGGCTCCCAGCCCTGGGGCGCCCCCTGGGGCGGGGCCTTCGGCCACGAGCCCGAGGGGGGCCCCCCGTTCGAGGCCGCCCCGCAGGCCGACAGGTGCTGGGACTTCGGGAGGCACTTGGGGCCCGCCGCCCACGTGGAGCTGCCCCCGGCCTCCTCGCGGAGCTCCGTCCCCCCTTCCAAGAGGGGCGCCGCGGGCCTCGGCCAGCGGTGGCTTCCGGGCCACGTCCTGCAGGAGTGGCAGTGCGGACACGCCAGCGACCAGGAGTCGTACACGGACTCCACCGACGGGTGGTCCAGCATCAACTGCGGCACGCTGCCCCCGCCCATGAGCAAGATCCCCGCGGACCGCTACCGCGTGGGGGGCAGCGCGGCGCCGCCCCCGCCAGGCACCCAGAGGAGGGACTGGTCCAGGAAGGCTTTTGGGGTGCAGACCATTTTCGGGCCCCCCCGACAAGCTAGAAAGAGCAAGGAGGACCGAAAGGTAAGCGTGTTAGGCGCGGGCTGGGAAGCACGAGCTCGATTTTGTCGCTCCGTCTGTCGTTGGCGGGGTTGCGTGCCGAGTGTCCGGCTGCCCTGCGCCTCTGTCGCCGTCACGGGGTGTCTTCGCTTACGTGCCGTGGGCTCTGTCCTGCCCGGGAGCCCTCCGGGTGCTGCCCCCCCTCGTGGGTCCTGGGCAGGACGTCGGGGCGGAGCGGGTGACGCAGCCCAGGCTGAGGCCCTCCTTCCCTCGGGCCCCTTCCCGCTGCGGGTGCCCAGGACGGTCCTATCCCCGGCCGTTTCGGAGCCCGTGTCACCCGTGGGCTCGGGCAGCGCACCCTTTTGAGGTGAGAAAATTAGCTTTTTTATTTTTTAACATTTTATTTGTTTATTTTTTTGAGAGTGGGAGCGTAAGCGGGGGAGGGGCAGAGAGAGGGGGACAGGATCCGAGGCCGGCTCCGCGCCGACAGCAGTGAGCCCTGTGTTCAAACGCAGGAACCGTGAGATCGCGTGACCTGAGCTGAAGCCAGATGCTAACCTACTGAGCCCGCCGGGCGCCCCTGAGGTGAGAAAACTCTCGCCGTGCAGGGATGCTGTCGGGACAGGGCGCCGCCCAGGGTGCCGCTCCTCGCTCTGCGTCCTTCATCTGGAAAGTCCTGCTGTGGAAAGAGCGGCGGCTGAACTCGGCGCGGGGCTGGAGGCTCGGCTGCCTGCCCTCCGAGGCCGAGCTCCCGGGGGGCCCCGCTGGGGCCGGCATGGCCCTGAACGTGCCTGTGTCCCTTTGGGCCCTTGCCTCCCCGGGAGCCCGGTTGGCGCACGAGGGCAGGAGTCGGGTGCGGGACTCGGCCCCGCAGAGGGGCGGCCAGCGGCGCCGGCGGGACAGGCCGAGCCACCGCGTGGCGGACGCTGTGGCTGCAGAGCGGCGCCCACTCGGCTGGTTTCCGGGGCACTATCCGCGGAGGACTTCCGGGTCTGAAAATTCCTTTTCTGCTTGGGCCCACGTCCCTGTTCTCAGCAGCGGAGAACGTCACAACGGATCCGTCGGAGGGCTGCTGGCCGGCCAGGGCAGCGTCGGGGACCGGGGGGGGGGGGGGCGCGGGGGACTTGGCGAATCTTCTGTTGGGGATCCCACCCTTCCTGTGTCGCGGTTTTCACGGTAAAACACGTTCGAGACGGTTGAAAGCTGGAGAAATGCACAGACCCCTGTAGCTTTACCTCCTCCAGGAGGCCCGGCCACGTTTCCGGGTATCTAAGGATGGAGTTTTGTTTTTATAAATAGTTGTGATTGTGTGCGTTTTCGACTCAGTTCCTAAACTGGGGGCGCTTGCGGTTGTGCCGCAAGCACGCCCCTTCCCTTGTCCCTCCGCCCCCCCCCCCTAGGGTTCTGGGTTCTCGGGGCGCGGCCGCTGCTCTCGCCGAGCCGGCTGTGGCGTGGGCTCTCCCGCCGGAGCCTCCCGTCAGCGGGGTGGGCTGGGGAGGGAAGGCCCGGAAGGTGGTTCACATTTCCTGAAACCAGACACGTTGGCGTGGCTGCGAAGGCGCGTCCTCCAAGGGCGTCCCCACTGCTGGCATGTCCGTGGGTAATTACACCGTGGAAAGAACGGGATTTGTGCGGCTCTCTGTGGACCGGGTGCCGCCCCGCCCCCCAGCCCGCTCGTTCGAGGTGAAGGCCCTGTCTACGCGCCGTGGGGCGCCCCGCCGTCTCCGACTGCTCCCAACGCGCTCCGGCCTCGGGGAGCCTGGGGGACGGGGGCACTGCAGCCCCCGTCCTGCAGGTGAGGCGGCCGGTCCTTGAGGGGCCAAGCGCCTCGTCCCAGGTTTCAGGCTCCACAGGACGAGGCAGGTCATGACTCAGACCTGGGCGCCTGTTATTTTTAAAGATCTAATTTCGTTAGCGCCGTCTCAGGCTCACGATAAAAGTGAGGGAGTGCCAGCGTTTCCCACACGCCCTCTGCCCTCACGCGTGCACAGCGCCCCCCGTCAGCACCCCCACCAGAGCTGCCTCATCGCAGCCGGCGGACCTCCACCGACACCCGATCGTCACCTGGAGTCCCTCCCGGGGCCGTGCCTCCCGCGGGCTCGGGCACATGTGACGGTGGGTGGACCCTCCATTACGGCCTCACCAGGGTTCGCTGCCCTGAACACCCCCGGGCTGCACCTGTTCGTCCGTCCCGACCCCCGGCCCCTGGCACCCCCCGTCTCCTGGCACCCCCCGTCTCATCGTCCCCGCGGTTTCGCCTTTTCCAGAATGTTCCATAGATGACCACACGGCGTGCGGCCTTTTCAGATGGGCTGCTCGCCCTCAGTCCCGTGCGGCCACACTTCCCCCACCCTGCCCCGGTCTCTCCCTGGCTCGACGGCTCGTTTCTTCTTCGAGCCGAATAACGTTCCACCGTCTGGAAGGACCACGGTTCATTCGGCCATCACCTGCTAAGGGCACAGTAGCTCCTCCCGAGCTCTGGGATTGTGACGAAGGTGCCGTTCCCAGCCGAGCGCAGGTTTTGGTGTGGACGCGAGTCGGCCGCTCCTCCAGGGTGGGTAGCGAGCGCGTGGGTGGCAGGTCAGACGGCAAATGTTGACTCTCGTGAGAAACTGCCGAACCTTCTCCCGAAGCAGCCGCACCGGTGATTCCGAGTTCCCGCCAGCCGTGACCGGGAGCTCCTGTCGCTCCGTGTCCTCGCCACACGTGGGGGGGCTGTCCTAGCAGGCGTGTGGCGGAGTCGTGCTGGTACTTTGATTTGCGTTTCCCGGATGACGCAGGATGTCGGCCACGGTCGCCGGTGCTTCCTTGTCTTGTGCTTGCGGTCCGAGGCTTGTCTCGTTCTCTTGACGTCTTCCCCAGAGCGGAGCTGTCTCGTTTCAATGGAGTCCAGCCGAACGACTCTCTCGTGGGTCGCGCCTTCGGTGTTGTGTTGGAACGGGCCCCGCCAAACCCGCGGTCCTCCAGCTTTTCTCCTGTGTCGTCTTTGAGTTCTACAGTTTTTTACTTCCCGTTAGGTGTGTGACTGTGGGCTTGATTTCTGTGAAGGGTGGACGCTCCGGTCGGCGTTCGTTTTTCTGCACATGGACGTCCCAGTGTTCCGGCGCCTTCGCTCCTGTCCGAGACCAGCGGGCACGTCCGCGAGGGTCTCCGGCTGCTCCGTGGTGCACTTGCGCCTTGAACGCCAGCATAGCGACACGCGGTCCCGGCTGTGGTGGCGTGGGCCGTGACAGGAAGGAAGTAGTGCGGTGACATCGGCGTGTCTCTCCTGTCGGGAGACACCGTCTGGCACCCACCAGCCGACCCGGAGAGGGATGCTGGGAGCTCGTCAGGCCGGGGGCCTTTGTTTTTATCTTACTGACTCGGACGGTCAGGTTGTCATGCGTCAGAGAGTTTGCCCGAGTTCAAGGGCGAGTAAGTGCTGAGGCTGAGACTGCCCCGCGCTCCGTCCTGCGCAGCCCTGGTCTGTGACCTGTCCCTCCCCTGCAGGGGTGTCGGGACACCCACCTCCTCTCCAAGGGAGTGGCAGTGCTGGGCTGGGCTCCCGCTCGCACCTCTCGAAGGTTGTCGGTCGCTTCTCACCTCGCTCGGTGCATTCTCCGTCGTCAGCTCGGCCGAACCCCACGGCCTCCCCTGCTGGAGCGGCAGAAGCTCCCAGAGGCCGGGAGGAGGTCTCCTGGCATCCCTCCCGGAGGCCTGTCGGGATGAGGGGACGTGCCCAGAAGTGGGGACAAGAGGGACCCGCGCCGGGAACGGCGGAGAGGTGCCAGAGGTGGGGTGCGGCGCAGCGGGGGCCCCGGGTTACTCCCGTGCTTCTTGGCGGCGTCGGCAGTCTGAGTGCCTTGCTTGGCGCAGAATCGGGGTGCAGCCCGGAGGCAGAAACCACGCCGGGATCGGAGCAGGGAGACAGTGTGGACAAGTGGTGACTGGGCCTGGAGGGCGAGCCCTCGGGGAGCCTGGGGCAGGCCCCGCAGCAGAGGCCAGCAGGGGAGGGGCCGGAAGCCGGGAGGCCGCTCGTCCAGGCCACGCTGCCAGGCCTCGCCTCTGGGTGCTGAGCGCGCCGTCCCCACGGAGCCACTGCAGGCCTGGGCGGCCGTCCCCGAGAAAACGGCGCAGCACCCGCCCACCGCCACCTGGAAGACCTCTGAAACCAGAGCAGGCTCCTGATCGACCGGGACCCGTGACCCCTCCCCCCTCCACTGCTGCCAGAGCCTCCCTGAGGCCCGGGGGGCGCCCCACCCCCTCGAGGGCCTGGGGACGCAGGGGAGGCCGGAGGCGCAGCCTGGGTGGGACCTGAGCCTGCGACAGCGTGGGAGGGCTCAGGGGTGTTTATAACTGGGTGCCCTCCTCCTGTGCGTTCCGATTGTCTTTTTGCCTCGTGTCCGTAGCCAGGACGCACTAACCGAGGGTGCGACTGACAGAGGGGTCGATGGGAAAGAGAAGACCCAGGACCTCGAAGTGCTGTCCGTGTCACCAGTCTGATCCAGTTACATTTCATTCGAATTAGGGCTCTTTAATTCTGCTTCTTTGAAAGTGACATCCTCAGAGTCATATTAACTAAGATAGTTGGTCAAGTAGCAACATCCATTCTCAAACTTTGCACATAAGGGATTTTGGAAAATTTTTAAATGAAAATGAGTTATTTATGTTACTACCTCAAGGATTTATTATTGTTATTTTGAAACGAATTAATAAATATTTTTAAATATATCAATTTAGTATGGAAAATGTCAACAGATGATGCCCACGAGACGAAAGCTCTTGGGGCCTCAGTGACTTGTCCGAGGGGCATCCTGGGAGCACAGTGTTTGGGGACCGCTGCCCCGGAGGGGCTCTCGGCTTTGCAGGATGGACCCGCCGGGGCGAGTCCTTCCAAACGGGCGGTGTCGGTGGGCACCTAATAAATACCCTTCTGATTGAATGAAATGAAAAAGTACTGGTCCCGCCTGGAGGGCTCTGTCGGTTAAGGATCCGACTTCGGCTCAGGTCATGATCTCGAGGTTTGTGGGTTCAAGCCCCAAGTCGGGCTCTGTGCTGACAGCTCGGAGCCTGGAGCCTGCTTCGGATTCTGCATCTCCCTTCCCTCTGCCCCTCCTCTGCTCATGCTCTGTCTCTCTCTCTCTTGAAAATAAATAATAAAACATTTAAAACTTTTTTAAAGTAGTATGAGTTTCGGCGCAGTCCCCGCAGGACTAGCTGAACAGTGGCCTAAACACTGTGTGTAGAGTGAGGCCTCTGAGACGAGACGAGAAGGTGTGGGTGGGCCCCCCGGGCTGGCGCGGAGGCCGCCCCTTCTCAAGGACCCGTTCCTTCTGTGGCCGGTTGCCACCCCCCGCCCGTGACCCGCACCCAAACTCAAGTACAAGATGGCGTCACGCCGGGGCGCCTGGGGGGCTCGGTCGGTTAGGCGTCTGACTCTCGATCTCAGCTCAGGTCATGATCCCAGAGTCGTGAGTTCGAGCCCTGTGCTCACGAGAGACGCCCTCTCTCCCTCTCTCTCTCTGCCCCTCCCCCGCTCGCTCGCGCGCGCTCTCTCTCTCTCTCTCTCAAAATAAATAAACGTAAAAAAAAAAGAAAGCGTCACGCCCACGCTCCAGCGCGTCGTTCCAGCGTCCACGCTCTGTCGTGTCAGGTTTTTACTACGGGAATACAAACCGTATTTTACTTGCTAAAAATATTTCCTTTGGTGAAAAAGATGATTTTTCTCCGTTCTTTTCCGAAGAACGAAGCGAGAGGCCTGGCGTCGGGCGCCGGAGCCTGTGTTCGCGTGGCCCAGCCAGTGGCCGGCTCGGCGGCGGTGGGTGGGCCAGGAGAGGACCAGGCCCGCCAGACAGGTCGCTCCCAGCATCCCAGAACAATGAGAGGAGGTTTTAAAATAGACCGTAAGAAGGTTCCGGAGAATACTGAAAAGGCCACAACTAAGGCTCCGTGACTTCAACCCCTCTGCACAGACCGGCTCTGCTGGTTCTCCGGTGTAAACGGTGCCCCAAATCGGAGGGAAGGGAAGCGGACGGAACTGGGACCGGAGAGTCAGCCGGTGGCCGGTGCCCACAAACACGACCGCGACGGTGCAGGGGCCTCCGCGGGTCTGCGGTCCCCATCCACGCAGGGGCCCCTCGGAGCGGCCGAGCGCTGCGTGGGGGGTCGGTGCTCTGTGGGGAGGCAGGGGACAGGTGCAGGGGGGCTCCCTGGGGAGCAGGGGGCAGGTGCGGGGGGCTCCCTTGGGGGCAGGGGGCAGGTGCGGGGGGGCTTCCCGGGGAGGCAGGACGGGAGGCTGAGGGGCAGAGACACTGCTTACTGCCCTGCCGTGGTTTTATGTGGCTTCCATGGAAAGGCCAGAGGCTTCTGAGCGCAGCAGGCGCCAGGAGGGTTCGAGTCCCCAGCAGTGTGTTCTGAGCTGTGCTGCCCTCTGGGCTTCGTGACAGTGGTGACGGCTGCTTTCCTAATTCAGTATCGTTTCCCCGCTGTAGCCGCGGTGTTGTCTGTAGGTGCAGCCCCCTCATCTTCACCGTGACTGTGCCAGCACATACACACACACACTCACACACACACACACACTCACACACACTCACACTCACACTCTCACACACTCACACTCACACACACACTCACACACACTCTCACACACACACACACTCACACACACTCACACTCTCACACACTCACACTCTCACACACACTCACACTCACACTCTCACACACACTCTCACACACACTCACGCTCACACACTCACACACACTCACACTCTCACACACTCACACTCTCACACACTCACACTCACACTCACACACACACTCACACTCACACACACTCACACTCTCACACACTCACACTCTCACACACACTCACACACTCACACTCACACACACACTCACACACACACACACACACACACACACACACACACACACACACACAGGGGCCTCAGGACCCCTGACCCCTCGGAGGCCACTGTGGCCGGGGGGCCCCTCGGGTCCGCGTCAGGAGTGCCAGGCGACGGCGGTCGGGTGTTGTGTTCTCCCGCTGGCGGCCGAGCGGCCTGGGTGCAGGTGCGGTGCGGGGACAGGAAGGGACAGCGGGAGCGAGGGCATGTGTGGGGGCGGGTGGCTTGGCCCGAGACGGCCCACGGAGCTGTGCGAGGCCGTGCGGCGGGGCCGTCTCTCCCGGCGAGCCGGGCCGGGGTTCTCATCAGGAGGAGGGCCTCCCGGGCTGCTGACGGCGCGTGCCCTTCCTCTGTGCCCGAAGTCGGTCCCTTCAGGATTTCAAGCACCCGGGAAATCAGGGATTTTCAGCTGCGATGCTTGTTACGTTTAAAACGGGATGCTTGCGCGTCGGGCCCGAATCCCATCCGGGGAGGCGTCCGGCACGGTGCCAGTGAATTCATTCTGGTCGTTCCCCAGAGAAAGAACGAGATGTGTTGGTGGCCTGTTGTTTCGTGCACCCGAACTGGTTTGGGCTTCAGACGCTGGCTGACCGCCCGGGGACTCTTCAACTTCCTCAAGGGCCTGGAAAATTCTGGAGAACATAATCTTTACATTAATGGTTAATTCTCTTTCCGCACACTCTGTGCTTCCCCAGTCACTCATCCGTGGTTTCCATGTGCTCTCGGTGAGAGCGACGGGAGGCCGCGGGCACGAGGGTGCGAGGCGGGGGCCGTGCTCCGGGCGCCGAGCAAACGCGTAACTTTTATTTTCGACTTGGGGTTTGTGATTGGGGGTCGGACGCACAGAGCGTGAGATTGACCCGGACGACGCTCGAGGCATGTCTGCCTCTCGTCTCTGCGCAGGGCGTCGGGCAGAGCTCGGCCTCGCTTCCCAGGAGGGTGACTGGTGTGCTTTCTCTCTGCGTTTAGGGCCCAAAATCCGGGCGGGGAGCCGGCCTCACTCAGACTTCTCAGCGCGCTGCTGCTCGGAGATCGTTCGGGAGATCCAAGAGATTTAGTGTCACTCGCTCCCTGGACGACCTCGAGGTAAGTGAATTTTAGTTGCTTTCTTTCCTTCATCAGGTTTTTAAAGACGCACGTCGATGGTGCAGATACATCCGGGTCTGCGGATCCCACCCTGACCCCACCCCCTGCCTCCGCCTCCCGCGGTCGCCCTGATCTTCAAGTGGGGGGGCCTCCCCTGCACATCCGGGCCTTCCCCGCCCCTCCCCCCACTGTCTCCTGTCTCATCGCTGCCCCCCCCCGACCCCGCCCGCGTCTGCGGACCGTCCCTGCGCCTCTCTCGCTGCCTGCCGCGTGACCAGCGCAGCCGCGAACACGTGATAGTTGTGAACTTGACCCCGCCTCTCTGGCATTCGGAGGCAGGGCCTCCCGTCGCCCCTCTTGAAAGACAGGGTGTCGAGCCACAGACGCAGAGTTCCCTCCTCAGCCACGTTCCTCAGAGAAACGAGCGGGCTTCACTGTCACAGCGGTTTGGGGGCCACGGAAAGGGTCAGAGCCCCTGCGCCCCCGTGTCCCCGGCCGTTCCCGCCTCGCACCGGTGTGGCGCGCGTGTTGGCCGACAGGCCGGGTGGACGCGTTCTTGTTAGGTTCCCCGCTCGCGTGAGAGGCCGCCATCCGTGCTGTCCGTTCTCAGGCCGCCGTGTGGACAGGCGTATAACGTCCCGCAGCCTCCGTTACGGTGTCCCACGCGGGGTTTCGTCGCCCCGAGGACCCCTGTGCGCCGCCTGGCCCACCTCCCTTCTCCCCGACCCTCCTGCGGTTCGCCGTGCGCTCTGCCTGGCGCTCGGCACAGGTGCAGGGGTTCCAGGTGTCCTGTCGTGTTGTTACGTGGCGTCTGCCGTGGACGTGCCGGCCCTGCATCCATTCCGCCGTGGAGGGGTCCCCGCTGGGAAGCTGGAGCTTGTGTGTGGGGCCCCGTGGCCACACTCGGGAGGGAGGGCTTCCCAGCAGTAGAGTGCCGGGTGACAGACGTGGCCACACACCGCTCTCCGGGACCATTCCCACGCAGGCCTGAGTCACTGGTGTGCGAGCCCGCCGCCCTCCCCTCCGCCCCCGGTGCTGTTGCGCTGGGATTCTTCCATTCCGGGGACATGGCGTCTGGTCTCGCTCGGCATTTCACTGACGGCGCGTGAGGCCGGGTGGTCTGCGGGGGCTCTTTGGCTGTTCCAGTTTTCTCCATTTTGCGTTAGCCTGTTCTAGTTTGTGTGTGTGTGTGTGTGTGTGTGTGTGTGTGTGTGTGTTCTGGACTGGGTCCTTTGTCAATAAATGTTTTGGAGAAATCTTTGTGACTTATGTCTACCTTTGTTTGGGGTGTCATTCCTTACACATAGATTTACTTCACCGTTCTTAAGCGTCCCGGTCAGCGGCACTGGGGGCGCTCACGGGGTCGGGGCAGCCCCGACTCCTGGTTTCCGCTCAGGTCACGACCTCCCCGTTCGTTGGATCGAGCCCCACGTCGGGCTCTGTGCTGACAGCGTGGAGCCTGCTTGGGAGTCTCTCTCTTTCCCTCTGCCCCTCCCCTGCTCTCTCTCTCTCTCCAAATAAAGAATCATTAAATAAAAAGAGAACACTCACAGCGTCGTGTGGCCGTGCCCACCCTCCATCCCCCGCCCTCTCCATCTCACAAAACTGCAACTCTGTCCCCATGAAACACTGAGTCCCCCTCCCCTCCCAGAGTCGCCGGTGCCCCCACACTTTCCGTCTCTAAGTTTTCACTACCCCAGGTCCCTTATTTAAGCGGAGTCACGCGGGCTCTCTGCATCCGAGTCTGCCACGTTTCACTGAGCGTAACGCCCCCCGGGCTCCCCCACAGCGTAGCGGGCGTCAAGATGCCCTCCTTTTCCTCCACCTCATCCGTCACGTGGACACCCCGCGTGTGTCTGTCCGTCCCTCTGACGGCGCACACTCAGGTCTCTCCCACCTCTGGGCCGTGGAGAACCCTGCTCTGAACACGCTTGTGCAATTATCCGGTTGGTTGGTTCTATTTAAAGTGAGATCATTTCTCACAGACTGAATAACAATAAATTGGAAGAGACAGACTTCGGCTGATCGTTGCTTCAAATAGTACGTCCGTTTGTGTTTCGATGTGGAACCGGGGTCCTCGAAAGGCGGAAGCCACCGGGTTTTCTAGACTGGATGTGGGAAGGTCAGAGTCGGGGCGGGTCGAGGGGCCGGAGGGGGTGCAGGCTGGAGGCTGGAGCTGGGCGGTGGGGGGCCGCCTGGCCCGTGGTGTCGCGGTAACCGGCGGCGGGGGGGTGTGTAGGGCAGCGGCGGTCAGAACGGGCTCCGGAGCGGCCCCCACACGGGGCGGAAGGCGCAGGGGGGAGGTGGCGGCTGCTGGCCAGCTGGCTGCAGTTTGGGGGAGAAGGGTGGTGGGGAGGGGTCTGGGCCTCCGAGGGGTGAAGAAGCGGCGCGCGCCCGGCTCGGGGGCGGCCCGTGCTCCACTCCAGGCTCCGCGGGTCCCGATGGCTTCTCCTCGCCCGAGAGCAGCCGGGCAGCTCGGTCTTTGACCTCTGACCTCAGGCCAGCGCCGTGAGGAGGCCCTCACGGTCCCGGTCCTACAGGTCGGGCGCCCAGCCGCAGGAGGCTCGACAGCGTCTGTAGGCCACGCTGGGCTGCGGAGCGCCAGTCTTCCCGCCGCGTACCGGCCTCTCACTGTTGTTTGAGCGGCACCTTTAGGGACGTAGGATTGAACCTTCGCTAACTGTTTTTTGCCCAAAGGTTTCACAACGTGCAGGCTGCAGACACCTTCCTTCGGCGCTCGTCGCTGGTAAGCCTGTGTCTAAGGGCCGCTCGCTGAACACGCCGTCCGTCTGTACGTCCCTTTCTTACTCTTTAGCGGGGGTCCCGGCCGCCTCGGAGACCGTCCCCGACCTCTGGGTCTTCGTGCCCTCGCACGGTCCCCTCCCCAGAGGCACCGGATTTCACGTCAGCCGTCAGCCCCTGCCAGGGGTCCCCGCCCCACCGGCCCCCCCCAGCCCCCTCCTCTACCTCAGTATGGACTCAAGTGCACGTCCGGGGCCCCTCGGGACCCCAGCGGCTTGGACTGGGTCCCCTGGAGGTAGACTCAGACGGGGAGCTCTGTGAGCCTGGGGGCCGTATGAAACGGGGGATAAAGTAGTACACGTGGGTGTCGGTGCAAGTGAGCGGCGGCTGTATAAAACAAGAATGACTCTGACTCGTTTGGCTTGAAAACGCGTGCGATTAAGTCAGAGCACGGCAGTAGTGTGAGTCCTGGGAGAGGGTGAGCGGGGTGCGAGCCTCCGTGACCTCCTCAGGCGACCTCCTCAGGCGACCTCCTCAGGTGACCTCGGTGGTTAGGAAGGGGGCAGAGGTGCCGGCTCATCCTCGATTTTTATACGGTGAGAACGCAGGCCACGATCTCCAGCGGGCCTCAGACAGTAAAATAAAGAGCAGTTTTAGGTCGCAAGAAGGAGAAATGGAATTATAAAAAACGGTCACCTCAGCAGATGGGTGAGAAATTCGAGCGACGGGACAGCAGGCGGGCGGGAGCCGAGGTCGTCTGCGGGGCAGCAGCACCGAGCCGAGCAGTGGGTTAGGTCCCCACCTGTCAGCAAGAACGTCGATTTCAATTTTTTTACGTTTATTTATTTTGAGAGAGACAGAGACAGCGTGAGTGGGGAAGGAGCAGAGAGAGAGGGAGACGCAGACAGGGTTTCTGCACTGTCTGCACAGAGCCCGACACGGGGCCTGAACCCACAAAACCGCGAGGTCGAGACCTGAGCCGAAACCAGGAGCCGGCCTCTGAACCGACTGAGCCCCTCTGATGCCCCAAGAACTTCGATTTCAAATGAATCAGAGATTCCAATTAAGAAGAAAAAATCGTCAGACTGCGCGAGAAATCTGATTATACTGTTTTCTAGAGACGCATCTAAGAGCTGAGGACACAAGGCGAGTGAAACCGTGGAGAAGGCGCGCCGAGCGGTTCGAACGGGAGTGGCGGCGGCCGCGTGGATTCCAGAGTCGGCTTCCGGGCAGAAAGCGTGCCTAGACTGGAAAGGGAGCCTCCTCATGGCCGGAGGCGGGAAGAAGTTCTCATCCTGAATTCTGTGTGCGTGCGGAACACGGTCTCAGCACGTAGGGAGCGAAACTGGGAAGAAGCAGGAGCAGAAGTGGACCCACCGATTCAGCAGGAGATCTTTCCCGCTCCCCGCGTCGGAGCCGGTGGCCGGAGCAGGGGGACGGAGTCAGGAGGAGGGAGGGTCCGAAGGGCACGGCTCCCTCCCAGCTTGGCCTCGGGCGCACGCGCCACCGCCCCCGCTGCGGGGTGGATGAGCGTCGGCCGCGTGCTGGGCCGTGAGGTCGGTGTCCGCAGGAGCCGAGACTCTCCGGCCCGTGCCACCCGGAGCACTAGACACCAGCGGCGAGTGGGCGGGGCCGTTGTCTGGGAGTACGCGGCCCGTCGCTCCAAGGAGAGTCACCGCGGAGGTCAGGAATGATGTCGCAAGGCCCCCTCTGGACCTGTGGCGTGTGCCATGTGTGCAGTGCCGCGATGCCCGGACGAGAAGGGAGAGGAAGCGGGCAGTTGTCTCGAGGCGCGAGAAAGAGCGAAAACAGACACGCGGGTAGTGGAAGCCGGCAGCGGGGAGGGCAAAGGCGGAAGTCGGTGACACAGAAAACGGGCAGAAGAAGACATGAAGAGGGGCTCCTACCCAACTCATGTATGAGGCCTCCAGGACCTCGACCCCCAAACCCGACGAGGACCTGCGAGCAGGGGAGGGGAGCGGAGGAGGGGAGGGGAGGGGCTGCCCACAGGTGAGCGCAGCTGGAAGCACTCAGTTCACGGTTACTCCAAGGACAGGGTATTGTTTTAACACTTGAAAATCCATGTACTTGACCTCAGTAATGAAGTAGAGAAATCATACATCCTCTCAACAGAAGCAGGAAAAGCATTTGGTAAAAGTCGGTATCCGTTCATGGCAAAAAGAAAACAAAAAAAAAAAAAAAAGGAATTAATGGAAACTTCCTTAATCTGATGCGGCTATGAAGACTCCGCTTAGCGTGCAGCTACTCGCGAGATCAGAGGGAGGGAAAGACGTACGCCGTGACCATTCCTGTTCAGACATGTCCTGCAAGTCCGAGAAAGTAGGTATTTAACAACCGCAGAGGGAAGGTGAAAACGCTGTCCTCACGGTGCCCGGGCGGCTCCGTCAGCTAAGTGTCCCACTCTCGGTTTCTGCTCTGGTCGTGATCTCACGACTTCGTGGGTTCGAGCCCCACATCAGGCTCTGTGCTGATGGTGTGGAGCCTGCTTGGGATTCTCTCTCTCTCTCTGCCCCTGCCTTGCTCACACTGTCTCTGTCTCTCTCTAAATAAATAAATAAATAAACTTAAAACAACTTTTTAGAGAAAATGTTCACATAATATGATGGTATCATAGAAAATCTAAAAGAATCTATAGGTTAATTATTAAGATTAATGAATCCTTAGCAAGGTCGCTGAATATACATACAGTCGACATACAGTAATCAGCCGTGAATACAGTTAGAAAATAACATAGATTCAATGCAATTTTTTAAAATTATTTATTTTTGAGAGAGACACAGCTAGCATGAGTGGGAGAGGGGCAAGAGAGGGAGAGAGAGAATCCCGACAAGGGGCTCAAATCCACAAAACTGGGAGATCAGGACCTGAGCCGAAACCAAGAGTCGGATGCTTAACCAATTGAGCCACCCAGGCGCCCCTAGATTCGATGCAAATTTAATCAAAATCCATCAGGCGTTTTGAACTTAAGACAATTCTAAAATTCTCACGCAAATACAAAGGGTCCAGAGCAGCCAAGATATTCTTTTTTTTGAAAATTTTATAATGTTTATTATTTTTGAGAGAGAGAGAGAGAGAGACAGAGGGCAAGCAGGGGAGGGGCAGAGAGAGGGAGACACAGAATCTGAAGCAGCTCCAGGCTCTGAGCTATCAGCACAGAGCCCAGCGTGAACTGGGCCGCAAGATCATGAGCTGAGCCGAGGTCCAGCGCTTGCGCGACTGAGCCCCCCAGGCGTCCATAGCAGCCCAGATATTCTGGAAGAAGGACAGGTAGGAGGACTTCCGCTGTTTGCTACCGAAACGTATTGCAGGGAGAGCAACTCCAGACGCCGTCCACGTTGGCACACAGATGGGCAGACAGTGGCACACAGGAGCGTGCACCGAGGTAGACCCCGTGCCCGTGGGCATGGGCGGTGTGCAGAGCAGGGCCAAGGCGGTCTCTTCAGCGCTGCTGGAATAAGTAGAGAGCCACGTGGGCGAAGGGAGCGTGAGGGCCCCTCATTCATGCAAGCACACCCCTGCTAGATTATGGGGGTTGGGGGGGCGCTACCAGAGAGGGCGGGCGGGAGATTCAGGCGGGTGTTTTCTGAGATGACGGCCCAATGGCACGTCCCACCGGAGGTTCCCGGCCCCGTTCGTGGTGAGGTCTGCACGCCGGGGGGTCTGCGGGGAGGACTGACGTGTCAGCAGGAACCGGGCCGGGGCTTTGCAGCCGAGCCTGCGAGAGGAGGCTGGACACAGGCAGGGGCGCGTGGGGGCAGGGGCGGGGGCCTGTCCTGGGAGCCAGAGAGGAGCTGCTGACAGATGGCGGGAGAAGGACAGGGTCCTCGCGGGGTGGGGTCCGGGAAGGAGTCAGGCTACAGAAACGTCAGAGGGGAGTCTCGTATGTTTTCAAAAAGGTGCCCATTTTGGTCACGACCGTGGCGGACGGTCACCGAGGAGGCAGTGGCCCGAGAGGCCGGTCGGGAAGAAGACAGCGAGCACTGTCGGCCCGGTGTGGACAGCGGGGACGTTCGTGCCCTCTGGGTGTTTAGGCAGGTGCCGGGGGGGGGGGGGCGGGGGGGGGGTGTGGACCCACGGTCTTGGCGTTTGTGAGAGAGTTCCAAGGTGCAGAGGCCCCGAGCAGAGCACACACAGGCTTAAGAGGGAGCCGTGCCCCGAGCCCAGCATGGGAGACCAGAGTCGGCCTCCGGGGGACCCAGCGTCCCTGGCACAGGCTGTTGACCGAGGGGAATAAGAAGCCGTTTGCTGTGTGTGCGTGGAGCGGGGCTGACCTGCTTCCGTTCTGCTCGCACAGAGGGCAGGGTGGTGAGGGGTGCGGGGTGCCGCAGGTCTGCAGGGATGTGGGCCGCTGCAGGTCTGTAGGGGTGCGGGGGTGCTGCAGGGGTACAGGGGTGCGGCAGCGGGTCTGCAGGGGTGTGGGCTGCTGCGGGTATGTAGGGGTATGGGGTGCCTCGGGTCTGCAGGGCTATGGGGTGCCTCGGGTCTGCAGGGCTGTGGGCTGCCGCGGGTCTGCAGGGGTGTGGAAGTCCAGGGAAGGCCCCTGGACTGAGCTGGCGGGTGCCGGCTGCCTGGCCGGGGCCCAGGGAGGGGCTCGGGGGTCCGTAGGGTGAAGACAGAAGGACCCAGGGCACCCGGTGTGAGGCGTCTGGTACTGGGGACATCCTGGAAGGAGGCGTGGCGGCCGTGGCATATTTGTGGCAGGGCGATGGCAGTGGGCGAGCTGGAATAGGTTTGTAGACCAGAGACAGGTCCCTCTGAGGAGGGAACGTTCACCGTCCCTCAGCGTGAGGGGACAGGCACGGCTGCCCTGGGGACACGAGGGAGGGAGGGCCAGCCTGAGACCTTGGGTCTTAGTCTAAGTGGGAGGGAAGCTCCTGGGTAAACTCACGACAGGGAGCTGAGGGAGAGAGAGTCCCGTGTTCGGTGCCAGCTCGGGGCTGTTTCGGCACCCCTGTCGTCGGGGGGCCTGGGGCCGTGGGCGGAAGGTCCTCTGACGGCGTGGGGAGGGGGCGCAGGAGGGTCGGGCCCCAGCGTTGCTGGAGCTCTTGGGAGCTCCCGGGGCTTCGGGCGGCTCCGAGGAACTCCTGAGTGTGTGAATGGCTGCGAACAGGAGGGAGGGACGCCAGCAGCCGGGAGAGGGGAGGGAGCGGGGCCGGGCGGGAAGGCGGCTCACGGCGGTGGCCCTGGGCCGCAGCCTTGTCCCCCAGTAAAGCCCCACTGGGGCGTCTGTGCGGTTCCCACAGGGGCGGAGACGGGCGGTGCCGACGGGGACCCGCGGACCGGAAGTGTCTGTCCTGGAGCAAGCTGGCTGCACCCTGGGGACGCCATGGTGCCCAGACTCCCTGCGGCCCCAGGAGGGAGGGGGCCTGGCTGTTCTCTAGACTCGGGTCCTTCAGTTTGTGGCCTTTCCAGACGGGCCCTTGGCGAGAGCCAGGCCCACCTGCCCTGCGCCCCTGGGGCCTCCCCGGCTGGAGCCGGGACCCCATGGGGAGCTCCCCACTGCTCCTTCTGGCCCCCACAGCACCCCCGTCCCCCTCCACTCCCCCGTCCCCCATCCCCCTCCACTCCCTGGGGAGCTCTGTGCTGGGGCAAGGGGGCTGGCAGTTCAGGGCCTGGGCAGCAGGGGGCGCCGAGGCCACGCATTTGCCTCCAACTTGTCCAGACTTCTCCGTGGGGATGGCGAGTGGGGAGGGGGCGGCCCCCCCCCCCCCCCGTGTCTGAGGCTGGGCTGCTGTCTGTGCTCCTCTCCCTCTGCCACCCTTGAACCTGTGGCGGAGTGCGTGTGTTCCCCCTGGGTCCCGCTGCGCCCGGGACGGGCCGAGGACCAGGGAAGGCTTGGTGGGTCCAGGGCGTTCGGGAGAAGATGCCCCTCCCTCTCCTGGGGCTGGTGGGGGCTGGGCAGGGACCCGTGAGAGGCACCCGGGCAGGCGGCGGCCGCTGCGAGGGCATCCAGGACCCAGGAGGAGCTCTTTGGCTGGCCCCTTCACCAGAATCTTCTAGGCGGCCTGCCTGCGTTCCCTCCGGGGTGCACTCGGCTTCCCTCCCGTCTGCGTGCTCCATCCGCACCCTCCTCTGACCCCTGCCGTGCTCCCTGAGCTGCCCCGACCCAGCCCCCCACGGCGACCCAGCCCCCCACGGGGCCTCGGCTGCCGTTCAGGACAGACCCCCTGGGCAGGCTCGGGGCAGAGGGCGCAAAGGGCCTCTGGGCTCCCTCCGGCCGGTGACGCGCCCCGTAGCTGCTTGGTACCTACTTCCTGTCGTCCGGCTTCCTGGGCCAGCGCGCCTCCCCCCACGGCCCCTCACTCTCCTGCTGGGGTGCCCCAGTGCTGGTGGCTCGCGTGGCCAGGCAGGCCTGGGGTTGGGGGCTGGGGACTCCCCCACCCCCCGAGTTGGCCTTCTCCCCGCTGCCTCCGGGCCGCTCCCTGTCCTGCTGAGCCCAAGCCCGGGCAGCACCACACCTCACTGCCACCGCCACCGGGCTTTCCTTGTTGTGCCCAGACCCGCACCTGGTTTTATGAGGGGCTAGTCCCCAGCCGGCAGTGAGTCAGCACGCCCGTCAGAGTAGGGAGGATGCGATGGCGGGCGGGTTTGGTGTCGGGAGGTCCTGGACACTTGCTCTCGGCGGCTGCCGGGACTCTCGGACACTGTGACAGCCTGGGAATCCCTCCTTCCCCCCGAGACGAGCCGGACTCTGGGGGCTGAGGGCACTGTGCGGAGTGGGGGGGGGGCTGTCCCTGGCCTGTCGCCCCCGTCCCCTCCCTCTCCTCGCCCTGCAGACAGCAGAGAAGGGCAGCCTGACAGCAAGAGGGGAGACACAGAGGCCCCAGAGGAACAGAAGAGAGAGCGTGGCCCGTAGAGCCGGAGAGGGGCGGGCTGCCGTGTGGGCCACGCGTGACGGACCGCACGGACAGGTGACGGTGGGCTTCCTCTGCTGGGGTGTGGGCGCTTCCGTCCGAGGCGGTTAGGGCGAGACCGAGTCCGGCACCCGGGCGGCGGTCTGGACGGCACAGCGCCCAGGTGCTGGGTTTGTCAAGGTCGGGGGTCGTGCCACGTGCCCCGGGGCGTGGCCTACCCCTCATGCAGTCCGGCTCCGGTCCGAGTCACTGTGGCTCGTCCCGGGTCTGGCCGTCCTTTCGGGCTAGGGTGCTGCTGGCCCGCACTCTGGCCTGGAGGCCGCTGTCCTTCCCCGAACCAACAAGTGGTACCGGCCCCTGGGAAATCGGTGAGGAATAACCGGGGTCACAGAGCGACGGGCTGGCCTGGCCACCTATGAAAACCTTCCAGTGTTTTCTCTGAAAGTCTCTATGTCTGTGCGTGTGCATGTACATGTATGGGTGAATGCGTGCATGTGTATGGGTGCGTGCGTGTGCACGTGTATGGGTGCACGTGTATGGGTGCACGTGTATGGGTGCGTGTGTGTGCATGTGTGTGGGTATGTGCGCGTGCATGTGTATGGGTGCATGTGTGTGCACGTGTATGGGTGCGTGCGTGTGTGCATGTGTGTGGGTATGTGTGTGCACGTGTATGGGTGCATGTGTGCATGTTCATGGTGTGTGTGTGCATGTGTGTGTACATGCTGGTGTGGGGGGTGTGTGTGCACGTGTATGGCTATGTGCATGCACGTGTGTGTGGGTGCACTTCATGGTGCATGTGTGTAAGTGTATGGGTGTGTGTGTACGTGTGCGTGTGCATACACGTGTGTGCATGTGTGTGCATATGTGCAAACATATGGATGTTTGTGTGCGTGTTGGAGGGTGGCATCAGGGCGTCAATGTCAGGCTTGGGGAGGGGAGGGTGGCGTGTGGCCTGCGCCCACCGGGCCGAGCCAGACCCCGTCTCAGCCTCGCCCATCTGCGGTTCGCCCCACAGGAGCTCTGGGCTCGGCTGCTTCTCTCTTCTCGGCCGCCAGGGGAGGGAGGTGGGCTCGCCGGCTTTGTCTGCCAGACTCGATTTGTACCCAGGAAAGGGGACCCGGCTGTGTGCCCGCGGGGCATGTTCCGAGGCGGCCCGCCTGCCCTCACACTGCCTGACTGGGTTGCTTGGGAAAGACATGACTCCTGCCCTTGTGACCTGGGGGACAGGTGGAGGGAGTGGCCGTGGTACTTGGAGATGAGGCTCCTGCAGGCATGGCGGGTCAGCCCCGGGAGCCTAGGAAGCCGGGGGAGGGGTGGCCGTGGAGGGGACGCTCTTGGCCGAGGCTTGTTCTAGCCACCGGCCCCCACCCCATGAATCAGGGGGAGAGGCGGGGCAGCCCGGGCACCTCGGCCCACCTCCTGGGGGCCCAGGCTGTAGGCTGCTGCTCCCACCGCCACCTCTCTCGCTGGCACCCCCTTCCCTGCAGCCCCTCCCCGTGTCCCCCAACCCCGGGCGGGCGGTGCTCTCTCCCCCTCGGGCCCCAGTGGCTCCTGCGCGCCGGGCCGGGCACTTCCTGCACCTGGTGGTGGGACGTGCACGGTCTCGGAGGCTCCTGCCCCTTCCTTGCTCCGTGTCGTCAACTCATCCTATTACTGTGTGTGGTCGCCAGAGGAAAGCAGTCTTCGGAAGCGTGGGCTGACGCCGCGGTCGGTCAGGTTTCCACTCTCGGGCAGGCCTCGCTCAGTCGGGCATGAAACACGGCCAGGTGCTCCCCGTCAGATCCCCGACGCCGCACGCGCACGCCGGGAGGGCTCCCGCTTCTCCCACGGAAAAGCAGAAGTCCAGGCGGGCTCCTCGCGGTCAGCGCGGCCGGCCGATGGCCTGACCCCGAACCCGAGGGCCATCATCCCCGCCTCTGGGCCTGTGGGCATCGTGTCTGCGGCCCCGGGCGGGAGGCTGCCGGAGGTCCGCTCCGACCCGCCGGCCCAGGGCTGAGCTGAGCCCCGTCGGCCAGGGCTACAGCGGGCTGAGAGGCACTTTGTGGTGAGCAGCTGACCGGGGGGTCTCCAGAACGCTGACGGGTGATTTTGCAGCGGTCCCAGGTTCTAGAAGCAGTTTCTTATTTCTCTTCTTCTTCCTGTGTGTACGAGGTTCCCTCACGTCGAGGTCGTGTCAGGCAGCGGAAGGCAGGCGACGCAGGTCGCGGGACAGAGATCGACGCCCGAGACGGGTTCTAGGGGTGCGGCCGACCCTGCAGGTTGGCACCGCGTAAACTCGTGCCTGTCGAGGCTCATAATAGAGCCGTCGGCAGCTGCAATTAAGGCTGTGAACTGAGCCACGCTGCTGGAAAAACAAATTCTCCGCAGCTGTCGGACTGACTGCGAATTAGCCCTATCAGCTCCAGTTTGATTCTCCTGATTCGGTAGAGGAAATGCTTTAAAAATGATCTCACAGCGGGACTTATGTAAACGGCCTTTTTTTTTTTTTTTTTTTTAATCTGAGACAATTGAGATGGAGTCTGAATCCCTGGCAAACCACAGCTTCCTGCAGTGTCCTGTTGCCATGGGTGACGAAGGGAGCGGAGTGGAACTTCATCTGAGATGTCTTTAAACTTCCCCGGCGTGCACGGGCACGCGGCCTCGGCGTAGTTCGGGTCTGCGGGCTGGCGTGGGGCGGAGGTTTTCGGGTCTCAAGATGAATTCGGGAAAAGGGTTGTCAAAGGAAACCCACGTTTTAAGTGATCCGCAGGTGAGTTATTCCGGCCGTTTCTGGTCACGGAGGAGGATTTCTGTAAGAGCCCTCGGCATCTCAGTCACGGCTTTGCTTCCGGACTGTTCAGGGAACGGGGGATTTCAGGCGGAAACTTTGAAGGCACTTCTGTGTCTGCATCATGGAGCTGAACGTGAGCGCCGTGCAGGTGGGCGCCCGGCTCCGGGACCACCGGGCGCGCGGGGCGAGGCCGGGCGGCGGGTCACTCGCGGGGTTCGGGCTCAGCCTCCGGGGCCGTGCCGGCTACTCGCGCTGCAAGTCCTCACCGCGGCGATCCTCACAGATTTTAAAGAGGAGTGAGGGTGCTAATTCTGGTGAAGTATGAAATTTCAGCTGGATTAGCAAAATCTGTCCTACTCTTGAAACTACTATTTTATAGCTAATAGTTTAAAACGTTTCAGTGATTTTGCTTCAGGCACGTACGTGGGGAGTTACCGGTACTCCTGTTTATGATTTATGATTATGGTTTATGATTGATTATCATTGGAGCTTGTAAAGTTGAACCTACTAGAAAACTTTGTTTAAAAAGGCTTGGGGAGCCGGGCGATATGAAGGCTTGAGATTTCAAAAAAGAATACTTTTTATTTCCCTCTGGCGGCTGCGCCGTGTCGATGTCATGTCACTAATTGCGGGGTGCTGATGCCAAATCCGTTCCTTTCTGAGGGCCGTTTCGTTTTGGTGTTTTCGTGCTATCGGACTAGAACCTCAGGGCGGCTGCGGGGGAGCCGTGTTTGGGGGTGAGGCGGAGGGAGAGGGGCTTCCTCCTTCCCTTTAGATGGGAAAGGGGACGAGGCCAGCGGGGTGGTCCGGGGTGAACCTCATGCAATAAGGCCACCTTTTCCTGTATTTTAAAAACGCGTGGTGTGTACCTTGAAACGCCCAGGCGCTAGTAAAGCCGCCTGGAGAGGGCGAGGCGCGGCTTCGGTGTTTACGGGCGTGCCTGCCGCGTGGCCGCCCCCGGCTGTCCTGCTGCAGACAGTGTCCCTCGTCCTCGGTGGGAAAGTGAATTTGGGGTGTACCGCGTCCTTCATGGACCGGTAGCCGGTTAGCCGCTTGTACAGACCGGCTACTTGCTCTGCATTCTCCTCTCAGTGGGATAGAAAGGCGAGCTTAGGAAGTGTTGGTGTCTATTCCGGGCCAGAAAAAAGGTCTCTGAAAAGCTGCCTTGTACTTGCCTTTCTACGTGATTTGGATTTTTTTTTTTTTTTTTTTTTTGAAATTTCTGCAAACGCTCAAACCAGCAAATAAGTTGTCGGCGTGAGTGTGTTGAAATCTGGTCGTGCGGTGGTATTTTAAGCCGCAGAAGCTGCGCAGCTCTCTCCTCCCCGGGGCCGGGGGAGGTATCGGAAGGCGGGGCGCGTGGTGGGCGCCGCAGCTCTTTCTGGCTCAGAGGGGGCCCGTGGGGAAGGGGGCAGAGAGAGGGTCGCTGCGGTGGGGAGGGGGTGGGCCTGCAGCCAGGCGGCGGGAAGGGGGGGGAAGGCAGGCTGGCTCCACGCCTCGCCGGCTCTGCCGTCTCTAATTGTGCGTCTGTTGGCGGGGTCCCCGGGGGGCAGCCCCCCCCACAGCACACGAGCTCCGTGGACGCGGTGTGCCTCTCGTGGGCACCTTGTCTCTGGAGGCTGAGCGCTGTCTCCCACGGCCCTGGAAGGAGCCCAGGGGAGCCCCGTGGGTCCCCGCCCTGCAGAAGCGCGGGGCCCCCGCCGGCCAGAGGCACAGATCCCAGCGTTCCCATCGCTCGCCCGGGGAGGGTCGGCAGAGGCACCTTGAATGTGGGGGCATGCCCCTCTGTCCGAACAAAGCAAGCGTCCTCCTCGACCACGTCGGGGCAGGCGTGAGCCGTGGGTGCTGGCGAGGTGCGGCGAGGGGAGGGAGACACGGAGACCCGTAGCCTAGAAGGAACGCGAATTGTCATAAGAAGGAAGCTTCAACAAGCTTCCCGCGTGGACCTGTCTCCCCGGCGCTGCCGCCGTGGCCCTTCTTGGGGCCGGGCCGTCCGGGAGGAGTGACGGGACTCTCTCCCGGCCCCACCAGGCTTCCTCGGCCGGTGGGCAGGGCTGCGCGGGAGCCTCGTCACCCCTGCGGCGCGTCCTTCCCTGCGCGCTCATAAAATCCAGGTCGGGCCGGGCTGCGCTCGGCCGAGGTCTGTCGTTCAGTGGCGCACGTCTCGCGTCGCAGATGTGTTGTGAGGTCCATCTGCCGGGCAGCTGCCTTCAGGCTGCTAGAGGATGAGGGAGAGAACTTTCCAGACACCCAGGGGCTTTCACCTCTCCGTGCGCCGGAGCCCTGTGCGGGACCTGAAATCAGGAAGGGCTGCGCTGCAAGGAGAGAGTCCCGCACTGTGTTCTCGGCAGTGCCGGCGCCCGGTCGCAGGTGCGCAGAGGGCGTGCCAGC
Organism: Paguma larvata; assembly: GCA_030068075.1. NCBI lineage: Eukaryota > Metazoa > Chordata > Mammalia > Carnivora > Viverridae > Paguma > Paguma larvata. The sequence continues at coordinate 193,554,443 of CM057823.1, read as the reverse complement.
CCCACAGAGAGGCCCGGACAGGCTGGACGCAGACAGCCCCTGGAGGTGAGGAGGGCCGCCCCGAGCCTGCTCCTGGGGAGGCGCCAGTCTGGGGCGGAGGGGAGAGCGGGCCACACCAGCAGGGTCTTCCTTCCCCGTGTGGCCAGCCCCGGCTGGGTCCTGGTCCCCTCGCAGGCCCGCCAGGTGGGCAGTGGGGGCGGCGCAGTGGGGGGAGGGCGACCTGAGAGCAGGGTAGGCGTCCCCTCGGCCCAGGCCGGCGCACCCCGGAGGCGGTGTTGGGGTGCGGCCGAGGGCCCCGGGCGGCCAGGGTGGCCGTGGGACGGGAGCGAGCGCGGCAGGCCCGCCCTTCTGTGGGCCGAGGTGCCGAGGCCGCCTCCCGCCGGCTGGCTCCCAGCCTCGAGGAGGAGCGGGGGGGGGGGGGGGGGGGGGGGGGACACGCAGTTCTTTGGCACTCGACTGAGTCTCTCCTTTTTTAGCGCAGACGGTGGGCTTGCGCTCAGCCCCTGTCTCCGCCATTGGCCTGTGCCGCTCACGCTGCTCCCACAGCCCCGCCGGGCGGGGGGTCGCGGGCCCTGTGTCCCCTGGGTCCCGAGGCGCCGCCGGCACGCCGCTCCTTTCTCCCTGTCCCCTCGTGCCCCGCCAGCCCTGAACCACTTGTCTGTCGGTGTTGTCAGCCTGGCCAGCCTTCCCGGGGGCCCCAGTTACCTCAGGACCCCTCCCCCCAGCTTCTCTCCTCCAGGTGCCTCCGAGCGACAGCCCCCCAGCTGCCGCTGCCGCGGGGACCCCGTGCACTCCCAGCTCCCTCTGGACATGCAGGAGGCGGGTGGGGAGTAGCATCCGAGTCAGACTTGGGCGTCTCCCTCCGTCTCCCCTGCCCTTCCCTCAGGCCGTCCCTGGAGCCCCCCATGTGGGTGAGCCCGAGGCCCAGGCCCTCCAGGCCTGGCCCCTGCGTCCTTCCTCCCTCGCCCCCTCCCTGGTGTCTCGCCTGCAGCCCTGGGGGTGCTCACTCTGCCCTGCGTCAGCCCGCCTCTGGCCCGCGGGGACACCACGTGTGCTCCTGACCTGCCCAGGCAGCTGGGACGCCACGTCCTGGCTTCGTGTCCAGCCCCCGGCCGGGCACCTGGGGGCGGGGCTGCCCGTTCCGGGGTGCGGCTGTGTCGCACGCTTCCCGCGTGTGCAGGAGGAGTTCGGGGAGTGGAGGCGACCTCAGTGGGACCCCCCAGGCCCTGCCCGGCCCTGGGGGGGGCCGATGGAGCCAGCCCGGGGAGGATGGACGGCTCCAGCTCGAGGCTCCCCTCCACCGGGCGGAGGTTTGGAAACACCTGAGGCATCTCGGCCTTACCGAGAAAGCACTTCCCTGGGGTTGGGCCTCAACTTCACGCGAGCGTGGGGCCTGGTGTCTCGTCCCCACGTGTACCTGCGTGTCCCAGTCCTGCAGAGGGAGCGCCTCGGGGACGGTGTCCGTCCTGCCTCCCGAGCAGAGCTGTCCGGGAAGGCGGGCTCTCCGCCTCGCTGGCGGTGCCGTCTTGTCGGGCCGCCGGGTCGTGGCCGTCGTCCCAGACCTCCTGCCACCTCCCGCCCCGCCAGCCAGGCCAGCCTGCGGGAAAGGGGCTTTGCGGTCCTTAGGCAACAGGAAGGTGGGAGGACTTCCGTGCGGGCTCGGACGCGCACACCGAACCCCTAGCCCGGGTGTGGGGCCGCTCGCGCGTCAGGGTGTTTGCAGCGGGAATGACCCCAGGCTGCACCAAGTGCGCGACAGGAGTGTTCACTCCTAAGTTCTTGGGAGAATGCCGTCCTGGTGGGTTTGGCCTGGTTCGGTCTCTTGTGATTTTATTGGAAACCGAAGAAGTCTCCGGGACGCAGGCGCACACGCGCTGACACACGTGCAGTCACGCTTTAGAGAGAGAGGCTCAGGTCTGGCTCTGGGCTGTGGGGCTCTGCCCGCGTCTGACCGAGGCCCCCGACGGCCCCGTCCTCTCTCCCCGTCGGGCTGCACACACTGTGCGGTGCTGTGACGGCGCCACCCTCAGCGACACCCCATGCCCGTGTCCAGCTGTCCTGTTTGTCACGGGCAGCACCGAACGCGCCCTCTGTCGTCCGTGTCCCCAGATCACAGAACCTCTTTGTTGTGAACATGAGAGTCTGACCTTAGAAATTGTGGCTCCTCCCTGCCCCTACGTGAGCCTTCTGTCCACGTGACTCTTTGGTGGAACGTGCCGGAAAGCAGTAGTGGGGGGGGGTGCCTGGGGGCTCGCGCATGTGAGCACGGAGAGGGCCGGGGTTGGGATGAAACGCTGTGGAATCCTAGCGAGGCGACGTGCGTCGAGCCTGGCCCTGGCGCCGGGCCTCTGCGAGGTCTGGGGGGGGTCACTCCCGTGTCCCGCCACCGGGGGGCCCGGGGCCGACCTGCAGACCCACGTGGAGGCTGGGTGGGCCCGCCTCAGGGGCCTGGCAAGGAGGCCTCCCTGACAAGGTGTGGGTGGGCTGGCCAGGTGAGGCTGCAGGTGGGAGGAGGGGGCGAGGGGACGGCAGGGGCGGGGGCTTCCGGCAGCGGCTCTCAGAGTCCCGGGGCGCCCGTCAGGCCCCGCCCACAGATGCACCTGCTCACACGAGTGCACGCGTGTAGCTCCGAGGCCAGGCTTGAACACCGCACGGATCCGGGGTGCACTTGGGGTTCACGCGTCTGCCCTCCTCTTTCCTCGTTGACGCCGTGGCACCGCACTGGTCCGATGACGCTGAGAGGGTCGCGGCCGGGCCCACGGAGCCGAGTCAGGGCACGAGCCCGACAGGCCCCGCACGAGCCCACTCCCTGGTGCACTCGGTCCAGCGAGGACTCACTGAACAAGGAAATGGCGGAGTTTTTACAAAGTCAAATAAATACGTATTAGATGCAAATAGGATTGTTAGATTCCTAAGGTTTTCATCACTCGGGTGATTTATATTCTCTGAATGCAGAACCTTTGCCGAATTTGGGCAACCTGCAGCCCCGGGCTCCTCTTTCCGACTCAGACATGACCCGGCCTTTAAGACTTTTTACGTCTAAGACAGGAGACTTTGTCAGTGGCCCCAAATGAAAACTCGATGTTTTTACATGTTACCGTATCTCAAAGTAATTCGGAAATGAGACCGTTTAATGCTCGCCCTCGTGTGACCGACAGGATGGGCCTGGGTCAGGCCTGGACTCGCCGTCCGGTCCTCCTCACAGAAATGATAGAATTGTCATGCGGTCAATCCAAAATAAACCCTCCGCGGAACGTGGGTGCTCCAACGGATTCCCTGCCGGGAATAAACGTGATCCCACCGAACCGTCGGGCTGTCGGGCTTACGAGGCTGACCCGAGGAGTGGAGACTGTGATTCTTTAAAACAAGCTGAATTCCAGTCTCGCAGGCACGTGCTGGCGCGCCGTCAGCTGTTCAGTTACGGCGTGTGTTTAATCGTGAGCCCGGAAAGGTGCCGACCTACGGGGACTTCTCTTCCCCCATAGCTTGGTTTTGCGATTCTGCTTCTCTCGTAAGGATGACACGTAGGCACGGGAATTTGGGAAGAACCCAAAACTCCAGGCGAAGAAAAATCAGTTACTAATACAGATCGTGCAGAACAGACATCGGAATGTTAAGTTGTCATTTATAAAAACGTTTACGGGGCGCAGGCTCTGCACAGGCTCTGCTGAGCAATCGGGAATGCCCGACTTCAAGTCACGCCGAGCAGCTGGCTTCCCCTTTGTGGGAGACGCTTTCTGGGAATTTTCCGTGGGAGTTTCTGGAGCTTCGCCATTTGGGAATATTTGTCATTTGGGACTACTGCCCCCCCACCCCCGTCCCCCGCCCTGTCAGCCAGCATGGGCTAAAAAAACACGCAAACCTGGCTTTAAAAGGGTAACTGAGGTCAGAATCGGACGTGTCACCGTCCTGAAGCAAATAGAGATGATTCGGGGGCTCCCTGTCTTGCCCACCGCCCCATTGTCGGCAGGTCGTCTGCCTAGGCCTCCTCACCCTCCATGCCGAGTGCTGAGTGCTGTGCCCCGTGCTCCCCAGGGCACCCCCCCAGACTCCTCCCCGCAGACACCTGTCGCTGCGGGCGGACCGCCTCACCTCTTTCCCCGTGTTGGAGCGAAGGCCCCCGATCCCTGCCCCTCAGCCTGTTCCCGTGTCCCCGTCAGGGGCTGAGGAGCCGGGGCGCTGAGCAGGGATCGGCTGACCTAACAGCCCGGCTCTGCCACTCCCCGGTGGGGAGTGCTTATAAGTAGAATAAATATTGGGCAGTAAACAGAAGAATTAGGTTCGTGGTAATTGTACATTATTTACAAATTAAATACTCTGGTCAGGAAGAGTCGTCACCTGTTTCTCCAGAACGCGGGGTGGGCGGGGGACATCTGTGACTTCTGAGTCCTTACCGGCCCCTCCAGGAGGACCCTTAGCACACAGAGCCCGCTAGCCCCCGGCTTTCCAGATGCCTAGAACTTTCCTTAGCACTTTAAACTTGGAAAGTGCTCTTTGGGCACAGCTTCCCACACTGGGGAAAGGGAGGGAAACACACACTTGGGGCTGTGACTCGGGGACATCGAGGCCCTCCTGGAGTCTGCGAACAGGGAGACACGCCGCGCACCTCTCCTGGAGGGCGTGCGTGAGGGCCCCGAGGCGGCGGCCTCCAGGCCGTGAGCGCTCCAGGCTGGGCGAGGGCGTGCGTCCGCAGGACAGCGCTCCTTCCTGGCTTGGCCGGCCCGTGCCCAGGCTGGCGCCCCTCGGCACCCCCGCGGCGCCAACCTGGCCGGTCTGGTCTCCGAGCTGCCAGAAGTGTGACCTTCGGGGCTGTCTTCCAGTTCCCAGATTTTCTTTCCAGCCCTACCTTCGCTAATCTCTCCATTTCATTTCAACCCTTGCAGTCTCATCGTCAACGTCCCACGAAGGCTTTGTCACATCTGCCTCCTCGCTTCCTCTTTTCTCCGTTGTTGCGACTTTCATTTACCATCTCCTAGTTCTCTGACGTTCCGAGCCTCCCGGTGTCTGCGGGTCTGCCGGCTGTCTCTGCGGGCTCCTTCTCCTGATTTGTTTCTCCCCTGGGTTTGGGGGGACTCTTGAGCCGTGAGCTCTTCTGCAGCGGGCTCGCTTTCTGGCACCCCTGCGGGCCTCCGGTGGGCTGCTCTCCTCCCCGAGGATTTGGGGGCTGACCGTCTTTGCCCAGGGGTCCCGGGGCGTGTGGGCCGCGCCCTGCGCTCGATGCCCCGCCCACCCCTGGTCCCACCTGGCGGCTCTTTTGTGTTTTTTGAGCAGCAGTATATTAAAACCAGGTTTGTCCTATACTGTCGTCATGATATTTCTGTAAATTCTGTCGACTTTTCTGTAAATCTAAAATTATTTTGAAAAATAAAGTATACTTTTTTTTAAGTGTATTTGAGAGTGGGGGAGGGGCAGAGATGGGGGAGGGGCAGAGACAGGGAGAGAGAGAATCCCAAGCAGGCTCCCCGCTGTCAGCACGACCCTGGGATCGTGACCTGAGCCAAAACCAAAAGTCAGATGCTCAACTAACTGAGCCTCCCTGACGCCCCTAAAATATGCTTTTGTGACAAGTGTGTCGGCTGAGCTTTACCTGGTTCTGTCCGCGGGCCGTGGGCCCCGCGGGCTGGCGTCAGGCCGCGCCCTGCCCTCTGCGTTCACGGGGCTCCCGCGACGACATGCCACGACACCCTGCTCTTGTCCCCGCCTTCTTCCGTCTCTGGCTTCAGGGACGCCTCCAGGTCGTCCTGAGGACAGGCGTAGAGGTGTTTAGTGCATTTGCTCCACCCGCCAACGCCAGAACTCCGTTCCCGTTGTGAGCGTAGCGCGAAGGGAGCCGTGGGCTTCGTATTTCTGAGGTTTACGTTTCAGGGTTGGCTTTCCGACAACGCTGTCGAGAGTGTTTCCGACTCTGCGTGTGGCCTCGTGGCCTTTGTCATAACCTCAAGGGAACAATTTGCCTTCGACACTGTTGAACGTGTGGCGTGATGGCTGGTGATTTACCGTGAGTTGAGGAGATGGCTTTCCGCGGGGAGCGTGTCAGCCCGGGAAGGGGGCTGGTGTCGCAAAGGTCAGTCCCATGGTGGGCGAGGGCTGGCGGCCCAGGCCACGGTCTGCGCCCGCACGCCCGTCTGGCAAGGTGGACGTGTGAAAACTGGACACACAACACCGTATGGTTTTACCGTTGCAGACGTGCCGAGAACCCACCCGGGCATGGTTTTGGGGCATTTCCGCCCCGGGCGGGCCCCGTGATGGTTTGCACTGGCGAGAAGCCCTGATTCCAGAACTGTCAGGAGGTGGCGGCTGCCCCGGGCTGTCAGAGGGCAGGCCCTTTTTCTGGCACAGAAGGCCGTCCCTTAGCCAGGCCCTCGAGCCTTCTGGGTCTGAGACCCACGAGGTGAGGGGTGCAGAACGGGAGGGGGGTTCCCCACCTTTCACGAGAGTCAGGAGGTGAGGTGCCGGGGCCTGGTGCTGGGCATGGGCTGCCAGCCACGCCTTCGGCGGGAGCTTCCTCGGGTCCTGCACTCTGGGCTCGCCTGCCTCTGCGGAGGGGACCCGAGTGCAAGTCTGTCTCCACGCCGGGCTCCCAGGACTGAGCCAGCGAGGGCTCCAGCCACCGCTGAGAAAAGCGCGTGGGGGCTTCGTCTCACTGCGGAACTGGAGCTGTGGGGTTCGGTCCCGGGGCCGGCGTCGAGGCCTGCTTGCCCAGCACCGGTGCCGCTGGGGCCTGGCCTGCACCTGCCATTCAGAGCCGCGGCCTCCGCTGTGACCGGGACATCCCGCAGGAGTGTAGGGCGTCCCCCGCAGGCTCCCCGGTCCCTCCCTGGTCGGCACCTTCCCGCTTCCGGCGTGTGCGCGCCCAGGTCCCCTCCTTCCTCGGCTGCTCTTCCCCCCTCCCTCCTGCCCTGCTTGCCTGCCTCTCCCAGGGGTCTCCTCAGACGGGCCCTTTCTGTTCATCCCCCGTCTGTCCTTCCAGAACCCCCTCCAGCTCCTGCTTCCTTCCCGCCGGTCTGTTCTCCGCTTGCCCAGCGTGTTCCGTCTTGCCCCGGTGCCTTTGAGCAACCCCCGTTCTCTCCTCCCGCCTCACCCTCTGCGGGCTGACCCCTGCCGTGCTGTCACCCCGGCACCCGGCACCGTCCCCGCGGCAGGCGGAGGTGCTGGGGCGGCCTGGCGTGGGGCGGGCGCCCGGTGGGGCGGCCCCCGATGCGGTTTGCAGGGGCCGCCTCCGCCGCACCGACGGGCACCCGGACCAGGTCGCTCCAGCGTGTGCGTGTGACTAATGGTGTCAGACGTGCTGGGATGCGTTCCTTTCGAACGAAAACGATGATGACTTCCGCCGAGCCCCGTGTCCCCGGCCTCCCCGGCCCGGGCGGGGCTCCCTCAGGAAGTGGGAGCAGAGCTCCTGACTCACGCGGCGTCTGGTCGTCCTCGGACGCCCGCCCTGCGAGCCGGGAGCCCCTCCGAGCCCCTCCTGAGGCTTGTTCCTCAGACGACAGGCCTGCTGCTGCCCGATTGTGTCATGAGGCTTAATTAACTCATGTCTCTCTCTCTTTTCTTTCAGTCTGCGACTGTGTCTGACGGCGGTAAGTCACAATTTCTGCTGTATACTTTATTATTTTTCTCAAGTGTCCGCATCGTGGAAGTGTGTTTGCCATTGATTCGCTCGGAAGAGATGTTTTCCTTCTCCCCGTCCCCTGGGGGAGGGTTTCGGTGAGGGCTGAGCCGGGGGAACTTTCCGCGGCTCCCTGGTGGCCGAGACACGCGGTCTGGAAGCCGTTTATTGCAGAGACATGTTATGAACCTGACCTTGGGAGGGCGGGGCCCTCGCGGCCGTCCGGGCGTCGGCTGCGGCGCGTCTCACCCCACGCCCGTGCCGACAAGTCGAAACACGCCGGCTTTTAACCAGCAAGTGAAGATTTCAAAGCTCTTGCCGAATTTGAGCAATTCTGGAAATTCGGGTGAGGCTCAGGTGCGATGCGTTCCCTTCTTAGGCAAAGCGTAGCGGCGAGTGGAGGCCCGTGGGCTGGAGAGGAAGTGGGAGCCTTCTTCCTGCCTCCGAATAGTACGTGGGAACGCCGCTCGCGGGCCCGTCCACAAAGGAGGCCGCCAGGCGTGTCCCCTCACACCGGCGGTCGCTCTGACGTGCCCGAACTGTTGTCACTCCGTGGCGGGTCCCTGTCGCTCCCAACACTCATGAAGCCCTTGCGCTCACAAGTTTTGTGTTTTTACATGTTGTAATTAATCTAGTCTTCTGTCTTTTGGGAGTTGAATTTTATAGTTTATCAAAGGGTCTCAGCCCTGTGTTGTCTCGTTGTGCGCCGACTGGGTGTGACGGACACGGGGCGGCAAGAACACTACGGCCGTGGGGTCCGAGGTCACCCCGGTGTCGCCCGGGAAAGGGATACTAAGCGTGGTTTTCTCAACACTTTCTGTTGTCCCGCGACTGCTGGCTTGGTGGCGGGCCTCGGACGGGGCACGGAGGGCAGGGGGCTGGGAGCCGCCGGTCACGGGCGGGCACGGAGCACGTCTTGAATTACAATCATGCTGACACCCGAGGCGGAGGCCGTGGACCCTGAACGCTGCGGTTGGGGATTTGTTCATTTTAATAAAAGGAATTACGTTCCCTATTTTGCGTACGGTGGTAATCACGCCATTTAATCGGTCTTCAGCTGGGAGTGGGAACCATTTCCTCGGTGAAAAGAAAGAGGACCGGTAACCAAATCCCGGATAAAAGTGGTTTTCATAACATCCGGTCCTTGCTCACCCTTTCTGCTGCGTTCCCCTTTCCCTTTCCTGGTAGGGGATCTTCATTCCTGCAGGAAAGTTATAAGTGTGAGAAGTTCACTTTCACCGCAAACACGAGGCCCCATCACCCCGACACGTCCCCTCTGCTGGCAGAGCCCCAAGGCTGCGTTTCGAGCCCGCCCGGTGTTTGCAAAGCCAAGCCTCCCAAGTGTGTGCGGAGCCCCTGCCTCGGGGTCCCGTGTGGCCTTGCTGACAGAGCCGTGTCCTGACGGTGGCAGCGGGGGGCCCTCCCCTGCAGGGCCTCCCCCGCCAGGGGCCCCCTCTCAGGGCCCTGCGGACCCCAGCATCTCTGGGGACGGTCCCAGTCCCCCGCGAGGCCCTCCGTGGCAGAGGCGGGCAGGGCTCCCTGCTTTGTGAGCCCGCCCTGAATTTCGGGAGCTGCACCAGACAGCTCGTGTGTTGTATTTAGTTTCTTATACTTTTATTATTTCTTCATCTTCAGTTCTCTGCTGAGCAGAAGAAGAAACCGTTTCTCTTTCGCAGGCGAGTTCTAGGAGCCTCAGCCCCACGGTCTCCGCGGGCAGGGGGCAGGGGCGGGGAGCCGGTCTGGAGAGCACCCCGGCCACGGCTGGGACAGTCTCCGCGTGGACACCCGCGCAGCTTTGGTGAGGGGTCATCACTCACTCAGAAGCGTCGGCAGTCGTGTCTGTCATCCGTGTCCCGTAGTGTCCCTCTGTCTTGTAACCTCTCAGCGTCTGGTCGTGTGGCTTTATCTGAAGGAAGTCGGCCAAGGCCGTTTTGTGACTTTGTCAATTCGAAGAGTGTTTCCCACTTTCTCACAAGGAGCGGGGCTCACCGACCGCCACCCGCAGCCAGAGACCGCCCTGCGAAGGCAGGGTGGAGGCTGGCCTCCGGGGAGGGCACACCGGGCCCCGGGGTGAGTCCAGGGCAGCTTCGGCCTCAAGGAAAGGAAGAACATTCTAGCATTAAAGAGAGGCTTAAAAACGTAGTGACCCGCCCTCTGGGAAGTTATTCAGACGCTCGCTCACAGAGGAGGCCCCGGGCTGAGGGGCAGAAGCGCCGGCGTGGTGGCCGTGGCCCGGTGGCAGCGCGAGGGGCCTCCCGTCCCGGGCCACGGAGCCCGCGGCTTTCTTGCCACAGAGGCCCGCGCTCCTGTTTCTTGCTCTCCCCCTGTCACCCCGCCCGGCAGCCTCGCCAGGAGCCCCCGCCCACCCGACTCCCACCTCCTCGGAAGGTTAGACTGCTTTCTGCCTCTCCCGGCTGCGCCTTCGGAGGTGGAGGCCCGCGACAGGCGAGGGAGCCGAGCGAGCACCCCCACCCCGGGCACGCGGCGGCCGCGACACCCCCGCTCGCTCGCCCGGCCGCTTCGCCGGCACGAGCCGCCCAGTTCTCCGCTCTGCCAGCGTGCCGGTTCTAGAGTCTCTGCGTCCCCTTCGGGGCGTGTCCCCTGCCACCTTCTCGTCCCCCTGCCCTGCATCCCGGCCCCAGGCGACTGCGGCCACACTCCCTTCACCTAACCTGCCGTCCCTTCGAGGTCCTCTCCCCTCCCAACACCTCGCTGGCTCTGCTCTCCGCCTGCTCAGAGCTGCAGGTGCTGGTGGCACCGTCCTCCCGCCCTGGTCTCGCGTGTCCCTCGGGGCCTTTGCACGGCAGCGCGCTCCCTGTCCTGGGGCAGCACCTCTGAGAGGCCTGGGCCCGCTGCCGGCCTCCCCGAGAGACCGGCCCGTGCTTCCGTCCCGTGCAGCACTGCCGGCGAGGGCCATCGTGCTGATCGCCCCCCTGTGTCACCGTGGGGCCTCCACGCCGCGGCCCCAGCCTCGCGCGTGCTCGGTGGGTCTCTTCTTCCCAGGCGCTGGCCACGCGGGCGGGTCTGGCCCCCTCTGCCCTTCGCTGGACGCTGCCATCCGTCACCCCGTGCTAGCAAAGACACATGCATGCATTTTTTAAGTTCATTTGTTTATTTTAAGAGAGAAAGAACGCGAGCGGGGAAGGCCACACACGGGGGGAGAGAGAGAGTCCCAAGCAGACTCTGCGCTGTCAGCACAGGCCCGACGCGGGGCTCGAGCCCATGGACCGTGAGATCAGGGCCTGAGCTGAAGTCAAGGGTCGGACACTCAACCGACTGAGCTGCCCGGGCGCCCCCGCAGACATGTGTTTTTGAAGTCACTTGTAAACTGCATGCCGTACACTAATATCGGTCGTTTCTGCTGTTTTTGATGGTTCTTTTAACATTGAAACTGGAACCTTCTCGAAGTCAGAAATAATACCAGAAGAGGGACAGGCGATCTTCAATTCTTGTTTGTCTTCTGAACGCGCGCGGCCTTTGCTTTTAAGCCTGCCCTCTCCCGGTTTTCTGTCTGCCCTCTTCAAGCACGTGCAAAGGAAGACAAGCCATAGGATGACAGGAAGGTGGCAGGCGTGTCCCCCGCTGGGGCCGGCAAGTGACAGGGAAGGCCACGCGCCGAGCTCCTTGCCACAAGGCCACTGAGAAGCCCCACGTGGCCAGAGCCCACGGCACCGCGCTGGGTGTCATGGCCCCAGAGCACCGACCTTGGCTTTGCAGTGTCCTGCCTTAGTTCTCGGAACTCAGTCCTGGGGACACGGAGAGACGTCCCCTGCTGTTTAGTCCCTTTGTAGCCGGCAGCCAACAGCCCGGGCTGGCAGGTTAGGGGCCTCTAGTAACTCATCGGAGTGGAGTGCAGCTCGCGGGGCCACTTTTAGCCAGTCCCTAGGGTTACACACGTCAGGGGCCGCAGGCCTTGGGAAGTGTGCCCTCTGGAAGGAGGGCTGCCCGTCCGCGGCCGCGCCGGGTGCCAGCCCGTGTGCACTCTGAGACGTCCCCGTTACCGGTAACCACGCTCCGCACGCTCAATTCTTGTTTTTCTTTCCGAAATGATTTTATTTTTATATTTCCCAGCTTTACCGAGGCATGGTTGACAAATAACAGTTGCATGCGTTTAAGGTACGCGGCGTGACGATTTGATACACGGGTGTGTTGCGAAGGGATCGTCCCGATCGAGGTAATTAACACGCCCATCACCTCCCATGGTGACCTGTGCGTGTGCGCGTGTGTATGTGCGTGTGCGTGTACATGTGTGCGTGTACGTGTGTGCGTGCGTGCATGTACGTGTGTGCGTGTGCGTGTATGTGCGTGTGTGTGCGTGTGTATGTGTGCGTGTGCGTGTGGCAAGCACCGTGAGATCGACGCTCTCAGTGGAACTCGAGTGCATACTACAAGCTTGAGAAGCGTGGTCACCGTTCACACCTCAGATTCCCAGAATGCACGCGTCTTCCTGCCAACACCCTGCAAACCTTGACCAACGTCTCCCACGTCTGCCTCGCCCACCCCCACTCTGCCTTCTGCCTCTGCGCAGACTCCGCCTGACCTTGGACGACGTGGGTTTGAACCGCACAGGCCCGCTTAGACACAGATTTTTTTTTCCTCAACACATACCGTACAGTCCCGTAAGTGTGTTTTCCTTATTATTTTCTTAGTAACGTTTTCTTTTTTTTTTTTTTTTAAATTTTTTTAATGTTTATTTATTTTTGAGAGACATAGAGACAGAGTATGAGCAGGGGAAGGGCAGAGAGAGAGGGAGACACGGAATTCGAAGCAGGCTCCAGGCTCTGAGCCATTAGCACAGAGCCCGACGCGGGGCTCGAACTCACAGACCGTGAGATCATGACCCGAGCCGAAGTCGGCCGCTAACCAACTGAGCCACCCAGGCGCCCCTTGTAACGTTTTCTTTTCTGTGGCCGACTTTATTGTAAGAATACAACGTCTCACACATACGACATAGAAAGCGTGTGTTAATTAGGACACCGGCGAGGCTTCCCATCCACGGTAGGCTGTCACTAGCTAAGTTTTTGAGGACTTGGAAGGTACGCACAGATTTTTCGGCTTCTCGGCTGTGTGGGGATTGGGGTGAGGGTTAGGGCGTCCCAACCCCCATGCTGTTCAAGAATCATCTGTAAGTTATTTTTTTTGAAGTTTATTTATTTACTTAGAGAGATGGAGACCAAGCAGGGGAGGGGCAGAGAGGGAGGGGGAGAGAGAATCCCAAGCAGGCTCCACGAGGTCAGCACAGAGCCCGACACGGGGCTCGAACTCACGCACCGTGAGATCACGACCTGAGCCGAAACTAAGAGTCGGACCCCTGACCGACCGAGCCAGCCCGGCGCCCCCTCGAGCGTCAGCTGTATCTTAGATGCCACGCGCCAGGGAGAACACACAGCGCCTGACCGCCTGTGTCTGGCTCGTCTCATGTAGCGTAATGTCCTCCGGGCTCGTCCGTGCGTCTCAGAGGCAGAATTCCTTCATTTTTTAGGACCGAGTAGTATTCCACCGTGGGGATATATCACAGTGGCCTTAGCTCTTCGTCTGTCCCAAAGAGGCATGGTCGGCCTGCCGACTGACACTTGTTTCCGTACCTTGACCACGGCGAGCGGCGATTCGGCAAACGTGGGAGCCTGGACCTCCCTTCGACGTCCTGGTTTCAGTCCCTCCGGACAGGTGCCCAGGTGTGCGGTCGCTGGGTCGTGGGGTAGTTCTATGTTTAATTTTTCGAGGAGCCTCCGTCCCGTTCACAGGGGCCGCACCTGTGTGCACTGCCGCCGGCAGCGCGAGGGGGTATCCTTTCTCCGCATCCTCGCCGACGCTTGTTACTTCTTGTCTTTTTGATGGTAGCCATCCCGACGGGTGCGAGGTCCTGCCTCGCCGCCGTTCCGATTCGGGTTCCCCGAGGGCGAGCAACGCAGGGGCAGGGCGCCTTTTCCCGTGCCCGCCGGCCCTCCGCACGTCTTCTTCAGAGAAGCGTCTGTGCGAGTCCTTTTTTATCTGGTTGTTTGGGGTTTTGGTTATTGGATTGCATGAGTTGCTTGTAGTTTTTGGCTACAACTCCTTTACCGGACATGGTTTGCGAGTCTTCTGCGGGGGATTCCGACCACATGGCCACCCTGGGCAGTTCGGACTTCCGGCCTTGACAACTTCTGAGTGAGACACGGGGCCTGGAGGGGCCCGCGGGGAGGCCCGGCTGGAGCCGCGCACGGCGAGGGCCGAGGGGGCCGTCCCCAGAGAGCCAGGCTGTGTGTCACCTGTGCCTGTCACGGTACACGGGGTTTCCCTTCTGTCTGAGTGGCCGTCCCGCTAGGCAGCTGCAAACGTGCGTCAGCAGAACAGGTGAGTAACTCGTGCACTCACACGGCCGAAAGCTGGGGCCCCGAGATCACGCCTCCTGCGGCCACACGCGTCCACGCGGACGAGCCTTCTCCCCCCGGGGAGCCGGACCCCAGAAACAGACGGCGACCCATTCATGCGAGCGGCTGGGAGAGCCGAGGCTCCGAGAGGGAGGACCGTGCGGGGGATCGCGGCAGCCGCGAGACCCGGAGCAGATGCGCCGGCGCCGACGCCGCAGCTCCCCTCCCAGCCGCTGGCATTTGGTACGCACTTTATTTTTACATCTTCCGTATTTGAGGAAAATGACCTTTTGGGGTAAAATGATGCATATGCATTCTAAATAATTTAAGTAATAAAAAAAAAGCAAAGGAGAAAATGGTTTTAAAAGATCAACCCAAATCCGGCAGCCCGGAAACAGGCGGGCAGCACCGCAGGCGTCCCTCCGGGGAGTGGCTGCGGCAGGTGGGCGCAGGTTGGAACCACGCTGCCAGGCTCGCCAGGCCGTCCGTGCGGATCAGGGTCCTCCTGGGTGTGCCGCCAGGCGGACAGGGCTAGGCCGGGGCGGAGGAGGGGGTGCGGGTCCCGCGTGGGGCCGGTGGGGGTGGGGGTGCGGGTCCCGCGTGGGGCGGAGGCGGCTCACCGTCGCCCTGCAGCCAGCCTTCTCAGCGTCCGCCCTTGCGCCGGGTCTCACCGGCGGGTTTCCGAGCCCACAGGCGCTGTTTCTCACGTGTCTGCTTCATCAAGGGTCAGTCTGTTCTCCTCATACTCAAAGGCAATTTGGTTGCAAAAGTCTTTTTTTCTGTCGTTAATGTGACTTTCAGGCATATCTCGTCTTTTTTTACTTTTTATTGATTCTGTAATAGTTCTTGACCTTGTCCTCAGTTTGTCTTATCAGCAGTGTATTCTCTGTTTTCTCATAGAACATGAAGAATTTTCACGTTCTTTAGTCTACGTCTCCTTCCAGACCAGGCTTTGTGTTTGTCCTTTGCACGATATGTCTTCTCTCATCCAAGCATCCATCCACCCACCCACCCACCTTTCCACTCATCCATCTATGCATCCACTCATCCATCTGTCTGTCCATCCATCCGTCCATCCATCTTTCCACTCATCCATTCACCCACCCACTATCCACTCAATTATCCATCCACCCATCCACCAACCCACCTGCCCACTCATCCATCTATACATACGCTCATCCATCCACCCACCCACCCACCTATCCATCCACTCATCCATCCATTCATCGTCTGTGCATCCACCCACCCATCCACTACCCGCTCATCCATCCATCCATCCATGCATTCATTTTTCCACCCGCCCATCCGTTCACCCGTCTATCAGCTCATCTCCCCATCACTGTAGGTCAGCAGTCCCCATCACTGTAGGTCAGCAGTCCCCATCACTGTAGGTCAGCAGTCCCCATCACTGTAGGTCAGCAGTCCCCATCACTGTAGGCCAGCAGTCCCCATGACTGTAGGCCAGCAGTCCCCATCACTGTAGGCCAGCAGCCCCCATCACTGTAGGTCAGCAGCCCCCATCACTGTAGGCCAGCAGCCCCCATCACTGTAGGTCAGCAGCCCCCATCACTGTAGGTCAGCAGCCCCCATCACTGTAGGCCAGCAGCCCCCATCACTGTAGGCCAGCAGTCCCCATCACTGTAGGCCAGCAGCCCCCATCACTGTAGGCCAGCAGTCCCCATCACTGTAGGCCAGCAGCCCCCATCACTGTAGGCCAGCAGTCCCCATCACTGTAGGTCAGCAGCCCCCATCACTGTAGGCCAGCAGTCCCCATCACTGTAGGTCAGCAGCCCCCATGACCTGGATCACTGTGCTTCCCGGCATTGACATTCCCGAGCTCAGAGAGGCCGCGGCCCTGAGCCCGTGTCCAGCCCCCCCGAGCCAAGACCCTCAGTGCCGGCAGGGGACCTACCCCCGGTGGGTCATGCTGGACTTTCCCCAGCCCCTCCATCATCCGGCCTCACTGGGAATGTTTGGGGTTTTGTCGCGTCGCCTCCTTCCCCAGGAAACTGCTGGGAACTCAGGGGTGGGCCAGGCACAGAACCTGTCAAAACTGTTTTTTATTTCTTTTTTAATCTTTCCTTGGCTTTTATACCCCTCCCCCCTTTCTCCTGTTTGAAGCTTGTGGCGTGGGATTGCCTCCTCCTTGGGTTCCTTTTAAGTTTGTGTCTGATTTTCAATCTGCCGCCCCACCCCTCCCCTGCAGGGATGTGGGGAAGGGGAGCCTGCGAGCCTGCTTGGTGTGCCCATACGTCCCCGGGGAGCTGCCTGTGCAGGCTTGTTTGGTTTCTAAATAGAACTTTATTAGGAAATGAAGGAAGAAAGTAGGTTTCAATAGATGAGAGCTGTACAGCCCTCCTCCTCCTCCTCCCCGCCGCTCCGGGCGCCGGGTGGGAGGGACTTGGGTCTGGCCACTCCGTCCGCCCAGGGCTCCGCTGTCTCCAGGGCTCAGCAAGGGCCCTGGGCGGGTGGAACACACCTGACTGGGGCCGAGCGCAGCTCAGTGGGCCGTCCGTCGTTCCAGGCTCTGTCCCCTCCTTCGCTCTGGCCGGACACCCAGCGAACGATGGTGGGCGTGGCCTAGACCGGCGCCCGCAGGGACCCCCGATTCCCACCTCCAGGCCCGGGCCTCTCCTTCCTCCCGTCCTCCTTGCGGCTCTTCCTCGGGGCCCTGCGTGGCGCCTGCTTCACATTCACAGGAAACTTTGGTTTCCAGAGGCGACTCTTACGACCTCGGGTGTTTGGGACTCGGAGAGCTTCTCCTTAACCGCCTCCTGCACGAGAGTAAGTGCAACTCACAGGCGAACTCCCTGTTGCTTCCGGTCGTTCCCGGAAATACCTGACTTGTGTGCAGCTCCACGGGCGCCAGGATCCCGTGACGGGCGCGCCCCGGGCTCCTGCCACTGGGGCTGCATGGCCCCCAGGCTGCCCTCCGGGCACGTCCTCTCCGTCTGTGTCGTGTCGTGTCTGCTCCGCCCGTCTGGGGGGTCCCCGTGCGGGCACAGAGCCCTGACGGGAGGCGGCCGCTGCTGACGGAGCGACTGGGGGCCGACCTCCGAGCAGGCGCTGTACTCATGAGTGTTTCTGCCAAACGGAGCCGCTGTCTGTGAAATTAGGAAAGAGAAAAAGATTTCAGAGTAATGCCGCATGTTTTTACACAGGTTCGGTGAATTCCGCATCAGACAGGCGGTGGGTGCAGCCTAACCGCACGTTTTCGGGAAATGCTGAATAGAAGAGATGGAACGTTAACTTGCAATTTGCTGCGCGAGAGGGGCCGTCTTACCCAGAACTCTTCACTTTGGTTTAATACGTCACGTTCCTTCTGGTTTGCTTTAGAACTGAAAAATCCTACCCAGAACAGCATAGTGTGTTTATAGGGTATGAAGGACTAAGGATTCGTAGGCACCAGTCAGACTGCAGATCGTAGTTTGGGGAACCACGGAGACTTGGTTTCTGCCAAGATGCCTTCCGGTGTGCTTGTTTCTTTCCAGTTCCGCAAGGTGTTTGGAGAACGTTTTTAATAGTGGTTATTTCTATCGTGATTTTTTTTTCCCCCGAGCAAACAGAAGTTCAAAGCCGGTGAGCACATACCGGCCTCCCAGAAGTAATACATGTTACCGTTTGGGCATATTTTCTTTAAATCTTTTTTCTAAAGCACTAAAATCACAGGGGAGGCCCCTTTTGTACCCCCCACCTCCCACATCCATTCCTCATCCTCCCCCAAAGCCCCTCCCCGGAAGCAGGTGTGTGTCCTTCCTATTCCAAGGGAATGACTTTGATTCTTGGTGGAAAACGCCTGTCCTGTGAAGCTGTAGCGTGAGAAGAGCGAAGCGTACAGACGATTCAGTAAGTCCTCCGTTCCCGCCAGGCAGGTGGTGACCGCTCCTGGGCCACTCAGGTTCCGCCTCTTGATCTGGGAGCTGGGGCTGCGTTCCCTCGTGAAGATCTGACGGTGCACTCGTGAGTCGTGCATTTTTCTGTGTGTGCTCTACTTTCATAGAGTCTGCCGAAAGAGTATCGTTTGAAATGACAGAGGGTTTTTACTGAAGGGCTTTCTAAAAATTCTAACATGTTCACTCTCAGAATATTTGTAAAGTTGTTGAGAGGAAGTATTTTATAGATTGGGTCAAAAATTTGGCCAGAATAATTTAGAGGAAAGATTTTGGGACACCCGGGTGGCTCAGTCGGTTAAATCTCCGACTTCAGCTCAGTTCACGATCTCACGGTTCGTGAGTTCAAGCCCCGCATCCGGCTGTGTGCTGACAGCTCGGAGCCTGGAGCCTGCTTCAGATTCTGCGTCTCCCTCTCTCTCTGCCCCTCCCCCGCTCATGCTCTGTCTCTCTGTGTCTCTCAAAATTGAATACAGGTTAAAAAAAATGTTTAAGTAGACCCCGAGGGCCCTTTTCCCAGGGGCCCTCCTAGAGTAGTTTTTGTGCCAATTGGGAAAAAAATCCCCTAGCCCCGTGGTAGATAAACCGTAGGAATATAAAGTGTGTGCCTCCGGGCATGCCACTTAGAAAGCTTTTAAGATGGTCTCTGTATTACTGGTTTCCAGCAATTTAACTATGATAATTCTTGGGTTGGTTTTGTTTGCGTACCTGCTTTTGGGGACTCGTGAGGATCAGGCATTTCGTACTTTAATTACAAGAACGTGAGGCCACTTGGGTTTTCCCTGCGGCCATGGAGACACGTGCATTTTCCGTCCTTCCTTTTCTCTCCTCTGCTTCACACTTTGTAGACTCTTTAGCTCCGTCTTTCAGTTCACTGGTCTTTTCTTCCACAGTGTCTAATATGCGTCAATGCCAGCCAGTGACCCACTCCCTGCAGAGGCTGTGTCTTTGTCTCGGCAGCACCTCTGTCTCTCCTACAGCCCTTCGTCTCTCTCCTCGCTGCTTTCCTTAATGCCCTCGCGTGTGTTGGCAACATCGCCGCGTGTCTTCAAGTCCTTGGCTGCTAACTCGCCGTCACTGTCATTCGCGGGTCTGTTCTGTTGCATGGTCACGGGTCACGTTTTCCTGCAGTTTCATGTGTCTAGAGATTTTCGACTGGGTGCTGGATTTTGTTGTCTTCCTTTGAAGAGTATGGAAATTGGCTTACTAGGCAGTTAAGCCACTTGTGGCTTGGCTTGATCCCTTCAAGGGTTGTTTTTAGGCTTTTTTAGGGCAAGTCTGAAGTGGCTTTTACCGTAGGCTCTGCTAGCCACACTACTTACGCCTAACACATGCGGGGATCTCCTTCGAGGGGCAGGTGTTCAACCGGAGCTGGTTGGGACTCGGAAATCTCCCAACCCTGAGGGTTGTGGGAACAGACCCCCGCTGCGGCTCGCCAGCTGCTCTTTGTCTAGCCCCACGGGGTTTCCTCCCCATGTCCACGCAGTCTAGACCTCAGCGGCAGGCCCCAGGGTTTCCCGTGAGCTCTCGGCAGCTCTTCCTCCACTAGCTCACACAGCCCCCGCGGGGCCCAGCCGCCCTGGGCTTCCCTGAGTCTAGTCTCTGCTCTTCAGCCCAGCGGGAGAGCCATCATCCACTTGGGTCCCCCTGCCCCGTGCTGCGCCTTCGCGCGGTGCCTCCTGGCGGGTCGCCGGGCAGCGCCGGGGCCCTCCTCACGGGCTTCTTTCCCCTCAGGAATCCCAGGCTTATGGTGACCGTGGTCCAGTGTTTTGAGAACTATCGTTGGCATATTTTGCCTAGTTTTCTAGTAACATGTGGCAAGAGGGGAAGTCTGGCCCCGGTCATTCCATCGTGGCCACACGTAGAATTCTCGCGATATGGTTTTTCTCACTAGAATCGTGTGAGATGGTCTCTTGGAAATTCGGAACAAAACTCCGACCGTGACATCTTCTGGCACAAAGACCTTCAGTGGTTTCCCGTCACCTATAGGACGACACCTGCCCTCACAAAGCAGAAAGAGTGAGTTGTCATCCTCCCAGCCCCGGCCCCGGCATATCCAACGCCCGGCTCGGTATCGGGCACTTGGAACAGCCGGTGAGTGAGCAAACACCTGATTCCGGAATCCGGCGGAATTCGGTTAGCTCCTCATGCCGGTCATATTTGAGGAGAACTTAGCGGCACCGGAGTGCACTAGCCACGCGAATGAGGAAGCCTTGCCCTGACTCCACCGCAGGGGGACTCCCGTGGCCGTCATAACCCCTCACGACTTGGCTCCGCCTCCCGTCTGGGGGACATCCCGTGTGGCCAGCACCACCCGGTTCTCTCCAGGAACTAGTGCAGGGGACCCCAGAGGCCCCAGGAGGCGCCCTTCCCCCGACTGGAGGTCTGGCAGCCACGCACGCATGGGCCCGCTGAGTGGCGTGCGGGCAGGAGGCCCGTGACGGGTTGCCCTGTAGCTTCGGCTCAGGCGTGCCGGCGCTCGGTGTGGCGCTAGCACTAGAAGCAAATCTGTGTGCCCCTCGCTCGTCCCGGTTCTTTGGTGCTCAGTGTTTTAAGTATAGCTGAACCTGACCGTCCTGACACCACGTCCTGTGTCCCCAGCTTTACGCAAGCGTCCCTTTGAGTTAGCTCACGCTTCTCCAGCTCTGGGTCACTGAGGCAGTGGGGGCTTACGTTTAAGAACTCACTGTGGAGAGGGGCCGTGGTTTGGGAGGAAAGGCTCCGCCCCAGGTGGAGTCTGGCCGGGCTCCCCGCCAGGGCCCCCGCCCTGTGCCCGCGGCGCCCTCGGCCCTCTCTGCCAGCTTCGCTCACGGTGGCCTCCCCGTCCTCAGACCTGTGCTCTTTCGGGGCACACCGTTGTTCCCTCCAGCAGATCTTGTGTGCCCGTCCCTTCCCCTGGGGCTGGGGACATGCCACGGCACAGACCCACGGTTACCGCCCCCCCCCCCCCCCCCCGCGGATACATCCGCTTGGAGCACACACGGGACAGTCCTCACGTGTGACAGTCCCCCTCGTTTTTTTCTAACAACAAGTCCCAAACTCAGTGCTGGCCAATTTGAAAATATTAAACGTAGATAACGACTCCAGAAAGGAAAGCCGGTGACGAAGTCTAGTTAGAATAACTCGCTGTGTTTCACAGCGAACGACACTGATTGAGAAAGCCCGCTCTTTCTTCTCCTCTCCGTCTCGTGGCCGTATTTCATTCAGACGCTTCAGATGCGGTTTTGTTACAGCTCTTCTTCGGGCCCCAGGACTTTCCGTTGGAGACTCGGGCCCACGCTGCAGGGGCGTGCACACCAGCAGCAGGTGGCCGGAGGACTTTCCACACACTGCGTCACCAGCGCCCGGGGGGTCCGTGGAGCCCCCTTTTCAGTCCCCGTCCCCAAAGCGGACCGCGAGCCCCACCGCTGGCCCCGTCGGTAAGTCTTGCCTGCTTTGAACCTAAAGCCCCGACGCGTTCCTGCAGCGCAGCCTCCTCGGCGCCAGCCCCTTACACTCACCATCGAGTTCGCGAGTTTCCCGCACGTCGTGCGAACCAATAGCTGTGTGTTCTCGTCGCTGCGTGCCGTTACCGCGCAAGCACGTCGCCGTCCACGCACCCGCAGGACCCTCGGCGGCCCCGAGCGGGCTCTGACTATTGGCCGCCGCCAGGGGCGTGGCTGTGGCGCGCCCGTGCGGGGTTCCTGGCAGGTGCCCGGAGCGCTCATGTCGCGGCAGGGCGGGTCATGGTGCCGGTGCGGACCGACCTTACGGCGTGTGCGCCCACCAGCACCTGTGGGGTTTGGGTGCTCCCCGCACTCTCCACGCTTCACGCCGTGTATTTCAGCCCTGGAACGGGGGTATGGGGCGCCGGACTGGGGGTGGCGTGTGCCTGCGGTTCCCCGACGACTCATGAATCGAGCACCTTTTGTGTTTTTGGCTGCTCAGATATCCTCTTTGTGAAGTGCCTATCAGGTTGTCGCCTTTCCTTATCGACTTCTAGGAAATGTTTAAAAATATATTCTAGAATTACGTTTCGTGTAGAATTTACGTGTGCAGGGATACGCCTCTCCACGGCTTACCCGATCCCTCTCCCAGCGCTGCCTTAACAGAAAGGTTCTGATCTTGGGGCGCCTGGGGGGCTCAGCGGGTTAAGCATCGGGCTCTTGATCTCAGCTCAGGGCTTGATCTCAGGGTTGTGAGTTCAAGCCCCATGCTGGGCTCTGTGCTGGGCCTGAAGCCTACATAAAAAATAGATAGATGGGGCGCCTGGGGGGCTCAGTCAGTGGAGCGTCTGGCTTCGGCTCAGGTCACGATCTCACAGTTCACGAGTTTGAGCCCCGTGTCGGGCTCTGTGCTGACGGCTCAAAGCTTGGAGCCTGCTCTGGATTCTGTCTCTCGCTCTCTCTGCCTCTCCCCCGCTTGTGCTCACGCACGCTCTCTCTCTCTCTCTTTCTCTTAAAAATAAATAAATACTTAAAAAAATAGATAAAAATTTAAAAATTATTTTTAAGTTTTTAATCATAAATCATAACATCATCCGACTTACCATCTTCCCTTTCTGGCGGTGCTTCCTAGGTCCTTTCAGCGCAGGCCTTGCCGCTCCCCCGACCACGAGGGTTAAACCACTGTTTCAGGGTTTCGCACTGGGATCGCAGATCGTCCGGGGCCGGTGCCTGCGCGCCGTGTGAGCGAGGGGCCGGGCCTCCTCTCCTCCCGCGAGGTCCCGCAGACCCAGCCCGCGCAGGGCGGCAGCGCTGGCGCTCTCCTTGCTGAGCTGAAGCCGCGCCTTTATCAGGTAATCGTGTGTTTGCGGGTCTGTTTCTGGCCTCCGCCTTTGGTTCCAGTGGCCTCTTTGTCTGTCACTGGGTTGACACTTGGTGCTGTAATTACTGTCACTCTCGGTGCGTCCTGAGATCCGGAGCGTCGTCTCGGCGTCGCGGGCCTCCGTGTGCTGCCATGCAGGCTGGAGCCGCCCCGTCCGCCTCTGGCGGTTGTGCCGTCGTCTTTGCTTCTGTCTGAGCTGGTTGAGACCTACCGGTTCTGGAGTCTGTATGTGACGCTCTCCCCGGAAATGTTATTAGAAAGCCACAGACGGCCGTTGACATTAAGACAGTCGGGCTTAAAAAAATCTCTTTGTAACTTTGCACTTGTGAACTTCAGGATGTAGCCACTTACCGCTTTGCTCAGGGAAGTCTTGAGGCCCTTCCCCCGGGAATAAATACTAGCTCTGACTCGGTCGATTCATCTTGTAAAAACTATCTCTTTTAGATGACCAGCCCCTATAAATATCTGAAACTAGGGGTAACCGAGGTGGTTCCACGCCACTGCGTCACCCGCACGCGGGCTCCGTTGTCCAAAGGAAGGCGAGGGAGGAGGCCGCCATGGCGTGACCTTTTGAGGATTTGCACGCGAGGTGACCTGTCAGTCGGAGGGGAGCCCGTGGGAGGGCCGGGCCTGCCTCTGGGGAACTGGCAAAGTGCGGTCAGGGGGGAGGGCGGCTGGGGAGGCAGAGGCACGGGGCCCTGGCCCAGCCGGAGGTCGGTGTGGCCGCGCACAGCTGAGCCTGATGCCTGAATCAGCCTTAGCCCTAGGACGGGTTCGAGGAGACAGGAGTCCGGAAAAGCCGAGAAGGGTCAGCGGGGAGCAGCGGGAAGCCTGAGAGAGGATGACTGTCTGTGGAGGGGGGGGAGTGAAGGGAGGGGGGGGAGTGGAGGGAGGGGAGTGGAGGGAGGGGGGGAGTGGAGGGAGGGGAAGGGAGGGGGGGGAGTGGAGGGAGGGGGGGGAGTGGAGGGAGGGGAGTGGAGGGAGGGGGGGGAGTGGAGGGGGGGAGTCCCAGAGCCGACCCGGGTTTTCGCTTTGGTGCCCGCGGGGATGATCGTGGCATTTGCAGGGACGGGAAGGGGTGGGGCGGGGAGACACGGATAGCGGGGCGGTACCGGGGATCCTGCTTTGGGTCTGATATTTTCGAGATGCTCGTTCAGCTTCCAGGGAAGATGCCGCGTGGACGGCTGGGTGAGCGAGTATAGACTGCAGAAAAGCTGGGCCTGGGGGCAAATGCTTGGGAGTCACCCGTGTGTCGCTGTTACTGAATGCCTTGGTAAGCTCGAGAAAGGAAACTCAGTGTAGGGAAGACGGGTCTCAACCCTTTGGGCTGAGTGGGGGCTGGAGGGGTGAGGGGCAGCGGGGCACTGCGGGAGGTCACACCCCGCCTCTGTCACTGGCGGCGTGCCCCAGCCCTCCACCTGCCCGGGGGCGGGGGGGGGTCCTGGGACCGAGCTCACTGACTTCTCGGGAGGACTAGGTGAGTTAGCACGCGGCTCACCTCGAGCAGCCCCCGGCGGCCCGTCGAGAGCCGCCGTCACCAGCGCTCCTGTTGCCGTTTCCAGTGCGTCTCGGCGTAACCGCACATCGGAAGCAGATGAAACGGCCCCGAGGGGCGGGCACAGGAGCCCCGGGACCCGCAGAAGGGGGGAGACGAGCGGGAGGGACGCCTCGACGGCGCGCCCTGTCCACCCAGCCGCCAGAAGTCGGCTTTGAAAACAACACTGGCAGATTGCAATACTTCAATGAACGAAGACCTAACAGGCAGATGCTAAGGGGGAAAGCTGGGGTGACAGTATGAATCTCAGACAAAATCATTCACAGTGAAACAAAAGTAAGCAGAACAAAGAAGGGCTCCGTGCACCGAGAACAGAGCACCTCAGGCACCCGGCAAACTCCGATGGCACCAGGGCGCACACAGACACACACTCCCGGGGGGGGGGGGGGGGGGACGGTGATCTGCGTTTTTCAGGAACTCAGAGATTAAGCTGATTAAAAAAAAAACAGTAAGACTACAGAGCATTTGAATGATAAAACGGAAAATAGAATGGAACAGGTATATGTGGAACTTTATAGCCAATAGCGACTATACTTTTTTCCCAAAAGCGTATAAAATATCCCCAAACTCGACTATGTCCTATGCCAGAAACGTCGTTGCTACAAATTTTTAAAATATTTACAGCCCGCAGAACACATCTACTGACCGCAGCATCATTAAAGAGACGTCCATCCCAAAAAGACAACAAAAATAATCCTTCCGTTTGAAAGTTCAGAATTTTACTTCTAAATAATCCATGAGTCAAGGAGAAAATTAAAAGGGAAGTTACAATACACTTCAGAACTGCCTGACAACCGGAGTGCTACGTGTTAACACCAGCGGGATGTAGCCAAAGTGGTTTTCAGGGAGAAATTTCCAGCGTTAAATGTATATATTGTAAAAATGAGCAGTTAGAAAATACAGGAGCTAATCTTTCAACACAAGAAGGTAGGAAAACGGAACAGAAAATAAATGCTGGTTGAGATGAAGGAAATAACAACCACGTGTTCACTTAAC
This sequence comes from Paguma larvata, assembly GCA_030068075.1. Taxonomy (NCBI): domain Eukaryota; kingdom Metazoa; phylum Chordata; class Mammalia; order Carnivora; family Viverridae; genus Paguma; species Paguma larvata. The sequence continues at coordinate 193,529,240 of CM057823.1, read as the reverse complement.
AATTATAGTTTGAGCTCTTACTTTCTCCAGCTTTCTTCTAAAAACCGTTCTGAGCACTGGGGACACATTCGTGAACAAAACCAGGGCCCTGACCTCATGGAGGCTTCCAGGCGCTGGTGGAGTATCACAGACGTCTAAACAGGCTGTGCCGGGTAATCGAGCGAAGGAGTAAAACCGTGTGATTTTCACGACAGAGGCTGAAGGCGCATCTGATAGAGTTGCCCTCTCGGATTTTTAAAGTTATCCTTGGTGGTTGAGCTTTGGAAGCATTCCCGTTAGAGCCAGGAGTAGGGCAAGGAAGCTCCCTCAGCAGCTGTCACATTGTCTCGGGGGTTCCGGCCAATGCAATTAGGCAAGAAAAGAAATAAGTTCCAAAAACTTGGTGAGGAGGAGACCAAATAATCATTGTTCTCGAATGACATTAGGACATCTCTCTAGAAAACCCAAAGCCCATCAATCACATGGCCAGGCCTTTTAGAACTAATGGGATTAGTTTCTATTAGAAAGATAAAAATTAGTAACTTTCTTAAATATACGTCGTTTCTATGGGAATATGTACATGCTGGTAAAAGCATTAAAAATGTCGGTAGGGGTCAACAGCAAACTAGCAAGATGGGCTTCCTCTGGGGCGGGGAGATGGGCCAGGATTTTAGGTAACAATCAATAGCGATTTTATACTTATGTTGACCTTTTTTTTTAATTTATTTTTTAATATTTATTAATTTTTGAGAGAGAGAGACAGAGCATGAGTGGGGGAGGAGCAGAGAGAGAGGGAGACACAGAATCCGAAGCAGGCTCCAGGCTCTGAGCCATCAGCATAGAGCCCGACATAGGGCTCGAACTCACAGACCGTGAGATCATGACCTGAGCCGAAGTCGGCCGCTTAACCGACTGAGCCACCCAGGCGCCCCTATGTTGACCTTTTTTAAAGGAGAAAATATTTCATGAATTGTGCATTAAAACCTCAGGACGTATGTAATTTGAAGTTATGTGCCATTTGGCCCGGACGTATCATTAGCTTGTATTTGGGACCCACGACCCACGTATTCAACCAATATTATCGAGTGCCTCCTACGTGCCCGGTGCCGTTTGTCACGATTGTCAGTAAGCAGTGGAGTCCTCACGCTGTCCCTGCAGTCTCGGTAAGTGACTTTTACCACAGTTTCCCGGAAGGCTGAGTACCTTGCCCAGCTGGGAAGACCGGGGCTCTCATTCAACCGGGCCGCGTGACTCCGGGGCCCACACCGTGCCTCACCACGCCTGTGCCAGGTGGCACTGGGTTGGAGACTCCCGCTCCTAGGACAGAGCTTGCCGCAGAGTGGACCGCCAACCAGTATCTATTGAATAAGCGAGAACCAGGGGTGGCCCATTAAGCTCCCATCCGTCTTCAGTGTCCCCGCCCGGGTTTCGGGAGAAAACATGGAGAGTGGGCTCCACCGCACGGGAACCTTCTCCACTTTCCATAGGAGGGCGAGGCTTCACAGGTCCCCATGGCCCGCCCGCGAGGTAGGCACCGCGGGCTTTAGCTCAACCCGCCGGAGAGACAGACAGCTGGCGGCAGCTGGGGGGGCCATGGCCGTCAGCGGTCCCGCCGCGGGCGGAGGAGCAGGTGGGTGCCGGTCTCCTCTGCGTGGAGTTACTCGAGGCCCCTGGAGAACATGGGACCAGCGTGGTAACCAGGTTTGGGGAACCCGAGTTTGAACAAATGACTTTTTAAATTTAATTGTCCTGTTTTTCTTTTTTTTTTTTTTTCTTTAAATTTAAAGCCAAATTAACATATAGCGTAATAATGATTTCAGGAGTAGAATTTAGTGATTCAGCCCCTACATAAACCCAGTGCTCATCCCAGCAAGTGTGCTCCTCAGTGCCCATCCCCCATTTAGCCCATCCCCCACCAAACACTCCCCAGTAACCTCCAATTCATTCTCTGTTTTTAAGAGTCTCTTATGGTTTGCCCCGCTCTGTTTTTATATTATTTTTGCTTCCTTTCCCTCATGTTCATCTGTTTTGTATCTTAAAGTCCTCATATGAGTGAGGTCATAGGATATTTGTCTTTCTCTGACTTATTTTGCTCAGCATGGTGCCCTCTAGTTCCATCCACGTAGTTGCAAATGGCAAGATTTCATTCTTTTTGATTGTCGAGTAATACTCCGTTGTGTATATACACAGCATCTTCTTTATCCGTTCATCAGATAGTGGATGTTTGGGCTCTTTCCATACTTTAGCTATTGTCCATAGCGCTGCTGTAAACATTGGGATGCATGTGCCGCTTCGAAACAGCACACCTGTATCCCTTGGATATATACCTACTAGTGCAGTTGCTGGGTCGTAGGGTTGTTCTATTTTTAATTTTTTGAGGAACCTCCACACTGTTCCCCAGAGCGGCTGCCCCAGTTTGCATTCCCACCAGCAGTGCGAGAGGGTTCCTCTCTCTCCGCATCCTCGCCAGCATCTGTTGTTGCCTGAGTTGTTACTGTTAGCCCTTCTGACAGCTGTGAGGTGGGATCTCATTGTGGTTTAGATTTGTATTTCCCTGATGATGAGTTGAGCATTTTTACATGTCTGGTAGCCATCTAGATGTCTTCTTTGGAGAAGTGTCTATTCATGTCTTCTGCCCATTTCTTCACTGGATTATTTGTTTTTGGGGTGTTGAGTTTGATAAGTTCTTTCTAGATTTTGGAGACTAACCCTTTATCTGATATGTCGTTTGCAAATATCTTCTCCCATTCCGTCGGTTGCCTTTTAGTTTTGCTGATTGTTTCCTTCACTGTGCAGCTTTTTACTTTGATGAGGTCCAGGTAGTTCATTTTTGCTTTTGTTTCCCTTGCCTCCGGAGACGTGTTGAGTAAGAAGTTGCTGAGGCCGAGGTCAAAGAGGCTTTCGCCTGCCTTCTCCTCGAGGATTTTGATGGCTTCCTGTCTTATGTTTAGGTCTTTCATCCATGTTGAGTTGATTTGTGTGCATGGTGTAAGAAAGAAGTCCCGGTTCATTCTCCTGCATGTCGCTGTCCAGTTCTCCCAGCACCGCCTGCTGAAGAGATAGTCTTTTTTTCATTGGATACTCTTTTTTTGCTTCGTCAGAGATTAGTTGGCCAAATGTTTGTGGCTCCATTTCTGGGTTCTCTACTCTGTTCCATTGATCCAAGTGTCTGTTTTTGTGCCAGCACCGTACTGTCTTGATGATTACAGCTTTGTAACACAGCTTGAAGTCCAGGATTGTAATGCCTTCAACTTTGATTTTCTTTTTCAGGATTGCTTTGGCTATTCGGGGTCTTTTCAGGTTTCATACAAATTTTAGGATTGTTTGTCCTTGCTCTGTGAAGAACGCTGGTGTTATTTTGATAGGGATTGCACTGAATGTGTAGATTGCTTTGGGTAGAATCGACATTTTAACAGTATTTGTTTTTCCAATCCATGAGCATGGAACGTTTTTCCTCTTTGTGTGTGTGTCTTCTTCAGTTTCTTTCATAAGTTTTCTGTAGTTTTCACTGTATAGATTTTTCACCTCTTCGGTTAGGTTTATTCCTACGTATTTTATGGTTTTTGATGTAATTGTAAACGGGATCGATTCCTTGATTTCTCTTTCTGCTTCTTCACTGTTGTGTGTAGAAATGTAGGGGACTTCTGTGTATCGATTTTATATTCTGAGAATTTACTGAATTCATGTATCAGGTTTAACAGTTTTTTTGGTGGAGTCTTTGGGTTTTCCACATAGAGTCTCATGTCACCTGTGAGAGTGAAAGTTTGACTTCCTCCTTACTGACTTGGATGCCTTTTATTTCTTTTTGTGTGATTGCCGAGGCCGGGACCTCCAACACTGTGTTGAAGAACAGTGGAGGGAGTGGACGTCCCTGCTGCGTGCCTGACCTGAGGGGGGAGGCTCTCAGTGTTCCCCCAGTGAGGAGGACAGTAGTGTTGGGTCTTTCTTATGTGGCCTTTATGATCTTCAGGTGCATTCCTGCTATCCCTACTTTCTTGAGAGCTTTTATCACAAAAGGATGCTGTATTTTGTCAGACGCTTTCTCTGCATCTATTGAGAGGATCCTGTGGTTCTTGTCCTTTTAGCGAGGTGACGTCCACATTGATTGATTGGTGGACATTGAACCAGCGCCACAGCCCAGGTATAAATCCCGCGTGGTCGTGGTGAATACTTCTTTTAAAGTATTGTTGGATCTGATTGGCTAATATCTTGTTGAGGATTTTTGCATCCATGTTCCTCATGGAGATTGGTCTCTAGTTCTCCTGTTTAGTGGGGTCTTTGTCTGGTTTTGGAATCAAGGCAATGCTGGCTTCATAGAAAGTGTTTGGAAGTTTTCCTCCCATTTCTGTTTTTTGGAACAGCTTCAAGAGAATAGGTGTTAACTCTTCTTTAAATGTTTGGTAGAATTCCCCTGGAAAGCCGTCTGGCCCTGGACTCTTGGTTTGTTGGGAGAGTTTTGATGACTGATTCAATTTCTTTACTGGATATGGGCCCGTTCAAGTTTTCTATTTCTTCCTGTTTCAGTTTTGGTAGTTTGTATGTTCCTAGGAATTTGTCCATTTCTTCCGGATTGCCCAACTAGTTGGCATACAATTGCTCGTAATATTCTCCTATTATTGTTTGTATTTCTGTGGTGTTGGTCATGATCTCTCCGCTTTCATTTGTGATTTTATTTGATTGTTTTCTTTGGAAACTGCGGAAGAGGCACGGATGTTACGCTGTGCTTAGTTTCACGTCCCCCATGCCATCTTTGTTAAAACGGTGTGGAATCAGATCTGCCCTAGAAACCCCCAGCTTCCGGCCGCACAGTGCATACCTGACTTGCAAAGTAGGTCTTTTCCTTTGTTTCTGTGTGCCCTTTCTTGCACTCACAGGAGTGGTCCCTAATTGCCACCTCTGAGGAGGGGCATTTCCTGCCTCAAACACCCTTCGCGACAGTGTGGGCCAGCCCTCCGGCCCCCAGGCCTGCTGGGGAGCGTGCTCCTCGCCTCATCTCCCCCTGCACGCCTCAGTGCAGGCTCGGGGCTCCTGGCTGTGCCATTAGTACTCCGCGTGGGTGGCCCTGCCTTGGCCGTGGGGATGGCTTAGCAGCGTTCTGAGTCTTCCGCACGGAGCTCCAGATCTGGGGTCCTTGGCCTTCTGCGTTGGGCAGCGTCCCGTAGACGGGGGCGGGATGCAGCCGGGAGGTCTGCAGTTTACGTGTGGCCCTCGGGCGGCGGAAGGAGAAGGGTGCCTCCGTGAAGTGTACACATGGGAATAAAGTAAGTCGATTTCCCCAGGAATTAGCTAGGACGTGGGTGCGGCCCAGTATGTAGGTTCGAACCAGTGGAATGAATGCATGTGACTAGGGCTGATCTTTGAGAAACGTCTCCTGTCCCTTTTCGGTGAGTCCTGGAGGCTCCCTGTGGTCAGCTGCCACCTTGAGTCTGCCAGCCACGTGAGGTCGCAGCGGACGGCTCCGAGACCAGAGTCCGGAAAAATCCTGCGTGACGGGTGACGAGGCGCACCCGTCTCCTCTCGTCGCCTCGCACTTCCCACGCTGACCCTTTCCGGTGACTGTTCTGCCCACTCGTGCGGCCTCGTGAACGCTCCCGGCACTTCCCCATCTGCTTGGCATTTCCCTCTCCAGAAGGACTTGTGTCATTTCAGACGCGGAAAGCGTGCTCGCTCCGCGCCGCCGGGACGGTGATAAATCGGGCTTCGGGACCGACTCCGGGAGAGACGCAGAAGTTAGGTTTCTGCTTGGGGCCCACGTGTCTTCGTGCCCCGGAAGCTCCGTGAGAGTCGCGGGGCCGTGCGATCGGGCCGTGCAGCGCGGGCTGTGGTCTTGGCACCGTCACCGGCCACCGTCAGGCGGGCCGCGGGAGGCCTTCTGACCTTGGCAACTTGGTGTGTAAAGTGGGCCGATCGAGTTAGAGCAGCGGTTTCTAGACGTGTCTCGAGGGAGCGCTCGTAGGGTTCCAAAAACACTTCGTTCTGGTCGTGAGTAGGGCTCGGCGGTTACGGGTCCTCCTGGAGGAGAGCAGGTGGGCCGGCCCGCCCGGGGTCCGCCCCCCCCCCCCGCTCTCCGGGCCCCTCCCTTCCTCGGCCACGCCAGGCCACCCAAGAGGGCTCTGTAGGTACGATTTCTTTCAGAAGAACGGCCTTGCCGCTCTGCCTTTGTTGGTGACGGGGAGTGCAGTGACGGCCCGGGCCCGCAGGGTGGCTGCTGTGGTGGGGACGCCGTGACAGACCGGGGTGCGTGGCTGATGGGGGCGGAGCTAGGATGGGGAGAGAGGGCTGGGGTGTGGGGGGGACAGGGAGTCCCCCCCGGGCCGCTACGTCTCCATGCACAGCTCAGACGCGTTCCAGAACCCTAAATTCAAGGCTGTTGTTGGGAGGTGGGCTGATAGAATACGGCCTATTTAACGGTGTGTTAACTCCCTGCATTTTCGAAATTTAGATGCATAAAATGAAATCCTTTATTTGTGCTCTGGCCCCAAACCCTGCAAATGTCAGTTTCCACCCTAACGAGAGAATCGAGGGGTCTCTGAGCCCGTGCAGCCCACCCCGCCAGCCGCTCAGAGGCAGAAGGACCCTCCTGGGGCCCGAGTCTCCAGCCGGGTTTCTCCCCGAAGCCGAATTTCCCCATTACGGTGACCTGAGGGCAGCCATTCCCGAGGCCTGGTGGCTTGAAGGTTGGACAAGGTCACCCCGTGAGGAAGCTCAGGCTTTACGAGGCAGGCGACCGGACCTCAGAACCCAGTGAGTCCTACACCAAAGACTGTGTGTTTGACTCGCTGTGTAGTTGGTCTAACACAGGACGGCAACCGCAGAGTGACCCTGCTTAGCGGGTTCGGGTTTGGCACGGGTGGGAGGTAGCAGCCCTTAAACTATCTTGCAGAGAGAGTCCAGATGTGTTCCAGGCCTGAGCCGGTGAGCCATGCCTCCAGGGCGGCGGGAGCCCAGCCCCAGCGGTCGCGGCGAGTCGGAGTGGGAGGTGTCGGCGCGAATTCGCAGCTTTAACAGATACGGAAAGGAAGGCAGAGACTCGTGTGTGCCAGTGTGTGCCCCTGCGTGTCCGTCTCCTAGCCGGGTCCACCGGCAAGTCCCGGAAGTGGTGAGGCCCGCCAGGAGGGGCGAGTTCCCCTGGTGCGCGGACCTTGGTGCCTAAATACCGCTCCTCGGTAAAAGGAGGCAGCTGGCCTTTTTTTTTTTTTAATATTTTGATGATTTTATGTATTTTTGAGATAGAGAGAAAGCACACACTGGGGAAGGGCAGAGAGAGGGAGACAGCAACTGAAGCGGGCTCCACGCCGACAGCAGAGAACCCGACGCGGGGCTCGAACCCGTGAGCTGTGAGATCACGGCCCAGGCGCCCCAGGACCCAGCTGTCCGTGAGGCAGAGCCCCCGTTGCTGGGCTGGAGCGGGGAGAGCACGGGGAGCCTGGCCCGGGGGTTCTTTGTTTGCTTTACAGTTTATTTTGAGCAAGAGAGTGGGAGTGGGGGAGGGGCAGAGAGCGGGGGAGACGGAGAGTCCAGGCGGGTTCTGCACTCAGCACAGAGCCCGGCACGGGGCTCGAACCCACGACCCATGTGATTGTGACCTGAGCCGATATCAAGAGTTGGACACGTGGCTGAGTCAGTTAAGCATCCGACTTGGGCTCCGGTCACAATCTCACGGTCCCTGAGTTCAAGCCCCATGTCGGGCTCTGTGCTGACGGCTCGGAGCCTGGAGCCTGCTTCGGATTCTGTGTCTCCCTCTCTCTGCCCCTCCCCCGCTCACGCTCTGTGTCTCTCTCAAAAATAGATAAATGTTAAAAAGTTTTTTTACAACAATAAGGAACCCCGGAGTGCATGATGAGGACTTACCAGAATGACACAGACACCGGCTTAAAGGATGCGGAGAATTAAAAGAGAGAAAAGGAAGGAAAAGAAAAAAACCCCAGCCAGTGGATGAAGTAAGCCTCCACGGAGCGCCTGCTCACGGGGGTAAACGAATTTGTAAACATGGGGAGGAAAGGAAGCCCGTTGCTGGGGGGGCGGCGGGGGGGCGGGGGCCACCCGCTGCCCCGGGAACAGGGAGACAGCAGCCCTGTGGTGGGGAACCCGGTGCCTGGACCAAACGCCGCCCCTGTCGCAGCGCCCTGCCGCTACGTGCTTCCTAATGAGAAGCCCCGAGAAGGACACATGTCACTTCCTGAGCATCCCGGCCAAGTCACACGGAAACCCCAGCCGGAGGGACAGCCCACCATGTGCCTGGCCCGGCGGCGATCTGGAAACACGGCTGCCGGGAGTTTTTAAAGGGACCCCACAGCTGTGTGGTTCTGCATCCGATTCTGAGCCAGGGAGACAGCTGGAAGGGACACGGGGATGAAACTTCCCGGTTCCGATAGTTGCACCATGGTCGTGACAGAATGTCCTTGTGCTCCAGAAATCCACACCAGAGCGTTTGGGGGTAAAGGGCCGTCTCCAGCCGGGTCTCCAACAGCCCGGAGAGTGTGTGTGTGTGTGCGCGCGAGTGTGTGTGCGCGTGCGTTCGAGTGTGCCTGTGTGTGTGCCTGTGTGTGTGCGCGTGCGAGTGTGTGTGTTCAGAGAGGATGCGCGCAAGGAGGAGGGGCAGGGGTATCCGGCAAACGGGGCGGAGTGTAGACAGCCGTCTGGTGAATCTGGTCTCGTAGCCTTTGCGCAAGTTTGAAGTTATAGAAAAATAAACCGTCTTCCCCCAAGGACGGCACACACGGCCCTAAAAAAGGGGCCGTTTCGGAGCCTTGCCCGGCCCGCCGTGGCTCCGGTGACACTGGCGTCATCGCTTGCGCTGTCCTCGTGCACACAGGGGCCCGGAGACACTGGGGCCAGGAAGGAGCAGAGTCCGCCTGCCGTGGGCTCCGCAGCCGAGGGCACAGAGGGCGCCGATAGGGAGGCCGGAGCTGCGGGCGGGCTGTGGCTCGGTGCCCTCCTGGGGAGGTCAGGGGGACGGGCCATCCGCAGGCCACCGCCCCCAGCCACATGCGCCCCTGCAGGTCATGTAAAGGAAGCTCCCTCGAGCTCCGGTCCCCGCTCTGCCCTGCCCTGCGGTGCTTTTATTCCCCAACGACATACTCGTTCCGGTGCCAGGCGGCCTCTGGCGAACGCTCGCTCGTTTTTCAAAGAGAGGTCTCAGTTTACAGGATTTAAAACGTGTTCAAGCTACGTCGGGAAATCCCAGCTTAAAAGCCTCGTGATGATGATGAAAATCTTCAGTGTTTTTTCCCTGAACGCCACTCGTTCCACGAGGGGACCCGCCGGAGGACGCGGCCCGGCCTGTCGCAGGGCCCTGCCTCGGGCGTCCGTCCCTCCCAGCACACAGCGAACGCCGCCCAGCTCGCCGACTAAATAATTCACGCTCCGCGAGCAGCAGCAGGCGAAAGGTCTCGCTGTGAATTATGCATGCGGCTTCGGGCGGCTTTGTGCGAGGACACTGTTGGTTTCAGCGTGAGCCCGGAGCGGGAGAGGCGCCCCCGTGGGCCCGTGGCCCGCCGACCGGGGTCGCCGGGGAGTGCGCCCACCGGGCCTCCCGGGGGAGCGCGAGCTGGGAACAATGTCTCTGTGTGCGGCCCGGGCCTTTGCCCGGAGCCCCGGGGGCCGCGCCGGCCGACCCTGGTATGGATTCGGAGGGGTGGTTTGCGGTGAATGGTTGGAAGTATTTGGTTAAGTGGCATCACAGTGGCTCTTACCGGCTCTACCCAGGTAAAGTCCCTCGTGGTCCGCGCGCTGCGGCGTGCCCGTCGGGGGCCGGCTGGCTCGTGGCTCGTGTGGCCTTCGGGGCGAGTGGCCGGGGGCGGTGGGCCCCGTGCGTGGACCTGGCCTGGCGACGTCCGTGCTTAGGCGTGCGAGGTTGAGGTTCGGACGGCGTAGTCGGGGGAGGCGGCGGGCTGCAGGCCTGTGCGGCAGAATCGGCGATAAAATTGTCATACGATGGCGCGTCTGTGCGGCCAGCGTGGAGGCGGCGGCTCTTCTAGGTCTTCGCGGAGCCGAAACTTTGTTTCCAGGAAGACATGCCTTTGACTCGAACTGGTCGGATGACAGAGGAAACAAAACACCAAAAGAAAGCAAAACGAGACCCAGCAAATGCCGTCGGGTGTGAGGCTCGCACCCGGGGAGGGGGCGCCCTCCGCGGCCCCGCGTTCTCCTTTGGTCGAGGGCAGAGAGACTCTGCCCGCGTCCCGCGTGGCCTTGGAGCTGGGAGGGACCCTGGCCTTCGAAGGGGTTTCGTGCCAGCCCCCAAGGTCAGTGCTTTCAGAATCGCCCCGTTGTCCCCGTGTCGAGAGCGTCCCGGCGCGGGTTTGAAGGTGGAGTTAGGAGAGTCCGCGTGCCGGTGGGTGCCGGGGCCTGGGGGGCAAGGACTCGGGGAAGGCGCGGGGCCCGCAGCACCCCCCCCCGGGGCCCCCCTACGGAGCCGGCCTCCCTCACCAGCTGCTGGGAGAGCTCCGGGGAGAGGACTCCGCGCCGACGTGCTCTCTGACACCCCCCCACCCCCCTGCTTTGAAGAGCCGGCCCCGGGGCCCTCCCTTCATTCCCTGCACCTGAGTCCTCCTGGCCTGCCACTCCAGGGACAGTCCTTGCCGGAGATCCCCAGGTGTGCCCTCGGGGGGCATGACCCACGGGTGGGCGGGGCGTCAGGACTTTCCCTCCTTTGATTTTAAAGTTTCTTTTTCCACTTGACTTCCAAGGTGTCAGGTGTTGGTCCGTGAGTCTTAAACAGAAATTCCTGCTTGCCAGGTCTCCTAAGAATGCGCGTACTCGGCAGACGGGTCACCGGTCACCCCGTTGGTTCAGCAGCGGCCCTCACTCGTCCCCCCTCGCGCTCAGCCCGCAGCCCAGCCTGGGGTGCGGCGACGGGCGTCTGTCCTCCCTGCGGTCCGCGTGCCCGGGGAGCGAGGAGGGCGGGTGTTCAAACCACTCTGCTGCCGGCACGGTTGGAACCCAGATGGGGCGCAGCCGCCAGGTGTGCGGTTCGCAGCCGGTCTTCCCCTGTGCCGCCCCGTCCTCACGGCCTGTGCGCCTGCAGCGCTCAGGGCCGACGGACCCGTGAGGGGAAGTGTCCTCTCGCCCTTCCCTCGGGTTGCACTGCCCCCCGCGGCACAGTCTGCACCCCGTGGCCTCGCCACCTCTCCTGGCCCTCGCACAGTTCCCCCTAAGCCCAGACACAACAGCTGCGGGGCTGTGAGCCGTGCCTCTTCTGCCCCAGTACCTTTGCACATCTGGTCCCTCGGGGAAGGCTTTTCCAGCTCCCCTGAGGCCGGTTCCCTGTGGCCTCCCCTCGTTCCCAGCTCAGCTCAGCCTTTATTGCCTCAAGGACAAAAATGCTGGAGTAAGAATGTTTCGGTGCTCGGACCTAACGACCTAACGGAATGGCTTTTTAAGTTTCTTTTTTATTTTTTAGAGAGAGAAGAGCATGGGTGGGGAGAGGGAGAGGGAGAGAGAAAATCTTAAGCAGGCTCCACACTCAGCACAGAACCCGTCGCAAGACTTGACCCCACCACCCTGGAATCATGACCTGAGCTGAAATCAAGAGTCAGACACTCAACTGACTGGGCTACAAAGGTGTCCCATTAACAGAGTGTTTTGTTTTGTTTTTTTAATGTTTATTTATTTTTGAGAGGCAGAGAGAGCACCAGTGGGGGAGGGGCAGAGAGAAAGAGAGGGAGACACAGAATCCGAAGGCGGGCTCGAACTCATGAACCGTGAGATCATGACCTGAGCCGAAGTCGGACGCCCAACCGACGGGGCCACCCAGGCGCCCCTAGACTGTTTTAAAAATTCCTTCATCTTGTGAGGATCACCCCATTCGTGAACATAAAATATCGCGGGAAAGTGCCTCCGACCCCAGCAGGTAGGGGCAGGGTGACGCGGAGTTTCTTGCGGGTGGAGGGAAACAGGCCTGCACGCGGCGGGGAGCATTTTAACCCCGGACTCGGTGACCGCCGGCCTCTCTCGCGTCGAGGTGCGGTGCTCTGAAACGTGAAGGGACCCGTCCTTGACCCGCGTGGTGGGCCGGGTGCGTTTCTCCACGCTTCCTCTTCGGACCCCGTTCGTGGGGTTTATTCCATTTTCACTTCCCGCCGAGGCGCGGCCGACGCACAGCCTGAGGCCGTCGGAGGAGTACGAGGTGCCGACTCGCCGTCCGCACAGATCGGGGCGCGGCCACCCCGTGTGGCCCGTCAGTGCCCCTCACCACGTGCAGCCGTGGCACTTCCTTCCCGCGACGGGAGCTTTTAAGATCCGCTGTCGTCACCGCGCTCAGAGCCGGGGCGCGGCGTGGCTCACCGCCGTCACCGTGCCGTGCGCGTCCCCGCCGCTGTTGTGTAACGGGACGCTTGTGCCCTCTGACCCCGCACCCCCCTCCGCCGCCCGTCTCGCGGGCGCCCCCGGTCTGGCGTCACACACGGCGGTTCCTGTGTGGTCTGAGGACCGTCTCGGGTCTCGCCGCTCCGGGCTTGAGCCTTCCCGTCCACGGCTTCTCCAGTTTGATTCCCTGGCGTGCGAATCCTTGGTCCGGGGGAGGTAGGTTTCAGTGCGCCGGAAGGGAGCCGACCGGATTACTTTTCGGGTGGTTTTCCAGTCGTCCCGGGACGAGCCGTGTGGCGCCGGCGGGGCGGGGGGGTGGGGGGGGGAGAGGGGAGGGGGAAGGAGGCAGGGGGGAGGGGGGAGGGGGACCGCCACCTGGCTCTGCCCTGGTTTGTTTTCCCAGCGTTTCACGTTTGTTTTCCATGTGAACTTTTGCACTCGGCCCGTCTGGTTCAGTGTTTTTCTTTCAGAAACAGAGGGCGAGTGAGGAGGGGCGGAAGGGGGAGGCGGGGGGAGAATCCCAGGCGGGGTCCACGCTCGGCGCGGATTCCGACGCGGGGCTCCGTCCACAACGGTGAGATCGTGGCCGCGGCCAAAATCGAGAGTCGGATGCTCAACCCACCGAGCCCCCGGGCGCCCCTCAGCGTGTCCCGTTCTAAGAGACGTGAACTGGGGACACGTACGGGGACGAGATGGCGTTTAGGGAGAGCCGCCCTCCGCGGGTCTTGGCCTCGTCGCTGCGGTCACCCGACGCGATTCAGAGCAAGCAGGGCTGCGTGTGGCTGCCTTGCGTGGGTGTGACACAGCCAGTTCTCTGCTCGGGGGGGCTCCGCGCGCGGGGACCGGTGGCCGGGGCGATGCCGGGCGGCCCGTCCCCGTGACGGCGGAGTTGCCGAGCGCTCCAGGGGCCTCGCCAGGACCCCTGGCGGCTGGCCGCGTGGTGCTAGGTGTGGAGCGGCGGCGCGCAGGTGGGACCCACCCTCGGGTCCGCGGTGGGCATGCGCGGGCGCTCCCACGAGGCTCCATCTCACACGCCCCGTGTGCGGCTCTAAGGAGCCACGGGGAAGGGTCCCGCCGTCTCCCTCTGACCTGCCCTGATCTCGTCTCGTGGACGTGGTTTCTGTCGCAGTTTAGGTCCTTACTCTTGACTTTATGTTTTCCTTTTCTTTTCCAATCTAGATGCTTCTCCAGCTTTGAATGAGTCCTGCCCCAGTGGCCCCTAGCCACCAAGTGGGTCTGATTTGACCAGCCCTGGGGGCGGGGGGTTGCTTTCTTGGCCCTCTGTCCCTGGGCCAGCAAGGCCGTGCCGTGGGCTCTGGTGTGTGGTGGCCGCCGCGGCCCCGGCCTGTGCCCGCGGCTCTCCGCGCAGTCGCAGGCGGGCATCAGAACACAGGGCGGCTTCCCGCTGCCTCGCCGGCCCCTCGCTTTCCCCGCGTCCGGCCCCTTGGCACGAAGGAGGTACACCACCAGTGGCTGGCTTAGGGCCGGAGCCGACGGACCAGTCCCCTGGGCTTCAGTCCCCTGGGCTTCAGTCCCCTGGGCTCCTCCAGCCACCAGCCGAGAGGGCCGACTGCGTGCAGCCGCATGGGTGACGGGCACGGGGTGCGGGGCACGAGCCCTGTTTCATCAGCCTCGTACCCATGCAGGTCGGGGACCCCCTGTCCGTGTCATCCGGGGTCCCCAGACTGTGGCCCAGCCTTCGGTGTCCTCCGTGTGGGACAGTGGGGCGAGCTGTCTGCGCAGAAGGGGACACGTCCATTGCAGGATGTGTGTCCGGGCCTCTGCCGGCCGGCCGGCGCCCTCCCCCTCGGGTTTCGCCGACGAGGCCTGCCCTGTGGGGGCCGGGAGGCCCAGCGCGCTGCTAACGTGGGCGGGAGACGGTGCCGCGGGGCCCCCCAGGCCCTCCCCTTCCCCGTGTGAAGGGAGCGGGTTATCCGGGAGTTTGCGGAAACCACGAGGGAACCCAGGAGGTAGACGCTTGGGAGCCGCGGTGTGTCCCGCGCCGGCTGGCCTCCCCAGCTGTCCCGGCGGCACGTGCGGCTCCACGGTCGTCGCATGCTCGGACGTCAGGCCGCACATTCTACGCGGAGAGTGGCGCCCGTGCAGGACGGGGCACAGGCGTGCGGGCTTCCACACGGCACCATCCCCTCCCGGCGCGGAGCCCCCTTCGCCCTCTCACCCCGCGGCGACCCGGGAGCCCTGTCGTGTCTGCGGTGTTGGCCCGGTGCTCCCGCTCTGTGTGCGCCATAGGCGCTCGGTGCGTCTCGCCGGCTGGGTGTGTGATTTGGAGAAGACATGTGGGGGGAGCCCCCCGCGGCCGCCCGGAAGGCCGGGCCGGCACGGAGGACGCGCGTGCAGGTGGCGTCTGTGCTGGTCCCACAGAGCTGGCCGGCGCTGACCTGAAGGACCGAGCGAGTGACCGCAGCCTCAGCAGCAATGCCAGCCTCCCCAGCGTCCAGAGCTGCAGGCTCCTGCGCGAGAGGAGGGCCGCCAGCTGGGCCGTGTCCTTCGAGCGCCTGCTGCAGGACCCCCTCGGCGTTCGCTACTTCTCCGTGAGTAGGGGGGCGTCGTGGGGCCGGGGGGCCATCTGCACCTCTGCCCGGGCTCCTCAAGGAGGACCTGGGGCCCACACCCCGAGGACGGTGGCGGCCTTCCCGAGGGGGTGTCCCCCGGCCCACCTGCTCGTCGCACTCGAGACCGGGGGTGGAGGGGGCCTCCGCCCAGCTCGGCCTTCGCTGTGGGCGGAGGGTCTCCCCGAGGCAGGGAGCACGGAGCCCCCCGTATTCGCTTAGCGGAGCTCCGCACGGCGAGTCCGGCCACTGGGAGGGGCGCCCTGCTCTTGAGGGGCGTGGGCAGCTTCGAGTCCACGGTCCGCGGCCCTCGGGGCAGTGAGGGCGGGATGCCTGGAGCCCCCCGTGTCCGTGGAAGGCGAACGGGAGGAGGCCGCGGGAGCGAAGCGACAGGTCGGGAGGAGGGCGGAGGCCGGGAGCTGGCCGATCACCGGCGAGGGCTGATCCACAGTGTTTTTCTTAGGATTTCCTAAGGAAGGAGTTCAGTGAAGAAAACATTTTATTCTGGCAGGCCTGTGAATATTTTAATCATGTTCCCGCACACGACAAAAAGGAGGTAAGTTTGTTCGCGCCGGGAGGTGGGCAGCGCTCACCGTGGGCTAGAGGCCAGGGCCGTCCGAGGGCGGCGTGAACACGTTCTCGTGTGGTCGCCGAAACGCTTCTCTTTCCGAATAAATAAGTTTCCTGATACACGTGCCATTTACCTTGGCCCGAGCGTGGTTTACGGAAACACCCGTAACGCCTGGACCCGCGGACACGCTGCCCCGCGTGTCGGAAGGGGACCGAAGTCCCCGGGCGGGAGAGCGCCCCTGCGGCGCCGGGCCCGAGTCGGGCGCTCGGAACAGAGCGAGGCCGGCGGCACCCTCGCCCGCGCGTCCCGCTCACCCGAGTCCCGTCAGCTCTCCCACAGGGCCCGAGAGATCTTCAGCCGGTTCCTATGCAGCAAGGCCACCACGCCCGTCAACATCGACAGCCAAGCCCGGCTGGCCGACGACATCCTCAGCGCCCCGCACCCCGACATGTTCAAGGAGCAGCAGCTCCAGGTGACTGCGCCTCGGTTTCCCGCAGGGACTCCTCGCCGCAGACCCAGAGGAGGGGCGCCGATCGAGGTGGCCGCGGGTGGGCGGAGCCCCGGCCCTCCCACCAGGCTTGTCTCAGAGGGAGGGGGGGAGGCGTTCGTTGGGGCGCGAAATAACCGGCCAGGAGCCCCGTCTGGGCTCGCTCGTCCGTTCGCCTTTGCGTGATGTCCCGGGTCGGCGGGTGCCGTGCGTGCCTGATCCGAGCTTCGTCAGCTCGAGGACGTCACTGCGATTTAAAGGGTGCCTCATTATTTGTTACGATGACACATAGTATCCGTTAGAGCACGTGACCCACCAGGCTTCTGGGGGAGCCCTGCTGTCGCTCAATCACACGAACAGCGTGAAAAATCACGGAGGGAGGGGTGTTCAAGGCGGCGCTCGCTTCCTTCAGGTTTCCGGTGACTTCCGGCTTCCTTCCTATTTAACAAAGTGAGGCTTGTCCAGGACCGCGCGGTACCCGCCCGGGGCCGCTCCTGGGGCCGACTCCCCGTGAGCGGTTGGGCCCCGCGGAGGCTGAGAGCGAGGAAGGAGGGGCCGCGGTGGCCACGGCCGGCGGGCCGGGGGCCGAGCGCCGCCGGGGCTCGTCGCGCTGAAGCGTGCCGCGTGTGCCCCGCAGATCTTCAACCTGATGAAGTTCGATAGCTACGCCCGCTTCCTCAAGTCCCAGCTGTACCAGGAGTGCGTCCTGGCCGAGGTGGAGGGCCGCTCGCTCCCCGACGCGCAGCAGGTGCCCAGCAGCCCGGCCTCCAAGGGCAGCGTCAGCTCGGAGCACTCGGGCGTGTCCACGCCCAAGAAGGTGCCTGTGTGCCCGCCGCGTCCCCTGGGCCGATGGGAGCTGCCGGTGGGGGGAGGGGTTGGCACACGTCGCTCGGACCCAGCCCTCCCGGGACGCCTCCAGGGCCCGGGGCTGGGGGCGGGCCTTCCAGCGTCGAGGGGTCAGCGCCGTCCCCCACGTGCCCTGCAGCCCGCTCCAGCTTCCCTTCACACTTGACGCGGTGTTAACGTGACGTTACACTGGGGCCCGTGGCGGCGCAGTCGGTTGAGCGTCCGACTCCGGCTCTGGTCACGATCTCGCGGTTCCTGGGTTCGAGCCCCGCATTGGGCTCCGTGCTGACAGCTCGGAGCCTGGAGCCTGGAGCCTGCTTTGGAGTCTGTGTCTCCCTCTCTCTCTGCCCCTCCCCTGCTTGTACTCTCTCTCTCTCAAAAATAACCATTAAAAAGTTTTAAATGCTGCTACGCTACGTTACCGTCTCCGTTGGCTGACAGTTGAGTGGGAAATCGCGGTCGGGAAGATCCCTGAATGAAGAGCTGGGGGACGAGGACGGCGACAAGAGACGGAAAGGAGCCTTCTTCTCGTGGTCCAGGACCAGGAGCACCGGGCGGTCCCAGAAGAAGAAGGAGCACGGCGACCACGCAAACGGTGTGTGGCGTGCGGACGGGGTGGCCCGGCCGAGCGGGAGGGTGCGGAACGGGCGCTGTGCCCGCGGGCATAGCCCTTAGGGGGCCGGCCAGCCTGGGGGAAGCAGGGTCGCGTTAGTGCCTCCTGCCAAAGGGGGCGAGGGCACGTGCCAGCCCACTCCCGCTCAGGCCCGGGCACCCTGCTGGCGGGGGGGGAGGGGGGCTGGCGTCCAATCCTCTCCTGCCCTCCTGGTAGGAAACGGGGGAGAGAAGAAGATACGGACACCCAGACGGCCTCTCGGTTTCCTGCTGGGTGGCTTTCTAGGGGTGGGTCGGGGCGTGTGAGCCTTCGTAATTTTTTTAAGTGTGATACCGTAATTTGGGTATCCCGCACTTTCCAAATTATCGTTTTTTATTAGCGTGCGTCTTGCAGGTGGCCCATTCTAGATACTTCCTCCCTTGGCTTCTCTCTTAGGTGTAGCTCCGCCGATAGTGGGGGAAGGACAGGCTCGTCCCGGGCGGTGGAGCAGAGGGGTGAAGGCAGCCCGGGCGCGGCAGAGAGGGCGGTCCACGCCAGGCCCAGAAAGCAGAAGGGGGAAAGGCTTTGGAGGGTTCTCTTCTTGAGGGATTCTCGAGAAAGGGATTGTTTTCCAGGAAATCATCCAAAGGCTCCAGGCCTGCGGTCCCAGGTTGGAGTCGGCGTTTAGGGAGGGAGCACAGGCAGGGAGCACTGGAGGAGGCGGGGCCTGTGCTGCGTGGTGTCCGTTCTGTCTCCTCCTCAGAGCAGCCGGCGAACTAAGTCCTCCGGTGCCCGTTCACCAGGCGGCAGCTTAGGAAGGTTGTGGGCTCAGTGCGGGTGACCCAGCATTCCTGGGGTCGTGCTGTGGGTGGACAGACTTGCAGAATTCAATCGGCAGGAGGCCACTGCAGGGGCAGGAGCGGCCATTAGACGGGGCCGGGGACCGCCGAGAACCCGGGAGTCGGCAGCGGCCCCCCAGGAATCTGGGCCCCCTGCACTCCGCAGGTCTTTAGAGAACCATCTGGAACAGCCTCTAAACCCTGATCCAGGGCACTCCCCAGGAGTTCCGACTTGGTCGTCTGGGGATCTGCTGCTTTGGAGGGTGGTCCAGTGGTTCAGGAGGGCAGTGGGACCCGGGACCGTGGTCTCCTGGCGTCGTGGCCTGCGGCTGGCGGCCATGCGGTGTCCGTTCTCGGGCTCTCCAGATGAGCCAGTGGCCAAGGGCAGAGTGGAGAGCAGAGGCCACCTGAGGGCGCCTCCGAGAGGCTTCTCCGTGTCCCTGGTCTGCTCGGCCTGAAAGGGTGGGTGGGAAGCCGGCCGTCGGGCGCTGAGTCCCTGTGTTTTCCCATCAAGAGCCCCTGCACGCCAACGGAGGCCTGGGTCGCCGCGAGTCACAAGGCTCCGTGTCCTCTGCGGGGAGCCTGGACCTGGTAAGTCACCGCCTCCCCCGTCCCAAAGGCCACAGCCACAGATTCGTGAAAGCCGCCTCCGCGTTCAGGCCTGTGCTGCCCACGCTCCCGGAGCCCGCCGAACGCGCGTGCGGCCGATGTGGGGGCAGGGCCCCCGGGCGCGGTTGGCACGCGGGGGAGGGCTGCTGCTCGGCTTCTAAATGCATCGCCGGCTTCATCGCTGACGTCTGTTGGTTCTCGCCCAGTTACCGGTGTCCCGAACTCCCACTGAGAGCAAACAGCATGCTTCGAAGCCAGGAGCTGTCTGTTTGTCTCACGTGTGAGCACCCCGGCACCTCCTCCCTCCCTGTGTTCCTGCTTCTGCTGCCCCAAGGGGACCCCCGCCCCAGCCTCGCCCCAGCCTGTGTGGGGGGCTGGCTGCCGGTTGTGGCCCCGATCTCAGTCGGCTGAGGGGCGGGGGGGGGGGGGCGGCGCTGGGGGCACCTGCCGGCCGCCTCACGGACGTGTGGAAAATCTCCTAGCTTGTGTAGAGTATCCTCTCGTCTTCAGTGACCGTGCAGTCAGAGCCAGGGGGTGAGCCAGTTCGCCGCTGCTGGCCAGCGACCCCCCAAAACCCGGGCTCGAAACAGAGAACCTTACTTTTTGCGCCCGCTTCCGTGGGAAGGGAGTAGGGGGGCCGTTGCATCATCAGCCTGCCGCCCACGCTCTCGCCTTCCGAAGCGACGGCAGGGTCCCAGGGATTTGCAGGCCGTCGGCAGGAGGCAGTGACGGGAGGAGTGGCGGCCGAGGCAAGTGGCACGCTAGGACACACGCAGGGGCCGTCTGCAGCCAGGGCACGCCATCGTGACGCGGGGACGGGGGAGACGTCCCGGACAGACCTAAGGTCTGCCCCACGAGCAGGGCCCCGGGCTGGCCCCTCGCCCACGCCCTGCCCGCTCGGGAGCCCCCACGTCTGGGCGTGGGTCCAGGTGCCAGGACCGAGTGTGAAGTAGCCATTTCCCAAGCTCCCGACTTGGTCCGTGAATAATGCAGATGACGAAATCACAGACCACTAATTATGAAGCCTCGGCCCGCAGCGCCCCGAGCCTGCCTCTCCCCGCCCCGACCCCCGCTTCCGCACGTGTGTCTCACTGCCGAGGGCGGGCGGGCCAGCTGGGGCCGCGTCCTCACCCAGGGAGGGGTGTCGAGCATCCTCCGGCCAGAAAGGGCACCCGAGGCCTGAGCCTGTCCCTCACGCTGGCCAGGGGGAGGCCTCCCAGCCGCTGAAGGAGGCTGGGGCCGAAGCTCCCACTGTGCCCCTCCCGGCCCTGCCCCTGCACTTCCCGTGCGGAGCCTGGAGCCATGCTGGAAGTGTCAGGGCCGAACAGCCCTCACTTGTTTCTCCGACCTGATGGCTGGGGTCTACGGGAGGGGTCCTCACCCCTCAGGTGCGCGTTCCTGCCTGCGAGCCTTCGCCCGCGCCGCCCTACTGCCTCCCCCGGCTCCGGCCTCAGGCCCGGTGCTGTCCACAGTCTGCTCCTCGGGGAGAGGCCTCTGATCCTGGGAGCTCGGGTGGGAAGACCAGAAAGACACAAGGAGGCAGCCGAGGGGCCTCCCGGACTGGGTGGCACCTGCCTCCCGGACTGGCCGCACCGGGAGGCAGGGGTGGGCTCCGCAGAACGACCCCATCTGCCTCCAGCGCCGGGGCCAGCACGGGCCCCCTGCACACGACATGTGGAGGGCCCATCGTGTTCAGAGCGGAGGCTCATGGCGCACGGCCCTCAAGAGCAGTTCGTAGGACGGGAAGGGCTAGAGAGAGCTGCTTTCCCCCGAGCTGCCTCGGAAGCCCCGCCCACTCCGTCAGCTGTTTGCGTGCAGGCCAGCGGGGGGTTATCACGGCGCCGAAGCGTGCGAGCCAGCGGGGGGCTCCTGTCGTGACACTCGTCTCCTGGCTCCCCAGCCAGAGGCCTGCAGGACCCCCGTGCCCGAGCGGGACAAGGCCGCCAGGCACTGCTGCATCCAGCTGCCCGACGGGACGTCCTGCGTGGTGGCGGTCACGGCGGGGCTGTCCATCAAGGAGGTCCTGGCTGGCCTCTGTGAGCGCCACGGCATCAACGGGGCTGCGGTGGACCTCTTCCTGGTGGGCGGGGACAAGGTACAGGGGCCCGCCCCTTCCCACGGTGGGGGGGCGGGTGCAGGGGGGGGTCTGACCTGGAGGCGGGGCGGGTGCGGCGGGGGGGGGGGGGGGGGGAGGGAGGTGCGGGGCGGGTCTAAAGAAGCTGCCCAGGCCCCAGGCTGACCGCCCCAACGCCGGCGGCCACTCCCCAGGAACGCTTGGCGCCAACTTGGCTCGCCTGCGGTGCAGCCCCCCAAGCGGCCGTGCGGGGGGCGTCCGTCGCCCCGGCTCTGACTCGGGTCTCTGTTCTCTCCATGCGCTGCCAAGCCCCTGGTGCTGCATCAAGACAGCAGCATCTTGGAGTCTCGGGATCTGCGGCTGGAGAAGCGGACTTTGTTTCGGTACGAAACACGCCACTGCCGTTCCACGGGGTCTCCGGGGCCGTCCTGGGGGCGGGAAGGGAAGGCGGGCACCCGCTTTGTGGGCTGCGGCGGGTGGCGGCGGCGGCACAGAGCCCCCGGGGACCCGCAGGCCAGCAGCCCGGAGGGGCCCACTCTTGGTCGGGTGTGACAGCCCCCTTGACACCTCAGAGACGCCCCCGCCGGCTTTCTCCTCGGCCCCATCCTGGCGCCGAGTTGCCTGTGGCACCGCATCGTTCTGTCCTCGAGAAGGAACGCCCGGCTGTGCATTTGCAGCAAACGTGCTCTTGTTCCCCCCTCCAACCAGGCTGGATCTGGTTCCGATCAACCGGTCAGTGGGACTCAAGGCCAAGCCCACCAAGCCCGTCACGGAAGTTCTGCGGCCCGTGGTGGCCAAGTACGGCCTGCACCTGAATGAGCTGGTGGCCAGGCTGGTGAGTGACCTGGGGGCTTGCGGCTGTGCGCCCCACACGGCGCACTGGGCTCGGTGCCTGCTTGCTGTCGGGGCCTGCCTCTGGCGCTCCGCACGCGGGCGTGTGTGCCCGGGGGCCACGCCGACGCCCTGGGGGACAGGCGTCCTGCTGAGCCGAAATGCTTGTTCATCTACACTCTGACCATTCCCAGCTGGCTCTGGGTGATGGCTGAGATGTGGTTTTGGTCCAGAGAAACCAGAATAAGAACCAAGCAACTCAAAAGCCTGGAATGTCCCCTCCATCTGCAGATCTGACTGGCTGGCAGGGAGCCAGGGACACCGGTGCATCCGCACGCCGAACGGCTCACGGCCTCGGGTGCGCCCTCCGGTTTGCATTTCCGGAGTCCCGTCTACGCTTGTGGATGTAGAAATCTCTCCTCTGCAAGCAGGGCCCTGGGGTATCCCATGAGCGAGGGAGGGAGACCCCGCGCTGGGACAAAGAAGCCAGAGTGAACCGCGGCAGGCTCCGTTCTCCCGCGACCAGACGGTGTTTGTGGGGAGGTCCTGGGGCAGGGAGCTCGCACCACCACGACTCGGTCCGGGCCAAAGTCCCCAGCGTGTTCTGGCACACTTTACTCCCTGTGAAACATGGTTGACGAGACGGCGATTGCCCCGTGTTCTCTCTTCGGAAAACGACTTTATCAGAGCGATCCATGGTTTCAAGTGTTTGGAGGATTCTAACGATCTCTGAATCGGGCCCCGGATGTCCAAGAGCTTTGAAACGAACGCGGGGGCCACGTCAAGTCGTTCACGGGCCTCCCGCGGGTGGCCTGAAGCACCTTCCCCAGCTCGGCAGGGAGGGCCGCCATCGGCGTCCAGACGGTGCCGGGCGGAGAGGGACATGGCCTGGGCTCCACCCGGCCTCGCCGCTCTTACCCTGAGACCTGAGCTAGGGCTTCCCTGCTCCCTGCCTCGGTTCCCCTGTCTGTAGAAGGGGGTTGGTCTTGGGCGCGTGCTCCTGGGCTTATCGCTGGGTGAGCTGCTGTCTGGCTGCCAAGACCCTCGCTCCGGCCGTGGAGACTTCTTGCGGCCTGTGTCCTCCTCGGTGAACGGGGCCTACCCAGGCGGGGAGCGTGGCGAGCTGGGCAGACCCGTCAGCCGTCGGCCCGCTTCCTCGTGCCTGGCGCCGGTCACTCCGGCTCGGCATCTGATCACTTTACCCGTTCTCTCGACGGTGGCACTCAGGAAGGCAAGCTGCGCGTTCAGGTGCCTTCCTCTGAGCAGTGGTGTGGCCCGGACCGCAGGGTGGCCTCCCGAGGACAGAAGGGCAGGCCCCGCGGCCACAGCTGGCTCCGTGAACCGTCTCCTCTGCCCGCTCGTCTGCAGGGGAGACGGTTTGCTCTGGTCACTCACCTTCCAGCCGCGTCTGAGGGGCGGGGAGGCGGGTTCTCACGCCCAGGCGAGGAGCCGCGTGAGACGTCGGGTCTGCGGACTGAGCTCCTGCAGCGTCCGGTCTTGTCCCACGAGGTGCAGGCCGGCGGCCCTGTGTACACGCACACCCCTCGGGCCGCCAGCGTTCCCCGAAGGCCAGCGCTGCTCGGGATCCTGGCCGGCCCCAGGTCGGTTCCCTTCGTGTTGGTGGGGCGCCGAGGAGCGCCCTCTGAGGCGGCCCTGCCGAGGTGAGAGGACCCGGTGGCACCTGGCACGTGACTCCAGCAAGCCCGGCGTGGTCTTCCTGTCAGCGGCTGGACCACACACAGCCGTTCCAGAAAGTTCCGACCTAGGTGAATTACTCCATGCACCATCTCTGCTTCTAGAGTGGAGAGAAGGAGCCTCTGGACCTCGGTGCCCCCATATCCAGTCTGGACGGGCAGCGAGTCATCTTGGAGGAGAGGGACCCCTCCAGAGGAAAAGGTGAGTGGGGCCCCAAGGCTTCCCCTGGTCCCCCCGGCCCCCTGGGGTCCCCTTTGCTCTGCCGCCTGAAAGCGCCCAGCCCCGCTACCCAGTGTCTCAGTTAGGGCCTCACGGGACCTGGCGACCCCGTGCCATGGCAGGACTCCACCCCAGCTGGGCGTCCGAAGGGACCACGGCAGTAGGGCAGTGGGACCGGGAGCACGAGGCCCCCCTCCCGGAGCACGAACGTGTCCTCTCGGCTGTAAGAGGGGGTGACAGGCCTGCCAGAACCCCCACAGGATCGCTGGGTGTCCAGGACTTTGGCCAGAGAGTGCTCCCTTCTGGGAGGCCTCGTGGTGCTGTGCACAGGGGACGCGGGCTGGGGTCCTCACAGTCAGGTGTCCAGCCTCGGCGTCACCAGTCAGTCCCCCACACTTCGCCTGATATCTCAGGGGCCCGTGCTGTCCTCAGGACCCCCAGCCGCCTCTAGGCGGAGGCCAGCAGGAAGCATGCCTCCTGGAGAGAGCTTTCTGGAACCATCTGCTGAGTTGCCGGGCGAAGAGATACTTTTTGAGGAGCTGCTGGCTGCGACTTAGGGCTGCGCGGCCCCCCCCTTTCCCGGCTCCCACCCCGCGGGGCGCACTCTGCTCTGAAGCGTAGCCGGGCTCACGTGTCCCTGTCCCTCGGGTGGCCTCCTGCTCCTCTTCCCCCTTGCCGCGGAGGAGAGAGCGTCCCGGCCCACCCTCGGTTCTAGAGAACGCTGCGCTCTCTTTCCGGGGCCTGACGGTGGGGCGAGGGTCCGACGGTGGCACTGCGGGCAGGGCGGGTGCGCCCAGCATGTCCGCAGAGCTGCTCACAGGCGGCCAGCGGATTCCGGGCCAGCGGAGTGGGCTTTGGGCTCTGCCGGCAGAGGCCGGCCTGCAGCCCCGACGTGGGGCCACGGCCGTATTTGAAAATACATCATAAACCTGAGACTCTTCTGTCTAAAGAATTTTCATACCAAATAGCACCTGAAATGCCTTTTTTTTCCTCCATGTCAGAAATTCCCCATGACCGTAGGGTGCAGCCGCCACGCCCCCGCCCCCACCCCCACCCCTGCACACCATCCCGCCCCAGACGTGGTGGGTGGGAGAGGGCGGTCTCTCACCCCTTGTTCTGAACGGGCGCTCTGGCCTGTTTGTGCGTCTTCAATGAGGGGTCTCCAGCGGCTCTGGCTTCTCTACTGCTTTCTCTCGAAACGACATAAATGCGATCGTATTTCAATGTTCTGGTGGACTCAGGATTCACGATAATTACAGAGCCCGTCTCATGTCTGTGTCCACAGAGAAACAGAGGAGTGCCCCGGGCAGACAGAACGCGGCCGCAAACTCCGGTTCCAGAAACCACTCGGCTACGGTAATTCCCCTCTGCCCGCGGCCGCCCGGTTTCCTCACTCCTGGCTGGCGCGGCTCGGGCCGGGCCCCTCACGCCCCGCTGTCTGTTCGTGCCCACCGACTCCCCTGCAGGCGCCCGGCTCCCCCTCACCCCGGGCCCCTGGCTCTCTGCTCCCCTGCGTCGGGCCGGGGTGTTTTTGGAATCTTCGTCACCGCGACCGCCTCTTGCGCAAGGCACGTGAAACGGTGTCGACGCGACGTGTCTCAGGGTCCTCCCTGTCTCTGACTGATGGGTTGTGTGTACTCTGACTTTCCTTCTGATGCAGGGAGAGGAGAGAGCCCTAGGCAAGTCTAATTCTATTAAAATAAGAGGAGAAAATGGAAAAAATGCTAGGGATCCCCGGCTTTCAAAGAGAGAAGAATCTATTGCAAAGATTGGGAAAAAAAAATATCAGAAAATTAATTTGGACGAAGCAGAGGGTATGTGCACTTTTTAAAACTTGCGCGTTTTCTAGCGAATGTGATGTCGTTTTTCTAGGGCGACCTCAGAACTTAGTCTGAGTTAGTGGCCTCAGCAGGACGCGGCCCCGGCCACACCGAGAAGGCCCCTCACCCCTGCTTCGGGCCTCGGCTCCCGGCGTAACTCCTCCCACTTCTCAGGCTGAACGCCAGGCCCCTTACAGCCAGGGACTGCCCTCCAGGGGCGGGGCACGCGGTCCCCCGGGATGTGTCTGCACCCCTTCCCTCCCCACTCGTGCGAGGGCTCAGCTAGCATCAGAGGGCCGGGGCCAGGGTCCCCACCAGGAGGGCGGATGCCGGGCAGGGAGGGGGCAGCTGGGAGGGCCCTGGGCTCGCCGACCTTGCCGGTCCAAGGCCCTGAGGAAGGCCTGCGCCTTAGCCTGTTGGGCGGGACTCCCGCCCTGCACTCCCTGGGCCTGCTGGGGAGAGGGGAAGGGTGGCCCAAGAGACCCAAGGAGAGGTGACCTGTTACGGAAACATCTTTTTCTTCTGAAAGCT
Organism: Paguma larvata; assembly: GCA_030068075.1. Classification (NCBI taxonomy): domain Eukaryota; kingdom Metazoa; phylum Chordata; class Mammalia; order Carnivora; family Viverridae; genus Paguma; species Paguma larvata. The sequence goes on along the minus strand of CM057823.1, from coordinate 193,503,268 downwards.
TTTAACGGCAGAATCAGATGGAACAGCCATTACTGTGACCCCGGGACTGTTCCCAGTCACCAGGGCTCCCAGCTAGCTCCCCGGGAAGGCCCGCTGGGGCCTGTTCACCCCCCCTCCGCCGGCCTCCGTGGGCCGCCCAGGAGGCAGGAGTAAGACACACGCCTGCTCACTGCCGAGAGCCGTTAAGATTTGAGATTTTAATCTCCTGGTCATTATTCAAAAGCTCAGAGTGTGATTTAAATGCTGGAGAAAGCTCAGCTTAGACTCTGGTCTACTCTGAACGGCTCCAGCGACGGCTGGCGGTCGGCCCAGGTAAGGGGGCAGGAGTTCGAGAGGAGGCGGCTAGGAGGCCGACGTCGGCCCCCCGGGGAAGGCGGGGGATGGGCCACCTTCTGCCAGGAGGCAACGACCCCTCGAGGCCCGGCGTTCGCACGCTGCCCTCCTGGGGGGCCGAGGGCTCGCTCGTGCCTCGGGGGTCTCCCCCAACCATTGGAAGGGCCCGGGCCTCCAGGTGTAATCAAGTGTGAGCCTGGAACACGCCGCTAAAGCCGTCCGCACGCGGCGCGTCCGGCGGGGGCTCCGGTCTGTCCGGGTCTGGACTTCACACGCCTCCAGCTTTCGGGGAGCGGGCCTCCCCACGGCTCTGAGGGTGCGGAGGGGACGGGAGCCCGCCCGGTCGGCCGTAGCCTGTAGTTCAGGGCAGTGGGACCGCCCACGACGAGAGTTTTCCAGACGGTGAACTTTTTGCTGCATGCACCTGGCTCTGACCCTCTCTCTAAAACTCGGTCTGTGTGGGGTTTTTCTCCAATAGAGTTTTTTGAGCTCATTTCCAAAGCTCAGAGCAACAGAGCAGACGACCAGCGCGGGCTGCTGAGGAAGGAGGACCTGGTGCTGCCCGAGTTTCTGCGTCTGCCCCCCGGCCCCGTGGAGCTGGCCCTCTCCTCGCCGCCCGCGGCCAAGGGCCTCGGCAACGGAAGCTTGACCGCCAACGGCCAGGAGCAGGCTCCCCGGGCCCAGGAGCCGTGGGGGCCCGTCCGAGACTACCACGGGAGCGCGGGGACGAGCCCCAGCTCGGCCGGCAGCCCGCCGCTCAGCGCCCCCCAGACCCCCACGCCCCACGTGCGGGAAGCCGAGGCCGGGGGCGTCCAGACCATGGAGGGCGAGCACGTGGCCGACCTGACGCTCACGGGGGAGGGGCACATCAGCAGCCCCAACAGCACTTTACTGCCGCCCAGCCCCCCCCCGCAGGACTCGGCCGGACCTCCGAGGCCAGGTACCTCCCGGGTCGACCCCCCCGCACACCCTTGACTCCCTGCTGCTCCGCTGTGCGCCCGCTGTTGTCCACTCCTTTTCCAATAAAAAAAGAAACAGTTCTGGTAAGTCACCCTCCACCCGGAACCCTCCACCTAACGAGGCGTTCTGGCGTGGCCTCTGTGGTCACAGTCACCGAGGGCCACCTCTCCCCCTTCTAAAAGGAGCGCATGTGCGTGTGGCCAGGACGGGTCCTGGAGGGGCCCGGGGTGAGCGGTCAGGGCCGCAGGATGCTCCGGGAAGGGGGAGGCATCTGCGTGCCGTGCCACCAGCCCGTCCTCACTCCTGGGTCCACGCCTGCCTCCGAGCAAGGCCCCGGGGGCTTTCCGAAAATGGACATGCCAGTCTTAAAACGTGTGTAGCTGGCGGTTTTGGCTCTTTAGTCTCGAGACTGAAAACCAAAGAGCATTTGTCTTGAGCAGCTGGTAAAGCCCCGTGTGGTTCGGAAGAGCATCCGGGCCTCCGCAGGGGGCGCTGCGCACGCCCGCCCGATCCGGGAGACCGCAGGCGTGTCAGGCCCCGTGGGGCCCGGGCCGGGACTCGGGAGTCCCGGGGGTGCCCGGGCCCGGAGCAGGCACGGGTGTTCCTCCAGACAGACGCCCGAATTATCGGGGGCGGAGGCGAGCGGTGTGGGAGCCACACGGGCGAGGCGTGAAGCGGGGCTCCTGGCCCTCGGGAGCAGCTCTGCCCCGCTCGGAACCGGCGTCATGATCTGTGCGCGCGTGTCACCGGTCCCTGTGCCCTGTCCCTCGTCCCCGTGCTGTAGACGAGGAGTCTTCCAGCGGACACCGTGATAGGGCAGCTGGTGGCTGTCCTTTCTCCCCTGCGTGCCCCGTGATGCATGGCCATGGGCTGCCGTTGGGGGTGACGTGAATGTTGACTTTGCCCGGGCCCCTGGCCGATGGCCGTCTGACTTGTATCTCGGGGACCGGGGGCTGGGGAGGCACGCGCGGCGTGCATTCTGTAGATACGTACACATCGGGGCGCCTGGGAGCCCACATGCCAGGTGGGCAGGCTCCCCGGGCTCCCAGACACCAAACCCGAAGCCCGGCCTTGCCCTGCGTCGCGCCTCTGCACGTCGTGCCGTGGCTGACTTTCCCTGTCTGCTCTGTGTTCTGAGTCTGTGTTCTTCCAGCAGTAATAAACTCTGGACCTTGTCTTAAAGCTCTCTTCTTTTTCTTCTGAAAATTTCTTTCCACTTCCGACGGGTTTGCCTTAGCGTCCCGGCTTGTAAAGACGTGCCACTCACTCGAGTGCTTCCTGCATCCCCACAGACACAGCTGTTGAACGGTGAGCATGGCGAGGGGGCAGTTTGAACGAGGGCCCCTCGGGGCAGCTGTGGGGACATGCGGGGGCCACACTCGGCCACACCGCCGCGCCCTGACGGGGAGGCGGGTCAGGGCCTCCTCTCCGCGAGAGCTCCGATGTCGTCGGTACTCAGGCCTCCCCTTCTGCCGTCACCTCCAGGAGACCAGAGTCGGGCGACGTGTGAGGTCACCGGGAGCCCGCCGGGCCAGCCGGCCATGGGCGGGGCCATGCACTCCGAGGCTGCACGGCGGTGTCCGGCCCACGCGGTTCGCCCCGCTGGGGGCTGTTTCCCACAGAACCGCCATCAGCTCGGGAAGTGCGCCCGGGCCGGGTGCCCTCCACTCCCTGGACGTGGCCCCCGGGGATGTCGCGTCCGCCCCGTGCTGGTCGCCTCTGGTCTGTCCAGCCAGGCCTTCCCGGGCCCCGTGCTCTTGGCTCTGCTGGGAGGAGGGGCTCTGGCCGCAGGGACGTGGGCCGTGAGAGGCGGCGAAGGGCCTGTGACCGCCCGTGTCCTTCTGGAGCCCGCGAGCCTCTCTGTTGGGAAGGGGCCTCGGCTTCCTTCCGTGCGACACTTGCTAACCCGGCCTTGACAGGGCTGGCCTCGCGGGGCATCCGAGGTGGGCTCTCCACTGGAGAGTCTCTGGCCCCGTAATAAGCCTAGTGCCAGCCGCCTCCCCGTTGCGATGAAAGGAAACCCATCCCGAGGCTCCTCCGTCCTGTGAGTGAGGAGGGTCTTTCGCTAAGCCCTGAATTGTATTTCTCGGGGCTCAGAGGACAGATTTCACCCAGAGTGACTCTCGCGGATTCCGACAGTTGCCGCGAACTAGTTCTCAGCGACGCGGTGGCCGCTGTGGGCCCTCGAGGCGAGGAGCAGCGTGTGCTGACGCCCCTGTGGCCTCAGGCTCCCCGGCTCGTGGCCGCATCCAGGCCGCCCCGCCGGTTGGCCAGCCGCCAGCCACGCACCCCTGAGGGACGGAGTGTCCCTCTGAGGACCACACCACGTGCCCACCCTGGTCCGCCATCCCCAGCGCCCGGGCACAGAGGCCGTTGCGGCCCACGTGGCCGAAGCACAGAGGTATTCGGGGACGCGCGGGCCGAGAAGTGACCCCGTGCAGAGCGCCCCTCCCGCAGGCGCGGCCCGAGGGTGACTCGAATCCTGCGGTCGCTTTGACCCTGATTCCTTCCCACAGGTGTCCCGGGAGCTCGTGGGCGCCCTCGGGCACTTCCTGTCCTGCCGCGTGGGCCCTACGTGGCCGCACGCTCACGGAGGGTGTGGGGATCCGCCCTACGGGGCACCCGCTTCCTAGTCACCAGAAGGCCCCCGTGGAGGTCAGTCCTCGGTGAGGGCGTTCAGAGCCCGTAGGGGAGCCGTGTCAGCGCCGACCGGCGGCCCCAGAAGCCCCCGCCCCAGCCCTCCCCACACTCGGGTGGTGCCGACCGGTTGCTGGGGTCTGCTTGTGAGGAAGGGTCAGTGGGCAGGAACCCCAGGGAACGGGGCTTGACCGTGTGGGATTCGGGCGCGGTCTTTGCGAGGGGATGTCTGGAGCCATTCCCCGTGGTCTGAGCTGGGAGAAACCCGTCCTTATCTGCTCCTCCATCTGAGTGATGGACGGGCCAGGGGGGCCCCACGCCCCCGGCCCTCACCCAGGCGCCCGGCAGTCACGGGAGGAGCCCGGCTTTCCTCCTTGTTGCTGTCCGGCCGTGTGGGATTGGGGGTGTGCGTCAGGGACCAGGCTCCCAGGGACCCCACCAGCCAGCTGTCCTTAGCAACTGTGGGGCCCCTTGGCGACCATGTGGGTACGGCCAGTAGGGCTGCGCACCCTTCCCTGGAAGGGGGCCCTGCACGGCCATTCCGGCCCAGAGTCTGGGGGGGGGCCTCAGGTGCGAGGGGACGCTGCTCAGCGGCTGGGGCAGGAGTCGCTCACTTGGACACCTTGCTCCAGCGCTACAGTGTCCGGGGTCCCCGAAGGCACACAGGTCTCGGGAGCCCGCAGCTCACTTCCCCGCAGACGCCTGTGGCTCTCTGTCCGCTCACACACAGCCATCCAGTGGGGGGTGCTGTGGCCTAGCAATGTGGTTTCCACAGGAACCAGCAGAAGTGTTGATGAGAGGCCTTGTGCACTGGCACGGGGCCACGGCTTTGACCTTGGCAATGAAGGCAGCCCCGTCCCTCAATTCGGCTGCAGGCCTGGGACCCTTCTGCACATAGCTGCTCAGTGGCCAGCCCCCTCCTCCTCCCTACCCCTGGTCACGGTCCTGAGATGTCACACCTGCTCAGTCCCAGATGACGCGGAAGCCCTGCCTCCCTCCGGCCGTGTCCACGGTAGCCACAGGGAAGGCCTCCTGGGATGGTCCCAGGGCCCCACCTCCTGTCGCCCCCCACCCCGGTCCTCCTCACCTCTGCCCCCCCCTTCTGATGCTCTTTCTGTTTAGCAGAAGCCTGTCCCTTCTGTCCAGGTGACCAAGGGCTTCCCCACACTGAGCACACCTGCCTCCTGGGGGGCAGACAGCCCCGTCCTCCCCAGTACAAACTGTGGTGTCCACGGAGGCGACCGGCTTCCTCAGGACACGTCAGCGCTGGGGCCCTGCCACCAATCTCAGGCCGCAGGTCGGAGGGAGCCCCCTACCAGGGGCCTCCCCAGAAGCCCCCTCTCCAGGGGAGCACTTCCTGGCACTCCGGCCCTGCTCTGGCTGGCGCGGACCCGGGCAGGCCTTCTCCAGCGGGATGCCGGGCCTGGGGACCCAAGCAGAGGGGTCCCATGTGCATTTCACAGCTGGAACCAGGGCTTGGGGTGGGGACCCAGTCGGCGTCTGTGAAAGTGGGTGGAACAGGGAACCCAGGGCCAGCAGAGGCCTTGGGAGGGCCTGGAAGGGCCAGGGGCCGGGCCCTCTCCCCTCCCCCCGAATTTCCAGTTCAGCGGTGCCCACACCTCCTGGTGCTGTGGGAGCCGCGGGAGGGCGGCCTCACAGATGACCCAAAGCGCGGGGGCCAGAAGTCCCGCCCCCCCCCCGGGCAGCCCTGTGCCATGCTGTCCCCGAGGGGGAGGGCCGGCTCTGCCGTCACGGTGCCTGACAGCGGGCCTTCAGGACCAGAGCAGACCTAGCCCTGTTGGCACAGGGACAGGGAAGGGGTGGCCCAGGGATGGACGGACCACAGACAGCCCGCCAGGGGCAGGAGAGCTCCCAGGGTTCCACGCTGCAGGGGGAGCTCCAGCAGGGTCACGCTCAGGGGGCTCAGCCGGGGGGACAGGGTCTCCGGTGCCCTGGGAAAAGGAGGGCTCAACAGAGCAGCCCGAGTGAGCAGGAGACAGGGTTCTGGGTGTTTGGGGGACGTGGGACAGAGGACCATAATGAGCCTCGCCAGGAGCGGACCTCACGCGGAGCAGAACCGGCCTCCCTCTGGAAACGGCAACCGCGCAGCCCTGCGGGGTCCTCACACCGCCGAGTCACAGGCCCCGGGCTCCCGCTCACTCGGGACAGCAGGTCTGCGCAGGGCAGGCGGGAAGGGCCTGGACTGCGGCCACCCTCCCGTGACGCTCCTGTCTTTGGCCCGTGGACCGATCCACTGCCCTGTCTCCGGAACCACTCTCTCCTTCCTCCGCCTCCTGAGCCCACTGAGTTGCCCAGGGGCTCGAGGGCCCACGGCCAAGACCCGACCGCCCTCCGCAGCCCTCTGTCTTCCCAGGGGTCTGTGCGGGGCTGGCCAGGAGAAGGCTGGGCTCCTGAGCCCTGCGGGGCCCCGGGCCCTCTCGTGCTCCAGACAAATGCCCAAAATGGGGGCAGATGATCGAGGGGGGCAAATCCCTGCCTCTCCGCGTGCCCCAAGTCCCAGGAGAAGACCAGCCCACTTCGTCATCCCTGGGCCCCGCAGCCTGGTGTCGGGGCCATGGGAACCCAGTGACAAGCGGGGTGGGGTAGATCCTGGCACGACCCCGCAGGGTGTCCGAACCCCTGCAGGGCTGTGCCGAATGGACCCCGGGACCTCAGGAAGGCAGCCTTTTCTGAACCCCACCACCCTCCCCCCGCCCACGGCTCTGCCGCCACTGGACCCGCCTGAGCAGGATGGGCCACGAGCAGCCCTCCGTGGGTGGGGGGTGACCCGTGCGGCCAGGCGCCTGATGCTGACACGCGGAGGGGCCCGGGGGCAAGGCCCTCCTTCCGCCTCCTTGACTCGCCACTGAGAGGTCCGGCGGGACGCCCTCATAGGGGACGCGCGCTCCTGCCTGCAGGCCTGACTTGCCCGGGAGGCAGAGCGGAGGTGCCTCCGGGTTGTGGGGTGCGGTGGGGTCGGGCGACTTTGGGGGCCACGGAGCAGCTGGGAAGCCCGGACTCCTGACATCCACAGTCATCCCCACTCTTGCTTTGTAGGCCTTAGAACCAGGGAGGGAACAGCCTTCCCCTCCACCAGCAAGGCTGGGGAAACTGAGGCCCGGGGACGGGCAGTCAGCTGAGCAGGTCTCCGTGTCCCTGGGGGCTCCATCCAGAAGACATGCTTCTGCCCTCCAGCGGCCCTGCTGGGAGACATGACCCCCCAGGGTCTAGAAGCTTCCGAGGTCTTTTTCAGGCAGCCCAGGGGCAGGGCTGGAGGGGAGGGAAGGTGACGGGGGTGCCCAGGACCTGGAAGAGAGGCTGGGAAGGACTCAGAGTTTGTGAGGGTGAAGACGTGTCCCCAAGGCAATAGTCCAGAGGACAACCCGGTGGCCAGGATGGGGAGGGACTGGGAGCCCCAGCCTGCAGAGGAGCCCCACTGTGAGGCTGGCAGGTGGAGGCCAGGAGTGCGTGGTGAGGGGCCTTCCCTCGAGGACCCAGCCCCACCTGGAACAGCCCCCACCCAGTGCTGGGTCCTCCCCACCAGCCTGGGGAGAGCTGCCCCCCCAATCCCCTGGCATGGCCAAGGGCCGCATCCCGCCCCCTACCTCCCAGAGCCCCCCCCCCCCCCGCCTGAGGGTGAGCCCTGCAGACAGCCCCGGCAGGAGGGATCAGGGGACCACACTGCCTCGGGTGGCCGACTTTTGTTCCTGAGCCACAGTCAGGACATGGGAGGGCCGTGGGAGTGTCTGAGGGGCACAGGTGACCCGACCCAGGACCCCCACCTTTGCCGTCCCCTGCCCCAGTCTCTCTATGACTCATGCCTGAAGCCTCCTTGGCTGGGCCCTCCACACCGTGTGGCACGTCCCCCCCGTTCCGGGTGGCAGGGGGGCCCATGAGGGTCTGGGGGCTTGCTTACTTAACAAGAGGTCGAGGTTGGTGTCCTGCGGGCAGCTGTGTTGCGGGCAGACCTTCAGGGCACTTCTTTCCTGGCTCACCTGTGCCCGTGAGGAGGGTGGGGTGCGGTCTGCTGCCCTGGGTGCCTGCAGGGCTCCAGAGCCCAGGGCAGACTGGTGACAGTCTCTCTCTTCTCCCCGTGACAGGAGGCGGAGCCAGAGGCAGCCAGGGCCTCCCCGTCAACACCATCATTGACGTGGACCGAGTTGCCAGCTTGGCACCTGGACGGGGCGGCAGCATCCCCAGGGTGCGGACGGGCCCCCAGAGGTCACGGGCCAGTGGGCCCCTGACCTCGGACCTCCCCAGCCCGAGCCCTGCCTCGGGTGGGCCCGCCAAGCCCAAGGCCAGCCCACACCATGCGACCTTTGTCTGAGGCGGCCCCACCCGGACACATGTGTGGAGGCCCGTGACCTCGTGGGGACAGCCCCATATCCTGAGGGCCTTGGAGGGGCCATCTTGGCCACCACACTTTCGGGAGCCAAACCAGGAGAGGGCAGAGGGGCCCAGCCTCGGACGCTCACCGCAGCTGGCTCAGCGGGTTCCTCGGACCCTGTCTCCTGCAGCCCCTCGGCCTCCAGCCTCCTTCAATAAACCTACTTTGGGGACCCCCCGAGTGTCAGCCTCATGCTGGGTGCCAGGGCCACAGACCCTGCCCTCGGGAAGCCATTGTCTCGGGGGCAGGTCACGGGAGGGGTCGAGGAGAAAACGGCCCTTCGTGCTGAGGTCAAGGGTGGGCAAAGAGAATGAAGCCAGCCTAATGGCGCCCAAGGCCATGGCGCCCCCGAGGGGGAGATTCGGAAGCGGCCCTTCTGGGTCGAGGCCCCTGCTCACGCCTCCAGGTCAGTGCGGGGCTCCTTCTGGGGGCGCCGCCGGAGGGGGCAGGGCTCGGCCTGGGACCCACATGCTTCAGGGCGCTGGGCCGCCACAGCTCCCGCACACGGTGGGGACTCCTCAGGCGGCCTCGCCCCAACCCCTGCGCCTGGTCCCACTTAGAGGGGTGGTCTGGTGGGGCCGTCTGCGAGGGACCGGCCGAGAGGAAACCCGACCGCCCAGGAGGGCTGGGCGCTGCTGGGCCCGAGACCGTGGTGAGTTTGGTTACAGAGCGGCTTGAGCCACGTCACGAGGCGGGGGTGGCGGGCCAGGCCGTTGGGCAGGGCGGCCGCGTGGCTGAAGCAGGTCAAGACCATCGGCCCAGGTTGCCTCGGTGGAACACCCCTCCCTCCAGACTTGCTGAGAGGGGCCCAGCCCACAAGTACTCAGCAAGGCCACTGGGGTGGTTCTGGATGCTTCTAGGGGGTCAGCCCCTAGCGGGCAGTGCTCTGGGTGGGGCTTTGGGAGGTGTCAGCAGGGAGAGCAGGGCCCGGCACCCACCATACCTCCCCGAGACCCACCACACTCCCCCCACCCCCTCACCCATCATGCTCCCCTCCCCCCCAGCACCCACCGCACTCCCCCCACCCCCAAACCCTACACCCACCACCCTCCCTCCCCCCACACACCCACCACATTCCCCCCACACCCACCACACTTCACTCCCCTCACACCCCCTGTGCCCCCTCCCCTGAACCCCACAACCCCTGTGCCTCCATCCCCTGAACCCCACACCCTGTGCCCCCCACCCCCTGCACCCCACACCCCATGTGCCCCCATCCCCTGAACCCCACACCCCCTGTGCACCCCACCCCCTGAACCCCACACCCCATGTGCCCCCATCCCCTGAACCCCACACCCCCTGTGCCCCCCACCCCCTGAACCCCACACCCCATGTGCCCCCATCCCCTGAACCCCACACCCCGTGCCCCCACCCCCTGAATCCCACACCCCCTGTGCCCCCCACCCCCTGAACCCCACGCCCACCGCACACCACACTGGGTGCCCACTCAGTTTCCACTCTCCCTCCTTTTGGGCAGATGGCAAAGTGGGGGCCCAGAGAGAGTGTTTGGGGACGCACAGCGAGGTGGCCGCGGTGCCTGGCTCATCCCTAGGCCAGAGTGAGGGCCAGCCCTCGCCTCCTGCCTGTGTGGGCGGCTGGGCTGGTTCACAGGGAACCTGGGGTGGCTCTGCCCAGTGTCCCCCAGCCATGCGTTCTGGGACTCGTAGGGGTGGGGGAGGACCTACTGCCGTCTTGTCCAGGTCACAGATGGAGAGCGTGAGGAGCCTGAAGACCTGGGCGGGGCCCCAGGCCAGGTGTCTGTGGCCCTCGGGGGGCCCTGGGGGCCCGGCTGGGGCTCTTCTGGGGACCTGAGCTACCCAGAGACAGCTGGCCCCAGCCAGGGCTCAGGATGGGGTAGGGGCACGCCCAGACACAAATGGGGACAGCGTCAAGTCAGCAAAGCTGTGAAGGGGAAGCCCAGGACGAGGGAGTCCAGGGGTGGGGAGGCTTCCTGGAAGAGGTGCCGGGGGGGGGGGGCGGTCCACGCCAGGTGGGGGAAGAAACATTCCTGGGCATCCTGCAGAGTGAGGGCGGGTGGCCTCTCAGCTCCAGTGCTGCCCCCTTCCCAGCTCTACTCCTGGCAGGGGCCAAGCTGGAGTGCTGGGGACAGCAGGGGTCCCTGTCCTGGGCTCACGGCCGGCAGCACTCGGCCCGGCACACACGCCCTCCTCTGGGCTAGCACCCGCCCCCCAGGCCTGGACGGCTCAGCACGCGTGGCCACTCCAGTTATCAATAGTTCACAAACAGACCACGACCAGCCCTGCGGAGAGGTGGGGACCGGAAGCTTGGGGGCAGGAGTCCAGGTCCCCACTGGTTGTGTGTCCCGGAAGACTTACTGGAGGAGGCTTCTACGCTGAGACCTGAAGACGCCGTCGGGTCCAGGACTAGCGTGGCCGACGCCAGAGAGGACCGGGTCGGGTTGAGCGGGGCAGCGGATTCGAGGACCGTGTGGGCCCGGCATTGGAGGCGGCCAGGGTTAATCATTTCCAGGTGGCCTTGGCCCCCGCCTGCCCTCGTCGCTCTGCTTCCGCCTCCTGCTGCCCCTCACGCCGGCTCAGGAGGAGCCATGGGGCGCTGGGCCTGGGTTCCCAGCCTTTGCCCCCTGCCCGGGATGGCCCTGCCATTGCTGCTGCTGCTGCTGCTGCTCCGCGGGGCCCAGCCCCAGGCTGGCAGGGTGAGCGCCGGGCCCGTGGCACGGTGGCCGTGGCCTCCCTGTGCCCACTCGGGGTCCTGGGGCCGGGGCGGGCTGAGTGGGCGAGGGCTCCAACTCGGTGAAAGCTGGCCTTCGGCGGGTGAGGTGGGCGTGCGGGGCTGGCCCAGGGGCCGGGGGGCCTGGGGATCGGACCTGCTGTGCCCCCACCCCGGGGCATGAGGGCCACTGCCTTGTCCTTGGGTCCCACCGTTTGAGGAGGGGGTTGGGGACCTCTGAGGGCCCGGCCGCTCTCGTCCACCCCCCAGAGCAGAAGGCAGGGGTGCCCCGTCCTGGGCAGACACTGCGCCTGCCCCGTCTATCCCTGTGGGCCTGGTGGGAGGGGAGGGGAGATGGGGCCGGGCTGTGGCCTCGGGACAGCCAGTGTTCCTTTGGTTTCTCCTCTAAGACCTGAGGGCCCCAATATGGAAACTGAGGCCAGGGACTGTGACCGGCCCAGCCGGCAGGGCCTGAGTGGGAGGGGCGCCCATCCCACACCAACACACCTTCTCCGCCCCCTTGGCTCCTCCTAGAACCTTACAGAACCCCCAGAACCTAACACCACAGTGACCCCGGGGACCCCCACGATCCCCGTCACCTCGGTGACCCCTGTGACCCCGACCACGAGTGCTCCAGAGGCACAGGCACCCCGTGGTCAGGGGCTGAGCCCCCCGCCCAGGGCAGCCCCCTCCAGCAGCAGCCCTGGGAGCCCAGGTGGGTCAGGAGAGCTTCCCGGAGGTGGTGGGCTACACCTGGACGGCTGGGCCGGGAGGGACGAAGGGGACTGCTGGGGAGTGGGGAGTGTGACGTGGGGTCAGGAGGTGCCCAGGGAGCCCCTCGACTCCTCTCACCTCCCCCTGCAGTGCTCACAGAGGACGGGAAGCCCTGTAGGTTCCCCTTCCGCTATGGCGGCCGTATGCTGCACGCCTGCACCGCGGACGGAAGCGCCCACAGGAAATGGTGGGTCCCGGCTGGGGCAAGGCCCGCATGCAGAGACTGCCCGCCTCCCCTCCTCCCGGTCCCCACGGCCCCTTGTCCGCCCCAGAGACTCTCCTGCCCTGCATCCCCCTCCTCCACACAGCCTGGCGCACAGCAGGTGTAGGGAACGAGCCCCGGGGTGGTCAGAGGGGGCCACTCGGCAGGTGCCGCCCTGGGGCGGGCTGATCTCTGGCCTGGGGGACCCATGCGCCTCCTCTCCCCAGGTGTGCCACCACTCACAACTATGACCGAGACAGGGCCTGGGGCTACTGTGCACAGGCCTCAGCGCCCAGGGAGGGCCCAGGTAGGTACCCAGGGAAGGGTAGGGGGGGTCTTGAGCCCAGGCGTCGGGGAGCATTAGGTCAACATGCCGATGGGGCGGGGGCCAAGGGGACAGAGCTGACCTGGGACCGGAGGCCTGCTTGAAGCACACTGGGGGCCTCGGAGGGGACAGAGGAGTCCTCAGCCCAGGCGCCTGCAGGAGTGCAGAAGGTGGGGGCCCCCCAGGCAGGACCCTCCTTCTGGAGCCTGGTGCTGCCTCGGTCATTGCTGGGACCACAGCGCCCCCTGGTGGTCTGGCTGGGCCCTGTGGCTGCACAGGCCGGGTCCCAGACAGAAAGGAGGGCACAAGGGTCCCAGGGCACACAGGTGGGGACCGTGCTGTCTGACAGGGGCGCTGGGCTTCCAGGGCACCTGGCACGGCGCCAGAGGCCCGCTTGCCCAGGGTCTGAGTGCCGGGCAGGGGTGCCGGGAGGAGAGAGAAGGCCTATGCCCCTTCTCGGGATGCGTGCCCCCAAAGAAGGGGCAGCTTTAAGGCGGTAGGCCCGATGGAGGCCCCACAGTCCTTGGCAAGCAGAGAGGGTCCCAGGGTTTGGGGTACACCTGCCCCCTCCTCCTCCCACGTGCCCCCAGCTGCCCTGGATCCCTGCTCCTCTGGCCCGTGCCTCAACGGGGGCTCGTGCTCCAGCACCCAGGACCCCGAGTCCTACCACTGCAGCTGCCCCACGGCTTTCACAGGCAAGAACTGTGACACAGGTGAGCAGGGCCACCGGGGCTGCTGGGGCTGGGCCGGGTCCCTGCAGACGGGGGCGGGAGGCCGGCCACCCCGGTGCAGCGGGGGGTGCAGGGCGCTCTGTGACCCCCAGAGAGATGCTTCGATGAGACGCGCTACGAGCACCTGGAGGCGGGCGATCGCTGGGCCCGAGTGAGCCAGGGCCGAGTGGAGCAGTGCGAGTGTGCGGGGGGCCGGGCCCGCTGCGAGGGCACCCGCCACACAGGTATGCCGCGGCCGGGGGCGGGGCTCGCCGGGTCCCCCGGCCACAGGCATCCCCGAGGCCTGAGGCCTAGCTTCTGAGCCCTCCCCCCAGCTTGCCTGAGCAGCCCGTGCCTGAACGGGGGCACCTGCCACCTGATCGTGGCCACCGGGACCACCGTATGCGCCTGTCCCCCGGGCCACGCCGGGAGGCTCTGCAACATTGGTGAGTGTGTCGGCCCGTGGCCTGCGCCCCGGGGGGTGGGGGCGGCCAGCGTGGAGGCAGACCCGGCCTGGGGCCCCGGCCTCACAGCCCCCATGCTGCCCTCAGTGCCCGCCCAGCGCTGCTTTGTGGGGACCGGCACCGAGTACCGAGGCGTGGCCAGCACGGCGGCCTCGGGGCTCAGCTGCCTGGCCTGGAACTCCGACCTGCTGTACCAGGAGCTGCACGTGGACTCGGTGGGCGCCGCGGCCCTGCTTGGCCTGGGGCCCCACGCCTACTGCCGGTCAGCGCTGGCCTGTCCCCCCACCCCCCGGCACCTCGTCCAGCGTGGGCGGGGTCTGTCCCGGGGCAGAGGTCGGGCCCACGGGGCCCAGGGCCGCTATGTCCACCCCCAAGCAAACCTCTGCTGGGGAGGGGGCGGCAGGGCCACCCCCCTCCCCCAGGTTCTCCCACCTCCCTCACCCCCTGTCCACCCGCCTCTCCACGCGCCAGAAACCCAGACAAGGACCAGAGGCCCTGGTGCTACGTGGTGAAGGACAGCACGCTCTCCTGGGAGTACTGCGGCCTGGCCGCCTGCGGTGCGCGGAGTCTGCAGCTGGGGGCCCCGGGAGCGGGCACCCCACGGGCCTCCCTGCCCCACTCCCCAGCCTGGCCTCCTCTCTTTGAAGGACCACTGCCCCGTCTGGGAGAGGGGGACGCTGAGGCTCACTGGGAAGCAGGGCGCCTCGGAGGCCGTGCGACCAGGGGTCAGGGCGGGTCCCCCGGGCGGCTCCCGCTGGGCCTGAACGGTGCCCGATGGCCCTGGCGGCGGCAGGGAAGTGCCGAGCAGGGGTGAACAATGTGGGCGGGCGGCGGGGGGGGGGGGGACGGCAGCGGGTCCCGTGCCCCAGGCCCGTCTGACCATCCCGGGCTCCGGGAGGGACAGGAACGCCTGCCGGGTGCCCGCACCGGCCGGGTTCCCACGAAGCCTCGTGACTGGCCATTATTCTTCCCCGTCCTTCAGAGGAGGAAAGTGTGTCTGTGAGGCCGGAGCTGGGCGGAGCCCGGGACCCTTTTCCAGGCGAGCTGCCCAGGGCGGGGCGGGGCGGGGCGGGCGAGCCGCCTGGGGGCCGGGGTTGGCAGCCAGGACCCATTCTGGCCCCGGGGGTGGGGGGTACAGAAGGAGTCCTGGGGGTGTGACCCGGTGACCTGTGCTCCCAGAATCCCTGGCCAGAATTAACCCCCTACCCACCGAGGCCCTACTGAGCCAGCCTGAGGCTGTCTCCGTGGGACGCCAAAACTGCGGCAAGAGGCACAAGAAGAGGACCTTCCTCCGGCCACGCATCATCGGCGGCTCGTCCGCGCTGCCCGGCTCCCACCCGTGGCTGGCCGCCATCTACATCGGGGACAGCTTCTGTGCGGGCAGTCTCGTCCACACCTGCTGGGTGGTGTCGGCCGCCCACTGCTTCTCCAACAGGTGGGGGCGGCTCTGTCCAGGACCCTCACTCCGTGTTTCTTCCCATCCCTGGTTTCCCCTCCTCACCGTCTACACCTCCACCCGCCCATCTACCCCACTTCAAGCCAACCATCACCCAAGTGTCCCCACACTTCCGCACCTGCACGTGTAACCCCCATGTTTGGTCCCTCATTTGACCGTCGCCCGCTGACCCAGGTGGGACTCAGCAGTCAGCCTGATGCGGGGCGTGGAAGCTGCAGAGACCAGTCCCACCCCTGTGCCCCGGGGCGAGGAGGCTGGCAGCCCTGCGCTGGGGGCGGGGCCGGGTGGCTCTCGGAGGAGTGGCCAGGTGCCGCGTGGGCGATGGGCGGGGCCGTCCTCGGTGCAGATCCCGCCCCTCCCCTACCCAGACCGCGCTGTTGGGGATGCCCCGCCCACCCCGGCTCCGCTGGGACACGGAGGCCCCGCCCACTCAGTGAGCTGAAGTTTCCCAGAGGCAGGCTTGGGGAGTGCGGGTCCGGGTCCGGGGTGCGGGGCCCACCACCACACACCAGAGGAGCAGGAAAGACCAGCCCCTCCTCAGCTTCCCGCCCCTGTGAGGGGGACAGGGTTCCCCATCCCGGGGTCCAGACTGGGAGGCTCCCCGCTGGGGCGTCCAGTGGGAGGGGATGGGCCTGATAGTGGCATCCCAGGGATTAGGGGCTGGGGGAGCAGGGGGGGCGTGGCAGCGTGAGGGTCTGGCGCTGAGCCCCCCTCAGCCACAAGGACTACGGCTTGGGTGGGTAACGGTGGGCTCAAGTTGAGTGAGGGTTTAAGAGGCTGGGGCAGAGGGGCAGGGCCACTCCTCCCATCCAGGGCAGGGCTGGGAGGGGCCGGGCAGGGGCGGGGAGGTAGACAGGTGGGAGGGGTGTGGGAGGGGGGCTCCTCCACTCCCAGGTGTCCCCCAGGAGGGGCGTGCTCCTTCAGCAAAGGGCAGAACCTGGCACCCAGAGCCCGCAGACAGCCGGGTCCTCTTCCTGTCCCTGGAGGCCTGGGGGTTCCAAGCCCGCAGTTCGCTGGCCGTCCACCCCGAGAGCCCACTCGAGCGAGACCCAAGGGTCGCCAGCTCTGCGCCTGGATCGGGCCGATGGCCTCGTCCAGAGCCCAGGCGCCCAGCCCTACTGTGTGCTGCGCTTCTGGCTGGCTGCCGTGGGGCACAGGAGCCCATCTCTCAGAAGGGCCTACGGCCCGGGACAGCCTGGCAGGCCGAGGTCCCACAGTAGCCTGGAGCTGGAGTCCAAGGCAGGAGGGCCAAGCCAGCGTGAGAGCCACCCCCTTCAACAGGAGATGGGAAAACAGAGGCCCCGAGTGGGGACGGAGGGGCTGACCGTGGGGGCCCGGGGCTGTGCCCAGCAAGAGGAGCCCCAGCTGTATCTGGGGGTCCCCACAGGCTAGTGGGAGCTGGGTCAGGGCTACCAGGCAGGGCTGAGGTCTCCACCCACTCAGGCCCCAATCAGCACGGGCCCCCAGGCCCCCACCTACACGAGGTCCTCAGAGTTACTAAAGGGGTCACGTTACAAATGGTGCTGTCCAGATGTGTGTGTGTGTGTGTGTGTGTGTGTGTGTGTGTGTGTGTGTGGCCAGAGCCCACCACTCCCCTGCCCTGCTCGGGCCTCTCCCCAGGGCTGCAGGGGACCTGCACAGCCCCGCGTCCCCAGGACGCTTGAGCTGCAGTGGGTCGTGGGGAGAGCCAACCTCAGGGGCCTGAGGGGAAGGCCGGGGTCCTGCTGTCACCACTGTCTTGCACAGCCCCCGCAGGGAAAGTGTCTTAGTGGTCCTAGGCCAACACTTCTTCAACCAGACAACGGACGTAACACAGACATTTGGCATCGAGAAATACATCCCGTACCCCATGTACTCAGTCTTCAACCCCAGTGACCATGACCTGGGTACGTGAGGCTTGGGGCTCGTTGGGGTGCCACAGGGCGCCACAGGCCAGAGCCAGGAGAGGGGCAGGGGGTAGGCACCCGGCAGACCCGGGGAGAAGGAATGAAGGGAAGGGGGGGAGAAGGAGGGAGGGAGGAGGTCTAGTACAGGGCAGCAGCGCGGTGACTGGTGTGACAGTGTGGGCTCGGCCTGGTGGGAGGAAGACCCCGGATCTCCCAGGGCACAGCCCCTCTGTCCCTGGCCCCACCCTCTGTCCGGCAAGGCCCCCCATGCCCCAGGCTGACCTCTGGTCTCTCTCCCGCCCAGTCCTGATCCGGCTGAAGAAGAAAGGGGACCGCTGTGCCGTCCGCTCCCAGTTCGTCCAGCCCATCTGCCTGCCCGAGCCCAGCAGCCCCTTCCCCGCCGGACACAAGTGTCAGATCGCCGGCTGGGGCCACCAGGATGAGAGTGAGTGGGGGTGGGGGCGCTGCGGCCCGGGGCGTGGGGCCTGGCCGGCTTCTCCCAGCCTGAGGGCACCGTGTCCGCAGACGTGAGTGGCTACTCCAGCTCCCTGCGGGAGGCGCTGGTGCCCCTGGTCGCAGACCACAAGTGCAGCAGCCCGGAGGTGTACGGGGCCGACGTCAGCCCCAACATGCTGTGTGCCGGCTACTTCGACTGCAAGTCCGACGCCTGCCAGGTGAGCCGGGGGTCCCAACCGCGCCGGTCCCTCGCCTGGGGGAGCTCAGAGCTGAACCGACCTTGACTCGAAGAGCCAGCCGGCCAGGCAGAGAGTGCCCCCAGGATGGGTGCCCACGGCTTCCGGAGGCCGTCCCTGTCCCAGCCCCAGGAGAGGAGCCCCTCTCACGTGAGGGGGAGACTGAGGCCCAGGGAGGGGCAGGGTCTCAAAGCCCGGACGTGTCCCAACTGCCCAGCCCCAGGCAGGGCTGTCGGAGGGACACTGGAGGCCAAACCCCTCTTCGGCCAGAGTTCCTCCACTCGGGCTCAGTCCATCAGCCAACCCCCTGAGCTGGCATTTACTGAGAACCACATGTGTACCCTGAGATGGAGGAACCGCTGTCCTTCCCAATTTATAGATGGAGAAACTGAGGCTCCGAGAGGTCCTATCACTTTTCCCGGGTCGCACAGCTCAGAAGTGGCAAGGGGTGGGGGGGCTTGACACTGGACCACATGGTCAGACAAGCACCTTTGGGGGAAGTCAAGGATGGCTTTCTGGAGGAGGGGGCATGTGCACTTGGTTTGAGGACTAAATAGGAGTTTGCCAGGTGGCTAGGAGGGCATTGCAAGTCGGGGGTGAGCCTGAGCCAGAACGCAGGGACCACCTGGCCCGTGCAGGGCGCATGCTGGCGGGCGGGCTCGGGAGCCAGGTGAGGAGCACATGGCTGGTCGTGGGGCTGAGAGGGGTCCACGGCACAGCTTCAGGAACAGGAACGGCTGGCCCGGTGCTGTCGCAGCAGCCCTGGAGCGCGGTGACTTCCTGTCTAGGAGGGTGGGGGAGGTGGGAGAGCTTTGTCCCCTGTCCCCCAAGCTGCAGGAATCCGGAGCTCCCGGGGAGTCCTCCCCACGGGCGGCACTGGGACTCCTCTGGAGACGTTCTCGGGGCTGGGGCCCGGGGGGGCGGGCGCTGCCGAGGAGCTGGCCAGCCCCCTCTGCCGCAGGGGGACTCGGGCGGGCCCCTGGCCTGTGAGAAGAACGGCCTGGCCTACCTGTACGGCATCGTCAGCTGGGGCGACGGCTGCGGCAGGCTTAATAAACCTGGCGTCTACACCCGCGTGGCCAATTACGTGGCCTGGATCAAGGATCGGATATGGCCCCCTAAGCCTAAGCAGCCTGCGGATCCCTCCTGAGACGGCCCCACCCCTGGCTCGGACCTCCCGCCTCTCGCCGTTCCCAGACTCGCACAATAAAGCTGTCTCCACGAACCCGGCCCACGCTGCCAGTGCCTCTGCCCACCCCCGCCCCCGTCAGCCCTCCGTCCCCGGCCTTGACCCGGGCCCACATTCATAGATGGCTGTGGCTTAGGACTGGGGACCCTGGAGCCAGTGCCCTATCTTTCCTTTCTCAGTGGAGAAGGGAGCCTGCAGTCCCCCAGGGAGGGTCCGGCCCCAAGGTCCCGGCATCCAGGGCAGTGGGCCACTACTGCTAGGTACCTCCCAGAGCTGAGGTCCTGGGACAGCCAGGACACCTTGGGGAAGGACTCACAGATGCCAGGAGGAGCAGGGTTCCAGGTAGAGAGAGCGAGTGGCCGCTGCAAAGGTCCGGAGGCAGGGGACGTGGCTTGTTTGAATCAAAGGAAGGACGTGTGGCAGGAGACCAGAGAAGGCAGGGATGGGGGCGGCTGTGGGCTGCAGTGACGTACCGGGTGTGCCCTGGGGTCCCTGACGGGGCTTCCCCGGGGTGGACGCGTGGAGACATCTGTGGCCAGGGGGAGAGACCTGGGTGTGTGGGGGCAGGACAGAGGGGAGCTGCCACCGCAGCCCCCGGTGCCCAGCAGTGCATGCCTCGGAGAGCTGGGAGCCCTGGGCTCGGGGAGAGGCCCGGAGCCTCCCGCTGGGCGGGATCCTCCACACAGTCCCCACCCACCTCTCCTGCTCCTCCTTGACCCCCGAAGCCTCTTTCTCCCCTGTCTCTCCACAGCCCCCACCTCGGACCGGGTCTCGCCTCCTTGTCTCTGAAGTGACAGGCCAGGGCTTTCTGTATGTCACTGCCCCCCTACCTCGGAGCCTCCCCTAATCCCTGTGGCCTGACCCCACCTACCTCCAGCCCCTATTCTGTCCCCGCCCCACCCCCCAGTCTGTGCTCTGGCCGCCCTGGCCTCTCTCTGTCCACGCAACAGACCGGAGCCCTCGCTCATGCTGTTCCCACTGCTTCTAGAATGTTCTCTCCCAGGCCGCCCCTCCACCTTTCAGTGGGTGGAGCTCAGGCTTGCCGACATTGGTCTCCCAGCCATCTGTCCCCGTATTGAGAGAGGAAGGCTCCCCGGAAGCTCCTTCCCCGGGGCTTCTTGCGCTAAACCCTCGCTTGCCCACATGTAGCCGCGGGGGAGGCTGGGACAGCGGAGGACTGGGTCGTCATGGCTGGATCAGACAAATCACGGACGGCATGCACTGCCCAAGCAAGACCAGAGGAGGCGGCCTGGTCCTGGGTCCTGGTCCCTGTCCCCATGGCCCCTGGGCCATGGGTGGGACTCAGAGTCCTCAAGCTGGCTGGCTGAGAGGCTCTGCCGAAGCCCCCACCGTGTCGGTCCCCGCCCAGGGCGCAGAGTCCGGGGCCATCGCCACAGGAGCTGGAAGGATGGGGAAGGGGGGCCTCCGGCAGCCCGTGCTTGGCCTTGCCCCACTGTGACCCCCCACTCTTCTCCCCTGTGGATGTTGAGTGCCTATCTGTTAAAGGGGGGCTTTCGGTTACAGGCTGCCTAGCACGAAGCCAGCCTTGCATTCCTGGAGGGCACCTTGCTGGGTCAGAGTGCGAGCCAGCCTCGTCCCCTTGCCCCCCGCCCCACATGTGTGCCCACTCCCCGCCGTCCCCGCCTGGACCCGGATCTCCACGACGGCATCTCCCCGCGCCCACTGGTAGCCCCCGCAGCAGGTCAGAGGAGGAAGGACAGGGAGACTGGGATATTGATTTTTCTGGCTCCCTCCTTTTGGGGTCACCTCAGTGTGATAGGTTGAACTGTGTCTTCCTGACATGCATATGTTGAAGTCCTAATCCCCGGGACCTCGGGATGTGGTCTTATTTGGAGGGAGGGTCTTTACAGAGGCGGTCGATGGAGACGAGGTCACCGGGGCGGGCCCGGTGCAGTATGACTGTGCCCCGAGGAGCGGAAACGTGGACACGGACACACAGAAGTGCCACAGGGGAAGGTGGCCATCGATCTCAGACTCTGGGCTCCAGAACTGTGAGACCATCGATTTCTGCTGTTTCAGCCCCATCTCTGGTGCCTCGTTCTGGGACCCCTGGGGGACGGACACACCCAGGTCCCTTGACGGAAGGTCACCACTCCTTTCAAAGATGGGAATGACCATCTCCTTTGTGGATCGGCGACCTCTTCCTCTGGCCTAGAGGCGGTACCCACCCCACCCCACCCGGTCCAGCCCTGGGCCACCGAGGTACCCCTGGTGGCTCCCCTCCAACGCCACCTGTCCGATTGTCCTAGTGTTGTGCCAGCCTGTCGGGACCCGGGCTGATACAGGCTGCCTCACTTTTTACAAGCTTTTTTGGATTTACTCTTAGTTTTTTAGGACGTTGTTATGCTTCTGAGTGAGATCGGCCTTCCTTACACTCCTCGACTCGCACAATGAGTTCAGGAGCACCCTGAGTGAGATCGGCCTTCCTTACACTCCTCGACTCGCACAATGAGTTCAGGAGCACCCTGAGTGAGATCGGCCTTCCTTACACTCCTCGACTCGCACGACGAGTTCAGGAGCACCCTGAGTGAGATCGTCCCCAGAGGACTCTCGCATGATCCATCTTTGACAGTTTGGTAGAATCCTCTATTAAATTCCCTGGGCCTGGAGTTTTCTTTACAGGACGACACTTTACTAGCGGGTCAGTAGGTCAGCGGTTGCTGCCCTGAGGGTTCGGTTTCTCCTTGCGCCAGTTATAGGAGGTGGCACTTGTATGAATTTGTCTGTCTAAATCGTCGCATTTGTTGCTGCGGAGTTGCTGACGGTGTCCCCCATCCCTTGATCGCAGACGGGCCAGAGCCCCTTACTTCCTGTCGGCTGCCTCCAGGCCTCCCGCTCTGCGGGTGAGAAGTCGGCTTCGCATCCCTTGTTCCTTCATAAATACCCTCCGTCCTCCGGTAGCTGTGAGGACCCCCTTCTCTCCGACGTGCTGTGGGGTCACCATGACGTGTGCCCACGTGGGGCTCCTCCCTGGCTCTCACCTTGCTCGCTGTCTGTTAGACACCTCACTCAGCTTGGAGGTGGCTGGCGCCTTGCCCGGTGGTGACTCGGGAATTCAGCCTCCTTCTATCTGGAGCTTCAGGTGTCCAGTGAGGCCGGGTACAGTGTCCACCCCCGACACTAGAGCAGAACGCTTTTTCTGTGTCATCACTGACCTCGAATTTCAGGGTCCTGATCCAACAGTCATGTACTGAGCTCACCATTCTGTGGGCTGGCAGCTTGGCGTGGGCGGGGCTGGCGGGCTCTCTGGGCGGGGCTGGCAGCTTGGCGTGGGCGGGGCTGGTCGGTTCCCTGAGCGGGACTGGCAGCTTGGCGTGGGCGGGGCTGGCCGGCTCTCTGGGCGGGGCTGGCAGCTTGGCGTGGGCGGAGCTCCCGGCTCTCTGGGCGGGGCTGGCAGCCTGGTGTGGGCGGGGCAGGCCGGCTCTCTGGGTGGGGCTGGCATCTTGGCATGGGCGGGGCTGGCCGGCTCTCTGGGCGGGGCTGGCAACTTGGTGTGGGCGGGGCTGGCCGGCTCTCTGGGGGGACTGGCAGCTTGGCGTGGGCGGGGCTGGCCGGCTCTCTGGGCGGGGCTGGCAGCTTGGCGTGGGCGGGGCTCTCGACTCTCTGGGCGGGGCTGCCTCCTTCTCACAGCTGGAGGCATCAGTGAGTCTGGGGCTAGTCTGCTGCTGGGAGTCAGCTGGCTGTTGGCTCCGGCCACGGGGTGACTAGGCCACATGTCGCTCCTCATCCAGTGGGTCAGCCTGGACTTGTTCGAGCTGTAGGTCAAGTCCAGCAGGGCCGGTTTCTGGCGAGGCCTCCCTTCCAGGCTGCAGAGGGCCGCCTTCCCGCTGTGTGTGTGCTCTGAGAGAGAGCATGTTGCTGGGTGTCTCCCTCTGCGGGGAAGGCCACAGTCCTGTGGGATTGGGACCCCCACCCTTATGATCTCATTCAACCTTAACTGCCTCCTTAAAGACCCTATCTCCAAATACAGCCACGTGAGGGGTGAGGGCTTCAACCCAAGAGTTTTGGGGGACACGATTAGCCCATGACAGGCCCCCTCACTGTGGGGTGAATGAAGAGTGTGGGAGACGGTGCCGGGTGCCCTCCGCTGGGTTTGGAAGTGGGGCTCACCCCTTCTGCCCACACTCCACTGGCCAGGGCCCCTTAGTGCAGCCCCACCTAACTGAGGGGCGCTGAAAGACGAAGGGGGCAGGTAGACACAAGGCACGGTGTTTGCCGCTGTCAGCTGGTACTGAGCACCTGGTGATCCCAGACGAGGCCGCCCGGCCCTGGTCCCGACCATCGCCGCGTGTCTGTGGGCCCGTGGTCCTTTGCTAGGACCCTCACACACAGTCTCACAGAGGGGCTTGTCATCATCACATGAGACGAGAAGAGGAAATGGAGAGCAGAGAGGTCATGTGATGGTTGAAGTTCATCTGGGTGGTGAGTGGCAGGTGCAGTGTCTGGTGCCAGGTCCTGTGGCCCGAGTCTGTGGCAGTGGCAGTGCCGGCGTCCCTGGCCGTGACGTCCAGCAGCAGCACCCCCGGCCGTGCGGTCAGTCAGGGAGAAGGCTGTCATTACGGCCGTGGGGCTCTTGGGAGGGGCCAGCCATGCCCTGTGGCCGCGAGTCCAGCCTTGTGGTGGTGCCAGGCCGGGGTGGCGTCCGGGCTGGGGAACGTGTCTGTGCTTCCCTGCCGCCCTGCCTCCCACGGCTCCTGCTGGCTCTCCAGCTTCTCCTGGGTTCTACTAGACGCCTGACGTTCTTCCAGCAAATTCCTTCCTGCTCCAGTGGCCAGAGTCAGTTTCAGCCGGCCACCGTGGCTGGAGCAGCTGGGGAAACTGTCTTAGTCCCCTTGGGCTGCTGTACCAGAATGCCACGGGCCGGGGGGCGGGGGGCTGTTTCTCAGAGCGCCGGAGGCCAGAAGTCCGAGACGGGGGCGCAGACAGGGTCGGGTTCTGGCGAGAGCGGCTTCCTGGCTGCGACGGCCACCTTCTTGCTGTGCTCACGTAGCAGAGAGATTGTCTCCTTGTGTCTCTTCTTACAAGGACACTACAGACCTTCCCCGACTTACGACGCGCTTCGTCTGGAAATGCTTTGAGTCCGGAATGCACTGAATACATCTCACCTAGCGAACCTCGTAGCTCAGCTGGCCTGCCTGCCCCGGGACGCATGCGGCGGCCCACGGTGGGGCAAAATCGTCCAGCAGTCTGTCTGCTAACCGTGCTGACTATCTCCCGCGTCTCACTGAAAGAGAAAACCAGAACGGTTCCGTGGGTGCCGACGGTTGTCAGTGCACCAGTGGTCCCCCCCCCCAACCCGCTGACCCGGTGGCCGGCGGGAGCGGCTGGCCGGGGGCCCTGGCCTCACAGACCGTGCGCCCTAGATCGCCAGCCTGGGAGAAGATCCAAAATCGAAATCTCAAGTACAGCTCCTATCGGATGTGTAGCACTTGCCCACCGTCCTAAAGCCGAAAAATCAGAAGTCAAACCATCTGGAATTGGGTCATGCGGGCTCTATCCTCATGACCTAATCGTGTCCCAAAGGCCCGACCTCCTGACTCCATCCCACTGGGTGGGGGAGGGGGGTGATCTTCCACACATGAATCTGGGGGACACAGACATTTGGACCACAGCAGGAACCGAGGAGCGGAGAGACCCCAAATCTGGGAGTAGGAGCCAGGCCGGAAGCTCTCCCTGCCGTGTGCGGCCCCGGCGGCACCGTGGAGGGGAGGAGGCTGTCTGTCCGGCTCCAGCCCGCATTTTCTGGGGCCAGTGCGGGAGCAGGTGCAGCTGCCAGGCGTGGCAGGAGCCTGGGTCCCGGCCAGCCAGCGCTTGGGAATGCGGTAGGGCACCGCCCCTCCCTGCAGGGCTGAACAAGGGCCAGGCGCCCGGGGCGGCGGATGTGTCGCTGGCCACAGCCCCCAGCCGCCATCCGGCTCTGTGCCGGCTGTTCCACGCCGGCCCCTGGGGGCCTGAGATGTGTGGGGGCATGAATGGGGCTCTGCAGAAGGCGGCTGGTGGCTGCACAGGTGATGTGGGGGTGGGAGCCGGGGGATGTGGGAGAAACAGAGCTGCTTCAGGGCCTGGTGTGACCCTGCTCTGCGTCAGGCCCCAGCCAGCCAGCGCCCCGGCTTCCCGTTCAAGCCTGCGGCCCACCGGGGACCCACCCTGTCAGGTCCGCAGGGACAGAGGGGAGGGTGCGTCCAGAGGGGGTGAGCCTGGCCCTCCGCATCCAGCATGGTGCCTGCTGAGCGGGGACTGGAGCCAGGGCTCTGCCGGCCCCTCCCCTGCTCCCCCTCCCCCGCCCACCACTCTGATATTGGATCCCCCTCAGTGAGAGGCAGGCCCCAGGCCCAAGGGCCCGGACGGGGTGAAGACTCACACACATGCCTCCCTGCCCGCGCGGACGTGAGTTAACAGAACAGTGTTTGTTCCTCCCGCTTCTCCCTGCTGGAACATTAGCCCCTGAGGTCGGGAACGCTGAGTAGGGCACTCTGTGTTTCCTTGCTTTTCCAGGCACTGCCCCCTCCCCTCTGCTGCTGTCCCCTCATCCTGTGATGCTCCTGGAGGCGTGGGCATTGGAAGCCATCTTAGAAATGGGGGCAGATGTCCAAAGTGTAGGCCTGCAGGGTCCCCCAAACCCCCTGGGC
The DNA here is from genome assembly GCA_030068075.1 of Paguma larvata. Taxonomy (NCBI): domain Eukaryota; kingdom Metazoa; phylum Chordata; class Mammalia; order Carnivora; family Viverridae; genus Paguma; species Paguma larvata. Next base: position 193,477,915 of record CM057823.1, on the reverse strand, counting down.
TCTGGAAGAACCAGGGGCAGCTGGACTGGGTTGAGGAAAATTCCAGAAGCTCAGAGCCCCCCCCACCTCCTTCTGTGAAGGGGGCTCCTGGTGGGTCTTCCACAGAGCAGCAGAGCTGGTGTGGGGGAGACCACACACAGAGAGACCTGGGCCCCCCCCCCCCACCTGGCAGCAACCCAGCAGTCCCACCCGCACTGGGGTCATGCTGCCAGGGCCGTGAATGGACTCTCCCTCCACTACCCTGCCTGGGAGAGGCGAGGGGGCTGGAGGGCTGGGAGGTGGGGCGGCTCCTGGGCCCGGGTCGTCCCAGGTCAGTGGGTTGTCAGGGGTGTCTGGTGACAGCCCTGGGGCGGTGGGAGGGGCAGGTGCCAGAGGGTGAAGCCAGGTTGGCGGAAGGCACCCCGCGAGCGTGTCTCCTGCTGCCTGGTTGTTTCGTCTGCTTTGGGGTGAGAAGCCCCCCGCGCCCCCATCCGGGCTGTGGGTGCGCGGCGTCCGACCCAGGCGGCCCGGCTCCGGAGGGCGGGGCCGCAGGTGGCCGCAGGTGCCCCGCGGGGCCGGCCGCGCAGGGGGAGACGGGCGCCCCGCCCGCGCCCCGCCCCCGCCGGCCCGCCCCCGCCGCCCTGCGCTCGGCCCGCCCGGAGCTATTTTGAAAGTGACCCTGGGCCGGGCGGCCGCGGGGCGGCGGGGAGAGGCGCGGCGGGCGCCGCGGGAACCATGACAGAAGATGACCGAGGCGGCGCTGGTGGAGGGCCAGGTCAAGCTGCGGGACGGCAAGAAGGTCGGGGCGCGCGGCGGGCGCGGGGCGGGCGCGGGGCGCGGCGGCCGCTTACGCTCACTCTGTCCCCGCAGTGGAAGACTAGGTGGCTGGTGCTGCGCAAGCCGTCGCCGGTGGCAGGTGAGCGGGGCGCGGGGCGCGGGGCGCGGGCGCGGGGCGGACAGCGGGCGCCGCGGCCTCCGGTGCCGGCCCGGAGCGCCGCCAGCTCGCCCGAAATAGCCGGCGGCGCCGCGCGGGCTGTAACCGGAGAGCGCCGCCGGCCCGGCCTGCTGCTGCTCCTGCCCCACGCCGGGACCCTCCCGCACCCCCGCCGCCCCGGGAGCGGCCTGCTGGGCAGCGGAGGCCGGAGGGGTCACGAGTGCCAGTACGGGAGTGCTCCCACCTCCCCCGACACCCCGCGGGGAGCCCCGGGGAGTGCCGCGGAACCGGGTCTGGACGGGACACTCGGGGCAGTGCTGACCCCAGGGCCCCCACTCCCCCCCCACTTCCCCGGGTCGGCAGAGGCTGGGCCACCAGGTGGGAACAGTGTTGCTTCTGTGTCCGAGAAAGGAAAATCTACCAAAAGTCTACCGCGTGTCGGGGGGAGCAGCCCCGGGGAGGAGGCCAGGCCGGCAGAGAGCCGCCAGCGTGGGCTCTTGGCCTCAGTGAGCCGTTCTTGGGCACTCGGGAGGCTGCGAGCTGTGTGGTCGCAGCTGTCTGCGGAGACAGGTGCCCTGGAGCAGGCCCACGCTCCCGGGTCCGTGCGGGGGGCTGGGGGTGTGAGTGCACGTGCCTTACACGTGGGGGGCCCCCCCGGAATGTCTTCCAGGTTGTCATTTCCCGGGAAGGGGGTGGGGGGCGCCCTCCCTGGGCCCCCTCCTGGCCCCCTCCTCCTTCCCTCCCCTGGGCCTGCCCACCTTGCAATACAAGGCCGATTTGGGTCATGGACATGCTCTTCCAGCCTGGGCCCCAGCTTCCCCCCCCCCGCCGGGGGCCCCTGCTGGAAGTACTGCTCATTCAGGCAGTCAGTTCTTCCTGCAAAGACCCTGTGCCTGGCGCCCGGGGGTCTTGTCCCAGCGAAGCTCCAGGAAAGCTGGTAGAAAAGGCGTAGAGGTAGGGACACCGAGCGGCCCCTGGAAGGCAGGGAATGGAGAGGCGCCGCCAGGCCGAGGGCAGCGGGGCAGAAGCCCTCGGAAACGTTGAAGGCTCTGGCCAGCCTTGGCTGTGGCTGGCGGCAGGGGCTGGCGGCAGGTTGGCGGCAGGTTGGCAGCAGGTTGACGGTGCTGGGGCGGGGATGTGGGGAGTGGGGGCCTGTGCAGGCCACAGAGGAGGCTCTTCAAGGAGGCAGCTGTGCTCCCTCACCTGAGGAGCACCCTACAGGTGGTCTTTGTGGTCGTCCTCCCTCTTTTGGCCAAGTGGGGGGTGTGATTTGCAGCTCCGGGGGCTGGATTTTATCTCCTTATCTAAGAGAACTTCCTGCTGGAGCTTGGCTTGGGCCTGCCTGCCGAGGCGGGGGGGGGAGCCGGGGGGGTCCTTCTGCACTGCAGGGAGTTGGCAGGGGTCCCCAGCATCCAGAATCTGGGTCTGGAGGACTTGGTGGCCATCGCGCCTTTCCTAGGCCTTCCCACGTGCATAGGAGCAGCAGGAAATGCTGGCCAGTGTGGAGCGTCCTGCAGGGCGTGGGGAGGGAGGAGGCTCCCGCCGAGGAGCCAGCCTGGATTGGAGGAGGGCAGCAGGAGGAGAGAGGGCAGACGCTCCTTGTGTTGGAGAGCCCCTGATGGCCTGGAGGCTGGGAGGGGATTAGGGGCACTGGAAGGTCGGCTCCCACTCCTGGTGTCCCCGAAACCAGGGTGGCCCGCGGCCCAGATGGCAAGGACCCTGCCTCACCGCACACAGGCAGCCTGGTGGGGGCCGCGAGCCCGGCTGCTGGGGGCCACACCTGGGGCCACGCAGACTCCCCAGGAGCCGGGCCTCGGCACGTGCCCCGGGCAGCTGGTAGCTTCTCTGAGGTGGGCCAGGCACCAGGTGGTGGTGATGGGGGGCTGGGGGCTGTGTCCACAGGAACAGGTGAGACCTCTCAGTCCCAGGCCGGGCAGGCAGCCTGAGGACAGAGTATGAGTGGTGGCCAGCCTTCCTGTCCCTGTGGGGGACTCGAAGAATGGGCCTGGGCTCCCCACAGCCCCAGAGTCAGGACCGGGAGTTAGGGAACCCCGGGCTCGGACCTCACTGCTCCCCGTTCTCACTGTGACCTGGACCAGTCCAGACGAGGCTCTCACTGCGGTCCCTGCCGAGGGCACCTGCGTGGCCCAACCAGGCGGGAGGGCTGAGCACCCACAGCCTTGTGTGTCCGCTGATGCCCGCACTCTCCTGGAGGCCCATCCTTGTGAACCGCGCCCGCCTGCGTGCTTCCTTCCTGAGTCGGATCCTGACCAGGCTGGGCCCACACTCCATCCTGGGCCTGGGGGTCAGCGGGGGCCCTCCCCACTTTGCCCCATCCCCGGCCGATCCCGGCTGCCCCCGGGCTGCCGCCCCCTCAGCAGGGTCCCCTTGGGCTCTTGTTGCCTGCCTCGGAATGTCAAGGTCACTGTGACACAAGCGCTAAATCCAGCAGCCGCTTCTCCAGCTGCGTCTCAAGGGTGTCCCCCTCCGTCCCCATCCTCCTGAGCCCGGAGGCCCGGAGGTTCGCCTCTCCCCAGCGGCCCTCCCCGAGACTCTCAGGCCCTGGCGGCAAGCGTGTCTGAGGGCTCATGACCCCACAGTTATTTTTACATCTCCAGACGCCCGTGTCCAGCCGCCTGCCTGTGCGGTGGCCGATGGGCCTCTCCAGCTCACGTGTCCGGGACGGATTGGCCCAAGCCCCGCCCCCGCAGCCCCCTCCCAGGCGTCCCCGGCCCCCCCAATTCAATGTGATGTCCGCTCTTCCTGCCCACGGAGAAGTCCGGTGGGGAAGGTCCCCTCAGGCTGTCGTCGTGGTTACTGCAGAGCCTGACCCTGGCCCCCTGGCCCCACCCAGCCGAGGCCAACAGTGCCTCCTGTCTGCTCCAGCCCCAGGCATCCTGTCCTCCAGGCGCCGCCAGGCTGAGCCCCCCTTGCCTACAGTCCTCAGGGCTCACTGGGCCCTCCTGACCAGGAGATGCTGTGGCCCACTCTTCCCTCCGTCTCCTGCCTGCAGGCCCTTTGGGTTCTACCCCTGGGCCTTTGCACTGGCTGTTCCCTGCAGCACAGCACTGACCCCTGCGGGGGCTGCCGCACTGACTCCTAACATCACTTGGGAGTCGTTTCTGTTGTGCCCTCTGGGAGAGAGTCTCAGCCCTGCGCTCGGGCCCCCGCAGCCACGGCCATCCCCTGAACAGTACTTCTCATAGTGGCCTCCTTTGACCTGTCCCCTCTTGGGTGTCAGCTCCGTGGGGGCTGGGCTCAGTCCCCCGGGTCCCCTGGCTGCTCACGAGCACAAGGAACTGGGCTGAGGGCTTTTGGAGAGAAGGATCTGGCTGTGGGGCGGGGCGGGGCTTCTGGGGAGAAGGACCGGGCTGTGGGTGGGGCGGGGCGGGGCTCTTGGGGAGAAGGACCGGGCTGTGGGCGGGGTGGGGCGGGGCTCCTGGGGAGATGGACGGGGCTGTGGGCGGGGAGGGGCGGGGCTCCTGGGGAGAAGGACCGGGCTGTGGGCGGGGCGGGGTTCTTGGGGAGAAGGACTGGGCTGTGGGCGGGGAGGGGCGGGGCTCCTGGGGAGATGGACGGGGCTGTGGGCGGGGAGGGGCGGGGCTCCTGGGGAGATGGACGGGGCTGTGGGCGGGGAGGGGCGGGGCTTCTGGGGAGATGGACGGGGGCTGTGGGCGGGGAGGGGCGGGGCTTTTGGGGAGATGGACTGGGCTGGGGGCGGGGCGGGAAGCATGGGCAGGCTCTTAGGGATTCCGGCAAGGGGGTCTTTCAGGGAGCAGGACCCTCATGCGTGGCTGCCTCTTGCCTGGTGGACACTTGCCTTCTCCTCACCTGACCGCCCACCCTCCTCGCTCACCCTCACTCTGCAGGGCGTAAGTCGCTGTAGGGCAGGGGCGGGCTCCGGGGCGAGCCATGTCCCCAGTGCGGAGTGATGCCGTGGGCCGACCCCGGCCTGCGCGGAGGTCCCCCGCTAGCTCGCCCTGAGCTTGCCGGCAGGGTGGCGGTTGCCGAGGACCCGGGCTGTGTCAGCACCTGGACCGGGCCGGCGGGTGGTGTCCGTTCCTCAGATGGAAAGCGGAGGCTTGAGGGCGGGTCTACAGCCGTGGACGCAGGGTTTGGACGGGGTCAGCCAGCCTCCCAGCGCGGAACCTGTGTACGCGGAGGGGCTCGGCGCCCACAGCAGTCGTGCGGTGGTGTGCACGTGTGTGCGCCTGTCTGCGCACCTGTGAGTCCTCCATGCCTCGGTTTACCGCATTGCCTCCTTTCACCCGCGACGGCCCCACTTGCCCACCGGGCCGCCTGCTGCCTGGGCCAGATCCTCTCCGCCCCGAGGACCGGCTCCCGGCTCGGTCTCCCGCACCCGGAGCCAGGTCATAGAGACCCTTCAGCCCTCCTGCTGTGAGCAAGGCACACCCCGGCTGCCCAGGGTGCTCCCTGGGCCACTGACCTGCTGACCTGACTGGGAGGCCTCACCTCGGGACCTGTCTCCCTGGGCTTTCTGTGAGGGGCACAGCGGTGGGCTGCCTGGGGGGGCTGTCAGGGGCGAGCACGTTCCTCCACCCTTTGGCTGCGGGGTGCTGGTGGTGTCAGTGCGCCCCTCCCCCACTCAGGCCCACCCTGCTTCGTCTCGCTTGGACCGGAATTTCCGTTTCTCTGGTCCTGCTGTGCGGCAGTTTGTCCCAAACAGCACTCTCTGGGCAGGTTTTAAAAATAGGATCAATTCACTGCCCCCATGGTCGCAGCTGCAGTCTCGAGGCCCCACGGGCCCCACAGTCACTGCGTCCACCCAGCCCCCTCCCCACTGTCCCGGCCACACTGCCTGGGGGGAGGCTTGGGGAGCCGAGGATGGGCTGCCATAGAGCTGCTCCGGCCGACACCAGGCCGGGACCAGGCGGAGGGCGGGAGTGCGTCCCAGCAGTCGCCCTCGCCCTGTCCCCTCTCAGTTAGAAACTCAGGCAGTGACTCGGAGGACCTGCCGGGTTCCCGGGCTGCAGAGCTCGGCTCTCTCGCAGTCCCTGAGGCCGGAGCTCCAAGATCAAGCTGTCGGCGGGGCCGCGTTCCTCGAGGAAGGCGCCCGGGAGGATCCTGCCGCCTCCTCCAGCTCCTGGGCCCCATCGCTTGACGACTGTCCCCTCGTGGCCGCCTTCTCTGTGCGTCTGTCTTCTCGTCTGGCCCTTGTGAGGACGCTCGCTGTTAGGTCAGGGCTCCCCTGGCTGATCCTGGACGACCTCACCTGGAGATCCCTAACTTGACCGATAGGATGGCGCTTGCGCTCTGGGATCAGGTGTGGACGCGTCTTCCGGGGCCTGATCGGGCCCCTGTGGAATGGCGGCTGCTCTCGGTTCTGCCGTCCGGGGTGGGATGGCGGCTGCGCCTCCCATGGCGGCACCCAAGAAGATTGGACGGGCTCGGGGACGTGTATGGGTTCCCAGGCAGGACCCCAGAACCAGGCTCGTGGGTGCGAACGCCTGGGATGGGAGCGCCCGGCTGGGAAGGCGTGGCCGCTTAGCAAACGGAGTCTAGACCGCGAACCGCAGCCCCGCCGCATCTGACTGCTTGCTCTGTAGTAAAGTCTAGCGAACGCGGCCGCTCACTCACGTGTCACTCTGGCCGCTCTCACAGTCGGGCCGCTGTGACCGACTTTGCATGGCCCATGAAGCCAGAAGAACGGCTGTCTGGCTCTTTACAGGAAGGTTTGTCGACCTTGCCTGCGGCTATATTCCTGGGAGTATAACTCCTAGAACAAAGGAGGTGACAGTCTCACTCTGCCCTGCAGGTCAGGCCAGGCCTAAAGTGACGGCCTTTCGTCTGACAGATCCCCCCAGCACGGTCCCTGTGCTGGGTGCTGGGGCTGTCACTGTGTGCGAGTAGAAGGGGGTCTGCCTTCGAGAGCCCACCTGCGGGGCTGGTGGGGGTGGGGACAGTAAACAGACAAGGCACAGACTCGGCACAGGAAAACCGCTGTGAGGGACCCGGAGTCTGCTGCGGGGGCAGGGCGGCAGCTGGTGGTCGCCGTGTCCGGGGTACGGGGGTGGCCTTCCCCAGGGCGGGGTGGTGGGGCTGTCCTCACGTGTGCTACCTCCTCCCAGCAGCCCTCCCAGCCTCCCTTTGTCCTGTGCGGAGGCCCTTACTGCGGCTCCTTCTTCGCTCATCAGCCTGACTTCTCTGGTGACACGTGAGGGGACGTGTCTGCAATGACACATGCCCTTCGCAGCCTGTGTGACTTATTTCTCTGTGGCCTGGCCGTGAGCTTCCAGAGGGAGTTGTCTGAAGCCACAGCCTCTTCCCAGGCTGCTCCTGGGAGAGAACACACCGGAGCCTCAGGGAGACCCCTCAGGTCCTCTGGGTCCCCTCGGAACCGGGACATGTTTGCTTTTTCCTGATGTGAGCTCCTCGGACTCGAAGGACAGGTTCGAGGGTGGGAGGGGAAGCCCACCGGGTCCCCCTGACTTCCCAGCCGCGTCGTGCCCTAAGGGCAGAGCTGCGTAGTTGGCTGATTCTGCCCTCGCGCCCTGACGGGGGAGGCCTGCGGACCCCCGTGGCCCCCTCGGAGGGGCCGTCACTGTGGTTTGCTGGGCCTCTCATGGCCGGAGCCCCGTGGCGTGCAACACTGTGACTTGTCCCCGATTCGGCTGCAACCATCAGTGTGTGTTGAGTTCTTACGGGATTCAGTTGTCACGTGGGTGTGGGGGGCCTGCTCTCAGAGGCCAGAGTGGGAACGTCACGGCGCCCCTTCCTCGGGGGCCCGCTCAGCTTCCTCCCCCACCCTCTGGGCTCGCGACAGAGGCCTGATTCCTCCAGCTGTCTCGTGGGATTCGGGGCGTCTCACACTTAAGTGTGCTTCGGGGTTCACGTCGGGCCCCCGAGCCGCCACCCTCATAGGAGAACGGGTGCCCGGGGCCCGGATGCTGCCGAGGGCCCGGCTGGGGGGAGACAGGGGCCATCTGACCCACCGCGGTGTGCCTGGGGTGGCGTGGGAGCCGCGTGCAGCCTCGGCGGCTCTGGCCGGCCGTCCTGCTGGGGTAACAGGGCCACCGCTGTGATGCTGAGGGAAAATGGGGACTCTAGGACAGAGGCGTGTCACCTGCCGTAGGGAAGACAGGCCGGCGTGGTGGGCGGGCTGGCATGGGGTCCGGCAGTGGGACCGAGGGCCCCGTGGCTCCCTCCCCTAGGGCTGGAGGATGAGAGACCCAGGAGGTGCAACATGAAGGGGGCCCATCCCCGCAGGCCACCGGCCACAGCTTGTAGGCCCCGAGACCCCTGAGGGAGGCCCCTGTGGGTCCCAGAGCCTGGGGTAGGGTGGATGGCCCGGTGGGGGATGGGGTCTGGCCCGGCCGTGCGGGTGGGCGACATCATTGAGACATGAGGGCAGAGTGGCTGGGCGGCTTGCTCGGGTCCCCACCTCGAACCCGGGGCCCTCCGGGTGGGCCGCGGGCTCTACAGGGCAGACCAGGGTTTGGGGGTGTGGCGTCTGCCGGCCCCACCGTCGTCTTGCCCGGCGCCCCCCGCAGACTGCCTGCTGATGCTGGCTTACAAGGACAAGGCGGAGCGAGCCAAGGGCCTCCGGGAGCGCAGCAGCCTGACGCTGGAGGACATCTGCGGCCTGGAGCCCGGCCTGCCCTACGAGGGCCTGGCCCACACGCTGGCCATCGTCTGCCTGTCCCAGGCCGTCATGCTGGGCTTCGACAGCCGGGAGGCCATGTGCGCCTGGGACGCCCGGATCCGCTACGCGCTCGGCGAGGGTGAGTGAGGCCGGGGTGACGGCCCCCATGTCCCGCGTGGCCTCGTCCATGGGCTGCAGGGGCCGTGTCGTGACTCCGGGGCACGGCGCAGAAGCGTTTGCACAGGCTCTGTGCTTGGGGCGTGCGGTCGGTGCTCAGGCCCCGCGAGGGGGACGGGGGTGTGTGGGGGTGAGCAGCTGGGGCCCCGGGGGCCTCTGAGCTCCTGACTCGATCCCAGTAGCTAAAACTGAAGCCGTTGCCCCAAGTGGGCTCTGTCTGAGCAGAGTGAGCTTCCGAAGTGCTGCTGTTTGCCCCTACCCTGCCCAGAGCCAGGTTCTGGGGGAGACGCCACAGTCTCCGTCCCCCCAGGGTGCGGTGGGTTCTGCGTCTGAGCCAGGGAGGCCCGTGGCCCCAGGGGAGGCTTGTCCTGGAGGACACAGCTCGAGCTCTGTGGCGTGGCCAGGCCGGGTGCAGAGGAGAGACAGGGTGAGGGCGTGTGGCCCTCACGCCAGACGCCAAGAAACACAGCCTTTAGAAACCTCCAGATCAATGCGAGAGCCCGTGATGAACACAGTACCAACATCTAGGGTGAAGACAGGTTCCGAGCCTGACCCAACCCCAAAACCCTGAGCAACCTTGTCTTTATTTAAACATTTGATACTTCGTTCCTCATGGACTTTTGCATTGATTTTTATTTGTTTAAAACAATCATTATAATTTCACTGGCCTCGGCTGACTGCTGAGCGTGCGGTGCCCAAGGTAGGAGCTTGTGCAGGAGCTGGCTGAGGCCAAGTCTGACTTGTGAGGCCGGGGAAGGTGGGCAGAGCAACCCCCCCCCAGGGCTAGCCCGCCTCCAAACAGAGGTGGTGCCTGGTGCACAGGAGGGGAGCTGAGGGCAGCCCCCAGGAGCGAGGGCAGGGCAGCCCTGCCTTCTGGAGTGGGTGCCTGGGAGCTGCCCCCTCTGCCCCAGCCTCTGCTCCCCATGATGCCCTCTGGCCCCTGTCTTGCCCTCAGTGCACAGGTTCCACGTGACGGTGGCTCCAGGCACCAAGCTGGAGAGCGGCCCCGCCACCCTCCACCTCTGCAATGACGTCCTCGTGGTGGCCAGAGACGTCCCTCCGGCTGTCACGGGGCAGTGGCGGCTGTCTGACCTCCGGCGCTACGGGGCCGTGCCCAGCGGATTCATCTTCGAAGGCGGGACCAGGTGTGGGTACTGTAAGTATGCGGGGCCTCAGGCACCCCGGGCCGCTCGGAGCTCGGCTTCACCCCGGAACCCTCGGCCTAGAGCCGCCCGCCCCACCTGCGCGCTCGCCTGGCCGGCGTCTTGGAAACGTGGCGGCGAGGGTCAGGGGTCTCAGCGCTGAGGCCGGAGCCCTGGCTGCCTCTGTCTCTCGCTGAGGCCACTGAGGAGGGGAGGACGGGCCCTCCGGCCTCAGCCCCACGCGTTGCGGGGGGGGACCCACATCCCTGCAGCCAGGCCTGCCTGTCACCACGCAGAGTCCTGTGTCTGAAGTCAGAGTGTTCAGAAGAAGTGAAAAACAAAAAAAAGGGAAAGAATGAATGTTCACGGAGGCTATGCCCGGAAACACGTTTGTGGACCCAGGATTCCTCGGGGACACGCCACGCCCAGGGGCGGGGCCAATGATTCCTCCTGGACGCGCCACGCCCAGGGGCGGGGCCAAGGATTCCTCCTGGACGCGCCACGCCCAGGGGCGGGGCCAGGGATTCCTCCTGGACGCGCCACGCCCAGGGGCGGGGCCAAGGATTCCTCCTGGACGCGCCACGCCCAGGGGCGGGGCAGGCGAAGAGCTGCCCGGATGTTGGCGGATGAGGGCCCCAAGCCCTAGGGTCCGAGGGCCGCCGGGTGCGCTGGCCTGGAGAGTGGGGACTGGGTGGGAGCTGTGCACCCCGCGTCTCCGTTCAGCCTGGGACCCCCGCCAGAAGGTGACTGGGGCCCGCCCTTTTGCGTGCTCCACGAAGGGGCACTAATCCCCCACCCCACAGGCGCCCGTGAGCACGACGATGGCAGGGGCTCATAGCAGGGTCTGGCACACGCGGACCGCTGGGTTCCGGTGGCGTGCACCTGGCTCTGGGACCTGGGTCTTCCCCCCCCCACCTCCCCAGGTAGAGGGACTGCGGTTGAGGCCGTACTCATGCCGGCTGGCTGGGCCCGCATTCAGCAAAGGGTGGGCAGGATGGAACTGGCCGGCAGGGGCCGTGTCCCAGCAGGTCTCACGGTGGAAGCCGGCCCCGTGGCGCAGGCAGCCCGCAGGGCCCTGCGTCCAGGAGTAAAGTCATCAACTACAAACATGCAAAGAGATCAAGAGGTGGTGAGGCTGGGGCTCCCCCCTCGAGGCGGCGGGGCGTCTGTCGCTGGCTATGGCGGGTCCCAGGGTGTGGCAGTTTGGGTGGTGCTGCAGGGTGGGAGCAGCTGCCGGGAAGCCTGCTCCAGGCTGGCGTCCGGGCTGGTGAGACACCAGCTGTGGCCCCCTGCCGGATGCACCCTCGGGGCACCTAGTTCTGGCACAGTAGAGGTCCCGGCACTCTAGGGTGGGGGAGGGCAGGGGACCCTCACCCAGCCGTGTGGGTGGTCGGAGCCGGGGGGCAGCCCTCCCCACCAGATCCCCTGGAAGAGGGGGCATTACGTGGGGCTGCTTTGAGGACAGGGTGCAGGCCGCCTGGGGGTGGTGCGGCGCGTGCCCTCGGGGAGGCCAGTCGGGAGGATCTGTGTCCTCGGAGACTCCTTACCTTTGCGGGACACTACGGAACAGGGCGCACGGGATGTTTTCCCTCTGAGGCCTCAGATTGAAACTTCCGACTCGGTGTGGGTGGGTCCTTCAGCCCGCGAACAGTGCCCGGCAGCGGGCCTTGGCTCCAGGGGGGCAGAGGCTGTGGGGCTGCTGTGGTTTCCCTGGGCTGCCAGCAATGCGGGGGGAGCCCTTCCGGGGCCGTCCTGGTGCTGTTCCCGGGCAGGCGGGACACTCGCGGGACGCTGACCCAGGAGCGCAGACGCGCCGGGGATTCAGGTTTCCCTGCTGCCCCCGGCTCTGCGGAGGCCACCGGCCAAACACCTGAGGGGACAGGTCCCACGGGGCTCTGTTGTTCAGGGACAGGTTTGCACAGTGGCTCTGCCCTTGTGAGCAGGGTCTTACACTGCCCTCGATGCAGGGCTGTGGGTGGAGGGACAGCGCACCCCTGCACGTGTGCTCAGACCACCAGGCCAGTCAGGACCGGGCGTCCGGGAGGAGGGCGGGTAGTTGAGGTCCAGGGGCGACAGGAGTCAGCTTCCCGGGGCTGCCGTAGCAAACGAGAGCCTCAGAGCAGCAGAAATGGATTCCTTCACAGTTCTGTCCAAGGTCAGGGTGTGGGCCTCGCCGGGCTCCCTCCAGAGGCTCCAGGGAGGCCTCCTCCTGGCTCTTCTGGCCCCTGGTGGCCCCAGGAGACCCTGGGCTTGTGGCCACCTGGCTCCTGTTGTCACACGGCCACCTCCTGGTTCTTCTCTTCCGAGTCTTCGGGACACCAGTCATTGGATTTCGGGCCACCCGACGGTCCAGGGTGCCCTTGCCTCACCTCCCTTGGTCCTACCCGCAAAGACCATTTTCTCAGTGAAGGGCGAGTGACATGTTACGGGATGTAACCCGGCCTTTAGGGACCACCGCTCAGCCCACGGTATGAAGGTTCTAGAATTTGGATTCTAACAGGCCCATGGCCCTGGGCGCCTTCAATCTGGAGGACGGGGAGCTGGGCTGCAATCACGGGGGGGGGGTGGCTGGCAGGTCTCGGGTATCTGGAACTAACACCCTCTCCCTCCCCTGGTGCAGCCCGAGCCTGGCCCCCGGAGCCCCCAGGACCGCACCCCCTTGGCCCTCGGCCTCAGACAGCTCTCCAGAGAGCAGGAAATGGTGACCCCTCCCCTTTGCCCACCTGAGACATTTGGTGTGACTGTCAGGGGTGGGGTCAGGACCTTGGTGGGGGCGGCAGAGGGGTCAGGACCCTGGAGGGTGCAGAGGTGGGGTCATGGCCCTGGTAGGTGTAGGGAGGCACCAGGGCAGGTGTGACCACAGTGGTTTGGCTGAGGCCTCTCAGGGCCTGGCCAGGCACAGGGGGGCTTCGTGTGGCCCCGGGTACCTTCCAGGTGGGCATTTCCTCCCTGTGACCTGCACATGGACAGTGGCCTGTTCAGAGTCAGACTCCTGTCTTGTTGGCTGGAACCAGGGTCTCCCAGAGCGGCCTGATCTCTGTCTCTGGGGACGGCCCACTGTGTGGTTAGGGCTTCGGGACATGAAAGAGAATGGGAGAAGGGGGGCGTGCTCGGAGCCCGGGGTGGGCATGCGAGCTGGGCCTGAAGGTGGGGGGACATCTCCAGGAGGAGCCCCGAGGAGGTCTCCGTCCCCAGCACTGGCTGCCCTCCCCCCCCCCCCAGTCAAGGCCACCTCAAGGGCGTTTCTACCAGGAGCCAGGGTCTGCAAAGGATCAGGGTCTTTGGATGCTGAGGAGCTCAGCAGGTGGCAGAAAGGTCCCCGAGCCTGTGGCGGAGGTGGACCGTGACCCTCAGGAACGCCCCGCCCATGTCCCGGGAGCGGCAGGGCAGTGCTGCCCCTCCCCCGCTCCCTGCCCGACCCAGAGGCTCCGGCCCACTGCGTCAGCCTCTTGAGCCTCGGGGAGCGGTTTTAAATGACTTTTTTTTTAAGCGCGTAAAGGACGAAGCCTTGAAGCAGGAGAAACTCTTGCTGTGTCGTCCGTCCGGCTCTGCCAGTCCTCGGGGCCTCCTTTGGAGCTGGTGGTCTGAGTGCCGGTGGCCCCAGCAGAGCCGGCTGAAAGCCCGGTCTCTGAGCCCAGGAATGTGGGCAGAGGAGGGGACGCGTCCGGTGGCTTCTCCATGCCAAGTGGGGGTGGGGCTGGGGAGCACGTGGCCAGGCTGGGAAAACTCGGAGCCTGTAGGAGACAGTAGGAGATGGTTCCCGTCTCAGGGCGGCTCTAGGTGGGGCACAGACGCCGGCCAGGGGGGGTCGGGGAGGTGAGCCCGAGTGCCCTCAGGGGGCTTTGCTTCTAGTGGCCCCGGCTGAGGAGTGTCTGAAGCAGGGTGCTGATGTAACCAGGTGTCTGGACAGTGGGTGTCAGCACCCGCAGAGGGGACCCCAGTCCTGCTCTCACAGGGGGAGACCCCTGTGATCAGCCCGACCGCCCCCCAGCGTGGACTGGGGCGCTGGGACCAGCCCCGCCTTCCGCGACGGCTCTGGGTCGGCGCGCCACCACTGGCAGAATGTTCCCGGTGGCGGAGAGTCAGTCTGTCTTCCAGGCTTGGCATGGTGAGCCCTGGGCTCCGCGGAAGCCCTGGGCTCCAGGGCTGGAGTCTCTACCCAAGGCTCCCGGCCCACGGCTCAGCTCTGTGTCCACACCGGCCGACGCGCTCTGCCACCTCCCTCAGCAGCCCTGAACGCCTGACCTGGGGCACGCGGGCTGGCTCCGGAGGCTGGGAGGGTGCCCCTGGCCTGATGGACAGAGCCCTGCCGGGTCACCGAGGAGCGGCCTCAGCCGGACCTCGCAGGAAGCTGGGTGTCAAGGGAGACCGAAGCCACCCCTACTCGGCTCACCCAGCAATGTCCCCGCACTCTGCCCAGGGTGGTGCTGGGTCCTGCCCAGTCCTTTGCACCCTGGGGACACGCGTGCATGTGCATGTGTGTGCGCGTGCGTGCAGGGTTGTCACAGTGATTGGGGCACGCGCCGGGCACTTAGCGGGAGAGGCTGCCAGCACGCTAAGTGCCCTGCAGTGTGGGCTCCGCCCTGCAATGGTGGCCGTGAAGAGGGGGTGGGGGGGCCTCCTGGGCACGGGCAGGACAGAGCCTGCTTCCTGGAGGAGGGGTTTGTTCTGTTTGTTTACTGGGGCAAAATATACATAGCCCAGAATTTAGCATTTTAAGCACAGCTCGGAGGCACCGGGTACACTCAGGGTCGTGCAGCCGTCCCCACCCTCCATCCCCGGAACTCTTCCGTCTTCCCCAGCCGACACTGTCTCCAGTAAGCGCTAACCCCCGTGTCCCGCTCCCCAGGCCCCTGACACCCACCATCCACTTCGTCTCTGTGACCTGACTCCTCCAGGGACCTCATAGACGTGGGGTCACACAGTGTCTGTCCCTTCGTGACATCGAGTCCTCCAGGCCCATCCCCGCGGTGGCAGGTGGCAGGATGTCCTTCATCGCTGGGGCTGGCGTCCCACCGTGTGGCTGGACCACGCCGTGTCTGTCCGTCCCTCCGTCAGAGGACGCCTGAGCTCTTCCTCCCTCATCCCGTGAACGCTGCTGCTGCGCATGTGGGGGTCGGGGCGTCTCTTCCGTGTCCCGCTCGCGGTTCCTTCCGGGGCGCGCCCGGCCGTGGGATTGCCGGGCCTCGGGGTGGTTCCGCGTTGCGTCTGAGTTTCGGAGGCGCCTCCACGCCGTTTTCCGCCGCGGCTGCCCCGGGTCGCGTTCCCACCGACGGCGCGCGGGGTTCCGGGCTCCCCAACAGCCTCGCCGGCGCCTGTTTTCCTTCCTAAGGCCTTTTGTTTTGTTCTCAATCACGGCCTACCTAGTGGGCGAGACGACCGGGTGAAACGTAAAACTTGCTTTCGGGCGAACTTCTTTCGTTGAGCTTCGCTCCATTCTCCCAGAACGAGGGCAGAGAAAAATGAAATTCTAATCGGTCAGTAGAGGTTGGCCTCTGTTAGAAAATCCTGTGCAAAATAACACCCCACAGGCCATGGGTACGGCACAGGTGAACGTCTCACCCCAGGCAGGTTTGGTGCTGCCCGGACAGAGCTTTCTAGAACCTTCTCAGCACGGAAGTCCTCCAGACTTTCCAAGGCTCTCTTCCCAGTAGGACTTCCACCGTGTGGTCTGTGTGTCCACGGGGCGGGATACTGACCTCGGCAGAGGCCAGGACACGCAGGTTATCTGAGGGCTAGCTCCCAGCAGGCATCAGCCCACGGGAGTGGGCGCATTGAATGTTTGGATGGAAGAGTGTTTTTTTTTTTCCTCGGGGCCGGTGGCCCTTCCCGTGGGGTCCGACAGCCATGCCATCGGGATCGTGTCCTGGGGATAACTGCATTAATAAAGCCAGTGAGGTCTGCCCGCGGCCCGAGAGTCCGCCCGGAGCAAAAGTGGCTGTCCTCCCCGGGGGCAGCCGGCCTCCTGCCTTGCAGACTCGTTCTCCTCCTCGGCCCCATCTCCCCATGCTAAGTATTGCAGAGCAAGGAACGCCCCAGAACTTGGTGGTTCTTTCATTGCCGGTGGTTCCGTGGGTCAGGGATCTGGGTGGGGTCGGCTCGTCCCTGCCGCGTGTGGGGGACGGGTCACTCGGGTAGTGGCATTGGGCGGGCGGCCCTGGCTGGAGGGCCCAGGACCGTCTCGGACACGGCCCCGGCGCGGGATGGGGCTTCGTGGATGGGGACGGAAGGTGGTGCAGGGGCTGCCTTTGCGGTGACCACGTGGCAGAGTGGCCTCACCTCCGGCCCTGCAAATAGGCAAGCAACCTGAGATTCAAGTGACGCTTTCTGGGCGGGGGTCCGCTTGCCTCGGCTTCCCTCTTTCCACCCCCCTGAGTGCTGGGGGTCCCCTGGGTTAGACGCTGGGGCCACGATGCCTCAGAAGCGGTCCCTGCGTGTAGGACGCCAGACCGGGTGGCCAGGACGGCGCCCAAATGAGGGGGTATCACAGGGGGACGCCCCAGAAGAGGCACCCCCTGAAAGCAGCACTGAGTGAATGATCTGGGGTCAGGGCTCAGGAAAGGTAACGTTAGGTGAGCAGAGTCCTGACAGGTGAGGTGGCATTACAGGGTGGCGGGGGACGGGGAGGCTGTGGTGCCCGAGCTTAGGGAGCTCCCGGTGTCCCAGCGCCGGGGGCAGGGGAGGGGAGCCCCAGTGCAGGCTAGCAGCCCGCGACCTGTGTCCTGGAGGCCTTGCCTCCCTCAGAGACGGACGGAGACGTGTGCCGTCCCCAGGGCGCCTCTGCTGTCAGCTCGCTGGCGTGTGTGGGGGCGGCGGCCGGGCTCCCAGGCCTCGCCGGCTGGGTCTCCAGGAGCGTGACGCTCAGCAGACGCCCGGTGGAATGCCGCCGGCTCCGCGCGCCTCGTAATGTGGTTTTTTATAGTTGGGGGACTGGCTGCGCCGTGGCCTCTGCCAGCTGACTGCGAGCTCGGGATTAGAGGCCCGGCCCTTTGTGCGCCGGCCGCCCGGCTGGCTGGAGCGGGGACGCTGGGCGCCGGCCCCTCGGCCACTGGCCGGGGCACAAGCTGGCGGCCGGCAAGCCCCAGCTCGGGGGCCCATCCGTCTGGCCAGAGGCTCCGTGGTGCCGGGCCGTGCCCTGGTGGCTCAGTGGCCTCTCTGGGCCTCAGTTTCCTCGTGGCTAAAGCAGGCCTGTCAGGGTCCCGGGGTGTTAAACAGATGAAGCTCCGACAGCTGGAGGGCTTGGCCCCCCCACCTCCCGCCCTGGAGCGGCTGCCGAGGGGCCCGGGGGCCCTGCCACGTGTGGGGGCTGGCCTGCGTCCCCGGAAGCCCAAGAAGGCAGGCTTCAATGGTGGCCGGCGGCCCACGCATCCCCCTTCCCACCCTGTGGCCAAGGGACGGGGCCAGCCTGCCTTTCTTCGGGCAGAGGGCGGGGCTGAGGGATTCCTGTGCGGTGACACCAGCCGAGTGTCCGTGTGACCCGCTGTCCCCATTCACTGGGCGGCCGGTGAGGGATTTCATTCACCCTGGCGGGGCTGCGGCCCGGCGGGGGCTGCGGGCTGTGCTGACTCACTCGGCCTCCCCTCTGTTGGCGGGGGGCCCGTGGGCACAACCTCGACCTCGGCCCTCACACCGTGGTCCATTTCCTGCCCCAAAACACACCCAGGAAGGGGGCCTGTGCTGTGGGTGGGACGTGCCACCAGCCACAGCGGCCGTGGCCGCCTCCTATGTGGGGCAGGCCCAGCTCACACCTCATCCTCACCTTCAGGGCAGCCCCGGGTCGGGGGAGCGGGCTGGGGGGCACCTGCCGAGGTTGGAGGTGTCCTGGCTACGTCCTAGGGTGTGAACCCCGCTCCAGGCGGCCCTGGCCCCTGGCCCTGCAGTGACTGTGGCTGGGACGCGCTCCCGGGCCACATCCTCCCTAAGCAGCCCCGCTCCTCCTGCTGGCCCGTGGAGGCCGGCAGGGCAGAGGTGGGGGCCTGGCGCACAGATACGGCGAGGTTCCCGGGGCGGCCCGGACACGCTGTGTGGGTTTCAAGGACGGGGCGGGCATGGTTGACCGGGCTGCGCGGAGGCTCTCGCTCCCCGTGTGGGCCGTCTTGCGGGTTTGCTCCAGGCTCCCGAGTTGTCCCTCATGGTGGCCGCTGGGCCCACCCTGCAGCGGTGCGTGGGCCGGGCTGACGGCAGGGCGTGTCCCCCCCCCCCCCCCCCCCCGCAGGGGCCGGAGTATTCTTCCTGTCCTCCGCCGAGGGTGAGCACATCAGCTTCCTGGTTGACTGCATCGTCCGCGGCATCTCCCCCACCAAGGGCCCCTTTGGGCTGCGGCCGCTTCTCCCAGGTGAGTGTGGGAGTGTGGCCTGGGGGGCGGGGGGGGGGAACACGGGGCGGGGGCTGACCTCGGTGAGGGGTCCTGCTGCCAGGCTCCAGGGGGACAGCTCCCAGCTGCAGTTGAGGATGCTTTGTAGGTGGCCTGCGTGTGGAGTCTCAAAGCACCCTGGGGGGCTGGGGCACCTCGCCCCCTCTCTTGCCTGGTTGCGTCCGGGGCGCATTTGTCGGGAGCCCCGGGCCAGGACGAGGCCGGAGCCCAGACAGGCCACGCGGACCCAGGCACTGTGGGGCCCGGAGCAGGGCTGACCCCTAGGTCTGACCCTCCCTCCCACTGGAGGAAGGTCTGCTCCCGCCTCGGGGAGGGCATGGAGGCCCGAGCCCAGCTGCCTCGGGAGGGGCAGGGGCTGGTCCCGGAGGCCACACCGGCTGGGGGGTAGCCAGGATCGCTGGTGTTCCCCGCAGCCCAGTGAGGTGGCCCTTGTCCCGCTGTCCAGGTGGGCGGTCAGTGGTCTCGCATCTGTGGCCCCCTTGTGTGGGCAGCACAGCCAGGGTGCGGGTACTCAGGTCCCCCTTGTCCCAGCACGGCCCCTGATCCCACCTCCACACCCCACACAGGCCCAGCGGGGACGGGCTGGGGACCCAGGGGGTGGCTCCTGTGGCCTGAAAGTCCACAGTTTGGGCTCTGCTGGACGGTGTGGCGGCACCCTCTGCTGGCGCCTTCCTGCCTTGCAGCCACAGGGATAGCGTAGACGATGGGTATGGATGGGCCGAGTGTGGACAGCAGTGTGGGTGGCAATAGCATGGAGGACAGGGCAATGTGGACGGCAGCGGTGTGGACGGGCGGGTGTGGACAGGGTGGTGTGGATGGGCAGTGTGGACAGGGTAGTGTGGACAGGCAGTGTGGACGGGCTGGTGGGCTCTGCCCCCTGGGTCTGGCTGGAGCTGTGTCTAGGCCCCACGATCACCAGGCTCGCCTGAGATGTAGCTCCGCTGTGTCCGCAGCTCAGGTTCCCGGCATTCTGGGGTCCTCTTGCCTTCACCTGCTCAGCCACACGGAGCCACACGGACACCACGGCCCAGGGAGGCAGCCTCCTCACGCTGACAGTCAGAGGGGAGGAAGGATTAGACTTCCGGGGTCCTCCCTGCCCTGAGCATCCCCTGCACATTCCCAGCCTGGTTCCACTTTGCAAATGTGGACAAGGGGCTCAGGCAGCCCGTCTGGTGCCAGTGTCGTGCTGCCCCATCAGGTCCCAGACAGGAAGCGCTCAGTAGGACACACTGGCGTCCCCACCCTGGGCATTGCCGGGATCCATCCGCCTTGTAGGGGCCTCCCTGCTTCGGGGCACAGGACACAGGCTGGTGGCCAGGGGGCCTGAAGGGGACAGGTTGGGTGCCCTGAGATTGGTGTCCAGGGGCTGGAGTGCAGGTGTAGGGAGAAGCCGGGACTCCTGGGGGTCACCTGTGGCCCTGCC
This sequence comes from Paguma larvata, assembly GCA_030068075.1. Classification (NCBI taxonomy): domain Eukaryota; kingdom Metazoa; phylum Chordata; class Mammalia; order Carnivora; family Viverridae; genus Paguma; species Paguma larvata. Next base: position 193,458,283 of record CM057823.1, on the reverse strand, counting down.
GTGGCCTTGAGGCAGAACCAGCATGAGGGTGGCCCCGGCCGTGCTGGTCTCTTGTGGTGTCCTGGGTGGCGTGCAGCCTGTGGCTGGAGTTCCCGTGGGGACAGGGCTGAGGCCGAGGCCCTGCCGACTCTCCTCTCTGCCGCAGACCCGAGTCCTGGGGGGGCTGCCGCTGCGGAGGAACGCGTAGCCCAGGAGGCCCTGGAGGCCCTGAAGCTGGAGAAGCGGCTCAGCCTCCTTTCCCATGTGGTCCGGCCGGGGAGCGGAGGTAGGTGGGCCTCGCCTGCCGTGGGGAGGGGGGCGCTGGAGGTGGGTGGGCCGCACCTGCCGTGGGGAAGGGGCCGACCTCTGGGCACCCGTTTGTTCCCCCACTGTTCTCACTCATTCATTCACTCCTCCTGCTGCCCGCACTCATTCGCTCCTCACCCAAGATGCCGCAAACATGGCCTGCCAGCCACCAGCCATGCGGCCTGGCGAGGCCATGGCCTCTCTTGCCTCAGCGTTACCGTTTCTGCTGAGACGAAAGGGCTCCTTCCCAGCTCCCAGCGACTCTTGGTTTTCAGGAAAACAGACAGAAGGGACTGGCAGCCGGCCGGAGGCCTGCCTGGCCGGGTCAGGGTGGGGAGCCTGTCTGTTCTGACTGCTGCCAGTCCTATAAGGGGTACCAGGAGTACGACGGCCTCCCTTTCCTGTCCAGGCCAGTCCCCAGAAGCAGAGAGTCTCAGTTTGCACTGCAGAGCGACCTTACAGGGACTCAAGGCTGGTTCTCAGAGGGCGGTGGCCAAGGGGGCGGGAGGAGGGCACGGGTTGTAGAGAGGGCTGGAGGAGGTGAAGGGCCTGTTGTCCAGGGAGGGGCCTGACCCGAGGGGAGCCCAGGGAGGGGGCGCCATCTGCTGTTGTCCCCAGCCCCAGCTCCCAGAGCAGCCTCGGCCGACCCGCCCCTGAGCTCTCCCCAGCCCCGCCCCTCGAGTCGCCTCAACAGCCCCGCCCCATCCCCGCCCCCGAGTCGGCCCCGCCCCGGAGCAGCCTCAGCAGCCCCGCCCCTGCGCTCTCCCCCAGCCCCGCCCCCGAGTCTGCCCCGCCCCCGAGCAGCCTCAGCAGCCCCGCCCCTGCGCTCTCTCAGGGGACGACCGCAGCCTGTCCAGCTCGTCCTCGGAGGCCAGCCACTCGGACGTCAGTGCCGGCAGCCGGCTCACGGCGTGGCCCGAGCAGTCCTCGTCCTCAGCCGGCACGTCGCAGGAGGGCCCGGGGCTGGCGGCGGCCCAGGCCCCCGGGGAGGCCGCGCCGGGCGCCTCGAGGCCGCCACCCAAGCCCCTGCGGCCGCGGCAGCTGCAGGAGGTCGGCCGCCAGAGCTCCTCGGACAGCGGCATCGCCACGGGCAGCCACTCCTCCTACTCGGGCAGCTTCTCGTCCTGCGCGGGCAGCAGCCTGGACGTGTGGCGCGCGGGCGACGAGTTCGGGTCATTGCTCAGCCTGCCGCCGGCGGCGGCCGGGGTGCCGGAGCCCAGCCTGTGCGCCTGCCCCCCGGGGACAGCCGAGTACCAAGTGCCCACGGCCCTGCGGCCCCATTATGACACGCCGCGCAGCCTGCGCCGGGACACCAGGGACCAGACCCCCGCCGCGCAGGGCAGCCCCGACGACGGAGGGGCCGGGGACTCGGGTGGCCAGGCGTCCACGGGGTGTCCCTCCGGCTGGCTGGGCGCGAGGCGGCGGGGACAGGCGACGGAGGCCCCGGGCAGCGAGGCCCCTGGCGAGGCCTGGGAAGCAGGCAGCCCCCACGCTGGGCCTCCTCCGGCTTTCTTTTCCACCTGTCCAGTCTGTGGAGGACTCCAGGTAAACCCCCCTCCCTGAGAGCCGCGGCCCAGGCCCGCTGCTGCGGGGGGGCTGGGTTTGTCCCTCCGGCAGGAGGGGAGGGGGCGCCCTTTGTGCTGCTGGCGAAGGCAGCGACTGTGCCGTGCAGTGGGGAGGGCACAGTGGTGACGAGCCCAGAGCCTGCTCTCTGGGTGTGAGGCCTGCAGGGAGGACCCGTGGGACTGACCAGGGTGCAGCTGGAAGTATGTTCTGGAAAGTGGGGCAGGCCGGGGGCTGGCAGAGAGTTCCAGAGCCCAAGGTTCAGGTGCTGGGGGCATAAGCGGGTGCTGTGTCCTAGCTGGCTTCAGCCGAGTCCTTGGGGTAAGCAGGGCTGGGAGTGCCCCTTGCTGGCTGGGGCCACCTCCTTGTCCCGTGCCGCTGCCTGCCTGGTAGACGGCCATTCTTACACCTCAAATCCGTCCCCTCCAGTGCACAGTCACACCGCCGGAGAAAAGGTAGATCCCCCTGCAACCGCCGCAGACCCCCGATTCCCGGGACAGGAGCTTTCCCGATCTGCCCTGCCCCTCCTCTGCGAAGTGGCACCACAGCCGGCCCATCCACCAGGGGAGGAAACTGAGGCTCAGGAGGTGCAGGAGCTTGTAGGGTCTGGGTGTCCATGGGTCACCCACTACCTTTCCCTGAACCTTGCAGCCTCCCGGGTGAGGGCTGGACAGGGACGGTGCGGCCGCAGCCCCTGGGGCAGGGGGGCAAGGGGGCAGGGGGACGATGTCCTTCCACCAGCCAGCCCGGCCAGCTTGCCAGGGAAGCTCTAGAAGCTGCACCACACACCCCTGCCACCCCCCTGGCTGAGCTTGAGGCTGGCAGTCAGTCCTCCAGGGCCCGGGCATTCGCATTTGGAGGGCACTCGGGTGGCCCTCCGCCGTCTGTCTGCTCGCCTGCATGGGGTGCAGCTGCGTTGCCTGGTTTGGTGCGTTCGCTCTGCCGTGTCGCGCACCTGCGGGAGGCGGGGCCCGGCCCGTGCGGTTCCGGACTCCGGCTGGCGCCACCCGCACTGTCTGGATCGGCCCCCGCCCAGGGGCAAGCAGCTCACCTGTAAACACGTTGCTTTGTACCTTCACTGTCGGCTAAGACGTTTGTCGCCCTTTTACATTTTTAAAGTCTGACACTGTTTGTAATACATTCTTAGACTGGAAATAAAATTTTCTTTTCTTATGGTCTTGTTCGTTTCCATCGCCCACCCTCTCCACCTCCCGCCCCGGCCCTCCCGGCGGGGCCCCGGTCTCTGAAATCTGGGGGCCCGTGCGTCACAGGGAGCAGCATAAGGCCTCGCCCGTGTAGTCGCCTTAAGTCTGAATGCGCCGGAGGCCTGAGAAAGGAAAGGCGGCTCCCAGCAGCCCGTGGGGCCCGTGTGTGCGTGTGTGTGTGTGCATGCATTTGCACGTCAGTGTGCCGCGCATGGTGTGTGTACTGTGTGCATGTGTAGTAAGTTTACTGCACACGTTTGCATGCATGTGTGTGCATGGTGAGTGTGCGCATCGGGTGTGGCGTGCGTGCGTGCGTGCGTGCACGTGTGGTGTGTGCGTGTGTACATTTGTGTGTGGTGTGCACCCTGTGTGGTGTGATGTTTACGTGTGTGCTGTGTATAATGCACACAGGTGTGTGTGTGCATGCCTGTGCACACATGTGCGGTCTGTGTGCATGTACATGACACGTTCCTCTGTTCACTGGTGACCACTGAGGTCCTCGGTGGTCACTTGGGCTCGGGCAGGTGGCTCCCTGTGTCCGAGTGAGGGTGGACGCTGCTTCCTGGGCCCGCGAGTGCCGGCCCTGGGCCTGGGGCCCCCACCCCTCCCGTCTCCCCGCCTTGGTGGCAGAGCTCTGGGGACCCCATCTCATGTCTGCACAACCTGGGGGCCCCTGCCCGGCCATGTCACTCCAATTTTCACCCCTGCTCACCACCCTGGGTGGGGGCCAGCTCTGCCAGGGGAGCCGGGAGGACCCAGGTCCCTGCGAAGGCTGAGTTGGGAGTTCTGGCCGGGGTTCCTGCTGCACTGCAGTGGGAGGAAAGCCGGCCTCTGGGGGCTGAGCGGCACCCCCCCCCCGCCAGCTGGGCGCCTCAGGCAAGTTACTACACCCCTCTGAGCCTCAGTTTCCTCCTCTTTGGACGGGGACAACAGTCCCTACTCCCCTGGGCACACGGAGAGGGTCTAAGGAGGTGACGGACACAAGTGCGCAGTAGGTGCCTGTTAACGGGAACTGTCACTAGACACCGCATTGTCCCCTCCACCCCCGAGGCGCCCCGGCCAGTCTTGCTGCGAGAGAAATAAGGCTGTGAGCACCGTCTGTCCCTGCCGGCGCCCCTCGCCGTCCGGGCTCAGGCCTGCTGCCCCCACGGGTGCCCTGCCCCAGACGGCCAGGGTGGGCAGGTGTCCCCCCCGCCCAGAGCAGCCGGAGGCCCCAGTGGTGGAGGGATTTCGGTCCCCTCCCCACCACATGTGGGCTCCGGTCTCCTGGACTGGGACTTCAGGGAAGGCCCGCAGGGGACTTCGGGGGGCGTAGCCGCAGACCTGGGCCGGGGGAGGGGCTGGGCTGTGGCAAGAAGTCCTCAGCCACGGGAGGCAGGGGCCCGCAGACCGCTGTGGCCCTCTGGGGTTGCTGGCGACTTAGGCATCTTGTGTGACAGAGTGACTCGGGAGGAGCCGGGCTGGTGGTCCTGGGGACGGGCGGGGGGCACAGGGGCCCTACCTGGTGGGGCTGGGCGCAACCAGGGCGGGCAGACGCGAGCCAGGGGCCCTTCCTCCTGGTCTCTCTGGGGTTGTGCTCCCCGGAGGTGAGGGTCCTGGCCCCCAGGAAGGGGAAGGTAGAGCCTCACGTGATCATTTTCCAGGGTGCCTGTTGCGTCCTGCCCACGCCCGGCGCTGGGTTCCAGGCTGTCCCCGAGGGTCTGGCCCCGGATGCCGGTGCGCTCTGCGGGTGGCGCCGTGAGCACTTAGCGACTGATCCTGGGCTCCTGTGGGCGGCCGGCCGGCCTCCTACATCGAGGGCTGTGCGTGGGGGCTCCTGGGGCAGCTGCTCCGGTGGCGGGGCTGCCCAAGTCCCAGGCCCACACGAGAGCTCCTCACGCCAGGTGACGGGTTAGACCAGCTCAGTGTGCTCAGGGGTCCTGGAGTCTGGCCCAGGACAGGGACAGGGTGCAGTGTCCTGAGTCTGTGGCACCCAGCTCTGTCCCCGGGAGACACCCGCATTCTGTCTGCAGCTGCCCCCCCCGAGCCCCAGCGCCGGGCTGTGACCCCCAGATGGCTGGGGATGCTGGATTCTTTTCAGCCCCTTGCCGTTGGCCCTGGTGGGGGCCTGTTCCTTGAAGGCTTCGAGATTGAAGCCCAGGTGGCCACGAAGGTGCCGGCTGTGGGCCACCATCCCTCCCTCCCGGTCAGAGCCTGCCCTTGGCTCCAAGGCCACCAAAGTCCCCTTCCTTCCCCGGGCCCGCGCGTCCAATCGGACACCACCAAGAGGCCACTTGGCAGTTCTGGGGGACCTAGCTCCTCTCCCGTGGGCTCTGTGGCCCCTCCACAGGTGGGCGCTGCTGGGAGCGGGCCGCCGGTGCCCGGGGAGTACGGGTTCCAGCCTCTGTGCGTCTGGTGGCCGTGTGGCCCCCGGCGCAGCCCCGAGCAGAGGCTGTGAGCAAGACTGTACTTCTCACACCAGAGAGATGGGGGCCAGAGATGCGACCCCTCCCCCCAGAAGGACAAGTGGGTTTTGGGACCGGTGGGCCAGCTGGGGTTCCCAGGCATGTGGGGGAGGGGCCCCAGGGAGACTAGGAGTCTGTCCCTGGGTGCCCTGTAGGTGGCCCGACCCCAGCACCCCATGTCACACTTGGGTTAGCGTCCTAGCTCTCGGGCTGGGGGCAGGATGAGCGTGAGCCAGACGGACAGACTGACACGCGTTCTCTTTGGTCCAGGGAGCAGCTGCCTCACCCCCTGGGCTTCCGATGGCGCCTTCAGGTAGGCCCCCCAGCTCTGCACCGCCCCGGGACGAGGGGGGGTGGGGGTCGCGGTGGCTGTGGCTACGGCCCGGCCAGAAGCTGCACCGGACGGGGCAGCACGTGTTAGTGGACAAAGGGCAACCGCGGCCGGCGGGAGACAGAGGACGGAGGGTGATACGGGCTGCGAGGCAGCAGTGTGCAGACAGGAGGGGCCCTGGCTGCGGGGCCTGGAGGGGAGGATGGCCTGGCTGAGTGTGGCCAGTGGGCCCAGAGGGGTGTGTGGGTGTTGTGGGCGGGGCGGGGCCGCCTCGGAGCCTCAGCCTTCGGGAGGGAGCCCTGTCCTTGAGGCGATGGGAAAAGAGGTGAGGGGTCCCAGTGATGGGCAGACTGGGGGTCTCCCAAGCCCAGTGAGAAGGCCAGGGCTGGGCAGAAGCTGCTGTAACCCGGGGAAAGGCCTGGGAGGTTGGGGGGAGCTGAACTTTGGGGAAGGCTGGCCTTGGGTGGGGAGAGGGGAGGGCTGGCTGGAGGTCAGGGGTCAGTTTTGTGCCTTGTATTCTTGGTGGGGCCTCTGGGCCGGGGAGCCTAGTGAGCTTGGGGCCGCCACCCTTCTTTGGAGATTAGGACACCTGGGGGCAGGCGGGGGCGGGCAGGGCCATCGGCGAGCAGGTTCCCCGGGGAAGCCCCACGCCAGCTGGCCCTGGGGCTCCCTGGGTGGGGACAGGGTCCGGAGGACCACCCCTGACCGTCCCGTCCCCGGACATCCCGGACGCCGTCCCCTGCCGTCCAGCCGCCTCCTCATAGGGCCCCATGGACGCCTTTAACCCAGGCAGGTGTGCCCGCAGCGGCGGCCGGGGCCGGGGGCATGGGCGCAAGGACCCGCTAGGAGATGTGGGCCGCTCCCACTGAGGCCCGGGGCTGGGCGGTGCGGCCCCCTGGCAGGGACAGAGACGAACCGGGCCCAGGGTGGTGTGGCCAGAGCCCTGGTGACGGCAGGGGCGCCCAGGGCAGGCAGGACGGGGCCTGCCACGCGGGTGGGAAGGTGGGGGGCCAGGCAGCACTCTCGTTCCGGAAAGCATGTGAGGAGCTTATTAGATGGGGGAGCCACTCGAACGCAAGGAGCAGGAGGGAGGTGGGGGAGCAAGGGGGACCAGGGCGGGGGGCTCACGGTTTGCTGCAGGTGGTAGAGGGCAGCACCCCCTGTCCCCCACAAACACCAGTTAGAGGCTGAGGGCAGGAGGGAGCAGCCCAGGGCAGTGCTGGGCCTCCCGCCTTCCACCCCTCTCCTGCCTCCTGCCCCCAGCCGACTGGGAGCTGGGGAGGACGGGGGGCCCACCTAAAAGCAGCTGCGGAGTCTCGGGGACTTGCCCACATGACCTTGGGTCAAGGCCCAGCCCCCCTCTTGGTTTGCAGAGGCCGGGCCTCCTTCCTGGTCGCCCGTCAGATCCCTCTTCAGCCCCCGAGGGCCTTTTCCAGCTCTACCCGGGCCTTTGCCTCTGCCTTTCACCTGTTATTCCTTCTTGGCCTCTGTTCCTCGGTACATGCCTCCTTCTCCAGGCAGCTGGCCCTGATTTCTCCTGGCCTCGCTGGTCTAGGTGTCTCCCCTTTCCTCTCAGGTAATGTGGGAGAGGGTCTGCATCTCCCCTCTGTGTGCCGGGCGGGCTGGGGGAGAGAGTCCCACACTGCTGCCTACAGATGGGGGCGCAGAGCCCACGCGGACATGGTGTGGCTGGGCCCTTCCTTGGTGGCCGTGGGGGGAGAGGGCCTCGGCCTCGAACCACCTGCTAAGGCCGCCCATCTGCTAGAGGAGGCCCCGCCCATCCCCTAGGGGGAGGCTTCCTTTCCTGTGGTGGATTCTGTGTGCTGCACACGCAGCAGGGCCCCAGAGCCCTGGCCTCGGAGCTGAGGTCTCCTGGGGGCTGAAAACAGCCCACCCCGGGCCTGACAGGAGCACACGCGCCCTTGGAACTGCCAGTCAGAGCAGGCCAGTGGCCTGCGTGGATCCGGGCGCCGAGTGCCCTGAGCCTGGCCTGAGTGTCCGGAGGGCCCTCTCTGTGCCCCTGGAAGCAGCACGGCCTGCTTTGCCCAAACCGTGAAGGCGGCCACCCTGCGTGGGGCAGAAACCTGCTGCCACCCCCCTCCTTGGGGACCCTGGTCGGCTCTGGGTGCAGCCAGCGCTAACGACTGTCCTCTGCTGCTGCTCCCGCCCCTCCCTCCCTTTCTCTGCAGAGGGGCCTCCGGCGGGGCGTGGTGGGTCTTCCTCATCTGGGACCCCCCCCCACCAGGTTCAGGCCTCCGCGGGGGTCTGGAGCCACTCCCGGGAGCCCCACGCCCCTCCAGGCCCGCGCGTCCGCGCTGAGAGGCAGCCCCGTCTGCGGGTGGACCCGAGGTCTCCCTGCGGGCCGGTGAGGGGACATTTGGGAGCCGTTTTCAGTGAGCGCCCCGGGCATCAGTGTTCTGTGTTTTATACCAGTCAAGTGGGCGCAGCGTCCGGAGGGGGCCCCCAGGCCGGGAGGGGCGGGAACCGTGTGACTTGCTTTGGTTCACGGAATCAGGTGAGCGACCCCACACGGCCGGGCCTGATCTGGCTCTGCCTGGCCGGAGCTGAGGGTGTCTGTGGCCTCGACCTCCCCGCAGGGAGCAAGCAGACAGTATAGTGCCCCCTGCCCCTGGCCTTGCTGGGGCAGTTCAAGGGCGTGAGGGTGAAGGGCACCCAGGGTCCTCCCGCCGAAGCCCCCAGCCCTGGGCTTGGCTCCCCGGGCCTGCGGACAGGCAGCTCAGAGACAGGGTGTCCCGTGCGGCTTTCCACCCCCCTTTACCCCGAGGACAGGAGTGTGGGGGAGTCTGCCGGACAACGGGCAGGCAGGACACCACCGTGGGTCCCCTGCGGCTGGGGTCCTTCCTCGTGGCCTGGCGTGCGGGGCCGGTCGGTGTGCATTCGGACAGGCCGCTAAGGGGCCGCACTCCCTTGTGCCCTGGCTCCTGCTGCAGCTCCCCCAACACCGGGGGGGGGGGGGGCGCGGGCAGAATGAAATGGGGGAGGAGCAGGTGCACATTTCTTGGGTAGGGAGGTCCTGGAGTGCCTGGAGCCATCCCGGAGGAGGTGTCACTGTGGATGGGGGAGGGACTTCCCGTGAAGACTCACTGGTACGGAGGGGGGTCCCTGAAGCCGGGAGCCGGGGAGTGACCCCGGGGGTGGCAGGGGCCTGAAGATAGAACGGTGGGTCGCTTGACTGCAGCGGCCACGGGGGCATCCACGGGCATCCAGGGGGGCAGCTCAGCAGGGATCAGCCCACTGCAGGTGCAGAGGCGCGGGGAGAGGGGCACAGCGGTGCAGCGAAGAGAAAGGCAGTGCTGGGTCTGGGAGGAGGCGGGTGCCGGGTGGCGCTGGGGCAGTCCGGGAGGTCCCCAGGATGGGAGGGGTGCTGGAGGAGGTGGGGGGGAGCCCTCGGCCGCCCCTGGAGTCTCACCGTCCCCTCCCCTGCAGGAGCCCCGGGGCCTGAGAGGCCGTGCGGCGAGGCGCCCCCCTACGTGAACATCCCCGTCAGCCCCTCCGCCAAGACGCAGCTGCACTACATGGGCCTGGAGCTCCAGGGGACCAGCGCGGGGGTCCGAGGTGGGTCCCCACACGGGGGCCGCAGCCCTGGGGATCTGGGGGCGTCCTCCTCCTGGCGCCCCCAAGTCCATGCTCTTGCTGTGTCCCCTGAGGGTGGCCCCCCGCTCCCAGCTCAGCTCCCGATCCCATCACCTCTGGGGGGGGAGGCCCCTGCGGGAGGTGCGGGCCCCCGGGGCTTACTCGTGGCTGGGGCCGCTTTCAGGGGCCGGCACCTCCCGCTACGCACAGATCAACATCACGGCCACCGAGGCGGCCCACAGGGCGGGGGCCCGGCACGCGCAAAGCCGGGAGGAGCGGCTGCCCGAGCTGGAGCAGAGGAGGAAGGGGGCCCCGCGGTGAGGCCGCCGCCTCGGCGACCGGACAGCTCAGCGCGGCCGAGCCGACGTCCCTTCTGCCGGTGGCGGCCGAGGGCACCGGGGAGCCCGTCATCTCTGCCGCATCGCCGGTGGTCTGGGCTCCGTGACGGTGGCCTCTTGGCCGCCAGGTGGCCATGGCTGGTCCCCACGCCCTCCCCGCCCCACGGGGCGCCGTGCGCGAACCTGGCCTCCGTAAGCCACGCCGCAGCTCAGGCAGGTCGGGAGGGGCCGTGCGTCCGGGTGCCAGCTTGCCGCTGGTTACCAGAGCCGGCGCCGCGGCTCAGCCGCAGGTGGCCGGGGGCACGGTGGGGGGGGGAATCGGAGAGCAGTTTCTGCTGCACTGGGATGCAAACTGCCTCCCTCCCGTGGGCGTGGTGGCCACCCGACCGACGACAGACCTGTCCTCGGAAAACACACGTCCCCAAACCACAGCAAGGCCAGACCAGGCCCCGCCTAGGCCGAGTGTCCTGCGGGCCCCCCCCCCCACTGTTGTCCCCGCTCCTGGGTCACCGCCGCCCTGTGCCCGGTGATGGTGCCGATGAGCCCTGGGGGCGGGAGGGCCGTTCCACCTTCGGAGCCGGCAGGCTGCCCGCGTGGCCCCCACGTGCGGTCACCTGACCGCGCGGCTTCTTGGGGCCCATTGCAGTGAGTCATGTGAATAGTTCAAAATCGTTAATGCTCTATTTTTAACATGCACGTTATCTTCCCGAAGGATGAGGTGACCTCTGTCTTGTGCTGTGTCTGTGATGGGCCGTGGCTCTGCTTGACCCTGGTCACGGCTCTGTCACCTGGACACAGCACAGGCGCTCAGGGCCCAGGTCCCCCCCCACCCGGCGGGTCTGGGTGGGGTGTCCAGGAGGGTTTCCTCCCAATGGTGCCTGTGGCCTTGGGAGGTTGTGTGGCATTTTTATGACTCAGAGAGCTGGAAGGGCGGCGGTGGCCATGGCTGCAGCGGCCGATGGACAGCTGGGTGCTGGGAAACTTCCAGAGGCGCTGGCGGGGCTTCCTGACATTCCTCCCTAGGCCTGAAGCCCGCTGGCCTCACCTCAGAGCTGAGACGGGCTCCCCTCTGCCTCACCGGGGTCTCCACCGAAGCCCACTCAGGTGCCACCCTCCCGTCCACCCGCCATCCACCATCCATCATCCAATACAATCCATCCATCCATCCACCCGTCCATCTACCCATCCGTCCATCCATCTGCCATCTATCCACCCGCCATCCACCATCCAATACAATCCATCATCCATCCATCCACCCGTCCGTCCACCCATCCGTCCATCCATCTGCCATCTATCCACCCGCCATCCATCATCCAATACAATCCATCATCCATCCATCCACCCGTCCATCCACCCATCCGTCCATCCATCTGCCATCTATCCACCCGCCATCCATCATCCAATACAATCCATCATCCATCCATCCACCCGTCCGTCCACCCATCCGTCCATCCATCTGCCATCTATCCACCCGCCATCCACCATCCAATACAATCCATCATCCATCCATCCACCCGTCCGTCCACCCATCCGTCCATCCATCTGCCATCTATCCACCCGCCATCCACCATCCAATACAATCCATCATCCATCCATCCACCCGTCCGTCCACCCATCCGTCCATCCATCTGCCATCTATCCACCCGCCATCCACCATCCAATACAATCCATCATCCATCCATCCACCCGTCCGTCCACCCATCCGTCCATCCATCTGCCATCTATCCACCCGCCATCCACCATCCAATACAATCCATCATCCATCCATCCACCCATCCGTCCATCCATCTGCCATCTATCCACCTGCCATCCATCATCCACCATCCAATACAATCCACCCACCCACCCACCACCCACCCTTCCTTCGATCCATCCATTCATCTGTTTATCATCCACCACCCATCCCTCCACCATCCGCTCTCCATCCACCGCCCGCCCATCTATCACACCACCGTCCGCCCATCACCCATCCACGGGTCCGTCATCCAGCTTTCAGCCCCACCGACCATCCATCGCCCGGCATTTATCCATCGCCCATCACTCATCCGCCATCCATTCACGTCCCTCCCTCCCACCTCACCCCTGACCCGCTGAGGACCGGCCAGGACGAGGGCGGTGCCAGTGGCTGACACTCCGCGTGTCCTCCTCAGCCGAGGTCGCTTGGGTTGGCGGGTTTCCCAACACCAGCACCCTTCTCCCTGCCCCGCCTCCTGAGCCGACGCCTGACCGCCGGGGAAGCTTGCGAGTGGAGGCAGGAGGAGGGAGGCTCAGCCCTGAGCCTGTGGGGGGGCAAACGTCCCGGGTGGGACGCCAAGGCCTCAGGGAGTCAGGTTCTCCGCCTAAGGGCCCCCCACAGCACGCCCTGGACGAGATTCCGGGGTAGGCTTCCCTTTCAAATTACAAGGCGGGGCGCGAAACGTGGCCTGCACACCGAGCCCAGGGCTTCGGCGGAGAGGGCTTGCCCTTGGGTGGGAGGGGGCTCAGGCGTCCACACACATCAGCTCTGGGAGAGGCAGCTTGGGGTCCTGGGCCTTACCAGTGACCTTGAGCGGAGGGTGTCTGGGGTCTACTGTTACCCAAAATGAAAGAAGGCTGCTGGGGTTTTGTGACGTGGAAACAGGGACACGACATGTTGGGTGTTTGCAGCTCCTTGAGGGGCGTGGCCACCACCAGCATCTGTGAGGAATGTGTGTTCTCAGCCAAGGTCAAGGGTGACCGCCCTCCAGCCCAGGAGGCCCCAGGGTGCAGGGCTCAGCCGGCTGTGGCGGCCACACAAGCGGAGCAGGGGGACCCCTGTCCTTCTGGAGCCGTGAAGGGCTGCGCCGCGCTCAGTGGCCAGAGACCGACACCGGGGTCGACCTGGCAGCGCGGCTACGGCTGCCATAGGGTGAGGTGCACAGGCTGCTGCGTGGCCGTGGAGGGAGGTTCTGGGGACCCCGCGTAAGTGACCCCAGTGCCACCTGCCCGAAGCGCAGCAGAGACCGCCACAAGATGTCAGGTTCACGGCAAGAAGAGGGTCTGTTCAAGCAGCAGCCAGAGGAGTGGATGGGGGTGGATGGGAGTGGAGGGAAGGGGGAGGGGGCTGGGGGGCAAGCCTCAACTCCACCTCAACCCAGGAGGCTCGGGGGAGATCCGGGAGCGAAGGGAAGGGTCTGGGGGGAAGCTGCAGCTGTGATGGGGCCCGTCGACCCGGCCAGGAACCCCTCGGCCCGCCCCGCCTCCCTGTCGCGCCCTCTGCGGGCTCAGGCCGGGCCCGGCTGGTGTGCGGGAGGCCGGGGACTCCCGCCCCGGGGTCGGATTTAGCGTCTTAGCCCTGGGATGCCCGCGTCAGATTTCGAGACCTCGTCTTCTGCGGAGGAATAACGGACACGCCACTCGGCAGCGGCTTCGGATACAACATACAGACGCGCGACTCGCACGGGCGTGAGAGGTCACCGCGGCGCGTCTCCACGCCCTCCTTGACCACCCCCGTCCACGCACGGTCACGGGATTTCCCCTTCTGGTCACAACTCTGAAGACCTCCTGCCCCAGCGCCTTCCCAAGACACAGCACGGCGCTGTCGACGGTGCTTCCGGGGCCGGGCACGCCCCCACCGCTGCGGTGTCGCCGGAACTTTGCACCTTTCCCCCTCCCCCCATTGCCCCCCCCCCACCTCCAGCGTCCCGTCTTCTGGGCCCATGAGCTCCGCGGGTTTTCTCCAAGATTCCACACGAAGTGAGAGCCTGCGGTCTCTGTCCTCCTGAGGGACGTCGCTTAACCTAACGCCTTCGGGGTCCATCCACACGGTCGCCATTGCCAGGAGTTCCTTCTTTATGGCTGGACGGTATTCCAGCGTGCGCATGCGCGCGCGTACACGCTGCGATCGGACCCCACGCGTCCATCAAAGGACCCCGCGGTTCTCTGGTGGTTTGCGCGCCTTGATTACGGGAGATGACGTTGCAGTGGACGTGGCGGTGCGGGCACCTTTCTGAGTCAGTGTTTCTGTTTCCTTTGGATAAATGCCCAGAGTCATAGCTGCGTCGCGGGTTAGTTCTTTTTTTTTTTTTTTTTCTTGTTTCGGGGCACCTCCATCCTGTTCTCCACGGCGGCTGCACCAACGCCCGTTCCCAGCGACCGTTCTCGAGGGGGTCTCTTTTCCCCACAGCCTCGCCGACACGGGCTACTCCTGGTCTTTTTCATACGGCCACTCGGACAGGCGCCTGGGGGCGTCTGGTCAGGCGTCGTGTTGGGTGTCTGTCGACATCTCTGGGGGCAAAAGGCTGTTTAGCTCCTCTGCCCGTATTTTCATGTTTATTTACTTTTTGGGCGAGAAAGAGAGAGTGTGAGCATGCGCAGAGGAGGGGCAGAGAGGGAGACTCCCAGGCAGGCTCCGTGCTGCCAGCGTGAGCCTGACTTGGGGCTCAAGCTCGGGAACCGTGAGCTCATGACCTGAGCCGGAATGCAGAACCGGGTGCTTCACTGACTGAGCCACCCAGGCGCCCCACCCCCCCAATTTTTTTCTGTTGTCTGAGTTTTTTTGTTTCTTGTTTGATGTAGTCCCGCTTTTTTTCTTTTGCTTTTGGTGTCAAATCCAAAAACTCGCCACCCAGAGTGAGGTCAGGGAGTCACAGCCTGTGTCTTCTTCTAGTGTACGGTTTCACATTTTACTTTCAAGTCTTCGATCCATTTTGAGTTGGGTTTTGTGCGTGGTGGGAGGCAGGGGGCCAGAGGCTGTCCCGTCTTCCCAACCCATTTATTGAAGAGACGGTCCCGCCCCTGCTGGAGTGTCGTTCTTCTATTGTGCGGCCCGCTCGTAATTCTGTTGGAAACTGACCACGTCCACGTGGGCTTATTTCTAGGCTCTTCGCCATGTCCTGCTGGCCCGGGTGTCCGTTTATGCCCGGGCCCCGCTGTGTTGCCGCAGCTCCGCGATCTAGTTCGAACCAGGAGCGTGAGGCCTCTACCTTTATTCTTTCTCAACGTTGCTTCGGTTCCTTAGAGTCTTCTGAGGTTCCATACGAATTAGGATTTGATCCACTTCTGTGGAAAATGCCGTTGGAGTTTTGACAGGAACCGCACTGAACCCGCAGACTGCTTTGGGTGGAATGGGCGTTTGAACGATAGTAATTCTTCCCACCCGTGAGGACGCGGCATCTTTCCGCTCGTCTGTCTTTGCGTTCTTCCATCAAGATCTTACACTTCTCAGCAAACAGGTCTCTCACCTCCTTGGTTAAATTTATTGCTACACGATTTATGTAGTCGATGCAATTAGAAATGGGATTTTCCTAATTTCCCTGACAGCTTACTATCCTGTGACTTCACTGAAATTAACTGGCTCTAACAGGTGCGTGTGGACTTCGGGGTTTCCTATATGCGGTTATCATGTCATCTGCGAATCCTGAGTTTTCCTTCTTCCTTCCAATGTGGCCGCCTCTCTTTTTCTTACTGACGGCTGTGGCTACGACTTTACCCACGCTCGAGTACGTTAGTGGCCGGCTTGTCACACAGGGCCTTTACCGTGCTGAGGACACCTCACCTTGAAGAAACGGAGGACGAGAGCCTGCCCAGCAGCAGGAGGGTGGTGACAGCAGTGTCGAGAGTTTGTTAAAAGCTGCCGTGTGCCGGGGGGGGGGGGGGGGGACGCCACATGACGCCTGTGGGGAGGAAAGCGGGAGAGCAGGGGCGCACGAGCGGCCGTCCGTCTGTTCACACGCCTGTGTGCGCGGGTGCTCACTGGGAGGACCCAGCGGGAGGACCACACGGCTGGTCTCCGGGGAGGAGGCCACAGGGGGGGCGCGGAAGCTCCGCTGAGACGCTAGCACACGCGGGCTGGAATAAAGCACGACGCACACGCGTGTCCCCACGGCCGGCCCAGGAGAAGCCGGGGCCTCTCTCGCGGGCCCCGGGTCTCTGCCTCCTCTGCCGCGGCGGGGACGGTGCTCTGTTTCCTGCGCCGCCTCCTCGTCTGTGCGAACAGCACATGCGGCGGGCATTCCCCTGGCCTGCCTTCTCCTCGGCGCCCATCCTTCCGCAGTCCCCGACCTCGAGGTGCCGTCCGGTCGTCGCGGGTTCACGCGGACACCAGGGGCCCCACGCCGCCATGAACGATGAGGCTCCAGCGTCCCGGAACGGCCTTGGGGAGCGGGCACCGGGGCGGGCCAGCGTGCGGTGGGTCGGAGCCCGCGTGTCCCGGCTTTCTGGGCCTTGGCTCACTGCCTTCCGAGCTGGCGGCAAGCGCTCGCCGGGAGAAGAATCCGGAAGACCGGCCGCCACGGTGCCCGCACCTCGCGGGCCGCTCCCTCCCCCTAGCAAGGGCGGGACAGACACACTCACGGGACGCTGGGGCTTTCAGTCCTGAGTTGCCCATTTCATCTTTAGCACTTTTCTACTGGGCTGTCAAGAGACGGTGACAGCGACTGGAGAAGTGTCTACGTCCCACCTGACCTAAAGCCAAATCTTCCTACCACGACGGTCACAGGAACAGCCCCGCCCCCACCTTTCAGCTCCGCAGACACGCGACGGGTCCTCTGGGCCACCGCCTGACCGGCGCACACTGCGGGTGGCATTGGGGATCTGAGCCCGGTCTCAGACACGGCCTCGAGACCGTTCCTCTCTCTCTGCTTGGCCGGGCGATGGTCTTACCAACACATCGTGACGAGAAGTTTCTGATTTTGACAAGATGCAAACTTTGTTCCTTTTGCTTTTATGGTTGGAGCCTTTTGTGTCCCGGTTCAGAAGTCTCTGCCTACCCTCTGGTCAGAAAGATACACCCTTGTTTTCTAGAAACTTTCAATTTTAGTTTCCACAGGTGGGCCTATGAACTGCCGTGAATTAAATTTTGCATGAGACCTGAGGTCGACTTTCCCCCAAACATAATGGGTGGCTCCAATTCCATTTACTGAAGAGTTTCTCTCCTCAAACTAGAAGTTTCTAGTTCTTTCCTCCAGAATCTAAAGATTCCGTTTGAGTCTGCTGGGTTGCTCCTGTATTCTGTGAACAATGACAGGACTGCTGTACCCCACGCGTTAGGACTGTCACCGGCCACCCCAACCTGTCTTCCCTGGCTGCCTGTGCTCTGACTCCCGCCTTCGCGGTGGCGGGGCTGTCCTGCCTGAGTATTTTCAGCTCTGCGTTTGTGAACAACCATGCTGGGGTTTGGGAACGAGGACAGTTTCTTCCAGAGAGTTCCTTACCTTCTGCCGGCCCAGAGACACCAGATCCGCTGTTTGTGGGCCGGGGCCCGGGACCAAGTCACAGGAGCCAGATGGCCCCCACTCCCTGGGGGAGGGGCGCAGGAGGCCGGGTCCAGGTTCACGTGGAGGCCCTCCCCGCAGACACCCGCCGCACCCCAGCCCGCAGCCCCGAACACGGTGTGCCTGGATGTCCACGCCCGCGGGATGGACACGGAACCTCGTGCGCACCGCCTTCCGGGCCTCCTGCAGCCCGTGCTGCCTCGACCACGTCTTCCCGGGCTGTCCCCAGGGCGGCGGCCCCTCGCAGCGGGTTAGAGCCCGGCCAGCCTGTCACCACTGGAGCCGGAACCCGTTTGTTCTTTCCTGTCCAGGCACGTGTGGCCGCGCCCCCAAGGCTGGCGTGTAGTGTTTCCGCCGCCGTTCAGTTACAAGTGTTTCCTAACTTCTAATAGCACTCCTTCTGTGGCCCGTGTGGATTTTTAAAGTTCCCAAATGTCCTTGTTTTAACTGTCTCTTCATTACTGAGGTCAAAGAAGTGACCTGTCCCCTCGGCCCTCGCTGCTGAGTTCCTGGCATCTGCTTTGTGTCCTGGCACACGGTCAGCTTGTAAAACGTTTGCCTGCACGAAGCACGTTTTCCCCAAAGGGCATGAAGAGACCACGGGCGGCTCCGGCCAGGCCACGGCAGAGCCTGGCAAGGGACGCTCCGGCTCGCCTCAGTCCGATGCGACAGCAAGTACAAGAACAAGGCCCACGGGCCGGCGTCCCCGGAGGCACAAGCAAGCGTCCTCGGGCGCGCGTCAGCAAACCCGATCCAGCCCCCAGGGAGAGCACAGCATCGTGACCGGGGCACCATCCAGGAACGCGGGTGATCTGAGCACCGGAAAAGCAATCAAGGAGCAAACCTGTGTGTCATCTCGCTTGGCGACCGTCACCATCACTCACGGGGAACTCCTAGCAAGCCCGGACACACCCCTCCGATCTAGGGACGCTGTGGCTGACCTTACTGGAGAGGTAACGCGACTCCACGAAGACTGAGCCAGACGGGGACGTCCCCTCCGCCCCCGCCGTTCAGCGCGTGCAGAAGCGACTCGAGTCGCGTGCAGACACGCGGGGATCCAGGACACACGACGTGCGGTCACCACCTGACACTCGCGGAATGAAGTGAGAATGCGCCAGTGACAACGGCGCGCGACGTGGAACACCTGGGAACGAGAGTGGTGAGGGCGTGCAGGGTCTGCGCGGGGGCGCGAGGCGGGCTCGGTAAACGGGGACACGCCACGTGAGAGGCTCGGGAGACGCGATCTGAGGACGTCGATTCTCCCCAGAGTGAGCGAGGTGCTCGAGGCGACGACCCCCGTCGAAATGCGTCGTCTTTGTAAGGACCGAGAGGCTGACGCTGGGTGTTTATGGAAACGCACAGGACCAGCACGAGTCTGTAAACACGGCGCGAGGACAGTCCAGGACAGCCACGCCTGCGTCACCTGAGCGTTCACAAAGGCGCCAAGCCAGGAAACAGAGCAAAACGCCTGTGCGACAAACGGTGCCGGAACATAAGGAGACAACGGACGCCGGGCGGCCACCAGGAGCCTCACCACAGGCGATGGCCAGGCACCAGGCCGCCTTCAGCCGGGGACGGGACCCGTGTGCAGGGCGCCGCCGGAAGGAGCGCAGGGCGCGGTGAGGCGCATCCTCGCGCTCCGATTCCGAGCGCAGGCATCAGCAGCAGGCAGAGGCGGGCTCCATGAGAGCCGGTTCGCCGGCTGTTCGGGCACCGCCGCCGCGAGCACACCCGGGGCAGGACGCTGCGCGCCTGTGCTGCGGGGTGCGCGTGCCCCCTCCTCCGTTCTCGCCAAGTACACCCCGGGGACGAGCCACCCCGCCGTCAGAGCCCGCTAGCGCACAGCCAGAACGTCCTGCCGGTGGGTGGCAGAGCGAAAGCGGCCGGAGCGACCGCAGCCCGCAGGACCGTGCGACCACTCCCAGGAGCTGTCCAGGGCGCCGCGCACCAGGACCGTTCACCACGGCGCTCCCAGACCCAGGAACAACTCAGAACACTGCGAAACGTGAAACGTTCACACGACGGAATGCCACATGACGGCACAGGCACACGTTTCCGTGACACAAGACGACTGGATCTCGGCCCGCCGACTAGAAGCCTGACGCTCCCCGCCCCCGCCTCCCGCGACTGTGCGCCCTGCTCTGCCGGGGCCGCAGTAATGAGACAGGCAGCCATGGGTTCTGGAGGCCGAAGTGGTGGTCGAGGCGCGCCCGCACACGTGGGCAATCAGACGTGGGCATCAGGCTCTGGCGTGTGCGTCTGGGGGGCCACGGGCCACGTGGTCAGCGGCAGGAGAGGACTGAGGCGGGTCAGCCCTGCTTGCCGGCCCGGGGGCGGGTCCAGAGCACACACTCGGGAGGACTCCCTCGGGAGGACTCACGGGCCCTGGCCACTTCCTCCCGTGGCGGAGGCAGCAACAGACCACGAAGATCCATCTGGTTTTCCGGCACCCCTGGCGCCTGAAGGCCAAGAGCTCCCGAGTCGTCAGTTTCTCGGGTGGTAAACTGAGTCATGAGTCCTCTCTGTTTGCCTCCACGTCCTGAGCCCACCTCCTCCCGGGCCCTGCACCCCACGCAGGGGCGCTCAGAACACGTGCGTGGCCTGGAGCGTGGAGTCCCACAGACAGCCCCGCAGGGGCCTGCGACCAGCCCTTCTCTGGGCCTTGGCCGCCCCCCCCCCACCCCCCCCAAAGCGGTCCGTCACCCTGCCCTGCGTGTCAGGCCCGGCAACAGCCGCGTGTGCTGGGTGCTACTCGGGACGCTCCGGCCGCCCCGTCAGGCAGACACGACGTGGAGGCCCAGGCTGAGGCTCCGGGGCTGGGGAGCGCGGCAGGAAGGCCGGCCCCGTGGCATGGCTGTACCGTGTCCTAACACGCCTGGCTAGCACGCCACCCTGGCACCGGACCCCTCCCGCAGTAGTGGCCGGAGGGAGGGACTGCCTGGCGGACCCCAGCGCTCCAGCTCAGACCGGGTTCAGACCTGGGCACTGCGTCAGGTCCCCACGCGGACCGTCTGCTGTGAAGTCAGGGAACGGTCCCCGAGGAGCCAGCACACCCGAGACGACCGGGCACTCCTGCTGGACACGGAGGCCCCGCAGGCTTGTGGGCTCTTCCCACGCCAGCCACAGCGGTGGGCGGGGAGCTGCCAGCTGAGCCGGCCTGAGCCCCCGGCAGGCCTGGCCCAGGTCACCCCCCCACCTCCAAGTGTCAAGCCAGGGGGACCGTGGCCCTGGAGGCCCTCAGCCCCTCCCACGTCATGCCACAGAGAAGCCGGGAGCGAGGGGCGGGGGGTGGAGGAGGAACGAGACGCAGACGCAGTGAGACCACCGAGTGACACGTCAGATCGCTGATGATTTAAATCCCACGACCTGTCTTCAGGGACGCGGCACCCCCAGAGGCAGATTCTCAAGTCCGACACCCCCATCGGGCCCTCGGGGAATTGGAGCAGTCCTCCGCAGCACGGATGCCCGGCCGGTCCTCGCCGCGCCACCGCCAAGGTCGTGTTCGGCTGAGCGCCACCGTGGGGCCCGCGGCCCGGCACCCCTCCTTCCCGGCCTTCAGAGCTCATTGTGTCGCGCTCTGGAGATGCGGCTGGACAGGTCCTGCAGGTGCTTCTTCACCTGGAAACGAGCGCGCGTGAGCCCAGCCGCCGTCCGCCGGGGCGCCACACACGGCTCCCCCGCCTGTCTTCACTTCCAACCCTGCCCATCCCGAAACTGCCAAAACTAAGTCACAAACACAGTGGGACGCAGGCACCGCCGGCAAATGCTGACGACACACAGCGAGCGACAGCGCACCTCGGTGCACAGGGAGAGCGGTGTCTGTGTCGTCCGCCCGCTCGCCTTCGGAGGCGGCTCCCTCTGGGGACCCACCGTCGGGCCCCGGCCCCAGCGAGTCCGTCCATGCTTCCCACCCGGCACGTGCCCTTCGTCTGCAGCAGGAAGCAGGGGCCCCCGCTTGCTGGCCCTCCCCCGTGACGGCAGACTCCCCTCTGTACACTCTCGCCCCGCGAGGTCGCTCCGGAAGCTTTCCCCACACGCTCCGGAAGCTGCGCCACACGCGGGCACAGACCCACACACTCGCTCTGTGCTGCTTCTGCCCCGTTTCACTCAAAGTTTGAGTCTGAGCACGGAGGACATCCGTGTGGCTCCCGATTGAGGGCAAAGAAGGTCCCTCCCTCCCTCCCTCCCTTGCTCCCTCCAGAGACAACCCCTCCCATCTGTTTCCAGAGAGTTCTGTGCGTCCCAGCAGCAGCCTAGGGTTGAGCCCTCCTCAGAGCGTCCACGGAGCCGCAGAGTCTGGCCCAGGGGCTCCCCTGTACCAAGAGCCCAACCTCGGTGCCTGCACGGGCACCCGGTTTGCAGGTCACCAGGAACAACCCGACTGGCCCCAGAGTGACGCCACTGTGCTCGGGCCACCTGCCGCTGCCCTGGGACGGTTCCCACCCCCACGAGACGACAGGAGGCCTCCACACGCACCACACCGGACTCTCGGGGGACCGCCCTGCCTCGAGCATGCCGGATGTGCCAAAGCCACTGCCCCCCCCCACGGGCCCACACTCACGTCCCACGCAGGGTCACCCGACTGAGAGTACGAGTTGGTGGCACAGGTGCCCCCAGCTCCGAACAGGCCCAGAGGGGATGGCTCGGCCCTGCCCCCTGGGAGCGGGCGTCCCCACCAGGTGCCCCCGCGCACCGACACCCCCCCCCCACGGGGCGAGGCTAGGGGTGCTCTCCGGAAGTCCGCGGTGCTGGTGCGGCCGCGCCGGCCCCCCACCGGCCCCCCCCCCCCACAGACCGCGGGCCCACCTTGTAGCCCAGCTCCTTGGTCTTCTCCTCCAGCACGGCGTACTTCTCTCTGTTCCGGCTCACGTGCTCCCGGTCCCCGAAGCTCTCCACGTGCTTCAGCTTCTGGTGGGAGATTTCCAGCTGCTGCCGGTAGTGGTTGTGCTTTTCGATTTTGGCTTCGAAGTGCTTAAGCTCCTCCTAGAAAACGTTTGCTTGGCTGACCGTCCCCCGGCGGACTCTCCGTGCCGCTCAGGGGGCGCCCGGCCAACCTCCCTACGGCACGCGCCTGGGGCACGGAGCCCGTCCCGCCGGCGACGGGGCTCGGTGCGGGAAGCAGGGGGCCGCCCCTCTGAGGGTGCGCACGCCGAGCCCCTCAAAGTGCGGCCCGACGGGGCAGCTCCAGGGCGCTGTCCCCGCTGCTGCCTGACCAGGGAGGTGGAAGGGGAGCTCGCCTACCGCTGGAGGCGCCCGCCACAACCCGATGGCCTTCGCAGGCCACCTGCCCCCGCCTGGCACCTGCGCCCCTGCCCTCGGCGAATGGAACCTGCTGGGCACCCGGCTTCCTCAAGCCGAGCCCACATCCGGTCTGACCCCTGGGGCTCGGGCTTCCACCACGACCACGCCGCACTGTCCCACGGCCGTCTGGCCCATCTGGCCGCCAGCTTGGGAGGGCTCTGCGCACTGCCCTTCCCGCCTCTCCCGGCCGCACGGTGCTCTCGGGTCAGGTTCGCTGGCCGGTCCCCCGCATCCTGGTCTCGGCAGACTGGTGGCCTCCTCGGGGCCTCCAGGGCGGGGCCGAGAGCCGCACGCTTCTCTCTGACCTGGGCTGAGCCTCACGAGGGCGGGCCTGCCCACCCACCTACAGACGGGCACCAACACGGGGCCCTGTGCCGGGGCCCCGCCAGCCTCCCTGCTGCGTCTCCTGCCACAGTGTCCTGGCTCTCACACCCGCCGAGGACTCCTCGGAGACCCCCCTCTCTGTCCCCCCGCCCCTGGGACTGTGGGCCCGACACCTACGTGAGAGCTCAGCCACGGCCTCCAGGGCCCACGCCTCAGAACGACCTCTCGCTCCACGGGCCCCACTCAGAGTCCCGCACCCCCAGGCTCCTGTCCTAGCAAACAGCGGCCTCTCACCTGTACCCTCCTGATCCCTGACCCGCTGGCCTGCGGCGGCTTGGTCACAGCACGACCCGCGCTGAGGCGACACTCGGGGAACCCAAAGGCCCTTCCCTCCGGGCCCGCCGCCAGGCCACGGGCAGGGTCCGCTGCTCTCCGGGCGGGGCCTTCTGGACCCACGTGCTTCCAGACCAGCCCTCCGTCCTCACACCCAGCACGTCCGAAGCCGAGCCGGACCCTCCAGTCACTGGAGGCCAGCACCGTCCACGGACGCGAGCGTGGCAGTTTCACACGGCCACCGGCCGGCGCGGCGGAGGGACCCGGGACGACGGAGAAGAGCCTGTGAAGACCCCGGCCCGTCGACCGCACTACGGGGAAGAGTCTGGCCACGCCAGCGCCAGGTCGAGAAGGCACTCCCGAACGCCGAGCGCCAGTGTCTCCCAGTGCCGTCCTTACCCGAAAGGACTCCAGCTCCTTCTCGGTGAAGTTGGCGGACTTGGCCATGTCCCAGAGGCCGATCACTCGGGGCTCCTCGAACTCTGGCGGAAAGGCAGAAGCAGCCTAGGTGACCGCCCCCTGCGAGGCCCGGGGCCGCGGGCGCGTCACGGCGCCCTCGGGAAGCAAACTGAGTTGTTCCCATGCGCGTTGCGGGTCTGCGGCTCGAGGCACGGTTGGCACGTGGCCTTGGTGATGCTCTCGCTGCCCCGTGACGCGCACGAGCGTTAGCCCGCATCTCCCTCTGAGGGAGGGTCCTGCTTGGGGCAGAGCTGCCTCAGGCAGGAGTGGGGGGGCGGGGGGACCGGGAGTCTTGGGGCCTCTGGGCAGGGACTGTGTCAAGCTACCCACAGTTCCGGGCTGAAGCTCAGGCCACTGCCCGTCCTTCTGTCTCCGGACCAAAACGAAGCACCTGGGAAGGACCCCTGACCTCGCCGGCGCTCCTGCGCACACATGGCGATGGGGGCCCCGCTGGGCACACTCACCTCTCCTCCATCCCTGGAGGAGACCCAGGGCCAGCTGGGCCCAGCTGCCCACCCCCCAGGGGACCCTTCCTGCCCAGGGCCCTCGGGGCTCTGCGGGGAGTGTTCTCGAAGGACTGGGTGGGCCACAGGAAGAGGCGTTGCTGGCTGGGGGCAGCTGCTGGGAGGGAGAGGTTCAGGCGGGGAGGGGCAGGGGCAGGGGGTCAGAGTCGCCCCCACCGCAGCCCTGGCACGGCGTCCCCAGGTCAAGAAGAGTGCCTGCCACATCGAGGCCCCCCGTGCCTGTGACGGAGAACACGCGAACGCGCAGGAAGCGCGGTGGGAAGGGGTGGAAGCTGGCAACCAGGTAGATTTCCTGAGCGGCCGCAGGCTGCTGGGGGTGCGGGTGCCGAGCTCTGCCCCGTGCAGGGGCGCTGTGGGACGCTCACACGGGGCCAGGGCTGGGGCCGGGGGCGCTCACCCGCCTCGGCGGCGCCGTAGCCCCGGTGGCTGACTTGGCGCAGGCGGTCGTAGCCCTGGTTGATGCCGCGCAGCCGCTCCTTGAGCTCCGCGTGCTTGCCGTGCAGCACGTCCTCCTTGACGCCGCTCACGTCTGCCGGGCCGATGACGTTCTCCTGGATCTCTGCGCGGGACGGTGGCCGTGAGCGGTGGCCGCGCCACGCACGCTGCCCGGGACCGCCCTCCGTGGGAAGGACCGTCCGCCAGCGAGCTGGCCTCGAACTCGGGGGGTGGCTGACTTCCGGCAGGTGGGACCGCGTGCAGGGACCGCGTGCAGGTGGGGAAAGTCACCGGGCCTGAGCAGACACCCGCTGGGCCCCCTGGGCCCCGCCCCGGGGCCGCGCGCACCTTCGGCTCTGCTCAGGGTGTCCAGCAGCACGCTGTACTCGCGCACCTTCTCCCGGTGGTGCTGGAACTCCCGCCACAGCTTGGCCAGCTCCTCGCTGGAGAACCTCCCCGAGCTCTTCGCCTGGAGGAGCAGCGCTGTGAGCCGGTCACGCCCGGGGGGGGCCCCGCCCCGTCCCCTTGGACCAGGGGGACCCCGGCTCCTGTGTTAAGTGCTCGGCGCATTCTCCCCTCCGTGACCCTCTAACGGGGGAAGTGCCGGGAAAATACAAAGCGAGGTCACCGGGCTCAGCAGGTGTGACAGCCACCGGGGGAGTGGGAGCTGCAGGATCCCCGAGGGGGTGACGCCCCTCCCCGGGATGGACCTCAGGAACGAGGTCACACGGCGGCCACAGTGGACCTCCTCTCCCCCCTGCTCTGGCCGCACCCCCTGGACCAAGGACAAGGGGCTGGTGTGAGGATCCTAGTTCTTGGCCCCACTCGGTGTGGTCCAGACAGAAGCCGGGCAGGAGCTGGGGGAGGGGAGTGGAGGGACTCTGCCGCCCGGTCCCCCCGCCCGCCAGCACCTGCCGGGGTCTGCACCCCTCAGGAGACCAGAGGCCACCCGGCACACCCGCCCCGTGCTGTGAGCCCACCTCTCTGAACCTGACGCCACATAGGCCCAAACCCCAACTACCCAGACACGGAAACCACGAAGCCCGTGCCACACCACGAGCCCGGTGTCCACGTGCAATCTGGCCCTCGCTCGGAGCTCTGGCGGCTACCCCGCCACGTGGAATTCCCCAGCAGGGCCCCAGGGAAGCAGCCCCGTGGGTCCATGAGGAAACCGCCGCCCGCCGAGCCCCTCGGAACGAGCTTCTGCACAGAGCACGGGCAGCAGTGGCGCCCCTTAACCCAGCGCCGGGGCGCACATGGGGGGCTCCCAGGGAGCGCTGAGCGGTACCTTGTGCCACAGCTTCTCCAGCTTGGGGTCCCCCAGGCTGTCGTCCTCGGCGGGGTCGCTGAGGTAGTTGCTGTTCACGGCCTGGGTGTCCTTTCTCCCGTCCAGGCCGTACTTGGCCAGGATCACTGTGAGAGACAGAGGCGGCGTTACTCACGGCGGGTCACCGGCCGACTGGCACCGGGAAGACCCCGGGCCCGGGCTGTGCACGCCCGACCACGGAGTGGGCCCGGAAGCCCCCGAGCAGGGGAAGGAGCAATGGAGAGGGAGGGAGAACTATGTCGTCGGGCTCGGCCTGGCCCCGGCCTCCCAAGTGTGAGCGGGGCCATGGCACCAGGCCCCCTCAGAACACATGCCACACGCGTCTCAGGCTGCATTCAGCAGCCTGGAAGGCAGAAGGTTCTGGATTCCAGCAGTGCTGGGTTCGAACTGGAGCTAGCAACACTCAAGCTGGAAGAGGCCCCATCCAGCAGCAAGCCCACCTCTTCTGCTCTAGGGGCGGCGGCGGGGGGGGGGCTTGGCCCGCCCCATGTGCACCCGGGGACACCATGGTGGCCATGAGGGCTGGGCAGCTGAGTAGACAGAGCAGGACCCATCTGCCCAGGACTCGACTTGGGACGGGGGCCCTCCGTCCGAGCTGCCAGCCTGGACGAGGAGGAGCCAGTGTGGTTGGCTCCCTAAGGTGCTGGTGCAGGGCCGGGCGACCACGCGGCTGCCGAGCCTGGGACCTGGTTACGCCTGGTCCTCCCTCCCCTGTCTCATGTCCTGGTCTGACACTGCCCACAGGCCGCAGCAGCTCAGTAGCTCCACAGGAACTGTTAGGAAACTATCTGTGGGGCGCCGGGGGGCTGAGTCGGCTAAGCGTCCGACCCTCGATTTCGGCTCAGGTCACCATCTCACGATTCGAGGGATCGAGCCCCACGTCGGGCTCTGCGCTGACAGCGGGAAACCTGCTTGGGGTTTTCTCTCTCCGTCTCTCTCTGCCCCTCCCCCGCTCAAAATAAAGGAATAAACCCTTTATTTTATAAATAATTAAGAAATTATTTTCACTACAGATCTGAAATCTACTTCCCCTTAACTGCCAGACTCCCTACAGACTCCTCCAGGTGACCGCGGGCAACGCGGTGGCCCCTGGGCTCCTTCCCGGGCCAAGCAGCTCCGGGGCCGGCGGCTGCTTGTGTGTTAACGCGCCCAGGCACCCCTGTGCCGACTCCCCCTGCAACTTGAGGCTCCCTACAAGAGCCTCCCCAAATGGCTGCCGTGCCGTGGCCCAAGGCGGCTCCTCGGAGGAGGGGCAGCCCTGCTCCCGTCCGCCACGGACCCCCGCACAGAAAAGGAAAGAAGGCTACCGCTGAGGCTGCGTAGGAGCTTGGCCTGTTTCTCTCCGTCTTCGTCGAGGCCCTCGGCCTTCAGCTTCTTCCAGGCGAACTCCTCTCGCTCCTGCATCTTCAGGTCCGCGTGCAGCTCGGACAGTTTCACGGGAGAGAGCTGGAGCTACGGAGCGAGAGCAGGGCACTCTGACGACCGGCCGCGGGATGAACCGGCCGGACAGCACGGAGATGGCGACCCTGGGAGAGGGCGACGGGAGACCGCGAAACACGAGCAGGAGGAGTCAGGGCCCGGACAGGCGAACTGCCACACGGGCTCCCCTACGAGCCCCTCACCGGAAGATGCCCTCTGTGTGGCATGATCTGGACAGACCCGGTCTGTAGGGACCTGCCCACCGTCAGCGGCCCGAGCACCCGGGCTGCCAGTTCCTCCCGATGACAGATAACGCCGGCTACGGCCCCGGGCCGGCCGGCTACTGCAGCAGCACGCCCCGCCTCCCACCTGGACCCTGGGAGCCTCCGTGGGGCCCCCATATGGGGGTGGGGGGATGGAGGGACGGAACTTGGACATGGGGAGGAAACCGTTCCCTTTTCCTTACATTATGTAGCTAGGATAGAAAACGGACCGCAGGTATGCGGGAGCACGGCTTGCTGGAGCACGGATGGCGTCCGCGTTGGAAGGAAACCAATTAGCGAGCTCGCTGACAGGTGCCCCACCCGCAGGGCCCTCGCTCATGACACCAGAACGACAGAGGCTGTCTCTCTGCCCCCTGCCCCAGCCCCGGGTGAGGTGGGATGAGACCCGCGGCCGTGTCAAGCGGCCCCGAGGCTCCTGAAGGGAGGCTGAGAGGAGGCCGGGCCCGCTCCCGCCTTTCCCGCAGACCTGCGTCAGCTCGGGCCCGGCCACCAGCTTGGAAACTAGCCAGGGAAGTTCCTCGGGGGTAAAGAGATGGCCCCAAATGAATGGCGGGGCCTAGGGCAGGAAACTCTTCTAACTCTCTAGAAGCTTCTTTGACCCTGCTCTGTGGGTTCACTACCTCCTTGTGGCTCTCTTGGCATCTGTCTCCTCAGGACCCTGCGACCCCCCAACCCTCCCAAGCCCCAAACCCTTCCTTTCCAGGCCGTTCGCCTGCCCTCACTAGACGCCCTAGGCTCCTTAAATGCCTCCCTGCTGCCCTCCTGAGCTCTGCCCTGCCCCGTGGCCGCCTGGATGCCCTCTGTGGGCACCCTCGGGAGGGCACCAGGACCCTGGGGAGGCCAGGGCTGCAGCCTCGCCTGACCTGTGCACCTCCGGGGCAGGGAACCAGACAGGGGCGCGCTCGCTTCCCAGGAAGGGCACATGGGGCGCTGCGTGGTGGGGGCTCGGGGAAGGTAGGCCTGTAGGTCCGCTAAGGACCCAGCGCTGGAGTCCAGGCTCCCCGGGATCTCTCCTCTGCCAGCGTAGGGCTGTGTGCATCAGGAGCTGGAGCCACGGCCAAGGCCGGGGGTGGGGGGGGCCTGCCCCTGGCTCTGCCCTCTGTGCTCAGCACAGTGTGGACAGTGCCATGGCACCAGCGCCCCGCTTGGGGACTTTACGGGGGGACCGCCGTCTGGCTCCACTGTGGGGTGGGCAGGTTTGAGGCCCTCGGGCACACCTGTGGTCCCCTCTCACGTTCTCATCCGCCCACCTCTCCAGGACCCCGGGGGGAATCGATGGGCCAGCACCCGGCCAGGAGCCCCGTGCGCTGCAGACTCCGGGGCCCCCCTGTGTTCCTGCCCCGCCCCCTGTGTTACTGCGTTTCAGCTTTGGAGTCTTCAGGGTCCGAAGTGCACGCTGCACCTCGCGGTCAGTCCTGATCTGGTGCCGACCTTCCCCCGGAACGTCGAGGCCTGCCAAGCCCCACGCGGGGCACGCCACCTGTAGCGGCGCAGCCCCCGGCACAGCAGCCGTCGAGTCCCGAGGAAAAGGAGGAAAGGGGGGGCGCCCGGGGGGCTCGGCTGCCTGAGCGTCTGGCTCCTGATTTCAGCTCAGGTCACGATCCCAGGGTCGTGGGATTGAGCCCCGTGTCGGACTCCGAGCTGAGCTTGGAGTCTGCTCGGGATTCTCTCTCTCTCTCTCTCTCTCTCTCTCTCCCTGCCCCTCTCCCCTGCACACGATCTAAAAATTTTTTCAAAAAAAGGGAGAAAAAGAAAGAGTACACGGGCAAGTAGCTGGTGTGCTCTCCGAACTCCTTTACCCTCCTTAACTTAAAGTTACACGTTAACGCCTCACGTGAAAAGAGCTCCTTAGTAGAAGATCGAACGCAAAACAGAATCTGTTCAATATTAAACAGGCGAGTAAATCATCAATAATTAAGAGCCAGGCGAACACACGGGAAGAACGCCGCTCGTCAGAAACAAGGGACGTGTTGACGGCGCGCGGTGAGGACGGCTTCGCAGGCGTACCCTTGGCTTCAAACTCACCAAGATGAATACATCAGATACACGCAGTGTCTCGTCAATCACAGCTCAGTAAAGGGGCCAAAAAGTCACCTGGAACCCGGGTCCACTCCCGCCTCCGCCTCTGGCAGAAGCGACTGCGTGCAGAGCGCAATTCAAGGAGACCTGCCGGCTTCTGAGCTGCCGCCAGGACAGGGACCTTAACCTGCCCTTCCCACGTCCTACCTGGAGCGCGGGACCGTGGTGTGCAGAGAACGAGGGGACGGAGACTCGATCTCCCTCCCCTCCTGGCCCTCCCACTTCTGCGGACAAGACTTCAACACGCGTTCATCACGAGGCCAGGATAAGAACCCGATAGAACGCACAGAGCTGGGTCCCTCCCCCCCAATCCTGTCCCGTGTCCCCGCACCAGAACACAAGGCGACCCTGAGCGGGCAACGCCGACCGGAGCGGAGCAGTGCGCACGCGGGTGCTGCCCAGAGGCACCCACCGAGACGACCTGCCGGGGCTGTATCCACTCGACCCCAAAGCTCCAAGGACAGCCCTCGGCCACCGCCACTGCTCAGGAGTCTTGCAACACTGGAAGATGTCACAAGACCACAGCGCTGGGCAGAAGTAGCCCTGGTTCCCACCCCCCGGGCTACAGCTCTAAGCGCTTGTGTCAAACAGGAACTGGATAGTTGCACAGAAAGTCAAGACACCGGGGGACAATGCGGCACCCAAACCGTTCCCGGGTCGGGTCTCCCAAGACTGGAAGTGAGTTTCAGAGTCTTCCCAAAGGACCCCCAACCCCAACCATGGCACCTGCGTGCCAAGGCAGGAATCACAGTGCCAGCTCGGCTGCGGCCCCCTCGGTCACAGGAGACAGAGGTCGCCCCGGCCCCGCAGCTCCCAGGACTAGAGGAGACCCAGGCCCCTCAGCCCCAGGGTTACAGGCGACAGAAGACACCTGGGCCCCATGGCACCCAGGGTTACAGGAGACAGAGGACACCTATGGCCCTGCAGCTCCCAGAACTAGAGGAAACCCAGGCCCTGTGGCCCCCAAGGTTACAGTAGACAGAGGACGCCCCGGCCATGCGGGCCCCAGGGTTGCAGGTGACAGATGCCCCGGTCCCGAGGCCCCCAGGGTTACAGTAGAAAGAGGATGACCCGGCCGGTGGTCCCCAGGACTAGAGGAGACCCAGGCCCCCTGGCCCTGTTACAGGAGACAGAGGACGCCCCGGTCCTGTGGCTTCCAGAACCAGAGGAGACCCCGCCCCGCGGCCCCCAGGGTTAAGGGTGACAGGATGCCCCGGCCCAGCGGCCCCCAGGATTACAGCAGAAGGAGGATGCCGGGTCCTGCGGCTCCCAGGCCTCACGGCCCCCAAGGTTGCAGCAGACAGAGGACGTCCCGGCTCTTCGGCCCCCAGAGTTACAGGTGACAGGACGCCCGGCCCTGCGGCCCCCAGGGTTACAGGAGAAAGACGACGCCGCGGCCCCGCGGCCCCCAGGACTAGAGGAGCCCCAGGCCCCGCGGCCCCCAGGGTCACAGGTGACAGGACGCCCCGGCCGCCGCTCACCCGCTGGGCCTTCTCCCACAGCTGGTTGAGCTTCTCCATGCGGAACTCCCCGCCGGGCTCGCGCTTCGGCGGCGGCTCGGGCTCGTTCTTCTCCCGCGAGTACTTGCCGCCGTGGCCCGCCGCCGGCCAGGGCCCGAGCAGCAGCAGCAGCAGCAAGAGCAGCGGCGGCGGGAGCCCGCGCGACCCGACGCCCAGCCGTGACGACGCCATCTTTCTCCTCGGACAGCAGAGACCCCTGGTCTCAAAGCCGAGGAGGCCCCGCCCCCGCCGCGTGCAGGCCCCACCCCTGCCGCGCCGCCTCTTGGGAGTTGTAGTCCCTCCTTGTGCAGTCGGTCGAGGCGAGGCTGCCGGCGGACTACCAGGCCCGAGAAGCCCTGCGGAGGCACGTGAGTGTTTCCTAGACAACCACGCCGCGGCCTCGTGAGGCCGGGCGCCCACGCTTGGGCAGACTGGGGCTTGGGCTGCCCTCCTTGGGTTTGCGAGGTTGAGTGAGGAGCCACCCGTGACCACGCGCACCCCGGACTCCGGGATGGCCTCGGGCCCCTTTCCCATCTGCTCCGCAGAAAGAGCAGACAGTTCAGAGATCGGGACCATGTCTGGCTGAAACCTGAAATACGGTCCTGTGTCCACGGCATTGACCAGGAACCTTCCTTGTCGTGGGTTTCCTGGAAGGTGACTCCTGCTTGGGGGTCAAGACACTTCGAACTACCCAGCCCATTCCTTCTCTCGACAGGAAGACAAGCGGAGTTCCAGGCCGGCCCAGGTGTCTGGGCTTCTCATCCCCCGCCCTCTGCTGAAGCCTTTCCCCTAGACTTGGGGGTGCCGGCACCCCGACAGTGTCTTTGAACTGCATCCCTGTTAACTCCGTGCACTTTTTCTGTGTTAGAGATACGTGTGTACCTGCTTCATTTGCTCCACCTTGTTAGAGCAAAACTCCCCGGAGGGAGCCCACGTGTTGGGGTTGGGCGGTGCCCCGGAGCCAGCTTCAGGTCCCTGCCCTCAGGTAGCTTGAGGTAGATGGTTGAGTAGGGGTACCAGCTAGGGGCTTTGGGGCTTGGAGAAGGGACAGGGTGAACCCATCCGGTAAGAATGACCTGAAAGGCCTCCCGGGTGGCGTGTTGTGCCCAGGAGGGAGGACATCCCCATAGGAGGGAAGAGGGGGACAGAGGAAGAGGACGGAGAACACCTGCGCCTCGGGGAGGACTCCTGGTTTAGGAACTTTACAGTCGTGTTCCGTGTTGCCCAGAAAGGGTGACACCCAAGGAGCGCTTTGCTAACCTTCCTGCCTGATGCCCAGCATCTCGAGAGCCATTGTTTCATGTATTTTGTTCGGTGGTTCAGTTTCGTTTCCAACAAAGGTTAAATTCCGTCCCTGGCCTCCATTCTAGCCAGAGCTCAAGTTCCAGCTGCCTGGCTGTTAGTACTTAAGGCACTTATGCTGTTGATTAGTCAGCTTCAGGTGGTCCACTATAAGAAACTCCAAAATGCATAAAGGCCCCGAGGGCGTAGATGTTTCTTCTTTTCCCTGGTCAAGACCAATCAACAGGCATTTGTCTCCTGGGTGGTGACACGGGGACCCAGGCTGCCCCATTGTCAACACGGGGCTTCTAAGATTGCTTCCCCACGGGCACAAGGGGAGAGAGCAGGGTGGATATCACAGGGGAGGGGGTTGGAGAGCCGGCCTATCACTTTGGCTAGAAGCAGCCACCTCTGTTAACAAGAAAACTTCAGACTGAAAACGGAGTCGTGGCAGCCCAAGTCACCAAACCAGGGCTGGACACCCAACCTAATGACATTTCCAACCTTCCCCAGGAATGTAGTTTTAACTGGTCAGCCAGGAATTTTTCCAATCAGCACCAATGAAATAAACTCGATTCTCCAAAGGAAGTTGAGGTCAAGTATGTGGTAGGACACACAGCCCTTCCCCTAAGGGAAGGTGACCTTGCCTGAAACAATCCTTTCTTTTATTTTGCTAATAACTTCTTGCCCTACCCTGGCTGCCTATAATTAACTCCTTTGTACAACTCCTTGGAGCTCCCCCCTACCTGTTGGATGGGATGCCGCCTGTTTAATGAATTGTTTAATAAAGTCAGTTAGATCAGCAAATTCACCCAGTTGAAGTTTTTTTGTTTTTTTTTTTAAAAAAAAATTTTTTTAACGTTTATTTATTTATTTTTTTTTTGAGAGACATAGAGACAGAGCATGAGCGGGGGAAGGGCAGAGAGAGAGGGAGATACAGAATCCGAAGCAGGCTCCAGGCTCTGAGTTGTCAGCACAGAGCCCGACACGGGGCTCGAACTCACAGACCGTGAGATCATGACCTGAGCCGAAGTCGGCCGCTCAACCAACTGAGCCACCCAGGCGCCCCCCTTTTTTTTTTTTAAACACACCTACCTATCAGGGCAGCTGGGAAACGTAGTCCAGCTGTGAACCCAGGGTTAATGAGTGTTGTGGACAACTAGCTGGTATTTTCCTTAGACTGCTGGAAGGGCTAACCCAGCGTGTTCTTGGTACTTCTTCCCTGTTGGGCTCTGGTGGAGGCCACGGACCGTAGACCTCAAGGGCCGTGACCTTCCAGCTCCTAGCATCACGGAGCCCAAAATTCACAGACCAAGAAGAGATCACAGCGCTCAGAGCCCCTAACGATCATGATCATCCAGTCGTCCGTCTTTATTTCACAGACTGATAAGTGACGGCCACAAGATGGAGTTTGACTTACCAAGTCACCTCATCACTGAGCGCCGCTTGTCGGATAGATTCAGGATCTGCCTACTGGCTTCTCTGCTTCTACCTTGTTTGCTGAGGAGTCCCGTTCTCAATACGGCCACCAGAATTAGCCTTTTAAAACAGAAGTCTGATCGAGAGAATTGCAGGCCAACATTCCTCATGGACACGAACATGAAAATCCATAACAAAATATTAGCAAATAGGATTCCAGGCTATCAATAAGTTTGGCTTCATATTTGGAACTGGATCCATATAATTCTCTTTACTAATAGAATAGAAGAGAAAAAACAATGGGTAACATTCACAAATAAGTGTAGCAGAGGCGCGCGGCAAGCCCGATACCTGTTTGTTGCGATAAAATCGCTCAGCAAGCTAGCAATAGAAGGGGACCTCCTCAGTTGAATAAGGGGCATCTGAGCAAAATGCAGAATGTACACCAGACTTCACTGGGGGAGATGCTGAGCACTTTCACCTTGAAAAGAATGTAAGGACGCTCCCACCCTTATCCCCAGTATCCAGCACCCTGCCTCAGCCCGCTAGAATAGCCAACATTAATTAGGTTCACGAATTCATATGCTGGGAACGATATGAAGCCGCCAAGGCTCTCATACCCCTTGGCAAAACCCTGTGTCAGTGTCTTACACAATTAAACACCTACTCTGACCCAATCCGACGGGCTCAGTTCTGTGAACTTGTAACCGGGGTGCAGGGGCGCAAGAGCACCCTGGCTCGAGGGTCCTAAACAGGCCAGGTTTGGCCGCTCGGCTGCTGACAAAATCCAAAGGCAGAGAGATGAGTGGTGGGGAAATAGGAAAGGGATTTATCGCAGGGAGGCCAACACTGGGAAGACAGCAGACTAGGGGCTCAAACGCTGTCTCCAAAGTACTGAAAAGACAGCCAGGTTTATGTGAGGAAAGGTGGGACAAAGGTCGGTGGGTCCCAGCAGCTGGGCAGTGAAGGCCAGTGGGATCATTGTCTCGGGGTCAGTGGCCAGGAGTGCGGGAGAGGACAGGAGGGGTCTTGTTGGCTCCAAGGCAGCTTTCATTGCTTGAGGCATAATTGTGTCCCCATCTGGATGCTTCGCCCCCTGGGTCCTTTGCCTGACTTAAGAGCTGAGCCGAAGGGACACTTGGGAGCCTCAGTCAGTTAAGCATCTGACTCTTGGTTTCAGCTCAGGTCATGAGCTCACGGTTTGTGGGTTCCGGCCCTGCATCAGGCTCTACGCTGCGTCAGCCAGGAGCCTGCTTGGAATTCCCGTTCCCTCTCTCTCTGCCCCTCCCCAACTCTTGCGCATGCGTTCTCTCTCTCTCAAACTTAAAAAAATTTGTTGTAATTAGAAAAAAGAGCTGAGCTAGAAAGAACATATTAAGCCTAGCGATTCCATTCCTAGGTTGCCCAAGATAAATTAAAACATGTGTCTATAAAAAGACTGTGCAAGAATGTTTTGGGCAGCTTTATTCATGAGAGACAAAGATTTTAAACAACTCCAGCGCCCACCAACAGGAAAATGGGTAAACAGCTGTGGTATATGCATATAAAAAAAAAAAAGAAAAAAAAAAAGAAAAACGAACTGCTATACAATACAGACAAGTCTTATTATTCTGAGGAGTTCAGGAAGCCAGAAACAAAAGGGAACACAGGACATGACTGCATTTTCTGAAGTTCAAGATCAGGCCAAAATAATCTACCATACTAGGTGTCAGAACATTAGTTGCCTATAGTGGGGTGGTGGTTGGTTGGTTGGTGATGAACTGTAAGAAAGAGCCGAGAACTTTCTGGAGTGATGGAAATGTTTGATATTTTGATTGAAATGTTGGTTGAAGGGGTGTATATATTCGTGAAAATTCATTAAATTGTATGTTTAAGATCTGCAATTTCATTATGCATAAAGTTTATCTTAAGACAAAATACATACGTGCACACCTGTACAGCAGGGACCGAGTCATCCTGAATGCTGGCTGTAGAGACTCCCTGTCTTCTTTCCCTGCTCAGCTCTCAGAACGCTGATGGCCGGGCCCTCAGCCTCCAGACCGGAGCTGAGAAGCAATGTTTCCGCTAAGTCGCACCATCTCAATAGGAAAGAACCAAAGATAATGGCAGCAGAGTTAACCCGACGAGGGCCCACCAAGACCACTCTCCGCTGAGGTCCTACCACAACAACAAACATCCTGCAAGTGTACAGAACTTCCAATCAGCTCTTAAACCCCATTCCTTATCGTGGGCAGTCAGCTAAGAATCTTACAAATCTAAGGACAGCTCCTAATGTGGAAGAGAGAGACAGAGACGCATATAGACAGAGACACTAAAACAAATAGGCAATAACAACAAAAAAGCAACTAAGAGAACACAAAACCCTTCAGGGAGAAGAAAAGGGCAAAGATGACAATTGTTATCCTCATAGAGACAGGAGAGGTGTTAGATCCAAGGAACATACACATCTGTGCACACGCAGTTATAGAATTACATATAACATGATATTATAGAAGGTAAATATGTCTCACTCAGAGGACAAAAGCAGCTGTTGGAAACGATGAACATGATAGCAGAAATAAAAACCCAGATAAAACATAGGAAAATAATATCGAAAAATATCGAGAGTGAAGCAAGGAAGAGAAGACAGATAGGAAAAGGATAGACAAGAAGAAAGCCTCGATTTCCAAGTCAGGAGACCTAGTGCTGGATTAGCAGGGGTTTCGGAAAGAAAGGAGAGAGAAAATGAGGAGTGGTAGAACTATCAAAGAAATCATTCGAGACAAATTTCTGGATCCAAAGGACAGAAGTTGCCAGGTTGAAAGGACTCATCAAGTGACTTTCACCATGAATAAAATTCGACCCACCCTGAGGCCGATTAGTGTGACATTTCAGAACACTGGAGGCAAAAATAAAATTTCATAAGCTTTTGAGGAGAAAAATCAGTAAACGGTATAAAATAACCTTTGAACTTTTTGATGGCAACACTTCCAGTAAGATCTTGAATTGCTGAAGGATGATGACCTGTGACCTAGAATTCTATACCCAGCTAAACTACCAAGAAAGTAGGTAAATACCAACAAGAGTCTCTTAAGAAAGATGTTACAGATGTGCAAATGCTCCACCAAGATAAGAAAATAAGCCAAGAGGAAGACAAGGATACAAGGTCCAGGACGCCTCAAGTCATGATCTCACGGTCCGTGAGTTTGAGCCCCACGTCGGGCTCTGTGCTGACAGCTCAGAGCCTGGAGCCTGCTTCGGATTCTGTGTCTCCCTCTCTATCTGCCCCTTCCCTGCTTGTGCCCTGTCTCTCTCTCTCTCTCAAAAATAAATAAATATTAAAAAAAAAGGATACAAGGCCCAATACAGGGTGCACACGGGAAGGATAGAGAGAAAGGAGCCCCCCAAGAGGATGGTAAAGGAAGGATGACCAGACAGACACAGAAACGAGGTCCCGTTGGAGCAGTGTGACTCAAGAGACAGGTCAAATGCTGTCTGTCATTACCATTCCTCCATGTTTAAATCTGCAGACAGACTGCCCAGGTGAGCTGGCTCAAATTCTCCCAAATTCTCTTGTCTCCATCTTGTGTTTCCCAGTCCCTGCTCTTCTGCCTGTGTCCTAATACCTGGGACAAGGAGGCAATGCATTTCGCCCCACGTAAGTGTGTCCCTCCACCCTGCACCTAAGGCCGTGGGTGGCTCTTGGCAGGCTTAGGCGGAGACAATCCAGGTGGCCCTTCCTCCAAGGGCTGATTCCCATTGGTCATCTGCGACCTGGTCCTCAACAGAGCCTGCAGTGCCCCCCTGGTGGCGAACGCTGTTTTTTCCTTGCTCCCTAGTGCCTCCAGAGTTCTTAAAACTCACAGGGAGAGAGAAGACCCAGTAGAGCCAAAGCCTTCTCCACAGAGGCCAAAATAAGAAATCTCCGTTTTGCCAAGTGAATGTGATCAGGGCAGGGTCCCTCATCTCCTGCGCTCGTCCCTCAGGGAGGGACATTGTTTTCAGGAACTGCCAACTTGCCGGCTTCTTCCTCCTCAGCGGAGGTCACCCCGCCACGCCTGGCCCATGCTGGATGCCGAGGGCTCCGGGTGGAGTCGAGGCCCCTGCCTGCCTGGGGTGTGAAGGTGTGTATACCCACAGAGACAGACAGGGTGTCGGGGAGCCCCGGCAGGAGGCTGGACAGCCTGGCGTTCCAGCGCTGCAGGAAGAGGTTGCATCCAGGACGAATGTGTCACCTGCTAAAGCAGTGGGCGCTTGCTTGCAGGGCGTCTCTCCGAGCAAAACAAGTTGCAGGACTTGGGGAGGCGCCTTGTGGCAAGGTGGCCGTCAGCTGGCTCCCAGCAGGAGTGAGTGAGGTCTCCGGGCAAAACCCATGAGCTTCACTGCTTCCCACTGCCATCTGCCTCTGCAGACGCTGGGACTAATCAGGGTATGCTCCTTCTCCTTCTGGACGTCAAGTTCAAGTCCCCCAGGCCAGCTCTTGTCCTGTAGCTCTGGATAACCCCTTCTCTGACCCCTGTCGCACCACTCCCTAGCCCCTAAAGCCCTCCCAAGGTGCCCTCTTGAGCGGATGACCCGCCACGACCAACATCCTCTTTTCCTAAACCTTTTGTCTGACCGTGCCCTTGACCTTGCTCTAACCGAAAACAGGTTTTCACTGGGCCTTCAAATACAGCGTTGCTCTCTCTCTAACGCTTCTCCCTTTGTGGTCCTTGGCCATTTCCATCCCCAGGTGGGTGATCCCTCCACAGCCTTGGCCTGCTCTCCTCTGGTGATCTGGAACTCGAACCTATGCCAGCCACCCACTGTCATGGCCACACACCAGGCGTTGTGACCCGTGACTGTGAATTCTCCCTGCTCCCCAAACACAGTCTCAAGCACCCACTCAGCAGTCGCCACCCCGTCTTTGTCCAGTCGACTTGCCCTGTGCCCAGCCTGGGCAACTTCAGCTGCTGGGGCTCACCACACCCCAATCTCACCAACCACCGACCCCCCCACGTGCTTACTGCTTGTCACCCCCTTTTGTCCACCTTCTCCCCTGCCAGCTGCCATCGTGCGCATCCCGCACCACTGGCAACAATGTCCAGTCCCTTAAGTCTTCTGTTCCTCAGACCAGGGCCCCAAGTTGTCCCCCCAGGATGTGGACCACAGGCTGGCCATTATTGGCATCTTTGTCTTGTGCTTGTGTCTGCATCCTCTTCCCTCTGGACTGTGTGTTCTCTGAGAAGGGGTTGTTTTTCTTGCATCTCTGTCTCCTGTTGCCCAGAATTGTTGCTCGTGAAAGCTTGTGGAAAGGGTGGATGATGGATGGACGGTTGGATGGATGGATACATGGGTAGATGGTGGATGGATGGATGGATGGATGGATGGAAGGGTGAGTGGGTGGGTGGGTGGAAGGATGGAAGGGTGGGTGGGTGGGGGGTGGATGGATGGATACATGGGTAGATGATGGATCGATGAATGGATGGATAGATGGATGGATGGATGGATGGATGAGTGTGTAGATGGATGGATGGATGGTGAATAGTGGATGGATGGATGATGGATGATGGATGGTTGGATGGATGGATGGATAGATGGATGGATGGATGGTGGGTGGGTGGATGGATGGGTGGATAGATGGATGGATCAATGCATAGATGAAGGGCTATAGATAAACAGATGAAAAGGCAGAAGATGGATGGATGGATGGATGATGGATGGATGGATGGGTGGGTGGATGGAAGGATGAAGGATAAATTCCTCCCTTGTTCCCAGCCCAGTCCCAGCATATGCTGCCTTTTCTCAAAAGCTAGGTGCCTCATCCCCGGTGACGATGGGAAAAAGGAATAGATGGTGAATATCTCATACCCACCTCAGATCAGAAAGGCCTACGAGAGACTCAAGTGGGAGCCGCTGGCTGATGAAGGAGGCTGGGTTGGGGTTGGGAGTGAGAGGGCAGCTCTAAGCTTCCTTTTCCAGGCTCCAGACAGTCCCCCACTCCCGCTGCCTCCAGTGTTTCTGCCCACTAGGCATCGTGTTCCCAAGGAGACAGGGGCTGGCCTGGAGACCCCGTCCCTGGGCAGGTAGCTGTGGAGGGAATGTGGGGACCCCTCCCCTGTCTTCCCTGAGCCCCTGCACCAGCGCCCCTTGCCCTCCCTGGAGCATCCCGTGCCGGCCGAGCCGGGAAGCACCCTACCTGGGTTCCGGGGTATTGCTCGGATACCCCGCACGAGGACTATTAACTTGTCGGCTATAAACGCCCACTTAGTAATTCCGACGCGAACCTCCCACCAGGCTGCAACTTGGTGCAGAACAGCAATCGCTGAAAATAGGCTTTAAAAAAATTGACGTTTTTGTAAGAGTTCATCCTCCTCCACGCTCCAGCCTCCCCCAAGGAGACGCACACTTAGGTCCTTTGGTGCGACTCTGACTTTGTGATGCCAGGTGCAGTTGAAATGGCTCTGGGCCCCGCCCCTCGCCCTGGTCCACCGCCCCTCCAGGTCCCCACCGCCCCTCCAGGTCCCCACCGCCCCTCCAGGTCCCCACCGACCCCCCAGGTCCCCACCGCCCCTCCAGGTCCCCACCGCCCCTCCAGGTCCCCACCGACCCCCCAGGTCCCCACCGACCCCCCAGGTCCTCACCGCCCCTCCAGGTCCCCACCGACCCGCCAGGTCCTCACCGCCCCTCCAGATCTTAGGGAGAACCTGTGCTCAGCGCCCTGGCCACTGCCGCCTGGGCCCCTGGTGCTTTACTAAGCAGCCCACTGTCTCCATGAGCCGTGGCATGTGGGGAAGGGGTGTGTTTCACGAGGACTGGAGGCACGGGTACATGATCCCACACCCCTTCCCGGGGCTGGGCTCCCGCTCACGAGGGAGGCAGTGAGGACTGCCGCGGCTGTGAGGGATGGGTGGGTGTCTGGCACCCTGCTGGGAAGCATCCTGGAGGGGGGCCGACTGCACCCCCAGCTCACAGGTGAGGAAGCGAAGGCATAGGGAGGGAGGTCGTTTGTCAAAGGTCAAACAGCTACACAGGTGCCGAGGCAGGATCGGAACCCACGTCGGCCCATCTCAGCCGGCAGGTGAGGGGGCCTGACGGCGGTGATTCTCTTTGACCTCCCCCTCCCCCGCCGCACCCCGTTTCTAAGGCCGGCTTCCACAGCCTTTGCCGCCAACCAGAAGCTTGCTCATTCACGGAGCAGATTCTGCTGAGCACTCCCGTGTGTCAGGGGCCGGGAGCACAGTGGGAGCAAACCTCGGGGTCTCTGCCCTCGTGGGGCCGCCGTCCCAAGCCAAGCACGCAGGGAAAACGCAGGTTCCTGTAAGTGGTTACCAGCTGGTATTGACAGCTCTGTCGTCTCTAGACGGAGGGAGTCCGTGTGGGTCCCAGACCAGGCACTTTGCGCTGAGACCTGAGTCTTGGTCTCTAAGTGGAGACGCCCCGGCCGCCGGGACGGCCCTGAGGGCCCCTCGAAGGGCACAGGTGACAGCGTTAATGGCAGTGATCAGGAACGGCCTCGGGACCCCTGCCTTCCAGGGCGGGTCGGCCCTGACTCCAGCCCGGTTAGGAAAGCTACAGAACACTACGGCCCCGAGACCCCCGCCCCACCCCAAAGCCCCGCCTTCCCCCTCGTGGCGGTAACCAGTAGTGGCTATTCTACCTTTTACCGCCTTGTTTGTTGTCTTACGACCTTGGTCGCACCCCTAAACGGTGCCGTTTGGTCTGCGCTTTGTGGACGTGGAACCGTGCCCGGCGTGTTCTTCGTGCGTGTTTCCTGCTCCATCGAGGCCCCGTCGGTGGGCCTCGTCCACGGTCGGAGTAGCGCCGGCTCCTGCACTGCCGCGGCCCTCGCGTATCATTCGGTCTCAGGAATACGCCGCCCTCCCTTCACCCCGGCTGCTGGCCACCCGGCCTGCCCCTGACCTCGAGATTGTCAGCGATGAGGCTAAGAACGGGCGTGCGTGAGCTCGGGCTTCGGCAGAGTGTTTCCGGGGGACGTGAGTTGCTGGGCCACACGCTTTGCGTTTCCTCGGCTTCAGCCGGTGAGTCGACGGTGTTTCCCGAGGGGTCAAAGACTGACGACCCACGCTGCCGCCGGCCCTTGATGGCCTAGGCCGTCCCCACCCAGCGGTGGCCATCCCCACCCAGCGGTTCCACGCGGCCTCTCGCCGTGGGCTCGGCTTACGTTTCCGGCCACGACGCACCGGCCCCTCCGGGTCGGCCGTTTGCATTTCCTCTTTGAGAAGTTCCCGCCAGGGTCTCTGTATGTTTCCCCTCGTGCTTTTGCCTTTTTGCGTTGATTTATCAAAGCTCTTTATATAGTGTAGACACTGGTGCTTCATCAGTTTTATGCGTGGACAGGTCTCCTCCCACCCCGTGGCTCAGTTCTACTCTGCCAGGGGTGCGTTTTGATACACGGTCTAACGTACGTTATCTTCCGAATGCTTCGCCTCTTCTGGCTCAGTCTTCGATCCGGCTGGAATTGAGTTTTGAGGGTGGATTTAGGAGGAAGCACAGTCTCTCATCCCCCGTCACGTGAGCGGCCATGTTTATGGAGACGCCGTCTCGTTCCCCGCCACGGGGCTGCGAGACCGTCGTCTTAAACCAGGGGCCCACGCAGACAAGGGTCTGTTTCTGGGAACTTCGTGGTGCTCGGCTGGGTTATTGGTCTTCCCTGCAACGACCCCACGCTGTCACGATAGTGTCGTGATTATGTCGTGATAAGAACACATCTTCTCACACCTTTCCCGGCTGCTCCCCCCTCCCGCCCCCTGCACCCACCTACCCCTCACCCTGCCCCGCTATTCACTTTCCACAACGTCCTTATTACCACTCCGCCACGCTGGGTAAGCCGCTTGCCCTGTGAGTGTTCCTCGCGTGTCTCGCGGCTGGAAGGAGCCCCGCGCCAGGCAGGGGCTTTGATGACTTTATTCTCTGATGCGTCCTGAGCACCGGGAGCCGTAAATGTTTGCCAACTCGAATTTATACTTTCACGTAGATCTTAGAATCTGGATTTTAAGTTCCACAAAAACAGTTAGGATCGGATAGAAATTTCTTTGGTTCATTTTTTTTTTTTAATGTTTATTTATTTTTGAGAGAGAGATAGAGTGCAAGCAGGGGAGGGGCAGAGAGAGAGGGAGACACAGAAACCTAAGTAGGCTCCGAGCTTTGAGCTGTCAGCACAGAGCCCGACGCGGGGCTCGAACCCACCAACCGTGCTATCATGACCTGAGCCGAAGG
This sequence comes from Paguma larvata, assembly GCA_030068075.1. Lineage (NCBI taxonomy): Eukaryota > Metazoa > Chordata > Mammalia > Carnivora > Viverridae > Paguma > Paguma larvata. Next base: position 193,415,409 of record CM057823.1, on the reverse strand, counting down.
CGGACGCTCAATCGACTGAATCTGGGGAGAATCTGCCTCGAATCTTCCATTCCTCGAACGTGGTGTCTCCGTTCATCCAGCTCTCCTTTAACGTCTCTGGTAACCTCTTATAAATTTCCCGATAGTGATCTTGTACCTCGGTCCAGATTTTTGAGATTTCCGAGGCCGTTATGACGTCTGTTTATGAAATTTGACTTCCCAAGAGTGTGGCTACCATAGAGAAAGTTGAGTCCTGCGCGTAGATTTTGTATCCACCAACTTTGCCGAACCTGCTGTGAGTCACCGTCGTTTCTCCACGGACACGTCAGAGCCTCTTGCACCCACGGTCGCGTTCTCTGAGGATAAAGGCGGTTTCGTCTCGCCGCGTGAGCCGTCTGCCGCGTCCGGGCCGACGTCGGAGAGCAAGCGGTGTTGACGGGCGTCCCGGTCTCCCTGGCGATCTGAGAGGGAGAGCCGTCGACGTTTCCCCGCTAACTCGGACGGCGCTCCAGGTTCTGGGGAGACAGCCTTTCTGGGGTCGGCCGCGGCCCCTTCTCTAGCTGAGCCGCTCACACGGAAATTGCGTTTTAACGAATCCTTCTTCTGTGTCTACGGAGACGGTCAGCGTGTGAATGTGCGAACCTTCCTTGCTGCCTGAGAGTCCTCGTGGTCTGGGCGGGGAGCACAGCTCCTCCAGGGCAGGGAGGAGGGGGAGGAGTGAAGGCCCCACGCGCCCCTCCCCTGCTATCGGGCCTCCTGCAGCCCCTCCCTTGTGTTTTCCTGCCCGCGGCATTTGCCTCCTTGGTGTCCAGTAGTCACGCAGGTGTCTCCCCCGGGACCCACAGCCCTTCCCCGACCCGCCTCCTAGTCCAGCACGCACACCAAGCTGACGTTTCTGTGTCACCCTGCGGCCGAAGTACCGACCACCGGGGACAGCCCCAGGGCCCAGAGCCCGCTGGAAGTACTTACCCGGCCAGTCCGAAGCCGTTCCCCTGCCCTACCTTGCCTGTCCTGTGGAGCCCTCGCTCCAGGCCTGGTGCTCCCCCTGCGGCCCTTGGGAGTGTGGGCCTCTCTTGTCTGGGGATCTGTGACGCTGAGCTTATCTTTCAGTGGTATGGACCTCTGTGTCACCACGCAGTCGCCTTCATAGATGACCTTTATATGACCCTGCACCTTTGTAAATGCCCCTGGCCTGGCTCGGCCCCCTGTGCCTGCAGCTGCCGGCTGGGCCGCGCGGGGAGCGTCCGTCCAGGGATCCTGCCTGGAGGTGGCCTCCGTCCCTCCGCTCCTCCCTCCCTTCCTCACTAAGCCCTTGCCGGGTGTCGGCACCTGCGCTGGAGCCGGGCTGGAGGAACCGAGCGAGGCCGGGATGCCTGGAGATGTCGGTCATCGCATCCGGGTGGAGGCCAGGTAGAGGCCAAGCTACTGACATCTAGGGGTGGAGGAGGGGACACCGCTGAGCGTCCCGCCACGGCCACGGGGCCGCCTCGAGGGCTGGGGAGCCCCGTGCGAGCGGAGGCGCGGCTGGCCCCAGGGGCCGCGGAGGCCTGGAGGCGCCCCTGCCGCACACCTGGTCTGCTGGCCCCAGAAGCGGTCCAGCTCCCTGGGGGGACAGGCGTGGTGGCAGGCGAGGTCCTGTTCCCATTCCACAGGTGCCCTCTGCTTCTGAGGATTCGGAAGGAAAGATGCCTTCCCCGCTTTACACGGGAGCAAAATGGGCCGGCGAGCTCTGCTCCCCACGCTGGCCCGGCCGGCCACCAGCCCCCCCCCCACCCCCGCACACCCCCGCACTCCCGGCGCCGGGGCCGCTGGTCCGGAGGCTCTGCTCCAGGTCCCGGAGACCCTGGGAGCTCGGCCCGCGGGATCCTGCTTCGGGACCCTGACGAGACGGAGCCGCTCGGATCTCTCGGGACACAGCACTTGGCTAATCGGAAGGAAAATTAACCCTCGGGAGGTCTCGGGGCCTCCTGGCGTCTCCCGGGGGTGACAGGAAGTGTGACGCCCAGGCTGCGGGGCGGCCGAGCAGGACGCGGGGGCAGCGAGGTCCCTCCAGGCCCACCCATCCCCCCTGGGCCACGGCACACTCGAGGCAGGGCTGCCCCCTCCCCGCTCTAGCCTCCAGGCCTGGCCGCCCCGTGGGGGTTTGTCGACCTGGCCTCTGCACTGCCCTTGGGCGCAGGCCTGGGGCTTGTGAGTGGGGGCAGGTGTGGGCTCTGCAGCCGGGCCTCGGTTTGCCCGTCTGTAAAGGGGGCTGGAATGTCTTGCTGTCCGTGCCACACCCAGTGCTTAAGTGTTAATATTGTGTCAGGGGTCCCCAGGGTGGGGGCGGGGGGAGTCCAGGCAGGCTGGGCGGGCCCAGGTCAGGGAGGGACTGACCCGAGGGAAAAATGCAGCCCCTGGCTGGGCGGAGGCTCCAGGGCGACGCCAGGACTCTCCCGGGGTGGGTGGGGACCCTGCCTGCCCCTGGCTGTGCCTGTCCAGTGACCTGTGTGTCAGAACAGCCCGGGAGGGAAGAGGGAGGGCAGGTTGGGGCTGCCGGTGCCGGCCCTGGTGCTGCGGGGACCTTGGGCTCCTGTGCTCGCTGCCGGAGTTCTGTTCCCTGGCCGCCGGGGAAGACAGCTCCCTGCTTCCCTTGCAGTGGCCGGGCCGGGTGGCTGCTTCCGGGGGCCGGGGAAGGTGGGCACAGGGGCCTACAAGCCGGTGACACGCACGCTTCCGCCTTTTACCAGGAAAGGTTTCAAACAGGCTCGAAACTGATGGGGCACGGTGGCAGGCGGGTGGCCCGAGATCAGCCTGGGGGTAGTCTACACCGCGGAAAGTGGCATACCCTACCAACCGGGCTGAGTCCCGGGAGCCGCCCTGCACCCCGCCTCTCGGCCCGGGCGAGGGCTCGGCCCTGTAGGGCTGCCTCTGGGGTCCACCTGGTCACCCTCTGTCCCCAGACCGAAAGAGCCCAGCAAAGGCCGGTCGGCCAAAGACGTCTGTGCATGTCTCAGGTCAGAGGCCTAAAGGAGAGTTGGCCGCCCCACCTCCTCTCCGCGGCCCTGCTCGCACTCCCTCTCCTGGTGGCTTGGAGAACGCCAGAGCCCTGTCCCCAGCATTCCCGGGGTGGTGGCTGTGGCGGCCAGCCTGGGGGCCGCCTGGGTCCCCAGAGGAGCGTCTCGTCCTTACTCCTGGGAAGTGCATGGCCACCTGCATGTGGTGAGCGACGGGGCCCCCACCGCGGTCTCAGGGCCCGAAACCCACCGCCGCCGGGTGAACCCCCAGGGTCCTTCACTGTCCCTGCTCACGGGAAGAAGTGACGACATGGGGCTATCGAAGCCTCGCCTGAGAAAGCCGGTCTGCGGGCAGCGATGGCCAGGTTTGGGGCAGGGGACCCTGAGCTTGTGGGGGGGCAGCTGTCGTGTCCTGCCCGGCCCGCTCGGTGGCGGTGGGCTCGCAGGGGATCCTTGGGAGGGGAGCTCACCGCCGCCCCCCGCATGCTTGGGGGAATGTCTGTCCGGGTGCCGGGGGGGGGGGTGCCCAGCCGGTGCCTCCGACCCCGTCTCTCCTCCGCGCTCCCTCTGTCCTGCTAACACGCCTCCACTTGTCCACTCGCTGTCCTTTGACCCGCGGCTCTTCCGACAGAGCCCGCCGGGAGCCAGCCGCGTGTTCCCCGCATCTCCCCGGTGCCTCGGTTTACCGTTGCTGGACCGCGTGCACCTGTGCGCGATGTCTAATTCTTTTAAATATTTATTTATTTTTGAGAGAGAGACAGGGCACGCGCAGGGGAGGGGCAGGGAGAAGGAGACACAGACTCCGAAGCAGGCTCTCGGCTCCCAGCTGTCAGCGCAGAGACCGACTCAGGACTCGAACCCACAGACCTCGAGATCATGACCTGAGCCGAGATCGGACCCTCGACCGACCGAGCCCCCGGGCGCCCTGGGGCTGTCCTCACGCCCACGGTGGGTCGTTTCTTAAATGTCTTCCGTCAATGGCGCTTCCTGCTCTCTGCCAGTCCTTCCCCAGACTCCTCTCTGTGGTGCTTTGGCGGCGAGAGCTCATGCTTAGTAGCCACTCCGCGGAGACTTCCTCGACGCCGGCGAGTCCGGAACTTGTGGCCTCCGCTCCTGAAGCGGCGAGGCTGGCCAGCAAGGCCCTGGCTCGCACTTTCCTCCCCCGAGGACCGCACTGGTGTCCTGGGGCTGCCCTGCCCACGTGCTACAAACTGGGGTTCAAACCACAGACGTCTGTTCTCAGGCGTGGAGGCTGCTTACCTGAAATCCAGGCGTCGACGGGGCAGGGGCGCGGCCGAGGGGGCTCTGGGGCAGGGCGTGGCTCTGCCTTTCTCCCGGCTTCGGGTACCGCCGGCGGCCCTTGGCATTTCTCGGCCTGGGGTCACAGCACCCCTATCTCCACGTTCTCCTGGGTCTGTGTCTTTCTCTTCTAAGGACACGACTCGCACTGGGCCAGGGCCCGTCCTAATCCCGCGTGACCTCAGAATTACTTCCCTCTCCTCCTTGGGTTTGGGCAGATCGAGAACTAAGGAGACAGATGGACGGAGGACATCCGTAGCTGCATTACTGATAAGGGTGGGCTCAGCAGGGGACGCCCCCGCCCCCCACAGATGGGCTTAGTGATAACAAGAGCCTTCTCACCTGGCCCCTTACCTGGGCGACCTTAAACTTACCTGCCACACGAGGGGGCGGGGGGAAGCAGCCTGGGGGAGGCAGTCTGCAGGGACGGCCTCGGGGTCAGTCCTCCTTCCTGGGGCGGTGAGGAGCCCACGAGCCACCTCCTGGTGCTTCAGAAAGGGGTGAGCCCGCCTCTAGGACCCGGGTGGGGAGGATGGGAGGAGAGGGAGCTGTTCCCCTGTGGCGGCGACGGCACCCTGTCCCTGCGCTCCTGAGCCTCCGTCCCCATCAGCAAAGGGAGAAGGGGGCTCTGCCTTCTCCAGAGCCCAGAGCCCGCTGCCGCCTCCGCCCCGAAGGCAGAGAGGGCGTCCCCGATGGCCGCTTTCGTGGAAGGCAGGTGGGTGCAGACGACGAAGGCGCCACTCCGTCTCGCCAGCATTCCACCGCTCCTGCGTGACTCGGCAGCCCTGACCCAGCGGCTGGGTGCCAGGGACACCCCGCAGGTTCCGAACCGTGCCGGTGGCACGCGGGGGAGCCGTGGGTCCCCTGTGGGTTCCTGTGGCTCAGGAGGGCTGCTTTGCTATTTCGGAATGCCGCGAGGAGCGGAGTGGGGGGCGCTGTTGGAGACAAGAGGCTGTTTCTCGTGGCGAAATAACTGTCGCGTCACTTGCTGGTCTCAACGGGTGACAGGGGCGTGCTCACTTTGGTGGCACCTGTTCTGTGCCCGTTCCCCTATTTACACCATCGCGGTGACGGTGAAAACACGCCGTGCACCCGTGGCTCCCGGGGGTTGCCCTGGAGAGCCCCCTTCTCTCCCTAGACCTTCGAAGCCACGGCAGCGCACCGGGACCATTTTCGCCACTGTGTGACGTCTCCGGCTTTCTGGGACAGTTCATTCATTCACGCCAGGACGGATCTGGGCTCCGAGGAGGAGGCTGGGTCCCCGCACAGAGGGACGGCCGTGAGGGACATGCGGGAGGAGCCCAGAGCACATGGAGAAGAACCCTGTGTTGGGGGGAGTCCCGAGACCCCCGTCCAGCTTCCCGGGAGCACAGCAGGAATGAACAGTCGGCTCTGGGAATGACCACTCTGAGGCGTGGTCTGTGTCCTCGCCAGCCCCGGATTTCTGCTTCTGGCAGGAAATGAGAGCAAACAGGAGCGAGAACCCTGTGAGCACTGCCAGGAAGGGCCTGGGTCGGCCCCCAGGACTGGTCCTGGGGGTCGGCCTCGGGGTCACCTCAATCCCTCTGATGCCTGGGTTGGTTTCCCATCATCGCCACTCAGTACTCCCACTGTGCCCTTCCCAGGGCTGACAGTGATTGCCTAGATGCTGGTGCTTTACCCTCTGACCCATCCATCCTCTTACCTACCCATCCACTCACCCATCCCTCCCCCCATCCATCCATCTGCCATCTATCCACCCATCCATCCACCTGTCCATCCACCCGTCCATCCACCCATCCATTCATCTGTTTATCATCCATCCATCATCCATCCATCCACCCACCTATCCATCCACCCACCCTTCCATCCACCCACCCATCCATCCACCCACCCATCCATCCATCCATCCGTCCACCCACCCATCCATCCACCCACCCATCCATCCACCCACCCATCCATCCATCCATCCACCCATCCATCCATCCATCCATCCATCCATCCATCCACCCATCTCTCCACCCACCTACTCATCCATCCATCCATCCATCCATCCACCCACCCTTCCATCCACCCACCTATCCATCCACCCACCCATCCATCCATCCATCCGTCCACCCACCCATCCATCCATCCATCCATCCACCCATCTCTCCACCCACCTACTCATCCATCCATCCATCCATCCATCCATCCACCCATCTCTCCACCCACCTACTCATCCATCCATCCGTCCATTCATCATGTATCCACCCACCATCCATCCGTCTACCATCCATCCATCCATCCGTCCAGCCATCTGTTTATCATCCATCCACCATTATCCATCATCCATCCACCCGTTCCCCATCTATTCGGCAGTCATTTACAGAGCACCTGCCATGCCAAAGTGCTGGGGGCCCAGAGGTTACCCAGGATCGCCATGGGTCCTATACTCTGGATTGGGCTTCCCGCTGGGGGAACAGACAAGGAGCGATGGTCTCCAATGGTGGGAAGCCTGTAAAAGAAATAAAATAGCGAGATGGGATAGAGAGTTATGAGGTCCCTGAGGAGCTCGGTAAGTAGCCTGCTCTTCTGTTCTGAGTCCTGAGCCCATGGAGAAATGAGTCAAAAAAGGAAGTAGCTGGAAACCACAAAACCTTTACTGGGCTGATTTTTTCCCCCAGTGAGGCAGGCTCAGTGCCAGCATCATGAGTCCTTTAGGGGCCATGGAAATGTCTGAAATCTTTTTAAAAACAGAAGAAAACACAATCCAGCTTAGACTATACTCATCTTCGTACGAACACAGTTGTGAAATACATTTTTTAAAGGTCGCATTCAGAGTAAGGGACCTACAGAGGTCACCTTGTGGGCTCACCCTTTACTCCCGACGGAGGCTGGCCAGAGGACGCACCTTAGTGTGAAGGCCGGGAGGGCCTCCCGCCCCGGCATAAGAGCGGGCTGCCCAGCACTGGGTGGACCCCGCCCCCATCACCCAGCCCTTCCTGCCCCGGGGGTAGGATGAGGACAGCAGGAGAGGCAGGGATTAGAGCGATCTATTTTCCTCCGTAGAGGGGACCTCGGGAGCTGGGGAGACGGGCCCCGACGTCTCCCCCACCATGACTGCAGTCGGCTGGGAGGGACGCCGCTGCCCGTGTCCCCAGCGTCCCCGCAGTCCGGGCTCGCCCCCAGGGTTAGCGAGGCCGGCCCCGAGGCCCCGGGCGTGCCAAGGCTGACGATTCGTGCCCCCACCCCGTGTCTGCCCCACTGTCCCCCGCGTGGAAGAGGTTGTGCGGCGACAACACAGAGCCTTCCGTAACCACGTGGTCGCTGCGGGAGGTGTGTGGCTTCCATGATCACGCTTCCGGATGGGAACGGTTCCGAGGTGGAATCCCACCAACTACCGATCGCGGACGTTATGTGAGCATCCATCGTCTTGCCTCAAGGACGAAAAGCCGAAGCCCCAGACTTTCGAGTTCATGTCCCCAGAGACCTTATCCAAGCTCCCTGCTCCCGCAGTCCCCCGGAGGGAGCTGGCCGCTGCGGCAGGTCCCTGGGGGAGGTCGCCCGGCATGGGGGAGGGGGTGACCCTCCCTCCGGTGGCCTTTCTGACCATTACCAGAGGCTCTCGCAGCTGGGGTTCGGCCGTCGGGTGAGGTTTTGGGGAGGCAGGGGCCTCCGCCTGCCGTGGCCACCTGCAGCAGACGTGAGGTGCCCGCAGAGCTTGGCCTTTCCGGTGGCGGCTTCCTCTCCCGGGCACAGCTCCCGGGGTGCCCACGGCGGGGACGGTGCGTCCACCTTGCAGGAGCAGGGTGGGGGGCAGAGCGGGACGCCTGTGGCTGACGAGGCCCACGGGGGCTCCCTGCGCTGGGGACTCACCGGAGATTTCCAGAGGGGGACTTTTTACAGAATGGTTTACTTTTGAAAAGCACTATTATATTTTATTTTACACTGAAAAAAAGAAACTTTATGTTTTAGAAAAGTTTTAGGCTCATGTAGAAATCGGGAAAATGATGCTGAGATTGGCCACGTACCAGCGTCCCTGTTATTGCCTGGCGGTGGCTTGGCGTATTTGTCGCAGCTGAGGGCCAATCCTGATGCGCTGTTATTAACACACGCCCGTACTGTTCACAGACTTGCGTTGTTTCCCCCTAATGTCCTTTCCTGCCCAGGATCCCATCCGGGTGCTCCCCTCCAGCCACGGTCCCTCAGCTCCTCCTGGCTCCCATGTCGGAAGGTTTTCCTTTTGAGAGCCCCTCGGGCTGTGGGTGCAGAATGTGTTGGTGGCCCTCGGGGCTTGTGGCTCCGGGTGCCCAGCACTCGGGCTGCTCCGAGGACCCCGGTCGGTTCTGGCTGATCCCCTCTTTCGCATGTGGTTTGCATGTTGTGGTTTGGATATCGTGGTTTGCATGTCATGGTTTGTGTGTTGTGGTTTGCGTGTGGTTTCCATGTTGTGGTTTGTGTGTGGTTTCCATGTTGTGGTTTGCGTGTGGTTTGCCTGTCATGGTTTGCGTGTGGTTTGCGTGTGGTTTTGCATCCCCCCGTTCTTCTCTCTGCTTGTGGAGAGAGGGGCCTGGAGCAGGAGAGCCATGAGTGGGGACCCCTGCATTTGCCCGGGTGACCCCACAACTCCCACACCGCCCCTGCCCTGCTTCCGCAGCCTGTCTGTGGCCTTGTGCCGCCCCCTCCCCAGGGACCCACAGCCTGGAGGCAAGCGGGGACAGGGAGGGGCGTGGGGACCGCTGACCGCGGCCCATGAGAGTCTCCCCGTTGTCTTTCACGGGTCTCCCGCCCGCCCCAGGGTCTTCGGTGCACATCTGACCGCACCCCCAGTCTCAGGAAAATCGCGGGAACGTGGGCCGTGCCGGCCAAGACCCGCACCTCGGGGGACGAGGGGCCTCACCTCGCAGGCGACGGCGCCCTACAGCTCGCACCCTGGCTGAGCAGCCCGTGTGGCAGGTCCTCCGGGGCCGCCCGCCGCCCCGCCCCCAGAAGCCTTGCGTGCGGCTGGGTGTCCTCTGAGGACGGCAGGGTCTTCCCACTCACGTGCTGCCCCGGAGTCCCCGGTGTCCAGCTCGCCCACGGGGGACGGTGCTGCCACAGGGGCGGCGAGGACGAGCGGCTTCGGGGCCGTCCCCGGGGACCCCTGGCCCAGCAGCTGCACTTCTCACCGTCTGGCTGTGCGCCGGGCTGGGGAAGTACCTGCCCTTGGGGACCCTTCTCTTTGGGGACAGAGTCACGCCCTGCCACGTCCGGGGTAGGGCCTGTTGTTTGGCAACCAGACAAGTGGGGAACGTGGCTGGGACAGGCCAAGCCCTGGTGGGTGGAGGGAGCCGGGAAGGAGGAGAAGGTGGTTGGGGAGGCAGAGCCGGAGGAGGGGGAGGGGAGAGGAACGGGGAGGGGCAGAGAGGGGAGGGGGAGGGGCAGAGTGATGGGAGAACTGGGGGGCAACACTCAGAACTCGGTGTCCCCTGGATTCTCCCACCGGCCCGCTGGGTGGCCAGCTGGCTTTACCTCGTACACTTTCAGGGACGGGGAGCTCACCACCTCACAAGGCAGAGGTTTCCGACGGCCAACTGCTCCGTCCCAGCCTGTTTTCCTGCGGCTCCCCCAGAGACCCTGCTGTGCTCACTGGTCCCCAGAACAGCCTGCCCTCTTGCCTGGTTATTATCATTATCCGCCTCCCTTTTGGGTCCCCTGGGTCCCCAACTCCCCCGAGACAGGAGCCTGTGCAGGCCAGACTGCCTCGAGGGACCCACATCAGTCTATTTGTGGCAGGAAAGGTTAGTCGGCTCCTGGGAAATGTCAGGGAGCAAGCTGAGCTGGCCCGCGGCGAGGCCCCGTGACGCCCTGTCACTTTACGAGTCTCTCCCTTAGTCAGTGGAGGAGAAAAACACGCCGCGAAGGTTTTCCAAGGCGAACACAGCAGAGCGGGGCGTTCTCTCCGCGTCTGAGCTTGTCCCCAGAGGACGAGTCTGGCAGAGCTGCCGACCCTGGCCCCGCATGGCGAGGGCTGTGTCCCGGGTGGACTGCCAGGCCCCCAGGCTTGGGCTGGAGGACCGGAGCGGGCAGTCCGTCTACGCCATGACGCCACGGAGCAGACAGGGAAACGGCGCAGGGAGGGGCAGGCGCCCACTCCAATCAGAGAGTGAGCTTGTGGAGGAGCAAGGACTGGGACCCAGGACCTCTGAGAGAGTCGTCAGAGGGACGCTAGCCTGCTAGACTAGAAACTTCTTCACTACTTCACCATTTACTTACCTAGCCACCCATCCATCCACCTCTCCACCCATCCACTTCTCTACCCAGCCATCCACCCATCCATCTACTCACCCTTCCATCCATCCATCCGTCCATCCATCCATCCACCCACCCACCATCCACCAATCCATCCATCCATCCACCAATCCATCCATCCATCCATCCATCCATCCACCCACCCACCCACCATCCACCAATCCATCCATCCGTCCATCCATCCATCCATCCATCCATCCACCCACCATCCACCAATCCATCCATCCATCCATCCATCCACCCACCCACCCACCATCCACCAATCCATCCATCCATCCATCCATCCACCCACCCACCCACCATCCACCAATCCATCCATCCGTCCATCCATCCATCCATCCATCCACCCACCATCCACCAATCCATCCATCCATCCATCCACCCACCATCCACCGATCCATCCATCCACCCATCCATCCATCCACCCACCCACCCACCATCCACCGATCCATCCATCCATCCATCCATCCATCCATCCACGCACCCACCTATCCATCCATCCATCCATCCATCCACCCACCCACCATCCACCGATCCATCCGTCCATCCATCCATCCACCCACCATCCACCATCCACCGATCCATCCACCATCCATCCATCCACCCATCCATCCACCCACCCATCCATCCATCCATCCATCCACCCATCCATCCACCCACCCATCCATCCATCCATCCATCCATCCATCCATCCATCCATCCCTCCACCCACCCATCCATCCATCCATCCACCCATCCATCCACCCACCCATCCATCCATCCATCTATCCCTCCACCCACCCACCCATCCATCCATCCATCCATCCATCCCTCCACCCACCCATCCATCCATCCATCCATCCACCCACCCATCCATCCATCCATCCATCCATCCATCCATCCATCCACCCATCCATCCACCCACCCATCCATCCATCCATCTATCCCTCCACCCACCCACCCATCCATCCATCCATCCATCCATCCCTCCACCCACCCATCCATCCATCCATCCATCCACCCACCCATCCATCCATCCATCCATCCATCCACCCATCCATCCATCCATCCATCCATCCATCCATCCATCCATCCCTCCACCCACCCACCCATCCATCCATCCATCCATCCATCCATCCACCCATCCATCCATCCACCCACCCATCCATCCATCCATCCATCCATCCACCCACCCACCCATCCATCCATCCATCTATCCATCTATTCATTTGTCCATCCATCCATCCATCTAATAACTATTTACTAAAGGACCTAGTGGGCAGCAGACACTACAAAGAATACCTACAACCAAAACGGAGCTCCTTCTGTACCCACGGGCATCTCACACTGGGAGGCATGGGCCCCGCCCTCTTTTCTGTCCCTCCCCCTTCACCCGGCCACTTCGCCCCCACAAAGGTCTAGATGAGGAGTGCAGTGGTAGGTGCCTGGGACCTGGGGCCGAGGCCTCCAATTGAAATCCTGGCTCCCCCTACTTGCTGCGTGAAGTCAGTCGCTGGTGCCGTAGGCTCGGGATGGGGGCCATGGGGTTGACGCACGTGGGCGTGGCCAGGCGCCCAGCTGAGTACCGCCTGCACTGGCACCGGTGTGCACTCATGGGGTGGGTGGTCCGTGGGGGTGACGGACACAGGCGTAAAGGCCCAGTCCTCACGGCAGCCGGTGCGTGGTGACCATGACTTGATGAAGAGGGGCGGCTCTCTCTAGTGCACAGACCCGCTGCCCCGGGGACCCCCGTCAGGCAGTGGGGCCATCCCCAATGCCCCTTGGTGACCACGCCCTTCACGCACCCCCGGAGCCCGACAGGAGCCGAGACTGGGACAACGAGCTGGCCTGGAACCCGTGCTGGGCAGTGTGCCGTGCAGCACCGCCACCCCCCCCCCCCGACCGCGGCAGGCAGAGAGGCCGTGGAAAAGGAACAGGTGCCACCCTGTGTCAGGGACGATGGCCTGTGCTCTCTGGCGAAGCAGCGACAACTCGTGCCTTGTCCCAGGGAGTCAGCCGTCTTCCCCGAAGGGTCCGGCCTGACTCCCTGGCTCCCAGGGGCCCTGTGATCCTTGGCACCACGGAGACCTCTGTCTGCCCCACGTTTGCCTGAAATCCTCTGTCCAGCCCGCCCCTTCGTGAGGGCCACCAGGCTTAGTGGCATTGGGAGCCCCAGCTGCCCCCGTCCCCCCACGATCCCACAGGCCCATGGCTGGTCCCGTGCCTGGAGCTGTCTGGCCCTTCTGCCCGCCCTCAGGCCACTGCTTAGGACGGTCCCAGGATGACCCCTGGGTCACTGGAGCCTGTATGCGGTGGGCGCTTGGTGGGCGTGGGCAGAGCAGACGCGCCGGCTGGAGGGGAAGGCACAGCCCGCGCTCCTACTGTGTGCCGGACTCCAGCATGTGTGGTTGCTAGGGTCCTTGGGAGGCGAGTTTTCAAAGAGAGAGAGAGAGAGAGAGGGTGGAAGAGAGTGACGAGGGGGGAGAGAGAGAGAGAGCGAAGGCGAGAGGGAGGGAGAGGGAAGGGGGAATGGAGGGGAGGGGAGGGAGATAGGGAGGAGAGGAGGGAAGAAGAGAGGGGGGAGGGGCAGGGGAGGGGGGAGGAGGAGGGAAGTGAGGTGCCTGGGGGACACACCAGATCGGAGCCCCGAAGGCCAGCCCGGCAGCTCCTGGAAGCCTCCCCACCCCCAACTTCGGAGCCAGGAAGCTGCCCTTCGGGGTCATGACGTCCGGCTTCTAGGGCAGCCCCGGCAGGCGCCGTTGGCGCCTTCCCCGCGGGTCGGGAGTGCGGGGGAACCACGCCGGGGACTCAGCCACTGGCGCGGCTGCGGGCGGACACGTGCCCCAAGGTCCCCCGTCCCTGGTGCCGGTGCCGGTCGGTCGCACGCCTGCCCACCTGGCCAGCCGTCCGCCGCCGCGTCGCAAACACGCCTTTACTGAAAACGCGCCACGCGGACCCGCTGTGTCCACGCTGGGACGGAGTTTCCGAACTGCGGGCGCCATGGGGGCGCCCCGGCCACTGACGAAACGGAAGGTCCCTGCACGTCCCCACCAATGCTTGGTTTTGTCAGAGTTTGACGGTTTTGAGAACGTAGCGATTTCGACGGGCCTTTCCCGAGGTGCTGAGGAGGGTCCAGGTAGATGAAGGCCAGGGCTTTGGGGCCGACTCCCCTTCTCTCGTTCTCTCTCGTTCTCTCTCGCATACCTCCTGTCTCCGCGACTCGCCGCGCCGCAGTCGGGACGGTGTCTTTAGGTTCTGCACCTGTTCCTTTGCCGCGGCTCGTCTGCGGTCCAATGGGCCCTGGAGTTCGAGTTTCCACCATTACGTATTTCCCGCTCTGAGCGCTTTGGCGAGGGTGATTTTTCAAACCTTTCTGATATTTTGGTTTCTCGTTTGGTTCTCACGTTGCCATCATCCGAAGCCCTCGAGGGGCTGCCTGCTGTGTTCCCTCCCTCCCGCCCATTCCAGCTCAGGGGGCCTTTCTCCCGGTATATTTAGGCATTTTCGATTATAAGCTGCTCATGGGACTGAAATTCACTGGTGGTCATTCTCTGAAGCCCAGGAGGAAGTGGGCCTGCGGGGGGGCTGCATACAGTTGTGCAAGCCGTGCACTGCACGACTCTAGGGGCATCGCTAGATAAAGCACAACCTGGTGGTGATCCCGGGGCGTGGAGGGATCCGTGTTTGCTTCTGCCGGGCGCCTGCAGGCCTGCCAGCCCCGCTCCCCTCTAACGGGAGTTGTGGGGCCGTGCGAGTGTTTTCTTTTTTTTTTTTAATTGAAGCATAGTCGCCATCCAGCGTTATACAGTGTCAGGCGTACAGCGTAGGATTGGACAGTTCTGCGCTGTGTTGACTGCGACGAGTGTCACCGGGCAGCGTTATGACAGTCTCATCGACGACTTTCCCTCCGATGTATTTCTCACTGCGATGACTTATTTTATAGCTGGAAGTTGGTACTTCTCAAGCCCCCTCCCCTGTTTCGCCCCCGCCTCCCGCCCCTGCCCTCTGGCGACTGCCAGTTTGTTCTCTGCATTTACGATTCAGTTTCTGGCTCTCGTTTTAGTTTTTAGATTCCGCATGTCAGTGAAATCCTATGGTGTTGTCTTTGTCGGACTTAGCTCGCCGAGCGCAGTGCCCTCCACGGGCCACCGAGCCTCGAGCGGTCAGCCTGCCAACCGCCCGCCAGGGCTGCCTTGCGCTTCCAAAGGCTCGTGACCAGGATTCTGCCTTTGTGGGGTGTCACCGAGACGGGATCACGTGGCACGCGGCCCGCGGAGGCTGGCTTCCTTCGGGGGGCGGTTAAGGTCTATCATGTGAGTTCCTTCGAATTCCGGATCAGGGCTCCGCTGCCGGATGGGCCGCGCGCGCGTCCGTCCCCTCCCCCTGGCCGAGGACGTCTGGTTTTCGGGGATGGGGAGGGAGCTTTCCGTCCAGCGCACCAGGACTTTCAAGAAAACGGTCACGTTTGAGCCACAGCATTTTTATCTTGTTGTTATGTTATGTTTATGTTACCGTGTTTTACGGGGGCGCGAGCGGGCCGGCACGGGGGAACAGGACGCCGGCAGGGAGAGGCGTCCGGCCAACGGCCTCCTTCCCTAGATCGTGGGGGACCTGCAGGCCCGGCGGCCCGGCGCTGTGAGCAGGCAGCCGTGTGCTTCACGAGGGTCCCTCGGTGCCCTCCGGGCTCAGGCGGTGACGCCGGTGAGGACGCGGAGCCCAGCGGTGCGATCCAGCCGTCGCCGTGACCGCCCGGCCGGAAACTTCATTTGTATCTCACCCCGTTCACTTGCCGTGACAGTACGGGCCGGGGGCCTGTTATCACTGCCACGCTGTGAACGCGGACGTGGAGTCCAGCAGTCTGCTCGCAGCCCGGGGACCGCGGTGAAGCCTGGATTTGACTCCCCGGGCCCCCCCCGCCCCCAGGGCGCCCCGCAAATGCTGGTTCTCACAGGAGCTGATTCCACTTCTATTTAATGCAACTTCTGGTGCCTTGCAGTTGGAAGCTTCTGCTCTGTTTTGGGCTCTTTGCCCGCTGGTTCTGCGTCTAGTTTTCTTCCCCCTTGCCTTCTTTTAGTTTATTTCCCCCCAGGCTCATCTTTGAGAATTTTCGAGCAAACGGAAAAGTCGAAGGAATAAGACCATGACCCCCTGAACGCCCTCCAGTTAGGGTCGCCACGGCTGGTGTTTTGCCATCTGTATACGGATATGTACACACGCACGGGCGCGTGCGCAAATAACACACATGTGTGTACACGTGTGCGCGTGCGCCCAGCTGCTCTCTGAAGCGTGCGCTGCAAACCCGCACGCCCACCGCGCCCTGCCAGCACCTCACCGCAGCTCAGCCTTGAACTTCCGCCAGCCCGGCGGGCGCGAGGTGTTGTCCTGTTGCGGTTCTCTTTCGCCCGTCCCTGGTTCTGCACGCGGGGTCCCGTCTGTGCGTCGCCAG
Source organism: Paguma larvata (assembly GCA_030068075.1). Taxonomy (NCBI): domain Eukaryota; kingdom Metazoa; phylum Chordata; class Mammalia; order Carnivora; family Viverridae; genus Paguma; species Paguma larvata. The sequence goes on along the minus strand of CM057823.1, from coordinate 193,399,458 downwards.
CCCTCCCTGCCCCGTGGCGTCGGCGCGCCCGAGGGTTGACGCTCCCGGCTTCTGGGAGGTGAGCCGCCGATTTCAGACCGGTACCCCAAACCGGTCTCCTGACTTAAGGCCCGAAGCGAGCCCTGCGGGTTCCCCTGCAGAGTCACGTAGCATCGCAGGGTGCCTTCGGGCGCGAGGGAGTGCAAGTCAGCCAATCTGTTGGCTTTTGCGACACGCGGGCCTGGCAGGAGAGGCGGCTCCGGGGGCGCCTGGGGGGCTCAGTCGGTCCGGCTTCCGACTCTTCATTTCCGCTCAGGTCGTGATCCCAGGGTGGCAGGATCAAGCTCTGTGTCAGGCTCCGCCCTGAGCGTGGAGTCTGCTTGAGAGTCTCCCTCTCTGTCTCTGTCTCTGTTTCTCCCTGCCTCTGCCCCTCTCGCTCGCGTGCTCTCTCTGTCTCTCTCCCTCTCTAAAATTAAAAAAACTAAAAGGCAGCTTACCTCACCCTAATATGATGGTTCCGTCCTTGGACCTCGGAGACGAGTCAGGGACCCGGTGTGACGGAGCCGTCGTGTCGGTGCGCAGGAGCTTCAGGTGAGGTATGCCCCGGCAGTTCCGGAGGTCACCAAGGACAGTCCTTACCCTCCGTGTGCGGCGTCTGCAGGGCCGGCTTGCCCGAGTGTGGCTCCCTGGTGCTCTCGAGCTGTTGGCTGGCCGCCCCGGGGGCTCTGACGCCTCCACTCCCTCCTGCGCACCGACACGACGGCTCCGTCACACCGGGTCCCTGACTCGTCTCCGAGGTCCAAGGATGGAACCATCAGATTAGAGTGAGGTAAGCTTCTTGTAAACCACACGGGTCCCTCAGTGACAGAGCTGGCGGGCAGGCGCCCCACACGCTGGGGCTCGGGCCATGAGTATCCACGTGGCAGTCGTGGCCGGGAGTGCATGGCGGCCTTTCCTGCTTCTGGGCGCACACCCGCATGCCAGATGGCTGCGTCTCCTGGAAATCTGATCCGTGGATAACTGCGGGAGTTGTGTTCATTACGAAAATTTTCATAACGGAAGAATAATACAGGAAAATAGTGTAACGCCCCCACCCCCACAGGGGCCCCGTGACCGGACAGACCGCCGCGCGTGCCCGTTCTCTCCTTCGCCCTCTCCGTGAGGCGGGACGAGTCGGCGTGGGCCGCGGACACCGTGACCCGCGACCCCTCGTCCTCGGCCTTCGGCCTCAAAGGACGGGCGTTCCCTACACAACCGGTTTCACGACCGCATCCGAGAGGATTAACCATCACTTCCACGGAGCGCCTGCCGTCCTGTCCAGGTTAAGAGCGTCCCCAGTGTCCCCAAATCTCTTTTGTGGCCGTTAGTTTGAACCAAGATGGCGCCCCGCGTCCCTTGTCTGTCCCTTTTGTACCCTCGATCTGGAGGAGCGCCTTGATAGAGCATTTTTTAGCATTTCATTCTGTCTCCTACTGGCTTATTTTATATCTCCTCAAAACCTTTCTGGCCCTCCTCCTGGCTCGTAGACGATCTCGCGAGTCCGAGTCCTCCCAGGGCCCAAGGGGCGAGGGCTCTCTGGGGTGTCTCGGAAGAGTCCCGTGCCGCCGGGGGGCTTGGGCGCCCCCCGTCCTAATACCACCATCTTTGGGGTTTCGGTTCAACATGTGAGTTTCGGGGGGACACCACCAGCAAATCACGGCACGCTACTTCTAATGAGACGCTGGAAGGTTCTTATTTTTCTCTTGTGTGAAACGTTTTCTTTTCTCCTGGCTGCTTTAGAGATTCTTCTTCCATCGCTGGTTTTCGGCCTTGGATGATAAAGTGCCTTGGTGTGAGTGTGAGTGTGTGTGTGAGTGTGTGTGAGTGTGTGTGAGTGTGTGAGTGTGAGTGTGTGCCGGCGGGTGTGTGTGTGAGTGTGAGTGTGTGCCGGCGTGTGTGTGAGTGTGTGTGTGAGTGTGTGTGTGAGTGTGTGAGTGTGAGTGTGTGCCGGCGCGTGTGTGCTGGCGGCGTGTGTGTGTGCCGGCGGCGTGTGTGTGAGTGTGTGTGTGTGCCGGCGGCGTGTGTGTGTGCCGGCGGCGTGTGTGCCGGCGGCGTGTGTGTGTGCCGGCGGCGTGTGTGCCGGCGGCGTGTGTGCTGGCGGGTGAGTGTGTGCCGGCGGCGTGTGTGTGAGTGTGTGTGCTGGCGGCGTGTGTGTGCCGGCGGCGTGTGTGTGAGTGTGCTCAGGGTGTGTGTGAGTGTGCTCAGGGTGTGTGTGAGTGTGCTCAGGGTGTGTGTGCTAGCGCGTGTGAGTGTGTGTTCTGGCGGCGTGTGTGCCGGCGGCGTGTGTGTGCTGGCGGCGTGTGTGTGCTGGCGGCGTGTGTGTGCTGGCGGCGTGTGTGTGCTGGTGGGGTGTGTGTGCTGGCGGCGTGTGTGTGCTGGCGGCGTGTGTGCTGGCGGCGTGTGTGTGCTGGCGGGGTGTGTGTGCTGGCGGGGTGTGTGTGTGCTGGCGGGTGAGTGTGTGCCAGCGGCGTGTGTGCCGGCGGCGTGTGTGTGCTGGCGGGGTGTGTGTGCTGGCGGCGTGTGTGTGCTGGCGGCGTGTGTGTGCTGGCGGGGTGTGTGTGTGCTGGCGGGTGAGTGTGTGCTGGCGGCGTGAGTGTGCCGGCGGCGTGTGTGTGAGTGTGCTCAGGGTGTGTGTGAGTGTGCTCAGGGTGTGTGTGAGTGTGCTCAGGGTGTGTGTGAGTGTGCTCAGGGTGTGTGTGCTAGCGCGTGTGAGTGTGTGTTCTGGCGGCGTGTGTGCCGGCGGCGTGTGTGTGCTGGCGGCGTGTGTGTGCTGGCGGCGTGTGTGTGCTGGCGGCGTGTGTGTGCTGGTGGGGTGTGTGTGCTGGCGGCGTGTGTGTGCTGGCGGCGTGTGTGCTGGCGGCGTGTGTGTGCTGGCGGGGTGTGTGTGCTGGCGGGGTGTGTGTGTGCTGGCGGGTGAGTGTGTGCCAGCGGCGTGTGTGCCGGCGGCGTGTGTGTGCTGGCGGGGTGTGTGTGCTGGCGGCGTGTGTGTGCTGGCGGCGTGTGTGTGCTGGCGGGGTGTGTGTGTGCTGGCGGGTGAGTGTGTGCTGGCGGCGTGAGTGTGCCGGCGGCGTGTGTGTGAGTGTGCTCAGGGTGTGTGTGAGTGTGCTCAGGGTGTGTGTGCTAGCGCGTGTGAGTGTGTGTGCTGGCGGCGTGTGTGCCGGCGGCGTGTGTGTGCTGGCGGCGTGTGTGTGCTGGCGGCGTGTGTGTGCTGGCGGCGTGTGTGTGCTGGCGTGTGTGTGTGCTGGCGTGTGTGTGCTGGCGGGTGAGTGTGTGCCAGCGGCGTGTGTGTGCTGGGGCGTGTGTGTGCTGGGGCGTGTGTGTGCTGCTCAGGGTGTGCTGGCGGCGTGTGTGTGCTGCTCAGGGTGTGCTGGCGGCGTGAGTGTGTGCTGCTCAGGGTGTGCTGGCGGCGTGAGTGTGTGCTGCTCAGGGTGTGCTGGCGGCGTGTGTGTGTGCTGCTCAGGGTGTGCTGGCGGCGTGAGTGTGTGCTGCTCAGGGTGTGCTGGCGGCGTGAGTGTGTGCTGCTCAGGGTGTGCTGGCGGCGTGTGTGTGTGCTGCTCAGGGTGTGCTGAACTTTTTGGGTCTATGGGTTGGTTTTCCGTCATATTTGGAAAATTGGGGGCCATTATTTCTTCAAATCATATTTTTTTCCCACTACCGTCTTTCCCTCCTCTCTTCCCAGGCCCCCAAATCGGGCTCGGTACCTAACGGCTGCGCCAGGCCACGTGGCCGTGTCCCCCGGGGGGCCAAATCTCTGGTTTTCAGTCCTGTTTCCCCCTTTTCCTTCAGACTGGATGCTTTCTGTCTGGCGGCCACTAACCCTTCCTTCTGCAGCCTCCGCTGCTGGAGCGCTCGCCCCATGGCACTTAGCGGGAGCATTTCCATTTCGTGTTTTCTGGAACCTTCCATCCTCTGCCGGGATTCTCCGCCTGGTTCCTGGTTGTGGACACCCGCTCCTCGGAGTTGTCGGGCCTGTGCCTGACGGCCGTGTCGGGGTCTTGGTCTGCGGGTGTTCTGTCCTGTTACCTCCCCCGTGGGGGGTCACGTTGTCTTGACTCTTCAAGTCCCATCTTTGAATGTGGCCTGGACCTCGGGGGCCCTCCTGGGTTGAGTCTGGACCGTCGGACTGCGTCCTGGCTGCCGGTTATTTTCCTGGCGGGTCAGCACGGTCCTGCTGATGCTCGGCTTCAAGCTAGGCTGGGGGCAGGGGCGGGATCCGGCCGGGGCCTCTCTGCGGGCTGGGGAGCCCGGCAGGCCCGGAGGAGAGCGGTTCCCGGCACCGCAGGCCTCCAGACCCCTCCCTCGCCCCCAGTTCCCGTCCAGCCTCGCTCAGCCTTGCCTGGCGCGTTCTGCGCCTCCTCCCTGGCCAGCCCTCGGCCCCTCGGATCCCAGCCGCCTCGGCCTCCCGGACTCCGACAGAGCTCGGTGGGGCCGCCTGCCGCCTTGGGCCCCATCTCCCGGCTCGTGGTTCAGAAGGTGCCTCCGGGCCGGAGGACCGGGGTTGGGGGGTGGCGGCTTCCTTGTGTCCTGCTTGGTGCACGACCCTGCTCGGCCTGGCGCTGAGCCGCCGCTGACAGCTGCGCCGTCCTGCATGCACAGGCGACGGAGGCTGGCCCGGCCACCACGCTGGCGCAGCGGAGGCGGGGAGTCGAGCCGAGAGGGGCGCGATCTGCCGTCACGGAAGGCGGGCTGCTTCCTGGGGAGCAGTCTGCAGGGCACAGGGGTCAGCTCCGTCCTTCCCGGGGCTGCTGCCTGCACCCCCGCGGCGGCGGGCCTCGGTCTCCCCAGCCAGGCCCTAGCGGAGGGACGGGGGGCACGCCCCCGTTGGGATAACACCCCGGGCGTGTCCCAGTGCACACGCGTCTCACGCTCACCGTGGGGCGGGGTGTCTTCAGGGTAGATTGGGGGTCGCTGGGTTGAAAGGTCACTGTGTCTCTGCTTCGGTCATGTCACGGAACGTTCTCTGGAGCACCAGGCACTTTGTGTCCCTGCCGGCAGGGGGGGGGGCGCCGTGAGGCTCGGGGACAGGGGCGCTCCGACCCGGAAGAAGCGGGGGGTCTTGGGGAGTTTTCGTCTGCATTTCCGCCGCGTGAGGCTCAGCCCGTTTCCTGCTCGAGGGTCAGCTGGGTTTCTCGCTCCGTGTCCCGTCTGTTCGTGTCTTTTGTTCTTTTTTTGTTCTGTTAGGTTTTGGTCACTTTGTTTTCCGTTTTATTGGGAGCTCTTTACGTGTTAAGGCTGGCGTCGAGCCGGGAGTCGGACCGCCCGTCCCACGCATCTCCCCACATCTGGGTCCTTCCGGCTCCGCGTACTGGTCTCTGTGAAGGCCGCTCCTTCCCCCGGTCAGACCTGGACTTATGGTCAGAGGGGCGGAGAGGTTAGTGCCCGGAGTCGCCCAGCTCCCGCACGGCGTGGCTGGGCCTCGAACCCAGGCTCTGGCTCACTGGCCTCAGCCTAACGCCTGGCTTTGCCGACAAAGACTCGGGCCTGCGGAGGGCAGGCGGGCCCCCAGCCCGGACCCCTGGTGCCACAACCGAGCGGTGGGACCGGCCGCATGGGCCAGCTGCTCAGACTTGGCTCCGGTGACTCGGAGCGGCTGAGACCCGGCGAGGCCTCGGCCTGCAGAAGCGCGAGCGGGGCTGGGGGGTCAGAGCGGGGTCGGTCCAGGCGGTTGGCGGCGGCCCCCGAGGACTGTGCCGGGACCCGTCTGGGATCCACTCCTGGGCCCCCAGAGGTCTTCTCTTTAGAAGGTCACGGAAGGTGGTGAGGGCCGCACCTCGTCTCCCGGAGCCTTCGGGACCCAAACCGAGTGTGCGCCCGAGAGGGTTGCCAAGGAAACCGCCGAGACGCAGCGGGCACACCGGCTCCTGGCTCTTCCCACGAGATCGCGGCGTGGAGGCCCGTGTGCGGGACCACAGCGCGTGTGAGTGCGTGGAGGCGTGTGCATGGGAGTATGCGTGCCCTGGGCATGTGTGCGCGTGCACGCAGGACCACAGCGCGTGTGTGCACGGCCGTGTGTGTGTGTGTGTGTGGGAGCATGGCTGCCCCTCTGCGTGTCTTGATGGGGACCGGGCTGCAGGGTCTTCTTTCCCCGCGGTGTGTGCGTGGGGAGGCAGGGAGGCCTCTCTATGTCATGAAGGACTGGAGGCCGGGACCGCCCCATCGCAGGAGGTCACACAGCAGTGACAGCTGCCCGGGGGCCTTGGCCTCTGGCCGTCCAGTGTCCGGCTGCTGTCGCCCCGCCGGCAGGGTCCCCGGACGCCATGCTTTACATGCGACACCTCCTGTTTCTTTTTAGCCCGGGGCCGGGCATGCAGGAGGCGGTCCGTAAGTGCTGCTGTTGGGGCTCTCTCAGGGGGAGACGCGCAGGGACGCGCAGCCTGAGCCCCGGGCCCAGGGAGGACATCTCAGGCAGGACGGGCCCATAAGGGGTGTGTCTTCTTATCAAAGACACGGACGCTGGCCCGAGAGTGACAACTCACTGCCCTTCCCGGGGACGGTTTGGCGGCCGGCCTCCCTCCCCAGCATCTCTGCCCACGAGGGAGCGCGGCGGGGCCTGCCGTGGCCAGGTGCCCGGTGTGTCCCGGGGGGCCTGCCTGGGAGCAGACACGCACACACACACGCACACACACGGCTGCTCTGTTTCTCAGATGCCGGGGCCCCTCGGGGTTCCAGTGGGGGGCCGGTCCGGCCCTAAGAGTCGGGATTCAGAACCAGGCCAGAGGCCGCCCGGCCGGGGCCCACAGAACGTGGTCTCCAGGGCTGGGCTCTCGCTTTAGAAGGACTTTCTGGCTGGCCCTCCTTGGGGAAGGGGCGGGGGGTGGGGAGGAGGCCAGGGGGCAGTGGGGTGGAGCCGGGCGGCCGGTGCAGAGGCCTGCCTGCCCGGGAGGAGGGGCGAGGGGTGAAGGGGGTAGTGAGTGTGGAACGCCGCGGGGTGAGCGACACTTCTCGGGCCTGATGCTAAGGGACGGGCCCAGGGGAGAGGCCTCCCGCCGCCTCGGGCCTGTCCCCAATCCTGCTCCTGCAGCACGGCTGGCGAACTTGGGGGCGGACCCCTGGCCGAGGGCCACCGCCTCCTGCTGCTCTCTTCCAGGGCAAGCGCCAGCGTCGTGGGGTCTTCCTGGGGGGGGAGGGCAGCGAAGGGGGGAATAGAGACCCGGATGGGAGTCCCAGGCCTGGTGGTCCCTGTGTCACACCGTCCCTCCATCCCGGCCTCAGCGGGTGTCTGTGGGGGTCGCTGGCTGACCCTCTGCTGCTTACCGGAGCCCTGCCTCCTTCCCGTCCTCGGTCAGGTTGGGGGGGTGGACACTGGTTCCCCGGGGAGGACTCAGACCTCTCTCTCCTGAGCCTCCAGTCTGGGTCTGCGGGCCTCGGCGCGTGGGGGAGGGGTGGGGGAGGCGGGCAGCACCCCTTTCTTGGAGAAATGAGTGAACGGGTGGACACCCCTGCGAGTCTCCGTCGGGGGCTTGTCTGCCCAGACACGCTGGCCGTGACCTTCCCGGCGCCCCTGGCAGCCCCCTCCCGGGCCTTGGGCACCTGCTGACCTCCTGCCCTCCCTTCGGGGCTCAGCTCAGCAGCGTCTCCTGCGGGAGGCGTCCCAGACCCGTTTTGGTGGCCGCAGCCCCTCCGCGTGTCCCCCTCCGCCCCGTGCGCTTCCCGAGGTCGGGTCGGGGTAGCGTCCTGCGCTCGGGGGCCCAGCCGGCGGGCGCGGAGGTCCTGGTGGGAGGGAGGCCGCCGTGTTCCTGCCGGGCAGGGTCCTTGACGCCGCCTCTGTGTCTGTCTTGCCCCCAGGAGGTGAGCCCTTACCCTTCCTTCCCCCTCCCGAGCGCCCCCCCCACCCCGGCCCCCCAGAGCCCAGACTGAGCCTCAGGGCATGAGGAGGCGGCAGCTCGCAGACGTGTGCGGCCAAGAAAGGAAACAGGCACGGGTTTTATGTTCGCACCTTCTCGAAAGAAAACAACGGCATCCAAACGTTAAAAATAAACTATTTTTACTTTAAAAGGGCAAAAACGGCCCAAACAAACACAGAGCTAAGGCAAAGATCTTGGCCGAAGGTACCAGAGGCTTACTCATAGACGCTGGGGGATGGACGCTGGCCAGCCGGGACGAAGCCAGCCGCCCCGGGAGCGGGGCGGCAGTCCTACTGTGTGTCGGGCTGGACGGAGACCTGGACGGGCGCACGGTTCGGTACAGAAAGTGTGGAATGGGCCAGCGGCAGGGTGTCTGTCATCGGAAGGCTCCTGCCGGAGAGGAGGCGTCTACCCAAGCAGACGGGTGGGGGACGGGAAGTCAGGGAAGGCTTCCTGGAGAAGGTGGCCCATCCGCACTAAACTTGGCAGGGCATTCCAGGCAGAGGAACGCCTCGGAGAAGGGGCTGGCGTGGCGCGCGCGCGGGGCCCTATGCTGATGCTGAGGATAGAGCGGCACTCACGAGGCGGGGACCCCGGGGCTCAGGTTCCGCTCCCCCCCTTAGGAGCTGTGACCACGGACAGGCCGCTGGCCTCTTGGCCAGTCTGCTCATATACAAAACACGAGCAGTAAAGGCACGCGTGCGGCCAAGTCCACGGCGCCCGAGAGGCCCCGGGCCCAGAGGAGACTTTTGGGCTGACGTCTGTGCCGCCCGGGGCAGGCCGGCAGGATGTGGCCACGGGGCGGCGCTGCTCAGCACGGCCTTGGGGAGCTTCTTAACCTGGGAACGACGGCATCCGTCCAGTCCCGACCGGCCTGCGGCTTGCTCTAAGGCCGCATCTGATCGGGTTGTCTGCCATCGTATTTAACTCTCACTCTACCCTGAGCAGTAAGTGGGACTTTCGGAAGTGGGAATTGCTGCTCAGAGAGGCCGAGGTACTTTCCCAAAGGCACACAGCAGAAGGACAGAGCCTCTGCCCTGAGGTGCTCCTTTGTTTTCGGTCCTGTCTGATGTCTCTGCTCAGGGGTGTGGGCACTCAGGTCAGGAGGAGGGGGTGGGGCAGAAGACCCTGAGCTTTGAGAGAAGAGGGACTTGGGCCAGGAGCCAACATTTTGTGGCAAAGTCAGAAAGGATGCACACCAGGCCTTGGAGGACAGTGACCCTGGCCATCTCAAGGGCGCTCGAGTCCCTCCGTCCATCCGTCCGTCCTTCATCTGTCCACCCGTCCATCCTTCATCCATCCATCCATCCGTCCGTCTATCCATCTGTCCATCCATCCATCCCTCATCTATCCGTATATCCATCCACCATCCATCCACCCTTCTTTCCTTCCTTCCTCCTTTCCTTCCATCCATCCCTCCTTCCTTCCTTCCTTCCATCCATCCTCTACCACCCACCCATCCACCCATCCATCCAACCACCCTTCCATCCTTCCTTCCATCCTTCCTTCCTCCCTTCCTTCCTTCCATCCATCCATCCATCTATCCTTCCATCCTCTACCACCCATTCACCCACCCATGCCCTATTCATCTTTCCACCCACCCACCCATCCATCCATCTAGCGTCCATCTGGTGACTGTCCTGCCCCTTACCCTGTGCTGGGCACCAAGGACTTACGAGTCACTCTTCGGGATCCTGCTGGCCATCAGTGCAGTGCTTTTTTTTTTTTTTAAATTTATTGTCAAGTTGGTTTCCATACAACACCCAGGCTCATCCCAGCAAGCAGGGGGGTGCTTTGAAAGCAGCTGCCCCCTTTGACTTGGCCCACTTACCCCGCAACCCCCTTGCAGGGCCTTGGGACTCCCGGTGGGGGAAGGGACAAGAAGGGCTAGCAGGGCGTCCCGAGGACCTGGAGGGGTGCCAGGTGTGCTCACAGGAAGGAGCGGGGCTGCCGAAGCCCCCCGTGGACCTCGGGAGCTGTTGGGGGGGGGTGCCGAGGCCTGGGGCCCAGCTGGGTGGCACAGAACAAGTGGCCTGGGTGCGGGACGTGAGCAGCCGAGGTCTGGGGGAGGCAGGGGGCAAGCCTGGATCCTCCCCCCATCATTCTCCGCAGCCTTGGGGTGGCCTGGCCACCTGTCAGCATTTCCGAGGCCTGCCTGCCCTCCGCCCGAGCGTGTCTGTCGGGTGAGCTTGGCAGTCGGCCGTCGAGAGTGGCAGGCGGCCTTTGTGTCTCCGGCAGCCTTGCTGCCATCCTGGGCTCCAGCAGGGTGTGACCTGACCCCCGAGCCAGGTCACATGGACGCCACGGGCAGGAGGGGTGGGTCTGTGTCACAGCCTCACGCCGTGTGCCCTGCTGTTTCCCCCACCGCCTGGGGCCCTGGGGATACCAAAGGACGGTGTGTGCAAACGGACGTGGAATGGGGTGCCCCGCTGTCCGAGGCCCAGAGCTAAGGACGGGGAGCAAGAGAGCTCCGGAGACATCCAGTTGGGGTGGAAACCAACTCCCTCCCTCTGTCACGTACCAGGTGCCCCACTGGGCACCTCATAAACACTGGCTCCTGCAATGCCGGGAGGTGAACGCTATTATCTGCGTTTCATCAGTGGGGAAACTGAGGCATGCAGGGGCTGGGGGACTCACTAGGGGCCACACGGGGGAGGAGCGGGGCAGGCTTGGCCCGCGGCTGTCCAGGCTCTCTGTCTGTAAGAAACGACTAGAAAGTCCATAAGAAGAATGGAGAGAGTCATCCCGGTGACGGCTGTGGCCTGGGTGAGGGGTGGGGTGCTAACTTGTCGGGGGAGGTGTCCTCAGAAGCCTTGGGGACACTGACGTGGACAATGCTCACAGGTGGCCAGGCCCCCCCTGGACCCTGGCTGACGTGCCTGTCCGGGGAGACATTTCGGGAGAGCTCGACCCTGTCCTCCCAGGGGCCTGGCCACAGGGTGACCAAAACCCCAGCCGCCACCCCACTCCAACCCCCCACTGGTAACTGGCCACTCACCCTCCGGGCCTCGGTTTCCCCTGCAGGGGTAGGGGTGGCTGCAGCCCGCTTTGGGAAGTGGGGCCTCTACCGTGTCTGGCCTGAAAGTCAGGAGCTCATGGCTCCCTGCTCCTTGGGGTTCACAGCCCCCATTGGGAGAGGCCAGGGGCCCCGGCTCCGGGGGGCCGAGCGGCCGGGCGTGGCCGGCTCGCTCAGTGACAGCTCCAGCGGCTCCCGGCCACCACCGCCCGGAGCCCACGCGGCCAGGAGGTGATGCGGCCACTCGAGACCAAGCTCTGATGGCGCCACCCTCTCTGGGCCGCGTCACGTCCGTCTGCCGTGGCCCCGAAACAAAGCTCCACAGCCGGTGGGTTTAAACACCAGACGTGTACCCCCTCCCGGTCCTGGAGGCTGAGATCCAGGCGTGGGGGGTTGGTTCCCCCGAGACCTCCCTGCTCTGCGTGTAGACGCCGTCTCGTCCCCATGTCCTCGTGTGGCCGTCCCTCTGTGTGTCCCAATCCCCTCCTCCTATAGGACACGGGTCCGCGTGGCTCAGGGCCGCCCCGGTCCCCTGTTAATCCCCGCCCATCCCTAAGCACAGCCGTGGTCTGAAGCACCGGAGGTTAGGACGGCCACATGTGAACTTGGCCACATGTGAACTTGGGCCCACTTCAGCCCACGGCAGACCCTCTGTCTGGGGTGGATTGCCCTCCCTTACCCTTCTGCCACGTCTGGTCCGCGAGCCGCCTCAGTGGCCGTGTCTCCAGCCGCTCTTGGCCGCTCTCGGCCACAAAGTTGGGCCGAGGCCAGGCCAGGGCCCCCCTCCACTCGGGTCCCAAGTTGCCTGGCTCTCGAGACCCTAGACCTTGAGTTCATGGCCTGAGGGTCTGGCCCGACCGAGCCCTGCTGGCCTCCGTCTGCCCGAGGGCCTGGTGGACCCAGCACCCTAGGAGCGCCTGCCCCTCGGAGATGGGTCCCCGCCAGGCCGACGCCCCTGAGCTCCCCTCGGTTGTCCCTGGAGGGCCGCTGCACCTGCCACACGGCCAAGCCTGGGGACGGGACTGGGGCACTGCAGCGTCCTCAGCCAGGTCCTGAGGAGCGGGCGGGGAGGGGCTGGCTTGTTCGATGGGGGGGGAGAGGGAGGGAGTGAGTGAGTGGGTGAGCACGTGAGGTCCAGAAACTAAGCGTGTGGGTGTGAGGTGGGGGTGGGGTGGGGTGTGCCAGTTCACCTACAGGGGGCGGGGCCCTGGATGCCGTGGGGAGCTGCGCGGTTACCTCCTGACCCGGCCCACAGGTCTCCTCGTGCGCTGTGGCCTCCGGGTCTCCCCATCTGCCAGCAAAGGGGACACGGCGGGGGAGGGGCAAGGTTTCAATGTGTGTGTGCATGTGTGTGCACGGATGTGCGCGTGTGGAAAGTGTGTGTATGTGTGCACGTGCACGTGTGTGCCTGTGCGCACATGTTTGTACGCGTGCACGTGCGTGTGCACAGGAGTGTGCGTGTGTGAGCACAGGCGTGCGTGCGTGAGCGCAGGCGTGCGGGGAAGTGTGCAGGACGGGCGGGCGCAGAGGAAGCCCGCTGGCGGCGATCATGTTATCTGGGGGCCGCCCACGAGGGAGCCCTCGGAACTTGGCAAACGGCACCCAAACGGCACCCCAGCGCCCCCTCCTCGCCCCTGCTTCCCCCTAGTGTCTGTCCGTAATCTTATCTGTCCGACCGGCCGCTCGCTTCTCTGTTTCTGCCTCCCTTCGGCTCCTGGGACGCCAGCTGTGCTCACGAGCCCCTGAAAGTGTCTGTGGAAGATGCAGGAATGAACACGTTCGTGTCAGGAGCGTGAAACGCGTCACAGAGAGTGGGCCGAGGGGGGCGGCCGCCGGGAAGCGGAGCGGAGCGGAAAACCCGGGCGGTTCCTTGAGGGACGGCGCGCCGGCACTTCCAGAGCCAAGGAGGCACCTGTGGGAGCTTCCAGAGCCTGGGCACCGAGGGTGGGGCTTCTGGGGCAGGGAGGGCACGGCCAGGCCAGGCCAGCAGCGTCCGGCTTCCGGGCCCTGGTCCCAAAGGCGTGGGGGAGCCTCCGAGGGCTCCCGGGCAGCAGCCGTGGGGTCAGAGCTCAAGGGACAGGGAGGCTGCTGGGGGAGGAGGGGCCAGAGGGGCCAAGGGGGCGGGGCTGGCCGCCAAGGGGGCGGGGCTGTGGCAGAGGCCATCTGACTGCGCCCCACACAGGAAAGCCAAGAGGGCCTCTTCCATCTGTGCGGACACGGGACCAGGCCCGCACCCACGCCCCCCTGTGCTCCCGGTTCCCCGCTCCCTGCCGAGGAACTTGGGCGCTGATTTTCCGTCTCTGCAGGGCAGCGGTGGGTAGAGGGGCTGACAGCTCAGCTCGGCATCCCCCTACCCTCTGCTCCGCGTGTGTGTGATTATGTGAGTGTGCACACCGTGTGCACACGGGTGCACAAGTGTGGTCGATTGTGGAAACTTGTGTGTGCATGTGTGTGTGGGTGCAGGAGTGTGCACACATGTGCTTGCGTGAGTGTGAGTGTACACCAGTGCATGCATACACGTGCGCGTGGGTGAGTGTACACAGAAGTACGCACATATATGTGTGTGGGCACGAGTGTGCACACACATGTGCGTGTGTGAGTGAGTGTGTCTGTATACATGAGTGAGGGGTGGGGGGGAGGGGCCGGAAGAGGGAGAGCCGCCCACCACGGGCCTGTACCGATAGATCAGACAGGTAGTGAGCTCACCGCCTAGGGAGGTATGTAACTCATCCTGTCTCCCCCTCCTCCTCCAGGGAGGTGGGTGGTGGGCATCCTGCAGGGTGGGCTTCTGGTTTCTGAAAAGCCCCCGGTGGCCTGCCGCCTCCACCCGGCCCTCCTCTGCCCCCCGTGTGTGTGGGTGCAGGGGCCTGGGCCTGCGCCCCGATGCAGTAAGGGCCCCTGAGCAGCGCCAGTTTGGGGGACGGCCGGGGCGCTCCCTGTTTTTCTGAGCCCGCCCTTTGAGTGGATCTCCAAGCCCAGCGGGAGCAGGGAGCAGGCCCTCTCTCTCTCACCACCCCCCTGTCTGGGGCAGGTAGGGGTGCACCCCAGGCCTCTAGCACAGCCCAAAATGAAGCTCTCGGGTTGTGGAGAGGGGAGCAGGGGGTCCCACAGGAGGGGGCTGGGGCCCGAGGCCGGGCAGAGCGGGGTGCAGACGCCCAGCGGGAGCCCCCATCGGGACCGGGCCCTGTGTGATCTGGGGAGGCCGGGGGAGTGGCTCGCAGGAGGGACCGGGCCCCGCGAGGACAACCCTGGTTCTCTGGGGGGAGGGGCAGAGGAGCGGCTCTGCGGGCGAGCTCAGGGACACAGGGACCGCAGTCGTGCGGACGCCCACGGTCTCGGGAGCCGCGGGACCAGCCGCGCACACCCCACGTGCCGGCTCCCCGCAGGCAGAACGCGGAGGGGGTCCCCGGGGAGGACTCGGCTCTCCCTCCCGGTGCCGCGAATAGGTCTTCTGGTGGCTGAGTTTATTTAAAGGGACGTGGGCTGGGGGGCATCGGCTGGGGGAGCGGTTTTGGAGGTGTCCCACGCAGGCGGTTGGGGCACGTGGGGGTGTGGGGGGATGGGGCGCCAGCCTGGCCCCTGACACGGGGAGGGGGGCGGGGGAGGGTCTTTGTTTTTTCCTCCCGCGGACTCTTCAGCTCCCTAAACCTGGGGTGCCTCGGAGAAGCAGGCGTCTGCAGCGGACTCCGGAGAGCTCTTGGGGCGGCAGCGTCCCGCCCCGCCACTCCGGGGACCCACGGGCAGCAGGCACGGGCCTGGGGCCGGGCAGCAGCCCGCCGCCGCTGTGCCGCCAGGGTCAGGGCCGGGCCTGCGGGAGCGGTGGAGCAAGGGGACGCCCCCAGCAGGTTTCCATGGTGACCAGCTGTCTCTTTCCTCCTCATGGGAGACGAGCAGGGGCCCGGGTCTATCTGTCTGACCCTCGGGGCCAGGAGGACAGTCTCCAGGCTGTGGTCCCCTGGAGGGCCAGGCGCCTGAGCGAGGAGGTGCAGGAGCCGGTGGGGTCCGTGGGACCGTGTAAGGACCCTGGTCCACTGGGGGTGGGACGCCTCTGTAGAGAACCACGCCCACACACCGTGCAGGTACCACACACACGGCCACACAGGGTCCCCGGCCCTCAGGGTTGCAGCTGGGCAGCCGGGCTCCCCACCCCATGGCTCCTGCGCCCTTAATCCCTGCACCCCAGCTTCACAGCCAGACCCCGGGGCTCGCCCCCGAGCACGGGCTGGCCCCATCCTGGCCCCCAGCGGTCTCCAGGGCCAGAGGGTTTGGCTTCTAAACATCTCTGTCCTCTCAGCCTCCGGAGCCGGGCTGCGGTCACCTGTCACTTAGAAGGTGACCTGTAGCAGCCCCCCTCCCCCGCCCCGTGGCCCTCGTCCCCTGTGGTTTGCTGACGGCTCCGAGTTTCTCAGGCCGCTGCGGCAGGTGGCGCTCGTGGCTGTGGTCCTTCACGCTGCCCTGAGCCCGAGCTCTCTGCCGTGAGCCTGTTCTCCCACGGAAGGAGGCGTGTGCGTCCGGGGCCCTGGTGGCGCACGGTCGTGTGGCCGGCGTTGGCCACAGGCAGGAGGGTGTGTGGCTTCTGGGCCTGCACCTTCAGAGTCGGCAAGGTTCCGTTCTTCTGCCCACGCCTGGGCCATCCCCGGGCTAGGTCACGTGTCCCTGCCGGGCCACTGGTCCACGAAGGATGAGGCATGTGGAGCAGACCCACACACAAGCGGTGGCTTAGAGCCCAGATGGGTCAGCCCCAGCGAGGCTGACTTTGCCCACCGTGGGCATTTGTCATGCAGCAAGAGCTGACTGATCCAAGGCCCGTGTGACCTCAGCCCCGCCCCAAGCCTCATCTCCCCCAGGCGGCCCGCCCGTCAGGGGCACTGCTCGGGGGCCCACAGCCGCCACTTGTCCGGAAATGTTCCATGACCGCCTCCGGCTCCATCCCTCCCAGAAGCCTCCAGCGGTGCTCCCCTCGCCCATGACCTGGTCTGGGGTTTGGGAAGCCAACCCTCCGCCCGCCGCAGCTCTTCTGGGCTCAGGCAGGTGCTGGGGTGGGAGGGACCCGCGGGTCCCTCCGGATCCTTCCCGCCTCACCTGCCTGCGTCGGAGGGATTTCCTGCAGGGAGTCTGGAGGAAAACCGGGCGGGTGTGCTCTGGGGAGGCAGGCCGGTCCCCGGCTTCAGCGACAGGCCTGGCCTGGTGGCCGCCGCGGCTGTCTGCTTCCTCCGACACGACCCAGGCCCCGGGGGCTGGCCCGGGCTGTCAGCAGAGCGTGCTGGCTTCCCAGTGTCTCATCTGGAAATGGGGGTGCTGGCAACAAACCACGAGAACAGAGAGCGCGGCTCTTACAGCCCCCGCGACTGGAGGGTCATAATAAACGTTAGCTCTGGGGTCGCTCTGCTCCCGACAGTCTCCTCCGAAGTGGTTTTCTGTTTCGAACAAAAAATGACCAGCTGGTTTTGAATCACTGCCAAGGGCAGCGCCAGCGGCCCAGCCCGGCCCAGAGATGTACCAGCCGTGCCCCGGGGCGCTGGGAAATCAAACAGGGCGCAGGCTGTGCGATTTCTTTGGCGACTGGGGGTCACATGTCTCCCGGTTGTGACGATGGGGGGCTGGGCTCTAGATTTTCTCCAGTCGACCTGAAAGCTTGGTCTCTGGTGGTGTCAGGTGGTAAGCAAAGCCTCCTGCGGAGGGACCGCGATGGGGGCGGGGCCAGGAGGGACCGCGATCTGGGGGCGGGGCCGGGGGGGAACCGAGATCTGGGGGCGGGGCCGGGAGGGACCTCGATCTGGGGGCGGGGCGCAGTAAGGACCCCAGCGGGCGCCCCCCCCCACCCCTTGGGACGGCTGATGAAGCGGAGGAGGGGATCGAACCACCGGGGGGAGCCTCTGACGGCGCTGCTGTGTGGCTCTCGTTTCCAAGGAGACTCAGCGCACAGCCGCTGGCTCCGCCGATCCGGAGCGAGGGGAGACAAAGCGCGTGTCCCCTGGGTCTCGAGGCTCCGCGGCGCGGATGTGGCGGCCCTGGCCCGGGGTTCCCGGAGGGCTCTGCTCCCGGCCGCCTCGTTTCCTCACTGAAGGCCCCGGGCCTGGCGTCGTGGTGACCGCCCTTCGCCGCCTGGTCACCCGGTCTTGGCAGAGGGCCGCGGCCCAGCTGGGCTCGCATCGCTGCTCTGCACCGCGGACACGCCTGTCCCCCCGGCTCCCTGGGCCCGTTCGCCCCACGTCCCAGCGCAGCCTCTGCCTCCCGCAGGAGGGCTTCCTCGCCGCCCACCGGGCTCTTGCCGGCGGTTCTGGAGGCCGCGTGTCTCTGGGGCAGGACAGTGGGACCTCGCGCCCGGGCCAGTCCGGCTGCCGGACTCGTGCGCTCTTGCGCCACGGGGACCAGCGCGTCAGCCCGCGCTGCGGGGCTCCAGTCTCTGCTGTGTACCCTCGGGTGGCCTTTGGCCGGGCCCCGTTTGGGGCCTTGATGAAAAACGTTCTCGGCTGGGTGCCTCGTGCTGAGAGAGAGAAAAGCCGCAGCAAAACCAAACCCCGTTTGCTAGAAGGTGCCACCGAGGCAGCCAGGGCTGAGCCCAGGGGCGAGAAGGCGGGAAATGCAGAGGGGCCAGCGGCAGTGGAGGAGGAGGAGGTGCAGGGAGTGGCTGCGCCTGCGAGGAGGAGGGTGCGGGGAGCCGAGGGAGCGGATAAGATACACGCGTGCGCAGAGGCCCGGAGCGCAGCGCCGCGCTAGCCAGGGGGACAGCATGGCCGCGAGGGGTGGGGGGGAGAAGGGCTAGACTCACCGCTCCCCCCCCAGGCCTTTCAGCTTAGCCTTCAAGAGTCAGCGCAAGTGCTGCCTCCTCCAGGAAGTCCTCTGGGATGCTCCTCTGCCCTGCAGCTCTAGCGTTTCCCTCCGTGGCATTCGTTCTGGGTTTCCCGTGGCATTTACGACCCAATACCAATGCCGTGTATTTACCGTGCGTATTGTTCCGTGTTTCCCCACCAGAGTGAAGCGCTCCCCGCAAAGCCCCGGGTGCTCACGGTCTGTTTTGCTCAGCGATGAATCCGAAGGACCCTAGGAGGGTCTGGTGATGGTCACGATAGTTGCATTTGTGAGCCAGGCTGTTCCTCTCTCTGTGACGCCCGACCTAACCCTGGGGAGGGGCGGGGACACCTGACAGTGGCGGTGCCTGACAGCCGGGCGAGTCGGGCGGAGCCGTGGGGGTGCCGAGGCAGGGCTGCCAGGGGCCGGTAGCCCACGGTGTGGAAACGGGCAGTCGTCTCCTGGACTCACCTTTCACTCGCCAGGACGGCGGCCACACATCCGGCGTCTTTGCCCCTCCTCCTCTGGTGACCCGGCCTGTGTCAGGCCGCGGAGCCGTGGGAGGGCCGTCGGAGGGGGAGCCTGGCACCCAGGAGTCGCCCAGGTGTCTCCTCGCGCGCCTCCACGGGCCCCGGGGCAGGAGCAGGAGGCTCACCTGGGTAGGTCGGCCTCAGAGCGATGCCGGCGTCCCCCCCCGCACACCGAAGGGTCCCAGGGCCCCGGCTGGGTTGCGCCGAGGGCAGCTGCTGGCTGCAGGGCCCCCCGCGCCCCCGGGGAGGGACTCCGGCCCAGAGCTGCTGGCATCTTTGTGACAGCTGCTTCCATCGGCTGGCTGGGCTCTCACCCGAAGCTCACGCGTCCCTCTCTCCCGACGCCTGCGGCTCCAGGCTGGCCCTGCCCCCCTTCCCCTGCGCCACCGTCTCCCTCCCGCCGTTTAATACTGATTCAGGTCTCAGCTGTCGAGTTCAGAGGACCCCAGGCCGGGGACTAAACGGCGGCGCTGTACTCTCTGGCTTTCTCGGGGCTGGAGGTCCGAGGCCCGCGCCGGGCAGCTTGGTTCCCCCGAGGCCTCCCTCCGTGGTGCGTGGACGCCGTCTCCTCCCCGGGTCCTGCCCGGGTCGTCCCTGCGTGTGTCTGGGTCCTGACGCCTCTTCCTGTGAGGACCTCCGGCATCAGGGCCACCCCGGGGGTTCAGTCACCGAGGCGAAGGCCCCGCCTCCACACGCAGTCACATTCTGGGCTCCTGGTGGTTAGGCCTTCGACATACAGATTTTGGGGGGGGACACAGGTCAGCTGATTACAGCTGGACAAAGGCTGTAGGATCACAGGAGACGGAAATGGGCTGGGGTGGCCTGGAGGGGGCAGCGTGACCGTCACCCCGAAAGCTGACGTCCAGTCCTGCTCAGGCGCGGGGTCCCTGCCGTGGGGGGGGCAGGTACCCCCAGGGGCCGCTGAGCTGCGAGGGTCGCCTGATGGCGGTGGGGGCCACGCTTTCTCTGCGTCCCCGGCGGGGCGTCGCTGGGCCTGGGTCAAGGGCCCCTTGCCAGACGCCCTTTTAAACCGAAGAGTTCTTCCAAATCTCGACTTGGCTGCCAAGCTTACTTCTTGGATCTTAAAATCGCATTAGCCGCTGAAGTGCTGTCTCCTGCGCCTGATGGCAGCTTTGGCTCCGTCCCTGAGGCTCTGCTATTGAGCGTCCTTATATTTATTTTATTACAAAGAGAACTTTATTATATCTCCTCGCTCCAAAACTTTCACCCTCCTAAGCGGTTGGCTCTCCGTTTGTTCGTCTTGTTTTTGCCTGAACTTTCTTTATTGGTAGCTTCGTCACATTACAATAAGAAAACCAGAGTGGTCTGAGTTTGGCATTTTGAATACTTACGGAGATTTGCTTCGCTCTAAATGAGTAACAGATACCCCACATGCCCGAGGTGTGTGTCCTGAGGGGCTCCCGTCGCCCCCTCACGCTGCCCTGCTCGCTGGGGGTATGGTGACCCCTGGAGCGGGCCGGGTCCCCTCTTCCTGTATTGATGATGAGTTTCTTCCTCCCTCCTCCCGCCCTTCCTCCTCCCTCTTTCCTTCCTTCCTTCCTTCCTCTGTCTGTCTGTCTGTCTGTCTCTCTCTCTCTGTCCTGGTCAGCTCACAAGTGCTTGAGGCCATTCTCTGTCTCTATTTGCACGTTTGAACAAAGCATGAAAGGATCCCCGGAGGTAACCGAGGGCTGCTTGCTGCGACCTCAAGGCTGCGGGATCCGTCCTTCCGCCGCAGCCTCCCTCGGCTCTGGCGTCAGCCTGTGTCTCTCCGCGCCTCCTCTCCGCATCTGCCGTTGCATTATTTTGTTATCTCTCGTAAGCACGAGGACATGGAAGCATGTGTATATTTATTTATTTTTAAAATTTATTTTGAGACAGAGAGAGAGAGGAAGGGGCAGAGAGAGAGGCAGAGCGAGAATCCCACGCTCAGCGCGGAGCCCGACCCGGGGCTCGAGCCCACTTCAGGATCACGACCTGGGCCAGGATCGAGAGTCGGACGCTTCCCCCCGACCGAGCCGCCCAGGCGCCCCGAAGCATCTGATTTTAGTAACCAGGACTGTACGATGCGTGAACAGTCCTAACCGCCAGGTTGGGAATGAGATTTGTCATACTCCCCACCCCCCGGCGCCCCCTGCTGGGTGTCGCTTCTGTTTTGTCTCTTTCCGGTCACACATTTTCTCCCCTCTCGGAGGCCTCTGTAACGAGGGCACGAGTCGTGTTTTCTTTTCTACCATTTTCTTTTCTCAGCCGACTCGAGCTTCCGTGTACCTAATCCTCCGAGCTAGGCGGTGACCTCTGACCCCGTTCGGACGCCGCAGGAAGCCTCCCCTCCGGCGCCCTGCCCTCCTCGCGACACCCGTCGTCCTGTCTGTAAAACGGCTGCCCGACTTGCCCGACGCGGGTCTTCGGGGGATCCTGGGGAGCAGCTTTTGCAGAGAGAGGTCCTGGGGCACCCCCGGGGCTTTCACAGACGCACGATGCTGGTGGGCCGTCCCGTTTCCAGCGTCCAGCGCCCCGTGGCCTTCCGGCACCTTCTGTCCCGCGGGGGACTGTGAGCACGGCTCGGGGCGGCCGGCTTCCGGACCGTCTGTTTCCTTCTCTTGGAAGCTTCTCAGGCTCCTCGAGCCCCCGGAAATTGAAACTGGAGTATTTCTCCACGATACCCTTTGCAGTTACTCTTGCTGTATTTTTGTTTCGCCTGCAATTTCAACTTCCGGCGCTGGGATGCTCCTGTCCATCGAGTTTTGGGCATCGCTCTGGGCCCCCGGCTTCCCCGTCTCCTTCGGGCCCGTCACCGCCCGGTCCCTGCGTCCCCGCTGGCCCCGCTCACCCTCGGGGACCCCGCTCACCCTCGGGGACCCTGCTTCCTTTGTGTCTTGGACACGCTCCTCCACCCTTCTCCTTTGTCCCGGCGTCAAGCCCGCCCCGCCACTCACTTCTTGCCCTGGGGACTTCACTGTGGCGCTGTCGTGTTTCTCCTGTCCGCGGAGTGGACCGCCTGGGATTCCGTCCCGCCTTGTCTTGCCTTGAGCGTCAAGGGGAGAAAGCAAGTGGCGGCGAGCCTGAGGACGAGGAGGGCACGGGGGGTGGGGAGGGGGTCTCGGACCGGGCGCCACTTTCCTGGGGGGGGGGTGTCCCAGGAGCTGCCGGGCAGGCGCTCCTCCCTGGACAAGGAGCAGACGGGGTGGGCCCGGGGCACCGGAGCCTGGTGGGCCCGGCCTTCTGCGTGGCCTTCACACGGGAGCCCACGTCCTCCGGAGGGCAAGCGAGCAGGATGGGGGGCCGGCCTGCCTCGGGCGCGCCGCGGGCCCCCCCTCTTTCTCTCCACCGCGCCCCAAGCCCCGGCCTCTTTCTCGAGGCTCCGGAGCAAGTGTCGGAGGCGGGGTACCGCATGCCGGGTGCCCGGCTCGTCACAGCAGTTCTCACTGCTCAGTCGGAACTTTTACTGAAGTGCGAATGCGTATTAGAGACACACGTGCCTTGTTTGGGATTGAACTGTGTTCCCCCAAAATTCACGTGTTGAAGTCTTAGTCCCCAGGACCTCAGAACGTGACCGTATCTGGAAATCGGGCCGTAACAGAGGTAATTGGTTAGGGTGAGCCCATTCCGGCTGGCCCTAGTCCCTTGTGACCCGAGTCCTTAGGAAGAGGGGACATTTGGATACAGGCCCGGGGAGAAAGCCGTGCGAAGACGGAGGCAGAGTTGGGGGCGGTGCGTCTACCGGCCAAGGACACCCGAGGCGCGTGAAGCCCCAGGAGCTGGGGAGGGGAGATTCCGGACAGGTCCGGGCCTGCCAGCACCTGGACTCCTGGTCTCCAGGCCGAGAGGCCGAGGGTGTGTGTTCTGGGCGCCCGGCCTGTGGCGCCTCGTTAGGGAGACTCACGTCGCCGATGTGTTTCCATAAACTGGCGTCGTGTCCGGGCCTTAGAGGCCCCTTCGGGTCACCGTGGTCCCCACCCCAGGGTGGCAGGGAGAGGCTCCATCAGCCGGCGGTCGGGCAGCGTCCGCGTCCTCGCGGTGTGTGTGGCCGGGGGCCGGGGTGGGCCGTGCGCCGCGGGGGCGTTCGCTCAGCGCCCGGCTCTGGGTGTGCACCGTGGGCGCCGGGAGCGCGTGCGCTGGGGGCAGGGGAGACACCCGTGCGCCTTTCTCCTGCGCGTGTGCCCTGAGCGGCGTGCCGGACCTCGGGGGACACCTGGTTCCCTCCCCCCTGCCCCCGCAGCTCCCGCGGTGGCCGCACCAGCCCCACGGCCACCTGCACCCGCGTGGGCTCTGTCCCCGCGTCCTTGCCGGCACCTGGTGGCTGCGGGAGTGAAGGTTTTATGTGCGTTTTCTGACGGTCGGTGTTGAGCTCTGTTTTCTACACTTATCGGCTGTTTCGATGTCCTTCTGTGGAGTGCCCACTCAAGGTTTTGTCCGCTTTTCTGTGGTCCTGTCCACCTGGTCTTCCTGACTTACGTGAGATCTTTGTGTGTCTTGGTCGTGAGTCCTTTGTCGGATACGACTTGCGGTGACCGTAGCGGTGTCTTTGACGACGAGAAGTGTTCGCCCAGTCCCATCCAGTTACAAGCCAGAGGCTCGGCGGCTGATGTTTGAGGAACCTCTGTTTATTTTATGCTGAGGTCGTGAAGGTGATTACCTGCGTTTTCGTTGGGGCGCCTGGGGGTGCTCGCTCAGGTCACGATCTCACTGCCCGTGGGTTCGGGCCCCGCGCCGGGCCCTGTGCTGACAGCGCGGGGCCTGGAGCCTGCTTTGGAGTCTGTGTCTCTGTCTCTCTGCCCCTCCCCCACTCGCGCTCTGTCACTCTCAAAATAAGTAAACATTAAAAAAATTCAGAGAACAAACTGGGGGTGGCTGGAGGGGAGGCGGGTGGGGGGATGGGCTACATGGGGGATGGGCATTAGGAGGGTATGTTCAGGATGAGCCCTGGGTGTCGTATGGAGGAGACGAATCTCTGGGTTCTGTTCCTGAAGCCAAGACTACGCTGTATGTTAACAAACTTGAATTTAAATTAAAAAGAAAAAAGAAAAAATTTAAATTCAGAAAGTAATGGACATTCAGTTAGAAGTTAATGCACGTTTTTCATTTTTCTTTTTAAATTTAGTCCTGCTGGAGCAGGTGAGAGCCGGCCTCCGTGGCCTGTGACGGACCCCCGGTGCAGATCTCGGGCGGCCTTCGGGGCCGCGGCTCTTCCGCCGGGTGGGGGGATCCGCTCAGTGAGCGTGCGGGTCACGGGGGGGGGGGGGGTCCCTGGGGACTTCAGCACCGGCTCCTCCTTTCACACCGGGGACCTCACAAAACCCAGAGCTGGGGGACAGAGGCGGTCACGTCCGAGGCCTGGGGAGGCCGTGCGTCGTCCCCAGGCCCCTGCGGGCAGCTGGCGGGGTGAGCGTCCAGGGGTCCGTCCACCGCCCTGTGGGGTTGGCTCCGGCTCCTGGGAGTCCAGGGTCTCCCAAGGCCTGTGGCGGCCCTGGCCAAGGACAGCCCTGTCCCTCCCAGAGGCCTGGGCGCTGCCCTCCCGGCCCGGAGGGAAAGCGTGGGCAGGATTGCGTGGCTCCAGCGTCCTGAGCTCTCGAGCTCTCGTTAGTCCCGGGAGGCAGCCGTTTGGGAAGTAGCGACTCCCGAGTCCTCTGCTCTGCCTCCAGGGGCCGCGGGGGGCAGGCACGGGTGCTGCTGGGGGGCCTCTCCCGGGCCCACCCTGGGGGTCCTGAGGGCAGAGCAGGGCGGAGCAAGGGTCTCTTCTCCCGGGGAGGCTGGGCCCAGAGAAGGGAGGGCGCGCCGACCTTCCCCTCCACTCCTCCCCTCACCCCCTCCCCTCTCCTTCCCTCCCCTCCCTCCCTCCGCTTTCTCCTCTCTTCCCCTCCCCTCTTCCCCTCGCCTCCCACGCTCCTCCGATCTGCCCTGCTTCTCTGCTTAGAGAGCCCGTGTGCGTCTGTGTGCACGTGTGAGTACACACGCATGCGTGCCTGTGCATGTATGCATGCACGTGTGCTGTGTCTGTGCACACGCACCTGTGTGTGCCCACGTGTGAGTGTGTATAGCCTGTGTGTGTGCACCTGTGTGTACAGCCTGTGTGTGCACACGTGTGAGTGTGTACAGCCTGTGTGCGCACGTGTGGGTGTGTGTACAGCCTGTGTGTGTGCGTGTGTTTTACAGGTGTGTGTGTTTTCGCGTGTGCGCGCAGGAGCGTGCTCGCTTCCCCGTCAGACGCCGGCGCCCGGAGTGCTCGCCGCGTGAGCGGGTCCGTCCCCACAGCAGCGTCTGAGCTTCAGGACGAGCCTCTCGGGGGACAGACGTGCTCCCTTCCCGGGGTGACGTCAGAACCATTTGCCGGCTTGGCCCCCCTGGCCGCGGCCACGCGCCGAGAACCTCGTTTCACAGCTGGGGAGACCGAGGCACAGGGAGGGGGCGGGGGGAGCGGGTTCCCCCGTGACGCCTGGTGCTGTGCTAATGGCCCTCGTCGTTTGGCGGAATCCTGATTTTGTCCCGGTCTGTGGTCGGGGTCCTGGGGCTGGGAGCGGGGCCCTGGCCCAGGCTGTGGGGCGCACGGCGGGAGGCAGGGTCCCTGGGCCCCAGAGCCTGGCTTTGCGGCAGGGGCCTCCTCCGCCCGCCTGCTGGAGGGGTGTCTGGGGCAGGAGGAGGGGTTCTCGGGGCTCGCAGGGGAGAAGCCCTCCCCCCCTCTTCCGCCACGGCGCCGGCCTGCCCACCCACCCACCCTCAGACATGCACTTAGTGACTCTGCCCAGAACCCAGAAAGATAATTGGGTCACAGCGAAGAGTGAATTATTTAAAGTTTTCAAATGCATGAGGCTCCGGTGCAGAGACACGCTGTGATTCAGGGCAGAGGTGGCCCCGGGGAGCAGACCGTCTGGGGGCCTTGGGCTGAGGGTCTGATCTGGGGGCCGGGCTGGCTGAAGCCCTCACTGTGCTGGGCCCTGCACCGGGGCACCGGGGGAGCCGGCAGTGCCCCAGCCCAAGGAGCCCCCGTTCTGGTGAGAGACGGAGGCCCAGACACGGGCAGTGGTAGTTTCGGGAGGCAGAGAGGGGGACCCAGATGGGGCGGTGGGAGAGGGGAAGGGAGGGAAGGAAGGGGAGGGCCAGGGAGCACTGTACAGGGAGGGGATTTGTCCCGGGGCGTCGGAGGTGGCTGGAGGAGAGAAGGGGAGGGCGTCTGAGGTGGAGGGAACTGCATGGTCAGGCGCCGGAGCCTGGACTGGCCGGCGGTGCTCAGAGCCCGGACGACCCCAGGGGAGGGCGCGAGTGGTGGTAAGCGGGGCAGGTCAGGGACTTCACCTGACCGTAGGTGGCCTGAAAGTTTAGACAAGGAGAACTCCTACACATCCTTCAAAGCCCTGACCAAGGGTCCCAACTCCCTCCTAGAGGCCGGAGGCTCCCAGACCTGACATGTCTCTTCTGAGAAATGGGCTTCTGTGGCCTGGCTGCGACACCCTGAGAAGGGGCCGGTCCGGGCCCCCGCTCACCGCCGAGGGCTCCCCGTGGGCTCCGCTTGGCCCCCCCCTTCCCCTTGCCCCTGTCTTCGGTTCCGGGCTCTGCAATGATTGTGTCATCACGTTGAGTGACACCCCGAGCCTCAGATGCTGAGTAAGCCGCAGCCAGCGTCCCTGTTCCGTGAGGCTGGCTGGTGGGGGTCGAGGGGCTGTGGGCCCGTGTGGCCCCAGGAGGGTCCCGGTTGCAGGAGGAGGGACGTCGGCGGTGGGGGGTACTTTTCAGGAAAGCACAGGATGGCAGTGCTCCCACAGACCCCGAAGCTGCCAGCCCTGATGGGGGGGGGCCTGGACCGCAGTGTCGGGTCCCTCGCGGATGGGGCAAGACTCACGGTGACAGAGGGCATGTCCCCTGAGGGGACAGAGTCCACGCCATTGTCCTACAGGCAGGACCCGGAGCCACCCTGAGCTGGGAGAAGGGCGAGCCGCCCTCTCTCGGCTTTGCCTTCGGTAGTCTCCAGGGCGCTCAGGGCAGACCCCTCCCCTCCACGCCGGAGCCTCCCCAGCCTCCCTCCTGCGTGCCCCCCAGAGCACGGAGCGGCCTGGCCTGGCTCCGCAGCTGGATGCTGAGCCCCCGCTCTGTCCACACGGGCCGGGCCGGCCTGCCGTGGGGTGTGCCCACCGCAGGGGACGTCTCGGGAGAGCTGGAGCCCAGGCAGGGCGGTGACCAGCAGGAGGAGGGTCAGCTGGGGGGTGCAGTGACCTAGGAGGGACATCGATCCTGAAGCCACGTAGACCTGATACACAGCCTGACTTTGGCCCACGCCGGTGATGGCCACCGTTTTTCCAGGACAGAGCCTGGCAAGACTCAGGACTTGCCTGCTGTGCCCTGCAGGCCCATGCGGTGTGGGGAGACGGGTCTGGGAGCCGTGGGCAGATGGGGACAGACGGGTCTGGGTGCGGTGGGCAGGCAGGGACAGATGGCAGTCTGACCCTGGAGCGGCTGGAGACGTCTTCTTCTTGGAGAGCCCCCTTCTTCCCGGACAGAGGGACTCCCCCACCCCCTCCCCCGAGCCGAGCAGAGAGCAGGCCTCCCTCCTACTCTCCGGAGCCACCTTCCCTACCTGAGCCCACTGATGCCTGGAACTTTCCACTGGAGCAGGGGAGGAGGAAGAGGGGAGGAAGGGGAGAAGGGCGGGGGGGGGGTGAGGGTGGTGGGGAGGGGAACGGGAGTGGGGGGAGGAGGGGAGGCAGCAGCCCAGCGCCCCGCCCACCGCAGCCTCTGTCCAGGGGGTCTCCGGTCTGGCGGGCAGAGCGGAAGGTTCCCTGTGGCTCCGACTCTGCACCGGGCACCCTGGACGTGCAAAGAAATGGAAGAGCGGCCAGCGTCTGCTCCGGAAGCTCTTGTGTGGACAGCGTCTGTCCCCTCCATTCACGCCCACCCAGAACCTCCGGGCCTCATCCCAGCGGCTGGTGTCCTTACAGGGAAGGAGAGGACACAGGTGCACAGAGACACGGTGCGGGGGGGGGGGGGGGGAGGGGGTGTGGAGGCCGGATGAGGCAGAGGTGCCTGGAGCCACCAGCTGCTGGTGGGGCAGGAAGGAGCCTCCCGGCCTGCGGGGGAGGGAGGGGGGAGGGAGGGAGGGGGCGCAGGCCCAGGACGCCCTGATTCACATGGGGGGGCCGGCGGAGGGCGAGAGGAAGTTCCTGCGGCCGTGAGCCTCGGCTTGGCAGGACCCTTACGGCCACCCCGGCCCCCTGTCCGCACCCGGGTGCGCCTCCGCGTCCCTCTGATGGCACCTCCGTGTGGGCTCTCATTTCGTTTCTGTCTGCGAGTTTTCGCCACCGGGTGACGACTCCTTGTTGCGATGGTTCACGGTCACTGTCATCGCGGGCTCATCCCCTCTCTGCCCGTGACCAGCCACGGGGACACAGCCAGATCTTTATACAGAGCTTGGTGTCATTTGAGTTTATAGAAATAAAACTCTACAAACAGTGAGGTCCTCCTCATCCCCTCCCTGGCCCACCCCCCTCCCTCCCTCCACGTCCTCCGGAGGTGACCCGATCTGGAGCAGGTGTGCCCCAGAACGGCCGCTGTGCGGCGAAAGACACCTGGTTCCCACCACCCGCGACTTTGCTGGCTGGGCATTCAGGAGGGCTCTGCTGGGGGGGGGGGCTCTGCTGGGGGGGCTCCGCTGGGGGGAGGGCTCTGCTGGGGGGCTCTGCTGGGGGGAGGGCTCTGCTGGGGGGTCTGCTGGGGGGAGGGCTCTGCTGGGGGGCTCCTCTGGGGGGAGGGCTCTGCTGGGGGCTCTGCTGGGGGGCTCCGCTGGGGGGAGGGCTCTGCTGGGGGGGCTCTGCTGGGGGGCTCCGCTGGGGGGAGGGCTCTGCTGGGGGGTCTGCTGAGGGGAGGGCTCTGCTGGGGGGCTCCACTGGGGGGAGGGCTCTGCTGGGGGGTCTGCTGGGGGGCTCCGCTGGGGGGAGGGCTCTGCTGGGGGGTCTGCTGGGGGGCTCCGCTGGGGGGAGAGCTCTGCTGGGGGGTCTGCTGGGGGGAGGGCTCTGCTGGGGGCTCTGCTGGGGGGGCTCTGCTGGGGGGGCTCTGCTGGGGGAGGGCTCTGCTGTGGGGGCTCTGCTGGGGGGAGAGCTCTGCTGGGGGGGGCTCTGCTGGGGGGAGGGCTCTGCTGGGGAGGGCTCTGCTGGCGGGAGGGCTCTGCTGGGGGAGGGCTCTGCTGGGGGGAGGGCTCTCCTGGGGGGGTTCTGCTGGGGGGAGGGCTCTGCTGGGGGCTCTGCTGGGCGCTCTGCGGCGGGGCTCTGCTGGGGGGAGGGCTCTGCTGGGGGGGCTCTGCTGGGGGGAGGGCTCTGCTGGGGGTGGGGGGCTCTGCTGGGGGGCTCTGCTGGGGCTCTGCTGGGGGGTCTGCTGGGGGGGCTCTGCTGGGGGGAGGGCTCTGCTGGGGGGGCTCTGCTGGGGGAGGGCTCAGCTGGGGGTGTCTGCTGAGGGGAGGGCTCTGCTGGGGGGGTCTGCTGAGGGGAGGGCTCTGCTGGGGGGGCTCTGCAGGGGGGGGCGGGCTCTGCTGGGGGGTCTGCTGAGGGGAGGGCTCTCCTGGGGGGCTCTGCTGGGGGGCTCTGCTGGAGGGAGGGCTCTCCTGGGGGGGTTCTGCTGGGGGGGTTCTGCTGGGGGGAGGGCTCTGCTGGGGGGGCTCTGCTGGGGAGCTCCGCTGGGGGAGGGCTCTGCTGGGGGGACTCTGCTGAGGGGGCTCCGCTGGGGGCCCTCTCAGTGCCTGTGCCTGCCAGGCACTGGAGCTGTTGTCCTCTGAAGCCTGCCGGGGCTGGATGTCCAGGCTGGCCGCTGGGTGCGGGGAGCTCGGTTGGGCAGCTGGCTGGTGCCCCCACACGTGGTGGGACAGCTGTGCCGGGGGCTCTCCTGGAGCGGCCCTGGAGCTCCCCGCCCCAGCGCGCGCCTGCTCTCTGTGTGGGGCTGCGAGCTCCGCTGGTGGTCTCTGCACCCAGGGGTTCCTGAGGCACCTCGCTTCTCGGCGGCGAGGTCCGGAGGCTGTATCCCGGGGCTCAGGGTCCCTCGAAGCCCGTGGCGGGGACCGGCGGGTCCTCGGGTCCAGGATCGCAAGACCCTCGGGTCGGGCTCCCGGCTGGGCAGAGAAGGGGCTCAGTCACGACCGTCCTCTCTCCAGAGGGGCCGGGTGCTCTCACTCCGATCTGCTTTGGTCTTTCCGAAAACCCTTCCCGGAAGACGCAGGTCCTGCTGTCTCCAACATTCTGAGGTCAGAAGGTCTGCAGCCCAGCGTGGAGGTCTGAAGGGGCCCGTGGGGCCCACCGAAGAAGCAGGGTCTCAGACCGACCCCCGCCCTCTCCCTGCACTGCCTGCTGGAGCCTGGGACGTGGTGGTCTAACCCCCTCAGGGCCAGGACCCCTAGGAGACCAGGTCTGTCTGGTCCCCACTGCTTCTTGGCCAGCTCACAGCAGGTGCCTGGGCAGAGGAGAACTGAGCTTGAACTTGCCTCCATGCCCCTGGGATCTCAGGGTCCTGGGATCCTGGGGACCCTCTCCTAAGTTCTTACTGAAGTTTTCCCATGGCCCATCAGGCCGTCCTGGAGGGAGGCCACTTAAAGGCCAGTAAGAGTCATCCGGGAGGGTGGGGTCCAGGCAGGGGAGAGTCCAGGCGGGGGGGGGGCATCCATCAGGTGGGGATCCAGGCTGCTGTGGGTCTAGGTGGGTCTGGGAAGGCGGGGGTCCAGGCAGGGGGCAGCGTGAACAAAAGCCTGGGGGCAGAAGCAACGTGGGCCCTTGGGTCTGACCTCATGTTTCGTTTAAATAGAGTGATTGTTTCAAAGAACCAGCTATACAACTCAGTCCTGCAAATGTTTCTCCAGAAATTGAAACAGATGTGGCTGACCCTTCCAGATCGGCCCCGGGCTGGCCGCGATTTGAGCGTGAACCCTGGGGTCAGGGCGTTGGCTTGCCTGTCCCCCTAAGGGCGGGGCTGCTGGCAGGGAGGAATGAGCGGGTGTCTCTCGGGACGAGTGACTGGCCCCAGGTGGCCAGAGAGCTTCCGGGTCGCAGTCCTCTCCCTGGCAAATGCATTTAGCAAGCCTTCCAGAGCAGGGGGAGGTGCCGGACACAGTCGGGCCCAGTCGCCCCAAAGGCACCTGCGGCCTTGGGGCCAGCAACGCCCTGCGGTCTCCTTGCAGAGGGGTGGGCGTTAGGCCGAAGGACCCCCAAGCCCTCCTCGAGTCGCATCCGTGTCCCCGGCCATGGGAGCCACTCGGCTAATGAGCATGAGGACAGAAACCATGTGGCCCCCAGCCAGCCGGCTGAGCACCGGGTCCCTGTCCCCCAGTGTCCCTCTGGAGAGTCTCATTCTCTCTGTCTTCCAGAGGAGGAGAGCGAGGCAGGTCTCCGCCCTACAGCAAAACCGGACGAGCCCGCCACAAGCACCCAGCTACGCGCCGGGCTGGGCGGCTCCGTGCGCGTCCAGAGCGGAGCCGAGTGAGGGGTGGGCTCGTGCCAGGCGGGGTCCGCGCCCGCACCGGGGGCACCTCACCCCGGAATCTCTGTGTGGGACTGTCTCTCCCACAGGGAACTTGAAAATACTCTCTGTTTGGAAACGTACTTGCTTGCTCGCTGTTTTATGGGCTCCGAAGGGTAATGGGTCGAACTGTGCCTCCGGAAAGGTGGGTTCAAGTTCTCAGACAGACCGAGAGCAAGGCCCAGAGCTGGACGGAGCCGCGTGCCCGCGAGCCCAGGAAGGCCACGGCTGCCGGAGGCCGGAGGAGGAGGCCGGAAGCTGGGCCTCGGGAGGGGGCACACTGCGGCACCGTGAGCTTGGACTTCTGGCCGCCGGAATCACTTCCCGTGGTTCTAAGCCCCCAGCCGGTGGCTTCTGTGTGCGGCCCAGGCCGACTGAGACTCGGCCCGGGGGCTGGCGCTCAGGCAGACACCCGCCAAAGCCGGGACGCACCCCGGGACACTGGCACAGCACGCCCCCCACCCCGGGCCTGGATGAGGTGGGGCGCTCACGGCCCCTTCGTGGGGGGCTAATTCCAGGAGTGCGTGAACTAACATCCGAGAAGCGCTTAGATGGTGAGTGCTCCGCCTGACTGTTCGCCAGAGCAGGGAGCACGGAGCCCCGAGGCCGCCCGCAGCCCTCCTGCTTCAGCACGCATCCTCCGTCTCGTGGCAGGGGGTTTCCACGCAGGGGTCAAAGGGCGGCCACGCTGCACACGGCCCTTCTAGAAGGACTGCGCCCGGCGAGGTAGGAGCTTCAGTGCAGGGGTGGTGTGTGCCAGGCTGTCCCGAGAGCCCGGCCGCAGGGGACACCCTGGGGCCCGACGGCCCGGGGCTCACACGGCTGGGGGCGGGCCCCCCCGGGAGCCTGGGCCTGCTAACTCCGAGCGCGCAGGCCCCGGAGAGGGGACCGCTCAAAGCAGGTGCATTGGAAACGTTGGAGGGAGACGGCGCCAGAGGGAGGAGGGCCGAGGGAGCCGGGAGCATGGACGGACGGCAGGAGGGGCCCTTGGGCATCGCTGGAGAGCACGACTTTCTCCTTGTTTGGAATTGTTTCCTTTGGCTCCGACGCCCGGAAGTACAGAGACGGGTCAATGGTCCCGTGCTTTTTTCCGGGTCCTGCTGCAGTAGAACGGATTGTTTCTGGAAGGACCGTGCCAGGTGGCTCTCCCCGGGGGGCCGCAGCGGCGCGCCCTCTGCTCCCCATCCAGGCCAGCCAGGCCCGGCTCCCTGGGGAGCGGAGCGGGGGAGCCCGTGCTGGCCCCGGACCTCGGGCCTCGGGGTCCTCTCCGGGCTTCGGCGACTTGTGTCCGAGAAGAAGGGGCGGGAGGCTCAGCAGGCCTCAGCCCTCCAGGGACGGGGCTTCCCCGGCCGGGCCCGTGGCCGTGAAGGATTCCAGCTCCCCTGCCCCCACCGCCTACCGTTTGAATCCCGTTGTTTCTTGCCCACAGAAGGTGCCATTTCCTGGGGTCAGACCCGTCAAGCTTCTCCCTTGTGCCCCAATCCATCCCTTTGCGACTTGGAAGGGCTCCCCACCTCCAGGGGTCAGGAGGGTTGGGGGGTCTGGTGCTGTCGCAGGGCGGGGGAGGGGGGCTGGCCCTGGCCACCCCCACCCCCAGTTCTCTCCTGGGGTGGAGGGGAGGGGCATCCCCTCAGCCTGGAACCCTCCCATCCCCCCTTCCCACTCTCGGACCCCTGCTCACCCCGGGCCTGTGGCCAAGGGTCTCCAACACGGGGACAGCTCCCCTGGGGAACCCCAGCACCCCAGGCCGGTCCTGCGTCTCCAGCCCCCAGCCCGGCACGGGCGGAGGGCGGCCAGGCCCACGGCCACACTCCCGCGGGTGCCGACCGGCCGGTGCTGTCCTCTGCACAGGTGCCGTCACTGGCTCGGGTCCCTGGGGCTGAGGACCTGCTGCAGGGCTGTGCCCGGGGCCTGGGAGTCGAGGCGGGAGGGAGGGGTGGAACCCTGTCACACTACCGCCCCCGCCCCCGCACCTTGGAACAGGCTGACCTTGTATGGGGGGCCCTAGGGGCACGAGCTCACCCCGTCCTGTAGCCCCTGTCTCTCCCTCCCTCCCCACTCCTCCCCTTCCTCCTCTCCCTCCTTCTTCCTCCCTCCCCACTTCTCCTCCCCCTCCCCCTCCCTCCTTCTTTCTCTCTCCCCGCCCCCACTCCCAGAGTCCTCCATTAGTTTCTGACTGTCACTGAAGCAATTGCCACAAACTTAGTGACTTCAAACAGCACAACTTTATGCTGTCACACGCCGCCTGGTGAGGGGGGAGGCAGGACCCCTGTGGCCAGCCCGTGTCCCAGTCCCGTCCCCTGCCTGCCCCGGGGGGGGGGGGAGCCCAGCCCTGACTTGGACAGATGACAGAGAGGGGACACAAGACACCGGCCGGTGGGCGAGGCTGCGAGCCTGTGCCCCGAGGTGCTGAGGCGCCTGAGGTGCGGAGTGTGGGAGGAGCCGTGTGGCTGAGCAGGGGTGAGGGGGGCTCAGGGGCAGGGGACAGAAGCCAGGTTGGCAGGCCGAGCCCGCGTCGAGCACTCTGGGAGGGGCAGGGGCTGGGGGGCTGCGGTGGCCGCTGAGGGATTTAGGCAGGTGCGTGGTGTGGTCTACTCTGTGCAGTTGGATGACCTTGACACAGTGCGGGGGCGTGGAGGAGCTGAGGGCGGACTCAGCTGGGACATTCCTGGGAGGCCGGTCTTCCCACAGGCCGTATCAAGGTGTCACCTCCTACAGGAAGTCTGCTCTGGTCTCCCTGCCTGGTGGGGCACCGCTCATTCTCCGGGCGCAGCGTCACTGTGGGCACTTCGTCTGTCTCTGGGTGGCCTTGTCCATTGGTCCGGGAGCTCCCGCGGGCTGAGGGTGTGCGGGGCCTGGTTCTGCATCCACGTGGTCTGACAGAGGAGGGGGCAGGGCCCAGGAAGCACAAGAGGGAGGAGGGGAAGGGCTGAGGAGAGGGGGGTGCTGCCCTGCCGCCCTTGGAGGACACCGTCAGTGACTGCGGCTGCAGGAGGCCCTTCTGCACGCGCGTGTGCACGCGCACATGCGCACACACGGCTGTGCGCCGGGCAGGGCGCAGCCGAGTGAGGGTGAGGCTCGTGCCTGGCTGGGGGGGCTGTCCCACAGCTTAACCCGAGACGTGACGCTCCGCACGCCCGCTCGAGCCCCTTCCTGTCCATCTCAGGAAGCAGAACTCCCCTGCCCTGTGACCTTGAGCTCGTTAACAAAGCAGAAAGGACAGCGTGTCCGTAGCGTCAGGGTCACCGGGAGGACAAAGTCTCGACCAGGCGCGTGTCACGAGTTACTGGGAAGATGGGGTCCCGGCGTTCCTGGACAACGGGGCATCTCGCGTGCGGTTGTCCTGGGCTGACAAGGCGAGGGGCCGTCGGAGGGTCAGGCTTGCGGGGCAGCCCAGCTGTCCCAGCTTCGGTCCCAGTTTCGGTCCCAGCAACGATGGCGGAAGCTGGTTTTATCTGCTTCCATCTCTCCATTGCTCCCTCTTCCCTTTCAAATATGTCGGGGGCGCCCCCCGGGGACGCATCAGGCTCTGGATTTGGTGACTGCAGGCAAAAGTCACCTTGACATGAAACTACCCTTGAGTGTCCTGTGAGTCACCTCGATGGTGCCTGACCTTGGGCCATCAGAGCTTGACTCTGGAAAACGAACATCCCTTTTCTAGTTTCCCTGTGCCGAGGGCTCTCATTGCAGCAGGAGAGACGAAGCTTCTGTGCGGGCCTGCGTGTGCACGTGTGCGCCCATGCATATGTGTACGCCCACGCATAGGTGTGCCCATGTGCTTGTGCATGCATGTGTGTGTACATACATGTGTGTGCACACACTTGTGCTTTGTGTGTGCACACATGTATGTGATCATGCATATGTGTGCACGCATGCCCGGGTGTATGTGCCCATGTGTGCCCGTGCGTGCATATACGTATATGTGGTTGTGCATGCACGTGTGTGCCCACGTGTGTGTGCATGTGTATGCACTTGTGCATGGGTGTGTGCGTGCGCACACATGCATGTACTCATGCATGTGTGCACACATGCCTGAGTGTCCGTGTTCATGTGCGCGTGCATGTGTGCATGTACATGTATGTTTGCACATGCATGTGTGCCTGTGTGTGCATGTGTGTGGATGTGCTTGTGCATGGGTGTGCACACGTGTATGTGCTCATGCATATGTGTGCACGCATGCCTGAGTGCACGAGTGTGTGCACACGTGTGGATGGCCTTGTGCATGGGTGTGTACATGTGTATGTGCTTATGCATGTATGTGTCCATGGGTCTGCGTGTGCACACCTGTGTACACATTCATGCATGGGTCTGCACATGTGTGCACATGTATGTGCTCATGCGTCTGTGTGCATGTGCCCACGTGTGTTTGCATGCACTTGTGCACACATGTGTGTGCTTGCGCGTGCACACATGTGTAGGCGTGTGCATAGACACACACATGTATGTGCTCATATATACTGTGCACACACGCCTGGGTGCATGTGCCCGCATCTGTGCTGTGTGCACATACATGTACGTGGTTGTGGATGTGTGTGTGTGTGCACCCGTGTGTGCTGGGGCCCCTGTGCCGCTCAGGCTGCTTCCCACCACTGAGCCTCAAGCAGGCTGGACTGACTCACGCGGCGCCCATGAGAGGGGAGGAAGAGCGAGCGGCGGCCCAGGGAGAAGGAAGGAGGTGGGGGCCGGCCCTGCAGCGGTGCGAGGCGGCTCCCGACCTGAGGTCCCAGGGGCCCGGGGGCCTGGCTGCATGTGAGAGCCGTCCCCGTGTCTGGGGTGAGGAGCAGCGCGCTGCAGAGGAAGGCAAAGGGACGCGCCTCCGAGCTCCCAGCCCGGATGTGGGGTGTCTCTGAGGGAGAGGCCAGCTTGGGAGCCCCAAGAACCCCGGGGCTGCTGGTGAGGGGCCCTGGGGGGTCCAGCGCAGCAGGACATCTGATGCGTGCCGGCCGGAGTCGCGTCCAGAACCTAGGAAGGGAACTGGCCGCTCCCACGCACACGCTGGCGACGCGGACACACAGTGTCCTCCTGCTCTGGGGAGAGGGCTGACCCCTCTCGTCGCTCCGGCTGCTTTCACACGGGGCTGCAAAGGCCACGGGGACACTGTCGCCAGGTGTGAAGGAGCTTGGAAGGCACGCCTGAGAACGTTTCCCAAGCGGCCAGCCAGTCGCAAACCGGGGTGCGTGAAAGAACTCGAGGGTGGGTAGAATGTACCAGAAACGGTTATGCTAAAGTGGGATGCAGTGATTGGTGGCCTGGCAGGAGCAGAAAGCAGATGACGGTGAGGCTGTTTGAAAAGACGGATTATAGGGGAAAGAAAAAAAAGACACAGAGAGGGAGGGAGATAAAACATAAGAGACTCTTAAAGACTAAGAAAAAACTGAGGGTGAGGGGGATGGGGGAGGGAGGAGAGGGGGTGATGGGCATTAAAAAGGGCACATGTTGGGATGAACACTGGGTGTTATATGTAAACTAATTTGAAAATAAACTATTATAAAAATTAAAAAAAAAAAAGAAAAGAAAAGACGGATTATCTAGAAACCAGCGCTGGTGTTTCCTGACGGGAGCCCTCCAGGCAGGGGGGCGGCGGGGGCTGGGGAGCGGTGGGGGAGCCCCCAGTGCCCTGGGGAGCCCGGACCAGCCCCCTGGGGAGCCGAGACTAACCCCACAAGGGAGCACAGGCCACTCCCAAGTGCTGCACACACCACCAGCAGAGGAAGGAGGCAATTCTGGTCAAAACCGAAGTAAACAAATTCAAAAACAAAAGCCCTGAGGAAGCGATAATTAAACCCCAGAGCTGGTTCTCTGAAAACAGTTGGTAAAATGAACAAGCCTCTTGAAAGCACCGTCGGAGAGACAGCGGCCAAACCAAGCCGGCGGGGCCGGGGCTCCGGGGAGGGGCCTGTTGTGCACCTGACTCTCTGGCCCTCCTCCCACGGCTCGGCGAGGGGTGCTCCCCACGGGGGCGGCCGAGACCCGCCAAAGAGGCGCCGGGTCTGAGCAGAGAACAGAAGGGAGCACAGCAGTCAGGGGAGGAGGGCCCACGAGGCGAGTCCTCTGCTGGTCTCCTACACCTCACACTTCTCCCGGGGTGGGGGTGGGGGGTGGTCTCCAAACATCGACCGCCACCATGGGCAGCCCTGGGCCCAGGCCACAGGAAACGTGGGCACCTTTGCCAGAACATTCTCTGAGGCTGGCTCCACCCTGCAAAAGACGGGTGAAGGTGAGTAGGAGCCGGAGTGCGGGAGGCGGGTCCCTGCCTCCCCACGGTGCAGGCCGCCTGCCGGATAGCCCCGTGGCCGGGCCCGGGTGACGTGCCCTCAGCCCTGGAGCCCAACAGCAGAACCTCAGGTCCTCGCCACCTTCAAGGGGTGCAGCCATGCAGTCAGCGGGGCGTTCCCAGGAGGGCCCTGCTCAGGGGTACATACGTGGGGGGATGCTAAGGGGGGGATGATCTGGGTAGGAGACCCTCAGGGATCCAGACTCAGGGGTCCATGCTCAGGGAGTCCAGACTCTGGGGGTCTAGGCTCAAGGGGTCCAGGCTCAGGGGATCCAGGCTTTGGGGGTCCAGGCTTGGGGGGGTCCATGCTCAGGGGGTCCAAACTCTGGGGATCCAGACTCGGGGGGTCCAGGCTCAAGGGGTCCAGGCTCAGGGGGCCCCCACTCAGGAGGTTCTGCTCAGGAGGGACCCCGCTTGGCCTAACGCTCTGCTCTCACCGTCCGGAAATGTCAGCAATGTTTGAACATGACCCTGTGATTTCGTTTAATCCTGAAGTCCGGTTGTTCCTTCCACACACACAGAAGCTGTGGGCCCTACGGCTTCTCTGAAACCAGGTGCAGAGGGGCGGGTGCCCGACTCCCAGGCCGGGGTGGGGTTCCCATCGCCTCGTGGACGTCCCCGGACCCAGCTGACCCTGGCTCGGGTGTCCCTCGGCACGGGCATCCAGGAGGGGCCAGGCGTCGCCGGCTCTTCTCTCCCAGGCACCTGCCTCCCTTCTCTCTGGGTGAGTCTGCCCCGTGGGCCCCCAGCCCCCAGGGGCACGCATGGGTCCCACCCCTCCCTGGGTCCCTCGCACAGCCGATGTGGAGGGGGTGCTCAGAGCAGCCTCTCTGTATGGAGTGAGGGGCCGGGCGGGGCGTGGGTGAGGGCATGGGAGTTCAAGGCCTTGGAGTGGCCCGCGGGTTTCCCCTTGGTCGGCTGTGTTGGAGGAGGCAGACTGGGAGGGAGCTGCCGCCTCGGCCCAGGCCCCGCGACCCCAGGTCCTGAAGGAGAACCCTTTCCTGGAGTCAGCCCCTCTGCGGACAGACGCTGCTGGAAGCTGCCAGCACTCCACTCCCATCTCGTCGGCAATCAGGCCCTCACCAGCCTGCGGCACGCCCGGCGCCCAAGGGTCTGATTTCAGGATCATTACTGGAGGTCTGGCCTTCCCGTGGGCATTTGTTATTGCCCGAGACAAAAATCCACTGTCTGCCAAACACACCTACCAGGGGACAGGGGATGATAAACCGGCACCAGGGCCTCTTCACGCGGACTGGCTCGGGGAGCAGGTAAAACCCATTCAGCAGACCCCCTGCGGGCGTGGGCTACTCCCGTACGTTTAGAGGAAAAGGAGGAAATTCATGATTAAAGCCAATAGCAGTGCCTGTTAGGAGACTGTCTTAGATCTCAGGGCAACCAGGTGCCCAGCCTGTGTGCTCACTAATTCATCCCCCATATCCATGCGTCTACCACCCTCACCTCTGTCCATCCATCCATCCATCCATCCACCCATCCATCCATCCATCCCCACCCACATCCATCCATCCATTCACCCATCCACCCATCCATCCATCCACCATCCATCCACCATCCATCCATCCATCCATCTACTATCCATCCATCCATCCATCCATTCATCCATCCACCATCCATCCATCCACCCATCTACCCATCCATTCATCTACCCACTCATCTGTCCATCCATCCACCAATCCATCCATCCATCCATCCATCCATCCATCCTTCCCCCGCCCTGCCCATGAACCGTGTGTGCCCTCTGGATGCACCCCTGTGTTGTGTGTCTCGCACACCGAGATGGGATGGGTCCCAGGAGCTTGCTGCCTTGTGGGAGAGAGGGACTGGGTGCTTTCTGGTCAGACAGGGCAGCTCTGGACCTGTGGGTGACCAGACAGGCACCCAATCCAGCAAGAGGTGTGGGACGGAGAAGCCTTCTCAGAAAGGGGACACCTGAGCTGAGGCCTGCTGGCCTGGGGAGGTGGGGGAGCAGGGGGCGGGGGGACGGAATCAGGAGAAGAAAGCAGGGAGCCGCCTGAGCCAGAGGGCAGAGGCTGGGCCCAGCTGCAGAGTTCGGGGCCCCAGGAAGCGGGGCCTTCCTGGGCAGGAAGGGGCCAGGCTGGCGGGGCCCACAGCCTTCCGTCAGAGGGGCACCGGGGACCTCTCAAGAGGGTACCCACGGAGCACAGATACGGTTTAGAAGGGCCAGGCAGAGATCCGCTGGGTACAAAACAGGCCAGCAAACCCTCTCTGTGCAGGGCCAGAGAGTCAACATCTTTGGTTTTCTCATCTGGGCCCTCGTGGGGAAGCAGCCACAGACCACGTGGGTGCCCTGTGCTGGGACACTTGACTTCGAGAAAGAGGTGCGGGGCCAGATGCGGCCCGGCGCCGAGACAGAGCAGAAGCAAGTGTGTTTGACTGGTCGCCCCGATTCCGGACGCACCCCTACAGGGGAAAACCCGCCACGAAGCACAAAGCTCTGGGACGTACGTACACGATGCGGGTGCATGGCTGTTTCTGGAAAAGCGTCCGGGCGCCAGAACGGGAGCAGCCTGGAGCTCCCTGGGGAGAAGCGGCCTCGGGAAGAAGAGGGGTTGTGTCCGGGGCCGGGGGGGAGGGAGACAAACCCAGCTCGTGGGTTGTAATATGTGGCAGCAAAGCCTGTCAGACAAAAGCAAAAGTCCCTTCGGTCTATCCACAGGTGACCTGGGCTGACAGCTGGGGAGGGGCGGGGGGCCGGTCACCCCGGGTGGGAGTCTTCCTGCGGCCCTGCGCTGTCTCCCCACCCGGGGAGCACAGACCAGTTTATAGGTTTGGAAGCACAAGGCGGGAGAGGGGGGTACAGCCGAGGGGCCCCTGGCTGTGGGGACTGGAGGGGACCTGGGCGGCTGGCCGAGTCCTGATGGGACACTGCGCTGGGCTGGGCCAGGCGGAAGGGGGCCCCGCGGGGGCAGGTCTCTGTCCCCTCGCTCACACAGAGGACCAAGACGTAGGGAACCCCCATAATAAACGTGGCTGCGCCTCAAGCCTCCCACCATCGGCGAGCGGGCCCGTGACTGTGAGCTCGGAATCGGGGTCCGAGAGCTCCCCCTGAGCACAACCCGGCGCACGTCTGGCTTGGAACAAGAGGCCACAGTCGCGAGCATGGAGGGTGCCGGACGGAGGGCGTGAGGGCGCGTCTTCACTGAACCCAGCCTTCGCTCGGAGGAGCACAGGGCTGTGCTGCCCCGGGCGGGCAGGGCCGATTCAACGGTGACGGTCGCGGGGACCTCAAGAGTGATGCTAACGAGCCCCTGAGCAGCCACATTTTCCCGACGCGGACACAACCCTCTGCGCCCTTCGTCCATCCGCCCGGGCCTGCAGCTGAACGCAGGCCTGGGCCGCCTCCCGGACGCTCCCCTGCCCAGTTACTCCCCTGCTCGAGCCTCTCCCGTGGCTCCCTGTGGCCATCGCCCGGTGCCCCCGCGTGCCCGCCCCTTGCACACTGCCCACTGCAGGCCCTAGGGTTCTGAGCCTCCGGGCCTGGCTCAGGTGGAGCCCCGAGCCTGCTGCACCGGCCCTCCCCCAGCGGCCCCTTCTCCCCGAGGCTGTTTCTTCGCCTGACCCGTCCCCCGCGGAGCTGACCTTGGCCCTCGGGGTTCCTCGCCTAGCCTCGCACGGGGCCCGCCGCGACTCCCATAACACCCCGCTGTCCTCACCTCTTCCTGCCCGCCTGCCCGCCTGCGAGCCTCTCCCCTGGGCAGAGCTGCCAGCAGGCCCGGCCGCCGGCTCGCGTCCGCAGGGGTGCCGGGCTGCGGCCCTGCCTCCGGAGATGCTGATTCACAACCTGCCTCCTCCTCTGTCTCCCCACGGGCGACACACCCGGGGCGTTTGGTCGACCTCCGTGGGAGGAGGGGGCAGGGGGAGAGAGGTCACGCCTGCAGGGCTCGGGAGGCGGCGCTCCGAGGACGAGCACCGGCCACGGAGCTGCAGCGTCACCGTGCAAGGGCCACGGCCGCCCCGGAGCGGTCCGCTCCGTCCCCTTCAGGGGGCGCCTCCGCCTTGTCCGGCTCCCTGGCAGCTGCCGCAGCTGTGGGGGGACCAAATCGGCTCCTCAGTGTGCCGCCCGAACACCGGAGGGGCCGCGCCGCCGGCATCGCGCCCACGACAGTCCCACCGTGGCCGCGGCTGACCCGTCTCGGTGCGCCGAGAGCCAAAGCAAACGGTGGGGAAGCCCTTGGGCGATTGCGCATCTTCAAAGCGGCGTGGAGGAGGTGGCCCCTGCCCGGGGCCAGACGGCAGTTCCGGTTCCGGAGAATTCTCTGTGATGGGTGGGGCTCTCCCCGGCTGGCTGGCCCCTGGCTAGCGTCACACGGTCCCGCGCGTGGCCCACCTGCCTGCTGTGGGAGGGTCGCGCCCACACGCGATCCCATGGAGTGGGGACGCCGCCGGATGGGCCCCGGTCGCCGGACGCTGCCTGTCGACTTTCTCGGGGTGGGCAGCGGTTGGGCTGGCGTCTGTCTTGTGCGCGAGCTCGCGCGGCCCCGCTTCGGACGGACCGCGGAAGTAAGAGCAGGTGACTCAGTGCGAGTGTTATGTGACAGCCATTAAGGTAATTTGACGCGCTATTCTGACTCACGGTACAATATTCCCTTAAAAAAAAAAGAGAGAGACATTCTCTGCTTTCTTGAGAATTCCAAAAGACAGAGAATTAAATCTCTTCCCCAATAAAAATAAAAAGCCTGGTTTCCCATCGAAATATTAAAATTTATCCGAAGAAGGGAACAGTCTTTCCAATTACGGGGGAGCCCATCCCACCACAGGTTTTATGTAATGAAGACGGCTGACGCTTTTCCAATGTTCGCTTATCGGGCGCCAGGGGCCTCTAAGGTCTCAGGGGCTACTGTGACCCCCCCCTTACAGGGGAAACCGAGGCACCAGGGGGTAAGGGGCTGGCTCCATCGCTGGGCTCCTGTGCACGGCCGCCGGCTGGGGAGACTCAGCGAAGCCCGGGGGAGGTTGGGCCCCCCGAGAGGTGCTCTCCGGAGGTGGGGGCGGGGAAGGCTGGCCTGGCCAGCCCGCCAGAGGCCCAGCCGTGCGCCGGAGGGAAGCCGCCCTCCATCATTCCGTGTCACAGGCCACCTTCGAAACACGAGTCTCTGACAGCCCCCCACGGACCCTCCGAACACCCCCTCTACCCAGTTGGGGTCCGGCCCCTTAGCAGGGTGTCCAGAGGGCATTGCTGGGACTGGCCAGCCCCCCTTCTCCAGCGCCTTGCTGTGCACGCTGGGAGCTCTGGTGACCCGGGATCCCTGCAGGCCTGCCCCACGCATGCTGGTCCCCCCCTTGCCAGCCCGTCCCCCCGGGGCGTGGCCTGGGGACCCCCATGCCTGCAGGACCCCTGCGTCCCATGCCCGCTGCCCTCTCCCCTGCCTTGGACGTGTTTCCTTGTCGTCCACACCTACCTGGAGGCTTGCTCTGTCCCAGCTCTGTGTCCCTCTGCCGGAGGCCTCCTGGGGGCGGGACGCTTCCATCCGGCCTGTACCCAGGGCTGGTGCCTGCGGGCAGAACTGGGCCCGGGACCTCCCTTAGCCCCCAGCGCACGCACTCCGGGCC
Organism: Paguma larvata; assembly: GCA_030068075.1. NCBI lineage: Eukaryota > Metazoa > Chordata > Mammalia > Carnivora > Viverridae > Paguma > Paguma larvata. The sequence goes on along the minus strand of CM057823.1, from coordinate 193,356,912 downwards.
AGGCTGCCCCTCGGAGAGCAGCATCTTTCCCCACCGCGTGGCCCCCGCCCCGTGGCGCGTAGGCTGACCAGAGATTATGGGTCGGTTCCTGGCTCCTGGCTGGGTCCCACGCTGTCTTGACTGTGTCACCTCGCGGCCCTCCCCCCGCCTCGTTCCTTCCCAAGATGGTCTTAGCTGCTCTGGCTGCTTGCGTTTCCGTGTGAATTTTAGAGTTTCTGAAATGTCTCACTTTACAAATTCAATACTTTCTAGAGAGGTCGGCGGGGCCCCGGCGGGGATGGCGCTGCACGGGTGTGTGGGCTGCGTGGGGGGCGGGGGCTGCACCTCTGCTTTCCGGGGCCTCCTGCGGGGTTCGCTCAGGGCCTGTCCCCCTCCCTCCGTACCCAGCTGGCCCTCCAGGAGCCAGACCCCAGGATGCGGCTCGCCGCAGGGAGTCCCGGGACCGGGTTTGCTCCCGCCTCACCTTGCCCGCATCGGTGAGCATTCCCCGAAGACCGTACCGTCCATGCTCCTCGACGTGCTTAACGTGGCTTACGCCGCCGCACGGTCAGAGCCGGAATCCGCGGTTCGAACCTCCCCAGGCGTGCAAACATCGGTGGCCAACGCGTCTCCTTTAAGTCCCCCAGACGTTCAGTTAAAGTCACACAAGTCATGCGTCTCCTGACCCGTCGCTGCGACTCCTTCGAGAAGCAGACGACTCGCAGAGCCTGGGGTTACCGTCTCCTCGTTTGCTTCATCACCCTGTGTGCCCTTCTCCGACCCCCCGAGCCCTCCTCCGTCCTCCTGGAGCCGCCGTCCTGGGGTCGCGCCGCGGACTTACAGAAGCACCGGTCCTGCCCGTGCAGGGTGATGGGGTTGCTGTGACACGGAGCGGCGTGTCCCCCCGGCCTGCAGCCTTCCTTCGCCGTGTGCGTCGCCCCGGGCCCACGCCGGCCTCTCCTCCCCGCCGGGGTTTCCCTGCCGCGTTGTGCTGCCCTGGGTTCCCGACCTGCCACCCTGTCACTGCGCCTGGACAGGCCAGGCCGCGGGGACTGAGGGATGCCACTTTTCAGGAAGTGGCCCGAGGCCCCTCTTCCCGCTCCTGAGGGGGCTCTGCTTTCTGAAAACAGGTCTGTGACCCCGGTGTCCTGCAGACGCCTTCTCCTCTTAGGAAAACAAACACAGAGCCACACCTCGGCAGCCGCTGAAAACTTAATGAGACGCCCGACGCACGCATGCGAAATGTCCCCTGCTTATTAAAACCGAGAAACAACGAACGTACCCCATGATACCCTCTGTGAGCCGCTGGAGCAGAGACTCCGAACTCAGAGAAGCTGGATGTTTGGTTCTCTCACGTTACAGCTCAGAGCGAGTGTCCGGGGTCCACCATCACGGTCCCACTGGATGGTACCTGCAGGGCGGAAGCCGGGTGCAGCCCGTGGGCCGTGGGGCGCCCGCTCCGGCTCACGCCTGACACCTGCCCACAGCGCCCTGGGTTCGGACAAAGTGGATGCCCGAGGCAGCTCAGGGGCGGGGCGGGGACAAGAAGGGAACCTCTTCCCACCAGCAGGAGGGAGCTCCAGGCAGCCTCCCTGGAGGAGGCAGGCAGTGGGAGTCTTGAGTTCTGTGAGGCAGGTATGTTTCCTAGAGTGTGTGCATGTGTGTGCACTTGGCTTTGGGGGAGAGGACACGGAGGGTGGGCTCCCTACCCACGTGGGCTCCGGCATGGGGCCGAGCAGGGCTGGAGACAAAGCCTGGGCGCCCCGACCACTCGGCAGTAATGAGTCTTCCCCATAGAACGAAAATCCTCACCACAATGGCATGAGGTCGTTGTGCAGACCGGATATGATTCTCCGTGTCAAGTGTGGACAGAGAGGCGGGCTCGGCGAGGCGCAGCTGCTGTCACTGTTCGCCATGAATTTTGTTGCCATTGCCGTCTTCACTGCTGCAGGAGGAAGGGGCCGACGTTCCCCGAGGACAGCTGGCCACGGGAGCCACCGACCCCCTGAGGACAATCCCGGCTCCGCTGGGAGAAGAAAGGCCCCAGGGTCCTAGCTTCCCCAGGTGTCGAGAGGGGCCAGATGGCGGCCCCGAGGAGACCAGACGAGATGCGGGGCCATGGCGTCTCCAAGTCCCCAAGGTTCTGGGGATTTACACTTTGGAACACAGTAGGCGCATTGAATTTTACTCTGTGTACAAAGCGGTTAAATTTTTATGTTCCTGATCGTCGGGCGGCTGCTCGGCTGCAGTTCCGTACCTTGCCGGCTCCCCCTGCCTGCCCGCCTCTTAACCCTTTGGCAGGGGAGCGAGCCCAGGACCTCCACCTGCCTGGGCGCCCTCTCAAGGGGACGCTGCCGGGCCGTGCGCAGAGCCTGGGTCGCGGATTCAGACAGGCCCGGCTAGGGATCGGGACTCTGCCTCCCTGGGCGGCTCTCTGAGCCTCTGTTTCCCCACCTGTAAAATGGGTTAACGATACATCTGGGTGTCAGGGCCGAGGTCAGGAAAAATAGCACACGTGGACACGTAGTAGTGCTCCGGGCATGTGTTCTGGAAGGAGACTCGGCAGAGGCGTCGGGCGGGGCCGGGGCGTCGGGCGGGGCTGGGCCGTGAGCGGAGACCCGGAGGGGCAGAGGCATCCTGATTCGAGGCGGGGGAAGTTGCGGGAATCACTAGGGGGAGGTGGCCCACGGTCCCCCTGGGAAGTAACCAGGCGCACGCTGCAGAGGGGCACGCCACCCCGGGGTGACGGGCTGCGCGGGGGCCGTCTGGCGCGCACCGGCCGTGAGCAGACTCTGCTGAGCGCTGCGTCCGGTTTTCACTTTTTCTGGGTTTGTTTTACGCAGTGCTGGTGTTTCCTGGGCCCCGACAGGGGTGGGGTGCGCCCTGGGGGCCCCATGAATCCTTCTCATCTGCATTCTCCAGGCCGGGAAACCGAGGCTGGCAGAGCTGGCGGAACGGGCCCAGGTCGGCATGGGACTGGGGCATGCAGAGCGGGGCCGTGTCTGCCCCTCGCCAGTCCCGCGAGGACACCCCTGCTGGCCCGGGCCCCCTGTCCGAGGGGGAGACTGCCACGGGGTGCAAGGCGGTGCCTAGACTCCCAGGAAGCCGGTAATTCAAGGATGCTGAGGGTGAGGCGTGAGCAGGCGAGGAGGGGAGGGGGAGGGGGGAAAGGTAGGAAGGGGGAGGAGAGGAGGAGGGAAGAGAGGAGGGTGGAGGGAGGAGGGAGGGGGGAAGAGGGAGGAGGGGAGGGGGAGGAGGATGGGAGGAGGGAGGAGAGGAGAGAGGAGGGAGGAGGGGAGGAGGGGAGAGAGGAGGGAGGAGGGGAGGAGGGAAGAGGAGAAGAGGGAGAAGGGAGGAGGAGGAAAGGAGGGAGGAGGGAGGAGGGGAGGAGGAGAGAAGAGGGGAGGAGGGAGGAGGAGGGAGGAGGAGATGAGGGGAGGAGGGAGGAGGAGGGAGGAGGAGATGAGGGGAGGAAGGAAGAGGGGAGGAGGGAGGAGGGGCGGGGGGAGGAGGGAAGGAGGGAGAGGGTGCTGCAGGGAGACATTGGGTCGGGGCTGATCTTGTCCAGCCGAGCACTCTGGAGTTCTCTGGGAGGGGACAGGGCTGACCGTGCCGGCCTGAAGCCACCCCCTCAGCACCTCCGAGCGGGAGTCCCGGGGCACGACTGGACAGCAGCTCGGGGCCGGGTTCTTGGCCACTTCCTGGTTCAGGGTCCCTGCAAGGGGGAGGCTGGCCCGCAACCGCTGTCACCGCCACCACTGGCTGGCACCGCCCAAGGGGCCGCGGCGGCCTGGCTGCAGCCCGCTGGAGGGGACAGAGGACAGCTGCATGGCCTCCTGCCCGGCGCCCGCAGCCCCTCCTCCAGGAGTTCAGACAAACAGTCCCCTTCGCCGTTTTATCAAAATCAGAGGACAGAGGCTGCCACCGCAGGGCCAGTTTGATTCAGGGCCGATGCATAATGTATGAGCCGGAGCCGGCGCCGCCGCGGCCAGGAGCGACGCGGCCTCGACCCGACAAAAATTAGAGCGAATCTTGGCGCTTTTCCTTGTAAATCAGCCTCTCGCGGTGGTTCTGGCCGAGCTGTTTGCTCAGTGCATGTACGCGCGCTGGCTAGCGGCTCGGGGACCAGAATTTGTCCTGAGATGTGCGCGCCGGCCAGGCCTCAGGAAGCCTCGAGGGCCCGCCGCTGAGCTGAGAGTCACGGTGCCTCTCTCTTCCCTCCCTTCCAGGGAGGGGTGTGGGGGCCGCTGTCCCGACTGGGCCAGTCTGCTCCTGAGGTCGGCCTGTTCCGGGGCAACAAGGGGCACCGGGCGGTGACAGGGGTGCCCCTCCCGGTTCCCACCCCTCCCAGTCCCCGCCCCTCCCTGTTCCCGCCCCTCCCGGTCCCCGCCCCTCCCGGTCCCCGCCCCTCCCGGTTCCCGCCCCTCCCGGTTCACGCCCCTCCTTGTTCCCGCCCCTCCCTGTTCACACCCCTCCCTGTTCACGCCCCTCCCGGTTCCCGCCCCTCCCTATTCCCGCCCCTCCCGGTCCCCGCCCCTCCCAGTCCCCGCCCCTCCCGGTTCCCACCCCTCCCGGTCCCCGCCCCTCCCGGTCCCCGCCCCTCCCGGTTCACACCCCTCCCAGTTCCCGCCCCTCCCTGTTCACACCCCTCCCTGTTCACGCCCCTCCCGGTTCCCGCCCCTCCCGGTTCACTCCCCTCCCGGTTCCCGCCCCTCCCTGTTCACACCCCTCCCGGTTCACACCCCTCCCAGTTCCCGCCCCTCCCTGTTCACACCCCTCCCTGTTCACACCCCTGGCGTCCACGGCAGCCAGTGGAATCTTCCTTTGCACGAAGAACAACGAATGCCGAGGAATACCCTCAAAGCACCAAGGCGGGGGCTTGGCGAGGAAACCAGGTCCTTGGCCGCGAGGTCACGGAAGAGTGGATTCCGTGGAGAGGCGCCGTCTTGCGGAAGGCGAGGCCGGGCGGACAGAGCCCGACTCACCGGGCGGCCGCCAGGACTCAGCGCTGGAGGCGGGCGGGAGCTGGAGGCGGCTGGGGGTCTGGGTAGAGCTGGGGAACAGGGGCCGTGGGGTGACTGGAAACTGAAGGCCCCCCGGCGGGTGGGGGAGAGGCTGCTGTTTCCCAGCCCGCGGCTGAGGGGATGGCGGGCCCAGGGCGGCCGGAGCCCTATGTCCTTTAAGAGAAGCCAGAAGGGCGCCTGAGTGGCTCAGTCGGTTGAGCATCTAACACTTTTTTTGTTTTTAAATAGGAGAGAGTGCAAACAGGGGAGGGGCGGAGGGAGGGGAACAGAGGATCCAAGCAGGCCCCGAGCTGCCAGCGCAGAGCCCGAGGTGGGGCTCGAACTCACCAACCAGGAGATCATGACCTGAGCCGGAGTCAGATGCTCAACCGACTGGGCCCCCCAGGCGCCCCTCAAGCGTCCGACTCTTGATTTCAGCTCAGGTCAGGCTCTCGTGGTTCCTGAGTTCGAGCCCCAAACCAGGGCTGCTTGGGATTCTCTCTCCCTTGCTTTCTGCCCCTCCCCCTCTCAAAATAAAGAAATAAACTTAAAAAAAAAGAGAGAAGACAGAAAGTGGATGGCTGAGAAAATTGTCCTGGTTTCTAAATATTGATCACTAAGTCAAATTTAAAACGAACAAACACAGAAATACCCCGTGTTGGTGGAAAAGAAGGCGTGACAGGCCAGGGGCGGGGCTGGCGGGGCTGGGCGGGGCTGGCGGGGGTGGGCGGGGTCACCGCCCAACCGCATAAGCAAGTCCATCTCTGCTCGGTCGGTCACCGAGCTTTCTTTTCTGTTCGTCGGATGACAAAGTGTCCTGCTGTCTGTGCTTCGGGGAACGGCAGGGGCCGGTGCATTTATAACGTCGCAGCGGGCCTTCTGCGTCGCTCACGGCTCTGTCCTGGCGCCGAGGCCCCCACGCACCCCGGAAGGCCCAAGGGCACGTCCCGCCAACCTCCCCAGCAGCCGGTCCCGGGCACCCTTTGGGCCGCCGCCCTGTGGTGGAATCGCACCAAACGCGGGCGTCTGCAGCTGCGTGCTTCCTGGGCCGGGAGCTCGGGGGGACCCCGGGACCCCAGGGGGTGGATCGTCTGGCCCTTCAGGAGGGAGGTGCGGATAGGAGCACAGGCAAGGACGGAGGGGAGGGCAGGTGCTGCCCGGAGGAGGCGGGGGACAGGCGATGGGGCAGGGGAGGGGCGGGAAGCGGCGCACAGATGCGGGGCACCCCAGCTCGTGGCAGGGCCCGCCGCAGACGTGGGCAGCCTGTGGGCGTCACCGGGCCCGCGCGGCGCTCGCTGGGACGCACGCTGGCCCTACACGGAGACACGCGCCTGTGGGTTCTGGAGCCCGTCCTGCCCTCCGGCACCCCTCCGGCCGCATCGCAGAGCCACGCGGCGTGGTTTCGGGGGCCAGTCTCTGTAGGGGGTTCCCTGTTCACACGCCCCACCGCCGCTCACCCCCCAAAGTCGCGACGCCTCCTCCTATAGCTCTGTCTCCCGCGTCCGTGGTGATTTCCGGGGCTCCCCTCCCGGAAGCGCAGGTGGGGGGCGCAGGAGGCTGCCGTCGGGCGGCTAGTCTAGGGCTCCTGCAGGCCGAACCGCCGTCCGCCTGGGTCCTCGGGCGAAGCCACGAGCGGCGGGAGCACCGGCCACGGGCCCCTGTTTTACGCTTTGGGGATGTGCGTCTTTTGGCAGCAATGTCCTCTTGGCCTGACAACTCAGACCCGAGGGGGCCGGCCTGAGCGAGGGCAGGGGGAGGTCACCGGCGGCCAGAACAGATGAGTCTGGAGCAGGGGGAGTGGGGAAGGCAGGGAAAGATCTGGAGTCCCACTGATGTCCCCCGGAGCTGGGGGCTGGGGAGGGTCTTTAAAGCCATAGCGGTCCTGCCGGCTGACGCCGACCCAGGGGCCCCTGGGTGCCTGGCGCTTTCTAAGGGTTTTGTGCCGTTACCGTGGGGTCCTCAGAACAGCCCCAGAGAGAAGGGACTACCAGCATTCCCACTTGACAGAGCAGGAAACCGAGGCAGAGCGAGTGGAGGTGCCCAGGCCCCCTCTTGGCAGGTCGGCTCCGGAGTCCCGGTGCAGAAGTGCCCCACCGGGGCCACCAGACCAGCCCAGAGGGCTGTGTCCTCCAAGCGGGCAGCTGAGCCCGAGCGGACCCGGCCTGGCAGAGCCGGGGTGGCTTCAGGCCCGCCCGCCACCCCCACCGCCACCCGGCCGGGCTCCGGGGCCGTGGCCGCGTCTTTCTCCTCAGGATCTGCAGCGCTCGCGGCACGACCCCTGCTCCTGCATCGGCTGCGGAAGAATCACGAGGGGCTTTTCCGACTTCGTAGACGAGGGGCCGGCCAGCCGGGTGCCAGCTGGAGGCCCCGAGTCCCCTCCCGCGGCGGCACGAAGCCTCCACTCACGCTGATTGCTCCTCGGCCTGATAAAGGAGCAGGTGTTTCCAAGCCGCTTGAAAAACAATGTGACTATTGGAGAGAGGCGAGTGATTTGCGAGCTGCCTCCGGTGGGAGCGAGCTGCCTGCTCCTGCCTCCGGGCCCCGGAGCCTGGTCCCTGTCCGCACGTCCCCCCCCCCCCCCAGCACCCACAGGCAAGGCACTTCCTGAGCGCCCCTGGCCAGGGTTGGCCTGGCAGCAAGCTCCCTTTCTGGCCGGGCGAGCTGGGCCTCGCAGTTTGCTTCTGCGTGGCCTCACCTCCAAAACGATGTTCCCGCCTTGGAAACCCTGTGATGGTAAAGTAGGAAGCTGCCTTTGATGTGCCTGGCATATAGTAGCTGCTCAGCAAAAGCTGTTGGAAAGATGAGACACGCCCGCTCAGAGGTGTGGGATTTGGGAGTCGCAGGGTGGAAACGCCTTTCCGCGGCAGCCAGTGCTGTGTAGCTTGCATCCCCTCCAGCAGGGTCTGAGCCCCTCCGTCCACCATGGCAGCCCGCCCTATTGTTGGAGGTCTCACCTTTTGCTGTACGTGGCTGGTCTCAGGTGGGGAAGGTAACTCACGGTCCTAATTTGCATGGGAAGAGAGCTCGTAATGAGTAAAAGTTTACTTGCCATTTGTAGTTCCTCTTCCGTGTAATCCCTGTTTTGATCTCTATCCACGTTTCTTTTGTGTTGCCTTTATTTTCTTGTTGATTTGCGGGAGCTCTTTACAGATTGTGGATATTACTCCTTTGCTGAGTTCCATGTGTTGCAGTCAGTGAGTAGCTTTGCCTTTTCACTTTCTTTTTGGTATCTTGTTTGGATTTCACCACAGCCCCCTTTGCATCAACATGTTACTTCCCCTTTATTTACTTCTAAGTATCTCAGCATGAATTGTGTCTTGTGTTTTTTTTTTTAAACAAGGAAAGTATATGCTGGGTTTTAATGAACAGAATTTATTACCTTAATGGAACTAAATTGTTGAACCATTTTGCTATGGTTAGTGGTCGCTGGGGCTCATTATTAGACCCTTACTCATTCTGGGATTATAAAAATGGGTCTCCTTTCTTCTCTTTAGGTTTTTAAGTTTTGCTTTTCATGTGTCAGTCTTGAAGCTGCCTAGAGTTGGGTTCGTGTGTGTGTGTGTGTGTTGTGCACAAGGGAGCCAACCTTTCTTTTCCACACAGATGGCCGGCACCCCTCACCGAGGGGGTCCACGCTCCCTGCGTAGACTGGCAACCCGCCACTGCCCCGGACATTTCTGTGCGTGGCTGGATCCCTTCTGGGGGCTTTGGTCTCCTCCATCGAAACCACCTCCTTTTAAAATGTTATCCCATCACCCAGCGGCTGGGGAGCCGGCGAGGCGAGTCCTTCTGATTTGTTCTTTATTCACTAATGGATACGTTTGGGAAGGCATCGACTGAGACCCTACTGGCCTCCTGTCCTGGCCCTGGGCTTCCGGACCTGTATCCACGAGTGACCCAAAATCATTACAAGTAACTGACATGGTATTTAGGGGGCATTCCATTCTAGAAGGAACGCAGCGATGGGCGGGATGGGGCGTGGGGGTGGGGAAGGCTGCCGTCCTGGGCTCTGTTTGGCCGGCTCTGTGGAGGAAGAATTCAGGTATGCTCGGATGCACCCTTTGCATCTATAGTTTGGTGCGTTTGGTTACGTGGAAACGCCGGCGTCACCAGTGCAGGATCGAGCCTCTCTGCGCCCCTCCGTGAGTCTCAGCCGCAGACCCCGTGTCACCACGGTTCGTCGCCTTCCCCGAGTGTACGTGGAGTGCGCCGCGCTGACGTTCTTCGGCCGCGAGCGCTGTCCAGGGTCCCCGCAGGTCGTGCGGAGGTAGCTCGTTTCTCGGCCGAGCAGGGCCCCCTGCACAGACACGCCGCAGCCGCCGCCGTCCCCTGTTGAGAGACATCTGTCTAGGTTTCGACCGTTATGAGTAAGCATGTTTGTATAAAAGTAGATACATGTAGACACGTGCTGGATTGCGTGGTAAGTTTATGTTCGACATTGTAAGAAACAGACTGTCTTCCAAAGAAATTGCACAATTTTATATCCCTACCGTCATGCTCACGCGTTCCGGTTGCTTCATAACCTGGTGAACGCTTGGCATGGTGAGTGTGTTACGTTTGGCCATTCTAGAGGTGTGTGGCAGTATCTCATCACGGGCTCTTTTTTTAAGTTCTTTATTTTGAGAGAGAGGTGGGAGAAGGTGGAGAGAGAGAGAGAGAGAGAGAGCCAAGCAGGCTCCGTGCTGTCAGTGCAGAGCCCAACACAGGGCTCCATCCTGGGAACCATGAGATCATGACCTGACCTGAAATCAAGAGTCGGATGCTTAACCATCTGAGCCACCCAGGGACCCTGGTCTTAAACTCCTATTTCTTTGACGAATAATGTTGTTATCATTTCAAGTGTTTATTGACCATTTGTATATTTTTTTAGTTAAGTTTCTATTTAGATCTCACCAGGCCACCTGGGTGGCTCAGTCAGTTAAGCATCTGACTTCAGCTCAGGTCGTGATCTTGCGGTTCGTGGGTTCGAGCCCCGCATCGGGCTCTGTGCTGACAGCTCAGAGCCTGGAGCCTGCTTCGGATTCTGTGTCTCCGTCTCTCTGCCCCTCCCCTGCTTGTGCTTTGTCTCTCAAAAATAAGTAAAAAAAATGTTAAATAATTTATTTTAAAAATTTCACCAACTTTTAATATTTTCGTTTTAAATGTTTATTTATTTTGAGAGAGAAAGAGTGCTCGTGCACACGTGTGAGTGGGGGAGGAGCAGAGAGAGAGAGGGAGAGAGAGAATACCCAGCAGGCTAACAGCACAGAGCCCGACTTGGGGCTTGACCTCAGGACCACAAGATCATGACGGAGCTGGTCTCAAGGGTCAAACGCTTAACTGACTGAGCCACCCAGGCGCCCCTTGTTTGCTTTCTTATTACTGAGTCGTATTCATTATTGACTTGCATTTCTTTATATATTCTGAATGCAAGTCCTTTGTCAGATGCAGGTATTGCAGATATTTTTTTGTGGTCTTTGGCTTGTCTTTTTACTTTCTTAATGATAGTTTTCAAAGACTAGAAGTTTTATTTGATGAAGCCCATTTGATTTCGTTTTGCATGGTTTGTGTTTTATATGTTCTATCTAATAAATCTTTGCTTAGCCAAAATGTTACAAAGATTTTCTCCTATGTGATATTCTGAAAGTTTTATAGGCTTAGCTCCTACAGCTATGTTCATGATCCATTTAATGTTAATTTTGTATTTGGTTAAGGTAAGAATTGAAGTTCACTCTTTCCCATATAGATACCCAATTGTTCCAGAACTTTTTTTTTTGGCGGGGGGAAAGGTTACCTTTTCCTCCATTGAATTAGCTTGGGACTTTTCTTAAAAATTAGTTGAGGGGCACATGGCTGGCTCAGTCAGTAAGAGCACAGGACTCTTGATCTCAGGGTCGAGAGTTTCAGCCCCGCGCTGGGCATGACGCTTACTTAAAGAAAACATCCACTGACCTGCACATGTGGGTTTACTTCTAGACGCTCTGTTCTGTTTCATTGACTTATATGTTTATCATCCCAACAAAACCATATCGTCTTGGTTACTGTAGCTTTATAGTGTTTGGAAACCAGGTACAGCGAGGCCTTCCAAATTTGTTACTTTTTTGTCAACATGATTTTAACCTTTGTAGATCCTTTGTATTTCAACATAATTTTATAATCAACCTGTCAACTTCTTTTTGAAAAAAGCCTGGGATTGCATGGAACCTGTGGATTAATTTGAGGAAATAATAGTCACTTTTAAAGAATATTCATTTTTGAGAGAGAGAAAGAGACAGAACGTGAGTGGGGCAGGAGCAGAGAGAGAGGGAGACGGCTCCAGGCTCTGAGCTGTCAGCATAGAGCCTGACGCGGGGCTCGAACTCACAGACCGCAAGATCATGAGCTGAGCCGAAGTCGGACGCCTAACCGGCTGAGCCACCCAGGCTCCCCAGTAACTGTCATTTTAATAACACTTGTCTTCTGTCTCCATTTGGTTTCTCTCAGTAATGTTTTGTAGGTTTCAACATATGAATCCTACACATATTTTGTTAGATTAATCCTTGAGTATTTCATTGTTTTAATACTATCGTTAAAAGTATTTTTAAAATTCAATTTCCAATTTCCAATAATTTAAATTAATCCCTTCATTGTGTGTGTGTGTGTGTGTGTGTGTGTGTGTGTGTTTTAGCACTTATTACTTTCTGGCACTATAGGAACTCCAGAATCATCTTGTATATTTCCTGCCCCAGTCCTAGAATCGGTCATTTTTCTGAGGAGCCCTTGTTCCTTTCACTGAAGAGAAGTATTAGAAATCAAGAATGGGGCAGCAAGGAGACATATGTGTTTATAATAACCCATGTACATATACATATGTATAAATGTTTCTATAGGTAGCCGTTTGTATCTATATTAAGCTGCAATACGGATGCCGGTAACTCTAAGCCATCATCACAGGATCATGCTAGCCTCCTCTCTTTGCTTATCCGTAACTTCCCATGCCAGCAGAGAGAAACTTGGCTCCCGCCATTACTCCCATCTGCCACCCATTACTTAATTGTTCGATTCCAGGAAACATGCTTCAATGAGTTTTGATAATTTATGTCTTTAAGTTTTTGCTCATTCCATCAAAGTGGTTGCATTCATTGACATAAAGTTGTTCAAAATGCTCCCTTATTATACGCTTGATTCTGTAGGGTCTGTGGTAATGTCTCCTCTTTCATTTATGTGATTGGTAATTCACATCTTCTCTTTTTTTCTTGATCACGTGCAAGTGCAGACTAGACGGAGAGCTGGATTGGACCGGAGTTGGGGTTTTGGAAGCAGAATACAATAAAATGAGAGGATAAGAGAGTTGAGGAGTGTGTGTGCGTGTGTGCGTGCACAAAGGAGATTACAGAGATACACCATGGAAATTCAGCTGAGTAATGAGAGAAGTGAGGGCCTGAAGAGGTGGGCCAGTGAGGGTAACGGGTGATGGATTATGAGTCCCAGGGTGGTCACGTTCTTAGGGTGGGGCTACTAGCCTGTGTGAGATGGAGAGACGGGAGGCCGTCAGCGCAGGGGGTTGCTGAATGCGAGACGCTGGAGGGCGTGTATTGGATGGTGCTGCAAAGTCGAGGGCATGTCTGTGGAGATGTTGGAGGGGTGCGTGGCCATGTGGGTGGAGCAGGAGGTCACGAAGACAAGCGTGCAGCTGGGCCTGACCTGGCGTCTCGGCTCCGGGCGCCGTCCGCAGAGACGTACGGGACAGACCCTTGTCGGGGGTGAAAAGTGTGGGGTCTGGCGTGGTTTGGATCTTGGCCACTTAGCAGCAGGGCGACCCTGGGCGGGCTGCTTAGTTTAGTTAATAACCCGAGCCTCAGCTTCTTTCTCCATCAATTGGGGCAACGATTCCCCGCCTCATGTTGGTCATATTCAACGAAGTGAAATACCTTCTGTGGTGCCTGGCACAAGTGTGGACTCGACAGATTTGAATCCCCCGTTCACAGTCATTAAAATGGCCTGACGAATTTCCTTTCTCCCTCCTTTATGCCCATTGTGAAAACTCTCATAAAGACGCACGGTTCGCGCTCTGCCCATCCCCGCACGGCGTTTCCCCCACTCACTGCGTCCTCAGTGTGGCGCAGGCATCCGGTGAAGTATTGTGTAGCAGAACAAAAACTCGTGTTTTTGGTGTTTTTTTTTAAGTTTATTTTGGGAAGAGAGTGTGTGAGCAGGGGACAGGCAGAGAGAAGGGGGGGGGAGAGAGAGGGAGAGAGAGAGAGAGAGAGAGAGAATCCCAAGCAGGCTCCTTGCTGTCAGCTCAGAGCCTGACGCAGGGTCAAACTTGGCTCAGTCACTAAGCAGCCAACCCTTGACTTCGGCTCAGGTCATGATCTCATGGTTCGTGAGTTCGAGCCCTGCGTTGGGCTCTTTGATGACAGCACAGAACCTGCTTGGGATTCTCTCTCTCTCTCTCTCTCTCTCTCTCTCTCCCTCCCTCCCCCTCTCTCTCTGCCCCTCCTCTGCATGCATGCTCTCTTTCAAAATAAGTATTTAAAAATGTTTTTTGATGCTTGAGATTTGCTTTAAAGTATTTGAGTTCGTTTCCCGGGACCACCAGGACAAAGCGCCACAAACCGGGCAGCTAAAACAAAAGAAATATATTCTCTCTCTGTCCTGGAGAACAGAAGCCGGGACTCAGGTATCGGCAGGGCTGGGCTCCCTCCGAGGCTCTGGAGGGGGTCCTTCCTTGCTCCTCTCTGCAGTCTCGCGGCTGCTGGCGATCCCTGGCGCTCCTGGGCTGACACCTGTGCCACCCCAGTCCCTACCGTCCTCTTTACACGGCCGCCTCCTGCCGCGTCGCGGTCTTTGTGCCCTGAACTCTCAGGCCCGCCCTCCCCCAGGCTGATCTCACCTGCGATGACCTTGTTCCCCCAAAGTCCACCGTCACGGGCACCGGAGGTGAGAACGTGGCTGTGTCTTTTTGGAGGGGGACACAATTCAACCCAGAACAGTATTCCACCGGAAAAAAGAATGAAATAGGAGGGGCAGTGGGAATAAATAAAAACAGCAAGATGTTGATAATTATCGAAGCCGGAGGTGGCTACCTGGGGGTTCGTTACACAATTCTCTCTTTTTTGTGTATGTTTGAAAATTTCCATAGTAAGAAGGCTTTAAAAAATTATGCTCTTAATGAATATTTAATAAACTGCAAAATGTTGAGTGCAAAAGATAATATGACGAAACTATCTCTACCAGAAAAGCCTATAGCAAAGAAACGGCCACAGAATGTTCCTGGCGGTTTCTCTGGGGAACGCGAGGACTTGTTTTCTTTCTTTTCCTTTGAATTTTTTTATATTTTTCCAAAATTCCCGCACTGGGAATAGATGATTTGTATAATCATAAAATAATTTTCTCTAAAAAAAAAATGAAGCCTCCCTTCCGCCCATCTGTTCGTAAGCTCATCCGACAAACGGGCCTCTCCGAGCCCCGCCGGCCGCCGGCCTGGGCGGGTCCCTGGCGGGAGTCCAGCCCAGCCCCTGTCCCTGGGCCCTGGCCGGGGGGACCGAGCTGCACCTGGGCAGTGACAGCCCCGGGCTGCCAGA